>JARYHS010009186.1:241291394-241474387 GCA_031002005.1 Vandiemenella viatica
TGTATCTTCTTTTCTACTAATTTAGCAATCTATGTGACCAATTCAAATTTTTACGGCCGTTGGTTCAATAGTTTTTGAACCGATCTCCTGTTGTCTCCCAGTTAAAGTCATGCCTGAGTCTCTTCAAAATTCTTCGTGCTGATCTCATCCGGACCATCTATCAATACTATTAGAAATCTGTAAACAGGCTGCATCTCTCTCTTCCTGTGTCCAGACATCACGCAGAAACACCGAACCAATGTGAATGTGGTTTTCACAATTTTAAAGCTTATGGACTAACTTAAAATCTGTGGTATATATTGTTATTCTGTTGACCAGGGAATGGAGAAAGAAATGATAATTCGTTCGAACCGGGAACAGATAGACGCAACAGATCACAGTGCATCTGATATGAACATTCCTGTACGACATACCCTACCGAGCGTGGTGGGTGTGCGGTTAACGCTCTGGCATCGCTTTCGGGACGACGTGAGTTCGAATCCCGGCCCGGGTATCCAGATTTGGGTTTTCACTTGTTTTCCCAAATCACTCAGGACAAATGTTGGAATGTTTCCTTCAAAAATGCCATGACCTAATTCCTTCCCGTTCCTTGACCCCAGTCCTATCACGCCTCTAATGATCTCGACGTCGACGAGGCGTAAAGCCATAAAAAAACGAGATATCCACCAAAGACCACGCTACAACACTAATAAATACTCCGCCCTTTGAGTTCTGTTAATATTGTTTTATTTTGTATACCTAACTTTGGCTGTTTATTTCTTCAGTTTTCTGGAATTTAGCATGTTAAACGGAAAACGTTAATCGATCCACTACGTTAATGATTAATGCTCCAAAAAACGTAACGAAATTGTGGAATTTAATTTACGGCAAAGTTTACGAAGTACTACATTACAAATATTTATGCTCTGCTACTAGAAGACAAACAAAAGGCAGACGCATTACAATGAACGCCGAGGACCGCGCGGGGGAAGCAACGGGAAAATGCTAGTAAGTTTGGAAGCTAGCGGGAATCGAGAGAGGAATTAGTAATCTCGCACAGAAACATCATCGTACATATACAGGACACCTCCGCAGTGGCGCTTTATAGGCGATCCTGCGTGTGGTCCGCGACTCTGCTTTTAGGAGAGCGGCGGCCAGCAGTGACGTCACAGACTGGTATTCGCGTTGGGATACGTTGCGTCACGGTTGAAAGCGAGGATCGCTTTGCAGTCTGTCTGCTAATGTGGTTCACGAGCCACGCCTACTGCTCTGACTCATATCCGCCTTGAAGCCTTTTTGCTGCGTAATACGAGTGAGACGGGAATTCGAAAGGATTCCTGGCCCGACCCCCGTCAGCCCGCCGCAGCTTCGGTTCCCCAGCAACACTCGTATTGTACCAATCTCAGTCTCATATATTATCAGTACGAGTGAAGGGACTGAAACAGAGTATTCTTAAACAACTAAACAAAGAAGAATAAAATAGCCCGCAGTCTCTTTCTCATTAACTTGAAAATTATCATCATTAATTTGCTGACATTTGATACGAATTGAAATGACGCGACCGAAAAGTAGTTTTACGTATAGTCCGAATGTAATTAAAAGTCTAATTTTCATAATAGATATTACTATGCGCATGATGAGGCTTATCTCAGATTTAATTTAAATGAGGCCCTGGACTTTGAATCTGTAAAAAGAGTCAAAAGTTTTCGTGATGACGGAGCAAACAGACAAAAATTCTTTCTCCAAATAGCACATCTTAACAATTTTTTGAAAAATATTGTTCGTGTAACGAAACAGTCCCGTTACAGATTTGTAATTGTAGAGATTGAAATTTCTGTTTTATCATGTGCGAGCGAAATATAGATAAAATAACTAAATCAGAATACAGCCCAAGGAAATGAATTGATACAGTCTTCTTCTTTGTAAATTATCATCATTAATTTGCTGACATTTGATATAAATTGAAATGACGCGACCGAAAAGTAGTTTTACTTATAGTCCGAATGTAATTAAAAGTTTAATTTTCATAATAGATATTACTCTGCGCATGATGAGGCTTATCTCAGATTTAATTTAAATGAGGTTCTGGACTTTGAATCTGTAAAAAAAAAAAAAAAAGAGTCAAAAGTTTTCGTGATGACGGAGCAAACAAACAAAAATTCTTTCTCCAAATAGAACATCTTAACAATTTTTTGAAAAATATTGTTCGTGTAACGAAACAGTTCCGTTACAGATTTGTAATAGTAGAGATTGAAATTACTGTTTTATCATGTGGGAGCGAAATATAGATAAAACAACTAAATCAGAATACAGTTCAAGGAAATGATGCAGTCTTCTTCTGAACATAGAGAATACACTGTGAGGAATATTACGACATTTACATATTCTCAGAGTTACTGATAAAATAAATTAACTCACAAGGAGCAGATTACTTGGATCCTCGCATAGTACAGGTATCGAAACGGTGATTGTTGGAAATACTTCGGCCGGTCACTCCCTCTCACACCCAAAACCTACACCTTAAGGTAGAATCTGAGCAACGAATCGTTATTTTTAACTTTATTTGTATGGAAACTGACTTCTGTAATTTGCACATATTTATATCAGTATCCTCAATTTGTAGGTTTCGACAATACGGAAAAAAGGCAGCCCTTCATTGATAACCCACAGGTCCTAGAGGCCGGATTCAAACCGTCGACCCTCAGCCCTGTTTCATGATTCGGATGAATGTTTACAGCGTACGTATCATAGGTGAATTCGGAAGATAAGGGATGAAGGTCAGGCTAAGAGACCTCAGTAACTCTAAACGAAACGATGATTCGAACCAGAGACCTTCCGATCATCGATCAGAGGCCTAGCTACTAAGTTACCTTGCCGCTTGCCGACAAGCGAGCCGAAGACATAACCATATGGCATGAGCAAGTTCTAATGATCACCGACGAGCGACAGCAGAAGCTGCGCATGTAGTATAAACTTAGACCTCAAAGGAACACACAAGAACCAAGGAAGAGATGGTAGATGGTCCTTCAGAACCGGAACGGGAAAAAAAGACAAGAAGACGATATTAATAATTTAATAATCTGGTAAATATCTACTGTTGCCAACCACTGCTTCTCTTTTCTTTTTTTTTCTTTTTTCTTTTTTGAGAAGTACTTTTGCTAGGAGTGATTTGGGGAAACCATGAAAAACTCAAATCTGGATGCCCGGACGAGGAATCGAATCCGGTCATTTGCCAGAGTGTTACCGCTGAACCACCACGCTTGGTGCACCACTGCTACTTCGTCGACTGTTTCCACTGCTAGAGCCGATATCTATGCTGTCCTGCAGGTTAAATCTTTCAGCCAGTTTTTCGGAGGTGCTTCTTTTCTTATTGTTAACGTCGTTCGGACTTTAGGGTGCATGGACGACGTGGTTGTTAAAGCTAGCCCCTTTCCTTGGGGAGCTACAGTTTAACATGTTATTCGAGCCACGGAAGGATACCAATAGGAAGTAAAAGGTTAACAATTTTAAAATTTCCATCCCGTAGCGGGAACTGAATTGGTGATCTTCACTTTTGAAAACAAGTCCTCTACTACTGAGTTGCCAGCCTGCTACGCAGTATTAATAAATATTCCAAATCTTGGGAAGTTCTCTCAGGAATTTCTCATCAGCAGAATACAAAGCAAGACGATGTAATGACTGAACCTTCCCTTCATTATTTTAGCTCCATCAATCATCATACTGCATCCCACCGTAGGCTCAAGATCGCTGAGACATATTCCTGTGTTTGACGTTCGATCTGAGATCATCTGATTCGAGTATCGTCGCGATAGAAGAAACGGAGGTAAGTTTTTTTTTTTTTTTTAACTGCTTTACGTCTCTTAACAGCGAGTTTAGAGGCGGGAAAGGATGGGGAGGAAGGAATGGGAAGGAATTCTGCCATGGCCTTTTGAAGGAAGCATCCCGGCATTCACCTGAAGTGATTTGGGGAAACTATGGAAAACCCAAATCTGGATGACCGGACGGTCCGAGCATCCA
Organism: Vandiemenella viatica; assembly: GCA_031002005.1. Classification (NCBI taxonomy): domain Eukaryota; kingdom Metazoa; phylum Arthropoda; class Insecta; order Orthoptera; family Morabidae; genus Vandiemenella; species Vandiemenella viatica. The sequence goes on from JARYHS010009186.1 coordinate 241,295,391, forward strand.
GATTTGTGTTTTACATGGTTTCCCAAATCACTCCAGGCAAATGCCGGGATGCTTCCTTCAAAAGGCCAATGCCGAATTCCTTCCCATTCCTTGCCCCCCATCCTTTCCCGTCTCTAAAGACGTCGCTGTTAGAGAGACGTTAAGCAGATAAAAGAAAAAGTTTCCCTCCTGTAATGACCCCGACGTCGATGAGGCGTAAAGCCATAAGGAAAAATCATCCATGCCCTAGACCGAACTCAAACCGGCAACCCTTACAATACGAGGCCAGCGTGCTAGCCTGTACGCTGCCAAGCCTCACGAATCATACTTCGAGATGAACACTTTCGTTATGAAATTTCGTTTCTGTCATCATTCAGACGATTTTGTAAACCTAGAAGTCAAACTGAGCAGTAGCTTAGGCATTTCCGGTACTGTCTCTTTCCTTATTGCCAGTGGGCTTAAGCTTCATACAGCCAGAACTGATCTTACATAGTTCGTTCAGTATCACTATCTTTGCACGATCTCGCATTAAACTTATGACGACGTGATCAAATTATTTGACGTTATTGAAGTCATAAAAATAGTGTAAAAAGAAGTTAGGCTTTTTCGTATTATCCTTTTAGGAATCCACTTATCAGCATCTTCACTTTGGTGCCTTCCTGTGCGAAAAATATTGTAATTTCAATGGCGGCAAATATACCACGTTCAGCAACTCTAATTTTAGCTCCCTATTGTTGATTTGTTTTTACAGAGAAGGAAATGTGCTCAATGCCCCACATTCACCCCGTCCCATCCACTTGAAGGAATCTGAATAATATTTATTTCATACAGTTGTGCAGGAGAAAACCGTGGTTAAATTTCAGGATGGAAATGGTTACAATAGATTTTCCAGTAATTTTAGTTTGTTATGCCATTGTTGCTTTGGGATTTCGAGGTGGATCCGTCTGTAGTGCCTCCGTTTAGTCAAACATGACTACTCCCACTTCACATTCCATGAAAGATAGTATATAATGTAATAATTTGTGCTGTAGGGATGCTAACAGAGTACAGAGCCGAATGTTCAGTCATAAGACAGAATGAGTTGTGGAACGGAAGGGCGTGTGTACTTTTCACACCGTTCGACCTTGTCGCCACGCCATTGATAAGTAATTCCTAACTCGCGTCACGCTTCGTGTCGACCTCGTCTTGACGCGTGGCAAACGATCTGAATAGCACACGCGCGATGATTTAATGCGGGCGTCGCACTGAAGTGATTGCCATCTCCCATCCCGTACCCTGGTCTCTAGACAGCGTAGGAAGGGAATTTATTAACTGAATGTTTTAAAGTTAATTGTGTTGTCATTATTTGTGTTTTGCGAAGGACTAAAAGGCATTTTTAAGATGATGGAGAAGGATGGAATACCGAGGAAGATACATGAAATGAAAGTGCAAGGTAAATATTCCAGAGAAAGATAAGAGATAGTATAGGCAAATAGCGTTCTGGTAACTCAGTGGTTAAGGCGGTAGCTTTCAAAACATTCACAGCCCCGGTCCCGGGTTCGAAACCTGGCAGGCGCAGGACTTTTGAGAGTTGTATGAGCTATGCTAGGCCGCTCCGTGGTTCGGATTCCACGTTAAACTGTAGGTCCCAGAGGAAAGGAACTGGCCGTCCTACCTCTGATACAATGGCTAAGTATGCCTCCTTCGGGAGGAACCAACCAACCCTAGGGTTGTGGACTAAGTTAAGTTTTAGTATAGGCAAATACCGCGATGGTTCCTTCAGAAGCCATGACCGCATTCATTTCTATTTATTGGCACTTCTTCCCCCCTCCCCGCACCAATCCTCGCCGGGTTCTAGTGACCTAGACATCAACGAGCCGTAAAGACCCCCCCCCCCAAAAAAAAGCAGTGGTGTTGTGTGTTTGTGCTGAAGACAGAAGATGGCTAGAAGATGATGATGATGAAGAGTGGGAAGAGAGCAAACTCGAGAGGTTATGTTCAATGAAAATCCGCTAGTGGCTGGAAACATTGAAATATGAAGTAATGTGCGTTTTGGTATTAAATTTTTAACTCACAAGGAAATAAGGTAACAGCACTCTAAACAAAGGCAGTATTTTGTATTATCATTGCAGCTAAACTAAATGAACTATGCCGAGCTTCGATGCACGGTTCTTTTCCTAAGACTTCTACTATTATTGTATGTCTGTAGCTGAATCTCAATTTCTTATTATTTGTCTGAGAACGAAAGAAGATACCAGGTGTCCACTGCTGCCAAAGACACTTTAGGAAGCAACAAGCTACATTTACTCGTCAGGCATGAAGCGTCTGTTCCCTCACTCCTTGCAGTGGTCGGAGTTTTTTCATTTGACGAAGGCATTTGGTATCCACAATCTCTTCCGACATGGTGGCAAAAGAGTAAATAAAGGAGCCAGCTTCTACAGTACCGTGCACTATGGGACATGAATGTTCCCAGAAGAACAAAAATTGTCTTGTACAAATCATATCTCATTCCTATTGCCACCTATGCTTTGGAAACATGCACACTAACATAAAAGGACCTTAGCAAGATCCAAGCCTGTGAAATGAAGTTTCTTAGAACGGCCCTCCAGAAAACTACACCTGACCCTATAAAGAATGATGAGATTAGATCAAATCTAGAGTTGAGGGAATCCATGGAAGAGAGACTTAGGTCATCAAGACTTAAGTGATTTGGGCATTTCAAGAGAATGAATTGTACAAGACTACCAAAAACTTATTTGGAAAAAAGGATATTGGGCAAAAGACCAGTGGGAAGACCAAGAAGAAGATAGACAGACCAACTGAAGGAGTCCTCCTTCAGAGGCTGGAACTGGGAATATATTACGGACAGAGAATCTTTTCTGGATAGGAGACAGTGGAAGATGATCGTCCATAACAACCAAGACAGAAACACAGGAAGGCTCGTAAACCACACCCGGGAAATTGGAGACGGTTCCAAACGATAAAGACGATGATGGTGGCAAAAACCGAATGATGAAAATCTGAAAGCTAAGTACAGTTGCGGCTATAGAACCACTTCCGATTACCCCAAACATAATTCCAAAGCTAATAGATATTAAGTCCTCCATTTAATTGATTTTGACAATGCTCTATAAATCTGAATCTCAAAAAGAAGTACTGGAACCCATATAACTGTAGAAGCAATTTCTGATCGTTTCTCAATTTTGGAAAGTATTTTTTATACATAGCGCTTTTTGTAAATAGCGTCTTTTATATATAGTTCTCATAATAATTGAGTTGTTCACCATTCTAATTTGTTTCGCTAAACTAATACTCACAAAATTTGCAATGCATTTATGAAATGATTACTTCAATGTTATTGCACTCGTAAGTATTTTCATCCTAACAAAAACATTCTTTTAAGTCCAGTAATAAACCTGACCAAGTAAAAACTAATTCTCGAATATATGAGCGAACGAAGACTGCTTTCGCTAGTTATTGGTTAAATAATATTATCATGCACTCAACAACAGTGTTAAAAAATTTTCGAAGTACATAAATATGTTTAGGATGAAATTTTTATATCTGAAAAACTTTTTCAAACGAGTATGCAGCTTCCTTGGTACTTTATGTAACATTCTTACTGACTTTCGTGGGAGTTTTGGCATTAATGAAAAGTACATTTATCTCAGATACATCGACGCGGAAATAGGAACACGTTTTAGTGTCGCTGTCGGGATTGTTGGAAGAAGTCAGTAAAAATGCTGCACTGATTAGGGAACTGAAACAAACCTGTCCAATTAGACACTTGACAGTTGTAACCGGTGCGGCTTATCGCATAGGAGTAGAGAGAACACCGCTACAAGGATCAAAATGCGATAAAATCGATGATTTTTTTTCCCCCCGATACTGAACTTTCAGAAATATTTCCCACTCCAAACTCGGCTTCTGCCAAATGATGGCATTCTGTCACAGGGGTAAAAAGGAGAGTTTCTGATCACACTTCACTCTTCCTAGATGAAGGATGTGACTACCCGTCCAGGAAGCGTAGCGGCTAGAACGCTGTCCCTACATTGCAAGGGTCACCGGTTCGAGTCCGGTCTCAGGCTGGAGTAGTTTTATTCAAGTCTGTTTTGTTATCTATGCTCAAGTAAAGCAATGTTCTATTGAAAAACATTCGTCTCGACATTGAGAGAATTACAATAAACGATATTGGAGCTGACTGCATGACCTATTGCCAAATGTATTTAAAAAAATAAAATGCGACTGCAGATTTCATCTTTCGCCAGTTACAAACAGTTGAACATTTCATCTTGTACGGAGCTAACTATTATAGCTGTAAATGTTGCTGTCATTAGTGCGAATTATACTTGTGACAGACCGTAAATATATTGACAAAAGTTTAGAGAACATTCGAAAGTAATACTCCTTCGAAATCTCGAAATAGGAATTTCAAATCAATAGAGAATTTGGAGAAGAACCAACGCTCACAGTGCGCAATACATGTATGTCGCATATAAATTCTGTATTCTGTATTCAAAGCATTTTATTAATACCATTCTAATTTAGGTATATGTTGTTTCCCAGTGTTACTGATACTTCAGAAATTAAGGTGAAATGTTGACCGACAGTAAGAGGTTGATGAAGTGATAACTGACTATATGTTCATACAAATTTCATGAAATTGGTCTTTATAATTATTTCATACAACCGTACTCTCATATATTCGAAGACCATATTTACTGCCTACATTATTTGGATTTCTATGACGAAATTTTGGAGTGGTATAAAAATAACACTGACTTAACTAATCTATACTAAGTAATAAAATTGCAGAAAGGCTGTACCTTTACATATTTTTTTTTAAAGTAACTGCAATGTACAGTACTGACGATAAAGATGCCAATACCGTGAAAGTTTGTCTGTCTGCCCGCGCATAATGCAAAAAGTAATAAACGGATTTTTGCGAAACTATACACATAGTATACGCCATGGGTATATTTTTTAGCTTGGTTTATCTTTATAAGTAAAACATTTAAGATGAAACAGAGTCTAAAAACGTAAATTTTGGAACTCTTTTCTGGCTGTTCTCACACCACGTAAAAACTGATGAGCGAATTTTAACGAAACTGCAATAGTGCTAGCTTATGTCAATGAGTAACAAACAGGATACTTTTTATCCAAATTAGTAACATATTTTCACATGATACAGGTGCAAAAACTGTACATTTTGAAATTTGTGTCTATCCGTGCGCGCATCTCTCAAAAACTAGTGAACGCATCTCGACGAAACTTCGTATTGCAACAGCTTATGTAATAAGTTAAAATACAGGATACTTTTTCATATAGATCTGTAACATGCTTCTCCATGCAACAGAGGCCAAAACCGTTAATTCTGAAATATTTCGCGTGTGTTCACGCCTCACGCAAAAAATAATGAATGGATTAATGCGAACTCATATTGATAGCTTATGTTGTCGGTTAACATATAGCATACCTTTTAGACCGAATAGTGCCCTATTTCGTCCATGATACAGAGACCAGAATTTTAAATTTTGGATTTTTTGTGTGTGCATGGAACAAGCAAAAACCAACCACTTCAATAAAACTATACACTGTGATAGCTTATATTAAGTTAGTGATATGTACTGTTACATTTCGATGTGACATCGACACGCTGAGGAATTTAAAAATACTCGTAACTGGTGCTTATAGAACCTCCTACCCATTTAATGCAGTCTGACTGAATGAAGCCTTTTCGGAGTAGAGATTTCTACTATGATTAGCTAGCCCTATATATGCTATGACGTTGTGTTAAAATCGTACAGGAATGTGAAATACATAATAATAAAGCAATCCCTTACTTCAGACGTCAGGCAGCACCATTTCAAATATTGCACCACTTCAAATATTGCTTGCAGAAAAGCTATGAAACAATACTGAATTCAGTTAGTGGGTCATCCACTGCCATATCATATTCTCAACTAGTGTCAGTTTCAAGAGAGGATAGAACCAACTGAAACACACAAAAAAATTTCAAAACATTTGCGCAAAATCTAAATTTAGAAGTGAAGAAAGATCAAAGCAAGAGAACAAAACTAGGACTCTGCTTTTTCCTTCCCGCCCACGGTTCTTTGATAGTTTATCTGTGAATTACAGTACGAATCTCAGACTCCGTCTCGGGGACAACAAGTCTAACTAATAAAGCGAATATAATGTTAATTTTAATCAGGAAAAAGGATACGGAATTAAATTTAAAAAAACCACATATAATCGGAACTCTGAAGAAATTCATTAGCCCTTCGCGTAAATGAATCATTATACGGAAACACTGATCTTAATACTATTATTCTTTTTATCTACTTTGGGCATACGCTTTGATATTTAAATCTTCTGAGCCTAAAGTGTACCGAAGTAAACAACATCTTAAAAGATGTGCTAGCGAACAATATTTCAGGTGAATTACACACACAACTAACAACGCTTATCCAGTTTCAAAGTGATTAAGTTTAAATGAACTCAATTATAAACACAATTTACACAACTGGGGTGATAAAAACAACTTAATCACAGTACTTTATCTGCTTGGTGCTGTTCAGTGGTTTCGGCAGCGCGCGCCGCCGCTGTCGATTGTTTTGTGTGTACCTGTGACGAGCACAGCCGAAGCAGTGGCGAGGGCAGCCGATGCTGCGAGCAGCGAGTAGAGCGGCGACATGACAGCTGACTGGCGCCGGGCGCACGCGGCCAGTTGCTTATATGTAGAGCGCCGGGCCAGCCCACCCACCTACAGCGACAGAGCGTTGGTCTTCTAGCTCGTTGGTCAGCGCGAGTCCGGGTATAATAACCTGGCAACCCGTAAAGACTGCAGCGTCAGTGGTTCCGCTTCCACGTTCCGGGGAACTGTCTGCGAAATTACTAACAGATACGGAAACTAAAACAGGTACATCCTCCTCAGGGATTAACATAAACGATCCTTGTTTCTCACATTAGGGACCAATGGTTAAACCTGGAGCTGAGTAGCTCTACGATGAATAACATAATTTGGTTGATAATTGAATACAGCGACCAGTCATTGGCCCACGAACCTTCATGGCAAACTGGCAACCTTTTTTTTTTTTTTTTTTTTTTAGCTCTACAGTCGTCAAAGGGGGTCCCTGAGACACAGGAAGTCCCTCACTAAGGGCCCTCTCACTGCTCAGGGGGGGGGCCCAACCACTGCTCAGGGGCCCCCTAAGCACAACTCAAGGGCCCCCTCCTCTGCTCAGGGGGCCCTTAACAGCAACACAAAGCAAAAAAAAAGGTCGCCCATCTGGCCTGAGGGCCCAAAATAATTTTTTTGCACTGGAGCCCTTGTTGATCTAGCTACGCCACTGAGTGTGTACATGCCAAAGAATTTTCCAAGGCAGTATTGTTTCTTCACGTAGACATGAGGTTGTCTGCGATTTTGCCCTCTAATGGAGTCATTGTTTCGTAATCCGGTAGCGTTGTGGCTGGTGCGAGTTCGAGTTTGGCCTTGGAAACGGGTTGAAAGTCTCGTTTTTTCCGATTATGCGCAAGACGACTTGGAAAAAACACTCAGTTTAACTATTGGTATAACGAAAAAAGATGAAATAAAATGGATATGCAGTTGGAAATTACATTTAAAATAAAATTCAAAATGGACTGTAGGAACAAAATTCAACGTAACACTCATAAAAGTGACGTCAGTTGATCCGCTGCGATTTCTTTGCTTATAGCTCCATTTCTCCATCTTTCGTAAAAGGTAGAATTCCTCGTCCTGTTGCGATAAGCTGGTTCGTAACCTGACATATTAGGAGCTCTCACAAGCTCTGATGTTCGCTGTTTCGATTCCGGGTTATGGCGTGGGAGGTTGTAGTCTGTGATGAACTTCTGTTGAGATGTCTATACTGAATAACGGTCAAAACCACAGGAGCTTAATTTAGTATAATGATGATTAAATAAAACTGTAACATAACAGCAGTAAGTTACAGAGATAACTATCACTGAAAAAATTGACCAACTTTAACTCACCACAGTCGTCGACTTCAATTTATTTTCGCAGTTAATCAAATTACATTAATCCTGAAGCAGTTTGTTCTCCATGAGACTTAGATCTGTTTACAAATATTCCATAATTATGGAAGAGATATGGCAGAATCATAGCTAAAAGAACATTAATTTTTGACTGCAATCACGACACTATCCACAAATTTTATAGAAAGTGACTTTAGTGATTTCAATTATAAAACCCATTAAGGATCCGACAGTTGCCCAAATCCACCTTGAATTTTTCCATTCCACGAACAATACAATTAATTCTAGCAGACCGATTTTGCAAATTTATATCTGATTATATAAAATTTTTTTTTCAGCATTATGCTTTGATTTTATATCCCTCAAATGAAAAATTAAAAATGCATAAAGTACATTAAAAAAGAACCAGGCTGCGCAGGGTTCTGTGAAGCGATATATTACTTAAGAAATGGATTGTAATTTAAGAAGATAAACCGAATTCACCATGTTAGGAAAACTTACTCCAAAACCCGAAAGGTTGGATGCATCATCGCCAAGGAAATGTATAACGTCAGTGACTTGGAGGCGACTCTTCCAGCTCTTTTATTTCGGAACCTGCTGTGTAATGTGTAATCCGAGTCACGGAGTGACCTGGATTATTTCGCACATTCTAAGCAAGCTTGCCAGAAGTATAAGTCAAGTGAACGACTTGCAAAAAAGTCTATTCGTAACCGAAATTCTAATCTCGGACCTTCCGATTTCGAGACAGACGCCTTACCAATGAGCTCTCAGAAACTAATTTAACGGGTTAGCGATCGACTATTAAAATAAATCGTTTAGAGCAGTGTTTCCCAACCTTTTTTGGGTCATGCCCCACTTTTAATTTTTTTTTTGCCCCCCATACATAATTTTTAATTAAAAAAATATTTTGCTAACATCAAACGAAACTTTACCTAATAATTATTTACAGCACTGTTTTAAGAATTTGTTTTTTTGCTATATTTTGTACCTATATCTAGCATTGCATTTAAATAAACCGAAGAGAAAGCGGTAAAGTCGTATCAAGTCAATTTCTAAATTGCCCCCCTAAAAAAAAACAAATTGCTCCCCTGTGGGGCGTGGGCCCCACGTTGGGAAACACTGGTTTAGAAGGAAAACGTGGATAAGTTAGCAGTCGGAAGTTTCAGAAAATCAATGTTTAGGTTTGAAGTATGATTAATCTGCATTCTTAAAAATTTAGTAATTTTTTTCCCCGAAGAGACTCCAAACAGATATTTCGATATCAACTGGCAAATATTTAAGTGAAAATTATTTATGGTGTTATAAAATAAAGATATTATTCCATAGTTGCTCTGAAGAGGAATTATGCAATACACAAATGAAAAAACCGAATAGAAATTTTAAATAGTTTGTGTAAAATAGAATGAGACAATGGAACTACTAAAGAACACTGAGAGAACTTTGTTTAATCAATGTTTGTTTATCGCCAGATGCAGACTCAAAGAAATCAATCACTGTAAAAACAGGATATGATCAGATCACTCTTCACAAGTGAAAACTTTTGCAGAGTTGGCACAAGGTTGACACTTTACTCTTAAATTTGATGGAGTATCTATTGGATTAGGGATAAGACTTTATAAAGTTTTGAATTGCCATTTATTTTTTGGTAGTTGTTAATCGATGCAAAGGTAAATAGCGAGAATGCAATGGCCTGAAATTTTTAATAGCCCAACACAGCACTGATGGAGAACGGAAATGTGAATTCGTAGAAGTGGTAAAAGCCTATCGTACTTGGATCCTGAAAGGTTATGAAGGAACTAACCACTTTTTTCCAAGTAATTGCCGCGCCGTGTCGGTTCTATCTGTGCTTGACCATTCGAATGTTAAATCCTATCTTGTTTTTGATGTTATATCGATACCGTGGTTTTAATGTGCACAAAATGTCATTGAAATTTTTTATGTAACCAAATAAACAAGCAAAAGTGTCATCCGTCAATAGGTGTAGAGCAGGGATGGCCAACCCGCTGCCCGCGGAGCATTATACAACTTTCAAATGTGGTATCAAAAACTACGTCACTAAGTTAAGATTATTTCAAATCTATGTCATTACTCGCTTTAATTTAATTTAATTTAATTGCAATGGAACACAGGCTCCGGTGGCAATTTCCCTACACACCCATCTTCCCCCTATCTTGCACCCACCTACATTTGCCCTCTACAAATTTTATCTTTAAATTCCTTCAAAGTTTTCGGTAAATTATTCATCATTTCTCTTGGTAACTCATTCCAATCCCTGACACCCTTACCTAAAAAAGAGAATCTTCCCACACCCTTGTGCCTGAAATCGAGTGCCAGATTGTGGTCATGGTCATCTTTTCCCTTCCATGCACTACTTTTCATACCTATTGCAATATCTTTCCATGCCTCATCACCAGTATATGCCCTGTACACTCCCATGACCCTCCTCATCCTCCTCCTGTCTTGCAATGAATCCCATTCCAGCTCCTTTATCATATCCGTCACTGATTGCATTCTGCGATAATTTCCAGAAACAAATCTAGCAGCCCTTCTTTGCACCCTCTCCAACTCCTGTATTTGATACGTAAAATGAGGGTCCCACACTACACTACCATATTCGAGCAATGGTCTGACCAAAGTTTTGTAACCCAATTCCTTGACTTCTCTCGTACATCCCCTCATAACTCTCTCCAACAAGTGCAGAACTTTGAAACCTTTTCCTACCACCTGTCCTATGTGTCCTGCCCAGTTAAATTTGTTATCAAAAGTAATTCCAAGATATTTGCATTTCAAGTCTTCAGCAAGCAATTCTTTCCCCACCTTATATTCATAATTGATCGTGAGATAGTGGACATTTGAAAGTGCTGGTGTGCAACAGAGCCTTACCACGGGTTATGGATATACATTCAATTATTCTTCAAGATAATTTATGTTCCAAGTCCCTAAACATGGACCATGTTATGAGCGTGGTTATAAAAACAGTGAACTCTATATAGATTGACGTAGTTTAACTAAGGTCAATTCCAAGAGTTCCTCATGCAATTGCCGTCAGAGTATAATGATCTTACATTTTATGCTAAAGTAAGATGGTTCTTCCTTGTAAAAATTTTAAAAGGAGTGTTTCATTTGAATCAAGAAATACAATAAATGTAAGCAAGCAAGTTAAATAACATCCCACAGTTTGAAAATATGGAGCGGGTCTGCAAAGTAGCATTTCTGTTAGAAACAACTAACGACTTAAATAACCTGAACATTTGCCTGCAAGGCAAAGACCAATTGGTTAATAATATGTCTGATCTTGTCTCATTTCAAATGAAATTTAATTAACTTACTACATCGTCATTGAAAGTAGACGTGACACAGTCGTCGGCGAATAAATGTACATAGTTCATTAATATCAGACTTGAACCTTAAGTCTGAAAACCGATTTCAAGATTTCCAACACTACAACATAAACTCATTTTAAATTTCACGAGGTTGGCTTGAAAGAATTCTACCAAAAAAAAAAAAAAAAAAATCTGGACAAGGAGAAATATCCATTGTTTTTAAGGTTTGTGGAAGATTCAACTATTTGAAAACACTTGTGTATGAACAGCGTTTCAGTCGGATGAAGAATATTAAGTTAGAAAGCGAATCACCGATCCTCATTCGCAGCACTTTTTACGAATAGCTAACATTTCTTTCGACATCAATATTGATGCACTTAGTTCTGTCAAACAAAGTCTAAAGTCACATTAAAATAGTTATATTTTTAATACTTCATTCAATATTTATGTTTCATTTTCAGAGGTTTTTTTTCACTCATAAAAAATGTTTAAATATTTTTTCAAAGAAAGTAGTGCATTTGGCCCTCTGGAAAATTCTATTTCTAAAATTTGGCCCGGCTGCTAAATATTGCTACTCCAACGTTATTTTATTTTTTTTCCTTACAGAGATTAAGGGGCTGTCAGCCATTTCGGATTTTCATTTGACTTGAATGGAGGAACAGTGAATTATCTGAATCGCATTCCAACATGATTTCTCAGCCACAACATGCTTCTGGCTCATTAAGATCCTTACCGCAATATTTCGACCTCGTGACAAGTAGCGTTAGATCATTCTTAGCTAGAAAAATTCTTTCTTTTATCGATAAAACCGTATTTGAAGTAATTCGGCATGAAAAATCTTTATTATTATTTAGTATGAATCTCAAGATGTACACATCTAAATGTTAGGAGTGTTAATTATGTATGATACTCCATGATGGCCGTTTCATCGAAGTATTAATTTTACTTATCTCGCTTTTTAAAGTAAGATAGTTTTCATTCTAATACCATAGGGCTTAACACATGCTTCAATCAAATACTAAATGTCTCTATAAGCTTATTCAGTACAGCTAAAAAACAAAAATCGCATTATCTGAAAACCTCTATATGTACACTGAAGTGTCCCAATGATGGGAGCCAAATGTTAGTGTCAACGTTGGTGAACTAATTTTAATTTGAATGTAATTTTAATTTTTGTGCGCTATCACAGTATAATACACATTTAGTGTCGTGCAAACTGCCATCTATTCACGCACTAACTGACTCGGTTATTCCTATGACTGGTCTTCTTTGCCCTGGCAAGCTGTGACTGCTGGAGTTTCCCCAGCCTCGGTGGACAGACGAATACTCAGAGGACAAACGAACGGTCGGTGGGCAAATGAAGGCTCGGCAATGCGGGAATAGCGAGTACTGTCTCCATCGCCCGTGCCGCGCAACGAGGATGGTACACACTTTGACAATAAATTTGGCCGCCACTGAAAACTTCTATCACTCTTATTTTGCACAATCTGACATCAATGTCATCCCAGGACACAGTAATGCAATACTGGCAAGCCAGTATTGCGTTACTGTTTCTTAGGATGACATTGATGTCAGATTCTGCAAAATAAGAGTGATAGAATTTTTCAGCGGCGGCCAAATTTATTGTCAAAGTGTGTACATCATAGAAAACTGGACAAGATTGCACGGCAGTATCAATGATTACTACCAACATTTTGTGTATGTTCTATCACTTGAATCATCGTAGACTTGAAGTACAACATGTACGTGTTCGATAAACATACGTAACTCCAGTATTACAAATTATGAGATCAGAACACAGTGTAACGCAAACCATAACATAAATAAGTTATCTATAGTAACTGACATACATAAAGTATACCCTGAATCCACATTTAGTATATTATGGTTTGTAAGGAGGTTTCAAATATATGTGATGTCTTGCAAGGATTTGTTCCTATTAAAGCACAACACTGAATTCACTTTCATGACATAACTAATATCTCTCTAATAATTGATTGTTGATTGCCAAAAGATCATTCATTTGTTCAGGAGAACGATTGCTCTACTATTTATGAAATGTCAGAACATCGCCACAGAAATGTTGAAATTTGGTGCAATCTACCGATTTTGACTTTTTCTTTAACACAGGGTTGTGCCCTGTCTTTAAGTGCACGAATTTTTTCCGAAATCTTATAAAATGATACAAAAGCACGTAGAAAATAAGAAGACATATACTCTATAAACTTTAATTTTTCATTTATTTCGTTTTCGATTAAGCGATTTTAATACTGCAATACCGGTCGAGTACCAGCGTGGCTTCGTCCCCTCGCAGACCATGAATAACAGACCGAGCCTACTGTCAGGCTCGAGCTTACGTCCAGGCTCGGTCCTCTGCGCTGTATTTCCGGCATTTGACCGGCAAAGGTGACGCTGGCAGCGACAGAACCGCTAGACGGCGTTTACACGACACTAACACACATAAATTCGATTTACAAACCTGACGATATCTCTTTAATATTGTATGTAATAATTAAATAAGAGAAGTAATTTTTGTTTCTTTGAAATGAAACACGAGAAACTACAGTCAAAAACAAATTATGCCTGTGGTAAATATCTTTATTGATGAGTCAACAAAATAAAATGGAACATTGCGTAAACTACACACCATGCACCTGTTACATGAATCTGGTTGACTCAAGGACATACCAGTTATCTACAGGACCGTTAACGGGTAAATTATGTACTAAATTTGTGGTGGAACTTGTGAGATACACAACCTCACCTTTTATGATTTTTAACATTAGTAAAGTTGTGTTTTATTTAGTGTTTGTAATTGTATATACTAACATTGAATTTGTAAGTTCCAAGGTCACAGAATGTTAAGATGAATATACGAGATCTTTGGCGAATAAAGAACAGTTGAAAAAAGTTGCAGAAAAGGTTTGGTCGAAAGAGGACGAGTTGGTTTTGGAGGGAACATGTATTGAGAGAAGAGATTAAAGATAAAGGCCCGATGGAGAAGCCACGAAGAATCCTAGCGGGATTAGTAACAGGAAAATAATAGGGCAGAGAAATTAGGGTTATGATAAAGATAATGGAATATGAATTTGTAATTGGTAATTGGTTATTTAATGGAAAATAGACGATATAAGATAAGTAGAAGGTGTTTTATTTAATATTGAGACTGTAATATAGCCAAAGGACGGATTTATTTACAAAATTATTGTTCAGCAACTGCGGGAAGATTGCCTATTACCATATTAATAGCCAAAGGAGTTGATTTAAAAGTTCGTGTGGTTAATATTGATTTGATTTACAGCGTGAGTATCGAAATTAAACCAGCGACGGACAAAGAGGGATAAATAAAATTCCTATGTACTAGTCTGGTGCTGGAAATATAAGCAAAAGTATTATATTAAAAGTATTATAAAGTAACATTCACATATGTTCTACATAATAAGGGAACTATACAAATGGGACGTTACAAACTCCCAGACAGTTCCCCTACCAGGTATCAATAATGTTACCATCCTCGGATCCGGTCTCTCGTACATGAACCTGGTGCCATTATGAGGAAAGAGTAGACACGAGAATAGAATGAATTCACCACTTTCCTCCTGGTTGCACGTAACTTCTGTCTTGTGATAAAGAGGGACTCCTGAACCCCCTTATTCTTTACTTTTTTATGTTACTTCTCCGGTCATGCTTGCTTTCTATTAATATTCCTCAGCTTTATTCTTAAGACCAGAACTACTGGATGCTACATGTTTCTGCTCTTATGTACGGATACAAAAGTTGCTGTGTTAATGATAACATCGAAAGGAAAATTGATACCTTCGAAATCTTTTTATTTTGTTGTATGTCTCAAACGCAAAGAATGTCAAGGAAAGAAGAGTCTTAATCGTATACAAAGAACAACCTATTACATTTAAAAAAAAAAAAATGAAGGCCCAACATCTGTAACAAATTACAAGCACGACAGGCCAAAGATACCACCAGTCACGCCTCATCATCAAAGGAAAATACCAGTAAAATTATCGTTGTATCGCCAAAGGACACAGGCACAAATGGTTCAGCTGCACATCGACAAATATTTTCTGCTCTGCTGCTTCCAGATCAATGTAAAACGTCAAACACCGTCAGGAGATAGTGTTTTAAGGAGAACTATATGGCGAATGATTACAAGATTTTGGGGTATGCCGCGTTGTTTCTTAGATAGTATAATCTTTTGGCTTTCATTCTACAGGGACGGTGGGTGGTTCGAATCCCCGTCCGGGCATCCAAATTTGGGTTTTCCATGGTTTCCCAAATCACTCCAGGCAAATGCCGAGATGCTTCCTTCAAAAGGCCATGGCCGAATTCCTTCCCATTCCTTGCCCCTCATCCTTTCCCGTCTCTAAAGACATTTTCCAGAGTGTTCTACAAAGAAGGAAATGAGAAAAATATGTTTCTTCAGGACGATCATTTTTTCAGAAATTTTTGTCTGGCTGATGATGATACCGATCAATATATTCCTTGGCAATATTTGTGAAGAGTCAGATGTACTTTTTTGGACGTTTTTCTTCAATAAAAGTAATGTGCATCTCGAACTATCTTTTTACCTCATCATCACAAATGTTGGTCGTACAACCCGCAATTTTCAAATTTATTAAACGTCAGCGTATATTTTTCAGAACAACATTACAACGCGACCTCAATTCATGGTCCAGCCATCTAGATTTCGGTTGAGATTGAAATCGTTCTGATTCCTGGCCCATAATCGTTTCTCGGTTCTAAAGTACTAATTATAAAAATCTAATGACCCTATAGTCCACAAACCGTAGTTCCAGTAGGACGAGGAACGAGGGATCCTGCAAGCATAATTCTGTCTCGCCACATCAATTACAAAACGATGTGCAGCAGGAAGCTGCTTCTTGAATGAATTTAAATGTCAGAAATAAACGCTATGGTCGCGCAAATCCCCACCTCAAGTAGGAACTCGGAATATCCCAGGGCGACTTGCAAATCCCAGACATCCTGGTCAGTAGCGAGGGCGACAGTCAAATCCTCACGCATCCTGTACGCGGAACTAATGGCAAAGCGGCACGAAAGGTGAGGAAAAGATGCTGAGGTGGAACGTAATGGCGTTGCCCGGCGAACTTTAATAAGATCCAGGAACGGAAACAATTTTTTTCTTTTTTAATCAGTCACTCTACAAGTTATATTCATCTCCACATTCCAAGTCTTGAATTGTCCGTTTCACTTAGTTTAATCATTTTCTTTCTCATTCTTCAAACGTGACCTCCACTAATTACTTAATAAATCCCTTAACACAATACCTCGGCTGCAATGATTCTTTACCACAAATGTCCTGTTATCATTTTAGTAAGTAATTTGTCTACTTAATTTGTAACATCATTTTAGAGGGTAGAACCCCAACCGCTTTAAGTTTCCTTCATTCTAGGTGCTCAAATAACCAAGGTCCGAAAATACAAACTGGTTTGCTATGTAGATTCAGCTATAGAAAATTGTTTCTGCGTCTCAGGTTCATGGGCGCCGGGAGGGGGGTGCAAGGGGGTGCACTTACACCCCCCCCCCTGCTATGAAAGAAAATACACAGAAAAAGATTAAGAAACAAAAATTTAATTATTAAATTCACTGTTTGAATATTAACTTAAGGCCCCTAAGTTGTTGTCCAAATTTGTTCAACACCTTGTCAATAAAGTCAGCATCCTCAGTTAATAAGTGTTATATATAACGTATAATTATAAAAAAGATGCACCCCCCCTTAATGTAATCCTGCCGGCGCCCATGCTCAGGTTAAAGTTTGATGCCATCGTGGACAAGAATTCTTTTCGTTAAGGCCTTTCATTGGTTATAAATTTTAATTGGGTTGGTATTCCAAAATAGTACAGGGAAGCCTTTGGCAGCTTGGGTATTACTAATCTTATTTGTATATATGTTCGTTTGGGCCACCTAGGTCCACGTTAAGCCTTTGTTTTGGCTTAATTTTGCTGCGGATGTGTACACATTAGTGTTACAACTAGGATTGTTAGCTCTGGAATTGACCTACAGTTAAGTGTGGAATCCGAAGCACGGAAGCCTTTTAGCGTACTTCACATTACACAGCAAGTTGTGTTAAACCGCGTTCCCACGATCTCTTGTAACGGAGGCGAGACGGGACGGGACGGGACGAATACTCAACAACACGCCATGGGAACAGGGCCGCCTCTGCTAGCGGAGATGAGACGCAGCTACCCACTCTGTATCGGTACACATCACAGGCGTGTGTAGAGGTGCGCTGTTGACATCGGTTTGCAGCAGAGGTGCGCACCCCTTCTGTTGCTGTAAAGTGCTCTGTGCCAAACGACATTAGGCAACGTGGTGGGGAGGTGGCGACGAGGTAAGCGAGGACTAACCTGCGGCGCGCGCTCGTCCCTACACTTCGGCTAGTGAGGTCCCGTCCCGTCCCGCCTTCGTTTCAAGACGTCGTGGGAACGCGGCTTTAGAGGTGAAGGTCAGGTTAACGGCTTATAAAAATCCCCTTCGAGACACGGATTCGAGCTCCAATCAGATGCCTTAACCATGCGCCACCAGGCCGCTCAGTGATCTTATTTACTTACCTATTCCTATATTTGACTTGAATATCATTTAGTGTGCTCAGGCTTCTTACTTTCATACACAAGATTAAGTTTCTGTTGGTCATGACAGTTACATACATTTTTCCTCTTTAATAAGCTTTTCTGTTCGTTACTTGCTAACTTCGAGTGGCTATATGTAAGTTTTAGTGCTTTTGGATTCCCAGTTTTCTCATTCATCTTTATACTTCGCAGCGAGTCAGGAGGGAGAGCGGTTAAAATTCTGCTGTGGCGTTCGGGAGGACGCGGGTTCGATTCAAACCATGCCGATTTGTATTTTCCATGGTTTCCAGAACTTACTCCAGCATTATTCGGATAATGCCGTGTCTCCAAATCATTTTACACGACTTCATCGGCGACTAGTCGGAAAGACCTAACAGCTAAAAAAAAAAAAAAAAAAATGTTTGCTCTACATCTCCAGTCCTCAGCTGCCATAAATTGCTCTGTACCTTCGTTTATTTTCTGTACCCACCTTTGTCTCGGTTGTCCAGTTGATCTTTTGCCCGTTGGTTTTCGTCTATCTATTATTTTCAATAATGTCACTGAAGTATTTTTTTTAATACGACCTAGCCACATGATTGGATATTATTATACTTGTTAAGTATAGCTGTTTAAAAGATTTTGTTGTTAATCCCGTAAGCAATTTATGTTATAGCTGTTTAAGTTTTTACTTTGCTTCGTCTCAAACTGTAATTACATCATATTCTCCTGTAATCACAACGCATTCACTTCTAGAGGCGCCTAGAAAACCTTCCAGTTGGTTGCTCGATAAATATCATGGCCCTTTAAGCTAACCAGATTAGTCAACTCCACAAACCAATCATCCGATCACTTCAAGGCAGAGACATAGGATTTTAAACGATCATCTCCATTTGAAGCTTGTCAACGTCTCTAACTATCCGACTTACTTACACAAATTCTTTGACTCCAGAAAACCGTGCATAAAACCAGCAACGAACTTTACGTGTCAACCATAAAGTAGGATCACATTTTAACTCTCAATCAATGTGTTTGCTTTACCTTGCATTTAACGTAAATATGCTAATCTGATCGCGATGAAATAAATAAGCATATGCTTTCATAGTTTAAAGGAGAAAAATACTGCGTCGAATATAGGTACATAAGTTCTTGAGTGTTCTTTAAATCCACAGTGATGTCTAATTTAGGTTCCACATTAAAAACTGTGCTTCAGACATAAACTGAACGATACTCTCATGCTATTTACAACAAAAAGTTTTTATACTCTCGACGCGGTGTTCGGTATCTAAATTCGACTCGTGGTGCAGGTCTTCGGTATATACGATGTCATATTCAGGAGCCTGTAGTTACGTGTATCGTGCCGATACACCATCTGCTATGTTATTATTTTACGAGGGAAAAAGGGAGGGGGACAGGGAGGAGATTCTATGAAAGGACTTAAGAGTGGTTTCTCTGAGTCTACAGGGGGCATCCATTAATTACGTGTGAGGTTTTTTCGTAAATCTGGACTCCCCACTCCCCCTTGGTGAGCATTGGTGAGATCTGGTGAGAAATTCCCCCCCCCCCCTTCCTTTCGATGAGCATTGGTGAGCGAGATCTATTTCGTCGGACCCCCACCCCTATTTGTGTTCACGTAATTAATAGACGCCCGCACAGTACGAGTAAATCCCAACGGCTCTCTACATGTGGACTGCGTTGGCACCTATAGGATCCCTACTGGATCTGGCATTGCTTCCACTTGGGCCAGGTCCTTTCTGTCAACTTTCCTCTCGCTCTCAATGGGTCAACTCTTCTGTTTTAGGATTATGTCAACTACAGATACAAAAGTGTCAACTTTAGCAACATGTCTAATTCAGGTTGTCGACT
Source organism: Vandiemenella viatica (assembly GCA_031002005.1). Taxonomy (NCBI): domain Eukaryota; kingdom Metazoa; phylum Arthropoda; class Insecta; order Orthoptera; family Morabidae; genus Vandiemenella; species Vandiemenella viatica. The sequence continues at coordinate 241,315,129 of JARYHS010009186.1, forward strand.
ATAAAGACAATTTTTAATAATTGTATATGTTTCAACTTTAGCAGCATGTCTAATTCAGGTTGTCGACTATAAAGATAATTTTTAATAATTGTATATGTTTCCACTTACAATTTACTAGCAGCTGTTAAATATAATAGAAGAGATATATTTAGGATGCGAAAAATTATTTTAGGATTTATAGTTATGAAATACTACGGTCATAGGCTTCGAAAATGGAAAAATAAATTCTTAACGTGTCGGCTATTGGTGCTCTTATCTTATAATAAAACTAAGGATTATGTAGTTTTAAAACTATGCCTCACTGCATAATATGTGTCCTACTATGTTCCACTGTTTTGTTTGTTATGGGTTTCCCAATTTCTTGGACTAAAAATTTTGTCACCGTAGCAATCTTATCTCAAAGCAGATCTTACACGATTGACATTACTTTGTTATGTTGACAATAATTTTGACCGTGTAGGGTGAAAAAATTGTATTGGTGGTCGATATTGATGGAGATCCGTATTTTCTGTTATTCGGCCGTCAATACTGGAAAGTGGTGGGGATTTTGTTAATATTATTGACCGTGTAAGTGCGAACGTCAATATTTCCAATACTCAGTTCAATTCACATTGCGATTCGATGAAGTGTAACAAGTGGCGACAATGACCGACCTCATTACCATCTGATATTTTCATTCACAAATCAAATACGGAATAATACTCTGGGGCTCATCAGCAGATGCATAAAGAATTTCACAATTCAGAACAGAGCAATTAAAATAATGAGAAACCTAAAACACAGATATTTTGTAGATCTTTATTTAAATATATGAATATTCTCCCGTTTCCATGCATTTACATTTTCGAATCTAACCTACTGTTTTATAGATATATTATCGGTAAAGATTCAGCACTCGAAACCAAACATATAAAAACTAAAGAGTAATAATAAGGAATATTTCACTAAGGGATTAAGCATGTACTACTATAATCAATCTTTTTCAATTTTTATGTTTTGTTTGCGGTTCCAAAGGGTTAGAAAACATTGCAAAAACTGTTTATAGGAATTTGAATCGTCAAGTTTATTTTAAAATTTCGTCGACTTGGGAGTACGATAATTTTTTGGTTTTCCAAGAATATCCAATTGCCGACCTGCATATTTCATTCTTAAATGCTTAAAACATACCCACTATGTTCTATGCGATTTCCTCACTCTTTAATTCGCTGTGCTTGTCAGGTTAAAAAAGAAACTTCAAAGCAATTAGTATTATACTGTATTTCAAATAATTAAATTGTAGTCTACTGTAACACTGTTTTAAAAGAAATCATCTGAATCAGGGTCTCCAGTATTTGCCATAATTGTTATAATAAAATTTATCATGGACTGCGCAGTGCGCTGGCAACTGTGGCACTGTTTCTTTGTAAAGTACCCCGCTAGGCTACCAAGTTTTCTTCACCTCCATCATTTGAAATGGTATACGATGAGTTAATTTTCCTTAGTAAGAAAATTATGAAAACAGCAAACAGGTAAGTGTAACTGCTGTAATTTTTGGCGGCTGTACGTTGATAGGTTTTTGGAACAAATAAAACCATGAATTCAGTATCTCGAATGCGTTCTCTTCAACTATGCGATCTTATTACTTAATGCAAATGCCTGCTCAACAACAAACACATATGGGTAAAGATTAGTCATATTCGTCAAAATTGCAGATGAGGTTCAATTCAATTTTCATGCAGGAACAATTCTCCGAATCTACAATAGAATATCACCCCTCCATCTAAAATTCAACAGCACATTCCAACATCACAATTATTAACTCCTTCTTCGAATTAACTCCTTCTTCGAATTAACTGTAGCCAACAGCACGATACTGAAAAACCCCTTGCAAATATAACTCAAGGAACCTGCGTTATTTCGTTTCGTTAAAGTTACATGTTTTCCATACAACGATTTTACCGTATTTCAAAATTGATGTCGCATTCCGAATTCGTGAGCTATGTACCCACACATGAGTATTAGCGGTTTTGAAGTGTTTGATCAAGTATTTTCATTAACTTCAATTTCTAAGGAAAATGTTGAATTTGTAGTATCTGTTATAGCCAATATACGTACTTCTGTTCGCGTTTTTGTATTTCATTCACTTTACTAACTACATAAAAAGTATGTGTCTTCTTACTTATAGTCAGAGCCGGCGTTAGGGGGGAGGGGGGGATAAGCGGGTCAAATGTACCCGGGCCCGCCGGCTGACGGGGGGCCCCGATCACCGGCTGCAGGGGCCCCCAGCTCGGAACCAAGAATCAGCCCATTGTCGCACGGCCAGTTTGTAGAGCTAAAAAAAAAAAAAAAAATAGGTCACCCATTTTACCCCGGGCTCGAAATTCCTAGGGCCGGCCCTGCTTATAGTTAAAAAGCAGTGAAGGGAGACAATCTTACCAGCTCATACCTGTGTAAAGAGAAGTGTGAACCATTCCTCCTCCATGGTGTCAACTAGCCAACTAACCCAATTAGTTCCAAACACCAAAATAAGAGCTATGCAAATTTTTGTTCGATTATATACGTTTAGTAAGGGCAAAACTTAGAATTAACCGAATAAAACCATACAGTTTCACCAGGGGCGTAGCTACTATGGGGCTAGGCGGTGCAGTGCACCGGGGCCCTCACGCTCAGGGGCCCCCAAGCATACCTCAAGGGGCCCCTAAGCGCACCTCTAGGGGCCCTCAAGCGCAGTTTAGAGGGCCCACAAGCCTTCACGGCAAACTGGCGACTTTTTTTTTTTTAGCTTACCGTCGTCTAAGGGGCCCCTGAGAACACAGGAGTCCCTAACTAAGGGCCGTCGCTGCTCAGGGGGGGCCCCAACCACTGCTGAAAGGCCCCTAAAGAACAATTCAAGGGCCCCCATCCTCAGTTCAGGGGGCCCCTACCAGCACACAAAGCAAAAAAAGGTCGCCCGTCTGGCCTTAAGGCCCAAAATAAATTTTTTGCACCGGGGCCCTTGTTGAGCTAGCTACGCCACTGAGTCTCACCTTGTTTGTTAAGCAGAAAGACAGGCAATGAGCAAATTTATTGATAGCAGTATTGTCAATAATATTGATCGTGTAAGGTAGTGCAGTATTGAGACTGGTTGGCTCGAATATTGACGGCCGTATTGTCAATAGTGATATTGACGATACTATTGATCGTGTATGGTCTGCTTAACTTACACACTTATTGTAGCTCGATGATTCGATCGCGAGGATCCAATCAAACTTCTGATTGTGGAAGTTTTTAATATTTAAGTAATGGTATTTATACTCGTCTAGCTACAAATAACCCTAACAGATCAGTGACAGTTTAGTAGCGTACCATAATCAATTTCAGAACACACTTCACCTGTAGACAGTGTGGAGACTGTATTCATAGGTAAATATTCTAATATCTAGTTTTTTTTCGCAGGTTCTCGAATACTTTTATCATGCTGCCATACTGTTGTCCCTAATAATTTATTGCCCTGTTTTATGCTGTACGATGGCAGTTAATGTGTTGTTTATTTTAATTCTGATAATAGTCGCCTTTTCAAATATTGCTATAGATTCGATAAGCGAAGCCCTCGAACTGAGAATGATAATCATAACTACTGCCGTTGTAACGGCGTTGGAGCTGAGCCTCCGATGGTTATTTTCTCAATACAGTACAATACATTCATTTTCCATTGATTCCAGTATAAGAGACTGGCTCTGTGGGATGTGGAAAGTTGTCAATTAACAGTTAAACAATTACATAACAAAATAATACATACTCAAGAAGATTTACAGTCATAGATAACTTACATGGTACATTAATTATGTCAACTACATTTGCACAAACTACTGGCAGATATTTTGGAGACACCTCAAATCTGTTTAATACGCTTTATATTTTTTACTAGCTGGTACCCACGACTTCGTTCGTGATTGTAAAGAATTCATATTGACAGCTATAGACATCTAACCACCCTAGTGCACGATGGGAGACTCGATAATATTACCACACACAAGTACCAGTCTTCTGGGCTATGTAGTTCCGGCAGCAAGGTAAAATTTACGGATACACTCAAGTCTTTGGATGAAACATGAAAATATTCATGATCGACCAATTTCAAACACCATATCTCACACACTCCCACAGTTACCGAATTTCGGCCAACGTTGTGATCGATGGGAGACTCTGTGTTACTACCACACACAAACGCCAGTGATCTGCGATTGATAGTTTTCACTTAAAAGTGATACACCGTGACACATGCGTCTTTGGCAGAAATATGAAATTGCCGCAGGTCGACCATTTTCATCCCCCATATTTTCCACACCCCCATAGCTACAGACATCTAACAACAATAGTGCACGACAACAGACACGATTCTACTAACACACATAAACACCAATGCTCCATGCTATGTAGTCGTGGTAGAAAAGTGAAATCTGCGGATACACATGCCTTTCGTCGAAATACGAAAATATCCTTGGTCGGCCACTTACAACCACCAGATCTACCACAGTACCACAGTTTCTGAAATTCGGCCGCTGTTGTGATCGGAAGGTGACTCTGTGCTACTACTACACACAAACGCCAGTTATCTGTGATCTATAGTTTTCGCTGAAAAGTGATACACCATGACACTTTTGTCTTTGGCAGAAATATGAAACTGCCACAGGTCGACCAATTTCAACCCCCATTTCTCCCACACACCCATAGTTACCGACATTTAACAACCATAGTGCACTACATGAGATACGATTCTACTACCAAACACAAACACCAATGCTCTATGCTAAGTAGTTGTGGCAGAAAAGTGACATATGCGGAGACATTCGAAATACGAAAATATCCTTGGTCGGCCACTAACAACCACCATATCTACCACAGTACCACAGTTTCTGAAATTCGGCCGCTGTTGTGATCGAAAGGTGACTCTGTGCTACTACTACACACAAACGCCAGTTATCTGTGATCTATAGTTTTCGCTGAAAAGTGATACACCATGACACTTTTGTCTTTGGCAGAAGTATGAAATTGCCACAGGTCGATCATTTTCAACCCCCATATCTCCCACACCCCCATAGCTACCGAAATCTAACAACCATAGTGCACTACATGAGATACGATTCTACTACCAAACACAAACACCAATGCTCTATGCTATGTAGTTGTGGCAGAAAAGTGACATATGCGGAGACAATCGAAATACGAAAATATCATTGGTCGGCCACTAACAACCACCATATCTACCACAGTACCACATTTTCTGAAATTCGGCCGCTGTTGTGATCGAAAGGTGACTCTGTGCTACTACTACACACAAACGCCAGTTATCTGTGATCTATAGTTTTCGCTGAAAAGTGATACACCATGACACTTTTGTCTTTGGCAGAAGTATGAAACTGCCACAGGTCGACCAATTTCAACCCCCATTTCTCCCACACACCCATAGTTACCGAAATTTAACAACCATAGTGCACTACATCAGATACGATTCTACTACCAAACACAAACACCAATGCTCTATGCTAAGTAGTTGTGGCAGAAAAGTGACATATGCGGAGACAGTCGAAATACGAAAATATCCTTTGTCGGCCACTAACAACCACCATATCTACCACAGTACCACAGTTTCTGAAATTCGGCCGCTGTTGTGATCGAAAGGTGACTCTGTGCTACTACTACACACAAACGCCAGTTATCTGTGATCTGTAGTTTTCGCTGAAAAGTGATACACCATGACACTTTTGTCTTTGGCAGAAGTATGAAATTGCCACAGGTCGATCATTTTCAACCCCCATATCTCCCACACCCGCATAGCTACCGACATCTAAAAACCATAGTGCACTACATGAGATACGATTCTACTACCAAACACAAACACCAATGCTCTATGCTATGTAGTTGTGGCAGAAAAGTGACATATGCGGAGACAGTCGAAATACGAAAATATCCTTGGTCGGCCACTAACAACCACCATATCTACCACAGTACCACATTTTCTGAAATTCGGCCGCTGTTGTGATCGAAAGGTGACTCTGTGCTACTACTACACACAAACGCCAGTTATCTGTGATCTATAGTTTTCGCTGAAAAGTGATACACCATGACACTTTTGTCTTTGGCAGAAGTATGAAACTGCCACAGGTCGACCACTTTCAACCCCCATTTCTCCCACACACCCATAGTTACCGACATTTAACAACCATAGTGCACTACATGAGATACGATTATACTACCAAACACAAACACCAATGCTCTATGCTAAGTAGTTGTGGCAGAAAAGTGACATGTGCGGAGACAGTCGAAAAACGAAAATATCCTTGGTCGGCCACTAACAACCACCATATCTACCACAGTACCACAGTTTCTGAAATTCGGCCGCTGTTGTGATCGAAAGGTGACTCTGTGCTACTACTACACACAAACGCCAGTTATCTGTGATCTGTAGTTTTCGCTGAAAAGTGATACACCATGACACTTTTGTCTTTGGCAGAAGTATGAAATTGCCACAGGTCGATCATTTTCAACCCCCATATCTCCCACACCCGCATAGCTACCGACATCTAAAAACCATAGTGCACTACATGAGATACGATTCTACTACCAAACACAAACACCAACGCTCTATGCTATGTAGTTGTGGCAGAAAAGTGACATATGCGGAGACAGTCGAAATACGAAAATATCCTTGGTCGGCCACTAACAACCACCATATCTACCACAGTACCACATTTTCTGAAATTCGGCCGCTGTTGTGATCGAAAGGTGACTCTGTGCTACTACTACACACAAACGCCAGTTATCTGTGATCTGTAGTTTTCGCTGAAAAGTGATACACCATGACACTTTTGTCTTTGGCAGAAGTATGAAATTGCCACAGGTCGATCATTTTCAACCCCCATATCTCCCACACCCGCATAGCTACCGACATCTAAAAACCATAGTGCACTACATGAGATACGATTCTACTACCAAACACAAACACCAATGCTCTATGCTATGTAGTTGTGGCAGAAAAGTGACATATGCGGAGACAGTCGAAATACGAAAATATCCTTGGTCGGCCACTAACAACCACCATATCTACCACAGTACCACATTTTCTGAAATTCGGCCGCTGTTGTGATCGAAAGGTGACTCTGTGCTACTACTACACACAAACGCCAGTTATCTGTGATCTATAGTTTTCGCTGAAAAGTGATACACCATGACACTTTTGTCTTTGGCAGAAGTATGAAACTGCCACAGGTCGACCACTTTCAACCCCCATTTCTCCCACACACCCATAGTTACCGACATTTAACAACCATAGTGCACTACATGAGATACGATTATACTACCAAACACAAACACCAATGCTCTATGCTAAGTAGTTGTGGCAGAAAAGTGACATGTGCGGAGACAGTCGAAAAACGAAAATATCCTTGGTCGGCCACTAACAACCACCATATCTACCACAGTACCACAGTTTCTGAAATTCGGCCGCTGTTGTGATCGAAAGGTGACTCTGTGCTACTACTACACACAAACGCCAGTTATCTGTGATCTGTAGTTTTCGCTGAAAAGTGATACACCATGACACTTTTGTCTTTGGCAGAAGTATGAAATTGCCACAGGTCGATCATTATCAACCCCCATATCTCCCACACCCGCATAGCTACCGACATCTAAAAACCATAGTGCACTACATGAGATACGATTCTACTACCAAACACAAACACCAATGCTCTATGCTATGTAGTTGTGGCAGAAAAGTGACATATGCGGAGACAGTCGAAATACGAAAATATCCTTGGTCGGCCACTAACAACCACCATATCTACCACAGTACCACATTTTCTGAAATTCGGCCGCTGTTGTGATCGAAAGGTGACTCTGTGCTACTACTACACACAAACGCCAGTTATCTGTGATCTATAGTTTTCGCTGAAAAGTGATACACCATGACACTTTTGTCTTTGGCAGAAGTATGAAATTGCCACAGGTCGATCATTTTAAACCCCCATATCTCCCACACCCGCATAGCTACCGACATCTAAAAACCATAGTGCACTACATCAGATACGATTCTACTACCAAACACAAACACCAATGCTCTATGCTAAGTAGTTGTGGCAGAAAAGTGACATATGCGGAGACAGTCGAAATACGAAAATACCCTTGGTCGGCCACTAACAACCACCATATCTACCACAGTACCACAGTTTCTGAAATTCGGCCGCTGTTGTGATCGAAAGGTGACTCTGTGCTACTACTACACACAAACGCCAGTTATCTGTGATCTGTAGTTTTCGCTGAAAAGTGATACACCATGACACTTTTGTCTTTGGCAGAAGTATGAAATTGCCACAGGTCGACCACTTTCAACCCTCATTTCTCCCACACCCCCATAGCTACCGACATTTAACAACCATAGTGCACTACAGGAGATACGATTCTACTACCAAACACAAACACCAATGCTCTATGCTATGTAGTTGTGGCAGAAAAGTGACATATGCGGAGACAGTCGAAATACGAAAATATCCTTGGTCGGCCACTAACAACCACCATATCTACCACAGTACCACAGTTTCTGAAATTCGGCCGCTGTTGTGATCGAAAGGTGACTCTGTGCTACTACTACACACAAACGCCAGTTATCTGTGATCTATAGTTTTCGCTGAAAAGTGATACACCATGACACTTTTGTCTTTGGCAGAAGTATGAAACTGCCACAGGTCGACCACTTTCAACCCCCATTTCTCCCACACACCCATAGTTACCGACATTTAACAACCATAGTGCACTACATGAGATACGATTCTACTACCAAACACAAACACCAATGCTCTATGCTAAGTAGTTGTGGCAGAAAAGTGACATATGCGGAGACAGTCGAAATACGAAAATATCCTTGGTCGGCCACTTACAACCACCATATCTACCACAGTACCACAGTTTCTGAAATTCGGCCGCTGTTGTGATCGAAAGGTGACTCTGTGCTACTACTACACACAAACGCCAGTTATCTGTGATCTGTAGTTTTCGCTGAAAAGTGATACACCATGACACTTTTGTCTTTGGCAGAAGTATTAAATTGCCACAGGTCGACCACTTTCAACCCTCATTTCTCCCACACCCCCATAGCTACCGACATCTAACAACCATAGTGCACTACATGAGATACGATTCTACTACCAAACACAATCACCAATGCTCTATGCTAAGTAGTTGTGGCAGAAAAGTGACATATGCGGAGACAGTCGAAATGCGAAAATATCCTTGGTCGGCCACTTACAACCACCATATCTACTACAGTACCACAGTTTCTGAAATTCGGCCGCTGTTGTGATCGAAAGGTGACTCTGTGCTACTACTACACACAAACGCCAGTTATTTGTGATCTGTAGTTTTCGCTGAAAAGTGATACACCATGACACTTTTGTCTTTGGCAGAAGTATGTAACTGCCACAGGTCAACCACTTTCAACCCCCATTTCTCCCACACCCCCATAGCTACCGACATCTAACAACCATAGTGCACTACATGAGATACGATTCTACTACCAAACACAAACACCAATGCTCTATGCTATGTAGTTGTGGCAGAAAAGTGACATATGCGGAGACAGTCGAAATACGAAAATATCCTTGGTCGGCCACTTACAACCACCATATCTACTACAGTACCACAGTTTCTGAAATTCGGCCGCTGTTGTGATCGAAAGGTGACTCTGTGCTACTACTACACACAAACGCCAGTTATTTGTGATCTATAGTTTTCGCTGAAAAGTGATACACCATGACACTTTTGTCTTTGGCAGAAGTCGAAATTGCCACAGGTCGACCACTTTCAACCCCCATATCTCCCACATCCCCATAGCTACCGACATTTAACAACCATAGAGCACGTCAGGAGAGACGATTCTACTACCACACACATAAACCAAAAGTCTATGTTATGTAGTTGTGGCAGGAAAGAGAAGTATATGGAGATACGAATTTTTGGTCGAAATATGAAAACGCCCTGCACTGACCAACTTTAATCATTATATCTCCCACATCCCCACAGCTATCGGCATTCGGCCAACGTTGTGCACGACAGGAAACTCCATGCTACTTCCGCTCACAAACATCAGTGATCTGTGCTAGGTAGTGGTGGCTGAATAGTGAAATATAGGAAAAAACACGTCTATTTTTATATATATATAAGATTAATCGTTTTGTTACTGTTTTAGGAATATTTCTGAGGACCCCCTTCCTCATTTCAGTTCCCAATTACCTTACCTATGATAGAAACCTCCTCTCTCCAATCAACCTGAACTTAAGTGTAGGTTTATGTTTTACTCCATTCTTCTCTCTACAATTCTACATACTGTTCGTAATTTTTCGCCCAATATCCGTGAGTTGCTGCCTACACAAACCCATCATTACTTAATAATTCAACAAAATGTGTATGAGACGCAATTTTATGTATGCAAGTAACACTGCATGTCTTGAATATCATGTTCTTCTACCTGTGTCATACGTAATATTATACCTTGTTTGTATTTTTCAGTAGAAAAGAGATCAAACGGTGGATAGTACACATTTAACTGGCAGAGATAGTTATTGAAATAATCCCAAGGAACAAAAATGAATAATTTACCGAAAACTTAGAAAGAATTTAAAGATAAAATTTTGTAGAGGGCAATGTAGGTAGGTGCAGGATAGGGGGAAGATAGTTGTGTAGGGAAATTGCCACCGGAACCTGTGCTCCATTGCAATTAAATTAAATTAAATTAAATAGACAATATTCCTACGGCAAGTGTTAATTTTAATTTAATTGTGATGGAGTACAAGCTCCGGTGGTAATTTCCATACACACTAATTTCCCCCCCCCTTTTTTGTACCCGTCTACCTTTGTACTGAATGAATTTTAATTTCAAATTATTTTAGCGTTTCAGGTACTTTTCTTGGTAATTTATTTCAATCCTAAAAAAGAAAATTTTCTGTTATTTAACTGATGTCAGACACTGCTCTTTAACGGTTTCCCGAAAAGATGAGCACAACAGTTTTTTTCTGCACAACTATACAGCGATACAAAGTTTTGTTCAACTGAAAAATCATATTGCTGAGAGAACGTTGTTTATATTTTAAAGACAAAAACAAAATTAGGGTTAATGAAGAAGGGCCTGAATGGTTATAATTGTATGCTACGAGATGACCTCTTTTACTCAACTGACGAGGTGGCCGAGTGGTTAAGGCGTTGGACTGCTAATCCAATGTGCTCTGCACGCGTGGGTTCGAATCCCATCCTCGTCGAATATTTTTTATGTTTCGCAAACTTTCATATTTCCTACATTCGCGTAGCATACCATGTTTTGAAATCAAGGTGTGCATTTCTTATCATTGGAGAAGTGTTACCACAAACGTCCTGGCTGCTGCTTTTATTAACATGTAAGAATGCATTCGTATCATTCTAGTCTTTTTTTTTTGTTTCCATCTTTCCACATTCTTCATGAATTCACTCTTAAATAATAATTTATTTTTATGAAAGGTAGAGAAATAACGTACCCTATCACTAACTAGTTTTTAGTGTTCTTACAAACAGATTTGAGATAATTTTTTTGTTCTTATTATTAAGTATAAAAAATCTGCTTTATACAAAATTTTCATACTTCCCAAAATTAAAAAGTTTTATTTAATTAACTTGCAATCCAGTTTATATACCGGTATAGATTCGTCGGGACACTGTAGCGAATTACTTTGAAATCTGTCAGTTTTTTTTTAGCTGCATTGCTCAAAATTTCCCTCGTTATTTATTACAGTACCTAAATATTTTTCCAGAAAAAGAAAATTGTTCACTGACTTTGTAAGAATAAATAAAAAAATTGGGTGCGATTGATTTCTATTTTTAGTAAGGATATGAAATATATTGCTACGCACACTTTTCCACATGCATGATTATACGAAATTCGCTACTCATCAATACAGGCGCCTCAGGTAGATAAATTTAAAATTAATCTAAAACTCACTTCATAGTTCATGGTTCCTCGGAACACGCGGAACTTCATAACATGAATTTTTTCCCTCTATGCATTGTGTGCAACTGGGTTGGCCAAAAGTCACAAAACCAGACTTTACGGACCAAATAATTCAATACATTTTCAATAAAACCTGTAATTTCACACCTGCAATTTGTAGTTGTCAATTAGAATTTATCCGATTATATAAAATCGCAAATTTCCCATCTAAAGGAATGTCATACCTAGCAAGGGATGTTTTACTTAAGAAGCCTCCATAAACTACGGGGCTCGGTCTAGAGGGGAGGTTAGCTGGAAAGCTACGTGGGAGAGGGGTGCGCCAGGCCACCTAACTTATCATTCATATTAGTATTTGTCACAGTTAAAATGAGGTACAGAACACACAACAGCATGTGAATATTTATTTCCGTCATTCCATTATCTCCGTATGTAATTTACTACAGTCCGACAAGAGAAAGAGTACAAAATGTCATCTGAAATCAATAGGGAGAAAAAGCCACCTACTACCTGTTGGGAGGGGGGGGGGGGGTGCGTTAATACATTCCAATTGGAAAGTGTTCCATATGAACCTTCTGCTCAGCTTGGTTTCACACATACTTTGTAGTTTGGTATAATTACCATGTTATATGTTCTCAAGTTGGAATGTATTAAGGAAATAAAAACTGGCACTGAATAGTACTGAATAAACCAAAACACGTATGCCACAACAAGATTTATTTTAATTGCATTGGATGGAGTAAACCACAAGAAAATCCAAAATGTCTTAGAGACTAAACATGACTGATATTATATTTATGACTCTACTATTGCTTCACAAATAACTCTTTAAAACCAAAATATGTTGAATAGCTTTCATATTCAGAGGAACATGTTTTCACAGATCTCCTCTAAACAGATTGGAGGATTTGGCTCCAAGTGTGTTGCATTTGTGGATCTGATGTATATTGAAAATGTCTTTGTTAGCTTGTACCTTTTACCAATTCAACAAATGCAATTTAAAATATGCCTTTAGATATTCTCTGAATATGGCTTAGATAAATACAAGCAGTCATGTAATCAGTTTTTCGGTTTTAGTCATTTGTACTGTGGTAGCTTCTTTTTCTTGTGAATGTATCCAGGATAAAATATGGTTCATGACAAATTCTTGAACAAATCAAAAAAGATAAACAGAAGAAGGTTGGCAGATATGTCAGTAATTATGGGGAGAAAGAGTTATGATGTCTTACTAAAGTCAAGACGTACAATTATAATCTTCTTGCAGGACTGAAGATTAAATGAAATGCAACAGGCCATTACATCTTCAAAAGGAGTAATGGAAGACATGTATGTTGACTCTGACACAAGGATTGGTGCTGTTAAGATTGTTTTAAGATGGCATCAATTTCTGGCTTGACAATGACCTCCAATGATATTGATTAAAAAAAAATAGTGGGGGATAAGCACTATAAGGGAGGAGGAATATGGTGTTTTTTTTTTTTTTTTTATGAAACTTAAGTGTGAATTGTTGAGCACAATAAACAAATGTTTAGATTTAATTAGCTTTATTGAGATACACAAGTCACGAGAAAATTTAGGGGAAATAATGTTAGATTATTAGGATTACTAGAATGCAGGAGTTTTCCTGAGACTTAAATGACTTTTGGCAAATGAAAAGATGCTGATGGAAGTATTTTTATACTGACCAGTAGTAATGATAGTGATCTGCTGTTATTAACAGGTAATACAAATGAGCAGTTAATAGTATATAAATGAAAAGATAAGTAATCGCTATCTGTTGAAATGGGAGGGAATGAGTAAGATATTCAAATAGGAAACAAATTGACGGTATTCAAAAGTCAGAGCAGGGATTAGGATGTTCAGGAAACAAGTTCAGAAAAGCAGAGTCCAGATAATAGTATGATTACAGGAATACCCAAAACGAAGTACAGTGTGGGGGAGGGGGGGAGAAGGAGGAAACTGTTTTTATTTTCTTCAAGTTTATGGCTTTATGTTTCATAGATGTCTAGTTCATTAGCGTGGGAGAGAACTGAGAATAAGGAAAGGAAAGGAATTGGGCCATTCCAGCATTTGGATCGAGTGAAGTTGGGAGACCATATAAATCTGAAATCTGGATGGGGATCTGAACTTGTGTCCATTAAGATGGAAGAATTGTTTGGATTTATAAAATAAATGCTTATCCCAAAACAATAACTGAAGAACACTCATATTTTTTTTCTAGGAGAGTAAATACATATGAATTTCTCAAGTATGAGGTTACCGACAAACTGTTCTGCCTCTTATTGACCAAAGTATTGGATTTCATTCATTACAACTGTGTTGGGCCTACAGTTATCATGGTATCAAAATTATGGAGTGTAACAGTACACTTAACATGAATCCTGATCTGGGTTTTCCATGGTTTTCCTGGATCACTCCAGGCGAATGTTGGGATGGTTCCTCACAATAGACCATGGGCGCCTCCTGCTATACCCAGTATATCCCTTCCAAACCATTACCCTTTTGGATAGGTGCAATGCACGCTCTGCCACATGCTTTTAGTGAATCATGGAGTAATGATAATAATAATAATCAAACAAAGCTATGACAGAGGTGATGGTCAGGACCTGTAAAACTTCCAGTCATGATTCAAACTGAGGACTCCTTGTTACACTGTTAAAAATGAAATAGGATAGGCAAAAAGTAACCTGTCACTTGACAGCTGAACGGAGGAGGGTGAGATGAACATGTAAAAAACCAAAAAAACACAAACAACTTCCCAATATTTCAGTAACAACTTCAGTCATGTAGGAGGCAAGACATATGACAGAGGAAAAGATGTGACCACGTTACAACCTGCTGCATGAATGAAATAAAGTTAATACTTGCGGGAGGGTGGAGTTTGAAACGGTGACCAGTTCACAAGATTCCAACAATCTCAATACCTGTTTCATGGTTAGAACTTTCAGAGTTTTTCCAAACACCACCACCTCTTCAGAACTCTGTAGATAGGAACTTGCCTACCAACACATCCTAGACACCAGACACACCCTGGCCTCAACCTATGCTAAATCTGTCACTTAGTGTTTTGAATTTTACAGTCAGTTTTCTCTGGCATATGTATATGCTTCATATTTATCATTGGTCAACTTTCTCCCCACCCACCACCAGTTCAAACTCAACCCTTCCATGTGTTTCACCTTTATTTCATTCATGTGGCCAGTTGGGATGTGGTCACATCAGGGCCACATTTAAGCATAGGCTACCTAGGAAATTGTTGCACTACTGCCGAGACAGGGGCCCCTCACCACATGTATAGCCTAGGGGCCCACAAAGCCTAAATGGGGCCTGGGTCACATCATTTCCACTGCCGTATGTCTCACCTCCTATTTGACTAAGGTTATTAACCAAACTATTGTCAAGTTGTTTTTGTTTTTCATTTTTGTGTGTGTTCATCTTGCCCTCCTGCCTTCATCTGTGGTAAGTGAAGGGCTATTTTTTCCCATGTACTATCTTATTTTCAGTGCCTAACTGTAGCTTCTTTGTTTCCATTATCCACTTGTTACACTGTTAGGCATTTTAAACACCCAGCCACCAGATCAGCTAGTAGAGAAGGTGAGGTGTATAAGAGGTTAATATGAAAGAGGCATAGTAGTATAATGAAGCAAAAAGCTAGCAGAAAACACATTATATAATGAATTAATGATACAAAGAGTGAATCTAATCATTAATATTTGGAAGCTGGAATAGTGATTAAAGTAACTGGGAATTTTAATGACTTTTAGAAAAATGAGGTAGATAGAAGATATTAAAAATGAGGAAGTAGTAAGGATTATATTGAAATTAATGAGGAAATAAGCAACTGTTTTATTAAAATTATTAGGTACAATGGTAGCAGATGAAACATCAGAACAAGAGTTTATGAATGTAGAGGGTGAAGAAGGTTATGGGAGTGTACAAGGCATATATTGGTCAAGAGGCATGGAAAAATATTGGTGTAAAACTTAAGAGTAAAGCATGGAAGGGTAAAGATGGCCATGACCATAACCTGGCACTCGATTTCAGGCAAAAGGGTGAAGGAAGATTCTCTTTTTGTTTTTAGGTAAGGGCGTCAGGGACTGGAATAAGTTACCAAAAGAAGTGATGAATAATTTACTCATATTGTATGTATGTGTATTAACCATGACATGTTTCACATCCCAGAGGTCCTTCCTCAGCAGGGATCCATGAAACAAGATTGATAAATAAATAAATAACCAAAAACGTTGAAAGATTTTAAAGTTGAAATTTGTAGGGGGATAATGTAGGTGGGTGCAGGAAAGGGCGAAAATGTGTGTATTAAAATTTCCACCAGACTGTGTGCTCCATTGCAATTAAATTAAAGATAAATGAAGAGAGCACCAAATTGGAAATGGTGTAGGATATTATAAGGATGCTAAAAAGAATAAAACAACTATAAAGTTTATGATGTGATAATATTAGTACAAATGTTTTCGAGATAGATGCAATCATAATGTTTCCAAATCTGTAACTATCATTCAGGTTAAGAATAAATAATGCTGTGTAGCACAAAAAAGGGAATGTGCCACAATTCCACTGTGCTTAAAGTAAGGCTCAGAAGTGCAGGCTGATTACCTTGAAGTCAGTGGTAGGAACGTTGTTGGAGAGCTAGATGTCCAGTTACATTAGGGACAACTGACAGTAAAGAAAATAGTTATTAAAGAAGCAGAATGTATTTAGGAGTGCCAACTGATGTGAATCTCAGTTATTGGGACTTGTATAAAGAATGCAGATGAAATGGATAATGGTTATTAAATTGCTAGCATGATGCTGAAGCTCCTAAATGGTTTTGACAGAGGAAGTCACAAAAAATTGATGGCTGAAATTAGAAAATCTGAAGTAAATCAAGAGGTGACTTATGGGGTAAAACAATTCCAAATTTTCAGGGTAGGAAATGTGGTAAAAGGTGAGGTGGAGGATGGAACATGATTCACAGATTATACCATTGGGACTATTGGTATTTTATTATTATAATGAATGATTTTGCTGTTGAGATTCACTGAAGAAATTAGGTTCTTTAAGAATGTGATAATGTTATCTAACAGGATTGCTTCAGGAGAAGATATGAATTGCTACAGGACATTTTGAAATATGTAATCAATTGATTAGGAGAATGTGAAACAAAGGTAAATTTGAAAGTTTTTTGCTTATGAGGTGTAATGTAAATATCTGGGTTTGTCATTTCATATTAAGCTTGATTTGATGTGCTTGTTTGGGAGGTAGTGGCAAGTGTTTTTAAGTCCAACTGAAATAAGAGCATGTGCCATTGTAGTAAGAAAACGGCAGCAATACCTTGCTTATTTATACTGAGATGGTTGCAGGGGCATAGTTACCATAGGGCTAGGCAGTGCAGTACACCGGGGTCCCCACGCTCAGGGGACCCCTGAATTCAGCTGAGGGGGGCTGCAAGTGCAGCCCAGGGGGCCCCCAAGTGCAGCTCAGAGGGGCCCATGGGCCTTCAGTGGAAATGGGCGACCTTTTTTTTTTTTAGCTCTGAGGGCTTTGGGAACCTAGATACGCTACTGCTTAGGGGGCCCCCAAGCACAGCTCAGAGTGTCCCCAAGCTCAACTCAGGGGGCCACTACCAGTAAAAAAGATCGCCCAATCTGGCCTGAGGGCCCAAAATATTTTTTTGCACCGGGGCCTTTGTTGACCTAGTTATGCCACTGGATGGTAGAGACCTACATTACAGAAATTGGGGGGCTGATGGATTCCAAAAAAAGGGCAGTTATAATTGTCTATGGATATTACGTAACAAGTTTCTAACCTGAAGTGGTAAATAAGCAGGTAGAGAAGTGTTGTTGTACAGGATTAGAACAAAGAGATTTTTGGGAATGCATTAGGTTTATATTTGATGAAGCCTGGGCGGATATTAGATGAAGAGTTAGGAGCAGAATGTGGGAGGACTGGGCTATAAATTACCATATGATTTCAAGGTTATGGGGATGTGCAGATTTCCTTTTGCAAGTAAGGTTACCAACTTCAAACCAAGTTATTGGAATGGTGCTCACTTTGGTGCTGTGGGCAGTGAAAGAATCAGATGAAAAAAATTACATAAAATCTAAGTAAACAATTAAACAAATTGTTATAGAGGAAGGCATTCCACAATAATTTTAATTAATAAATGGCCTGCATTCAAAGAATTAAGTTTTTTAGTGGAACAACTATTCCCATATTCTGAGAAATGAAAAAGTATCACATAGGTCCTCTCAGAACGGTTACATTCATTTCAGCTTTTGTTTATGTACTTATGGAACTACACAAATTTATGATTTCACTGAAATCTGTATTTATAAAGTTATGCTTTTCATTACTTATATTTCTGTTTTATTTATATAGGAAAGATAGATCCGTAGTAGACTGTGAACAGCTGCAGTGTGATCTGAACATGATATCCAGCTGGGTAGGTCAGCATGGGATGAAGATTAATGCAATGAAGAGTCAGCTTATTAGGCACACAGATAAAAAACTAAAGGTTGATTATGATTATAATGTGGGAAAAGATCTGCTTATTGAAGACATGAAATGTAAATACCAAGGTGTAACATTTGATAACAAACTCAACTGAGCAGGACCATTGGACAGGTAGTAGGAAAAGGTTTCAAAATCCTTTACTTGTTGGAGGGAGTAAAGGGGGGTTGTACCAGAGAAGTAAAGAAACTGGGTTGCAAAAATTTGAACAGACTGTTGCTTGAATATGGTGATGTAGTATGGGACCCACTTTTGGGTATCAAATACAGATGCTGGAGAAGGTGCAAAGGAGGGCTGCTAGATTTGTCTCTGAAAATTACCACAGAATACAATCAGTAAGATGGAGGGGAATCCTTGGAAGAAAAAAAGGAGGGTGAAGAGAGTCATGGAAGTGTACAAGGCATATATGGGTAATGAGGCATGGAAAGATATTGGCGCAAGAATTAGGGATAATGTATGGAAGGGAAAAGATGGCCATGGCCACAAGCTGGCACTAGATTTCAGGCATAAGGGTGTGGGAAGACTTTCTTTTGTAGGTAAGGTGGTCATGGCAATGGAATAAATTATCAGGAGAGATGATCAATAATTTACCAAAAATGGTGAAAGAATTTAAAGTTGAAATTAGTAGAAGGCAACAGTAGATGGGTACAGGAAAAGAGAGATTGTGTGTGTAGGGAAATTTCTACTGGAATTTGTGCTCCATTGCAATCAAATTAAATTAAAAAGTGCTTTTTAAGGTAATATGATTAAGGGTAGAGAGAAAGGCCAGCAATTACTATGACAAAAAAAAAAAAAACCACACACACACACACAAAAAAAAAAACAAATACATAGTTTTTTTGTGCAAATCATTTCTTCAGCAGGAGGGTTGGTAACTGGGTTATACCATTGCAATGACGGAGGTTGGGTATAAGGGACTGGGTAGTTAATTTTGGGGGGGGGGAGGGGGTGCACCTTTTCATCAGAAACTTTGATGTTCAGTGATGCCTATGATATGGGTGAAAGAGATGTTTATAAATGTATGCCTGCATGCACTCATACATATCTACAGAAAGGGAGGAAGGAGAAAAAATTATTAAATGTATATGAATGACAGTAATTGTGCTTAATGGGTTGCATCATTAACTGTTATGAGTGACTGACTGTGATTGAATGTAGGGCAGATACAGGAATAGAAGAAATGGAGGGAAGATGGGAAAATACAAGAAAGAGAGAGACAGAAATACAAAGAGGGAAAGAGACATGCAGAAAGAGATGATAAAGTAGTTTGGGTTCATACAAAGAGAAGGAAGTGAAGGTAAATAGAAAAAGGGAAGGGAAAAGAACAGGCTATCCAATGTTAAGATCTGGAGCATTCTGGTACTCTAGGCATGCTGGTATGCCAATTGAACTGTTGCCGTTCTGAGGGACTAGTGTCTTCAGGCAAAATTCTGATGTTGAAAGAGCTGCAACTGTTGAGTTGGCTGGTGTTGTGTGTGAAGACATAAACTGCTACTAGACTGTTGGTCTCACCGATATATTTGAGACAAGTGAGCGGTTTCGAAGGTGTTATCTCAAAAAGATAAGTCTAGTTGTTCAAGGTACAGGTTTGTATAAGAGCGAGTTATCCACACAGAAATGGCACTGACACAAACCTCATAGTAGGTGGCATAGTTACAGGGAGGGGGGGGGGATGGGGAGCTGTTATAAAAGATCAGATGTGATACGGAGATTAGGAAGGAAGTTTTGAGTAGACTGGTGGGGGGCTGTTGCTTCATGACACCTAGCTTATTGCAATGTGGTATATTTGTTTACAGGGATGTGATGTAAATAGTGACTGTGATGTTTCTGGTTTGTAAAACTGTAGGAAATATGTAAAGTGGTTCCAGGATAGAAGGCTGAAAACTACTGGCTGTAGATTTTGGTCCACAGATTGTTTATTGGGTGACTGATAGGCAGCCATTGTGGTTCATCCTTGGTTACCAGTTTTGTGTAT
Organism: Vandiemenella viatica; assembly: GCA_031002005.1. Classification (NCBI taxonomy): domain Eukaryota; kingdom Metazoa; phylum Arthropoda; class Insecta; order Orthoptera; family Morabidae; genus Vandiemenella; species Vandiemenella viatica. Next base: position 241,335,597 of record JARYHS010009186.1, read on the forward strand.
TTCAGGGACCAACAGAGTGTGGTGGTTAGGAACAGACTATTGCTTGAATATGGTGGTGTAGCATGGGATCCACTTTTTGGGTATCAAATACAGATGCTGGAGGAGGTGCAAAGGAGGAACAATCTCATAAGAAAACTGGCTGGATCGCAATGGGGCAGCCAACCTGAAACAATTCGAACTTCTGCCTTAGCGCTATGTTATTCAGCAGCAGAGTATACCTGTCCTCTATGGCACAGTTAAACCCATGCCAAACAAGTAGACATTGCACTTAATGACATGTGCAGAATCATAACAGGCTTCTTAAAATCAACTACAGTCGAATGGCTCCACCCTCTAGCAGGAATAGCACCACCTTCTGTTCGAAGGGAAATAGCAGTGAACAAGGAAAGGAGGAAAGTGAACAATGAAAAATCTCATCCACTATATGAGCATATCCCTAACAGGCAAAGACTGAAGTGCAGAAAACGTTTTCTAAGAACATCTCAGTAACTTACAACAACAACTGAAGAAGCCAGGTTACAACTATGGGAAGCTAAGGCTCCTCTTCCGCGTGGCTGGGGAAGAGTGTCTGAATCTTTGCCACCTGGTTATGACAAGGGATGGTTGACATGGAAGTCTTTGAATAGGCTGAGATCAGGAGTGGGCAGATGCAAAGTGAACTTGGCAAGATGGGGCTATGCTGAGATCAATGATATCAAGTGCGACTGCGGTGGAGACCAGACTGTCCAGCACGGGACGTGTGCAAAGGAACGGGGTTGATTTTATTCTTATTTGCAGCATGTTGTTGAACACACTTTTCCTTCAAACATTTCTCGTATTTCCTTAAATATTTGTTCATCGCATTTTGATTGGCTTATTCCTTCCATGTTAAGTTGGCAAACCCTTAGTGAAGGTCCAAGGGTTCGTGCCTTTTGGTTCTGATAAGAACCATTAGGTTACATGAGGATTACTGTGCTCTGGTTGCCAGGAGATCCTACAGGATTGTCTGGCAGGCCGACTGTGTAGACTATTTAGCCGTGCAAGCACGTTGCCCAGGGTGTACCATGAAGAGCTCCTTCACATAAATCTGCACCAAGTATTCAAGGCTTTCTTACTGAATTAGATTGGTCCGTACACTTGTGGTAGCGAGCAAATGTTTTGTGTGCCACCCTCTATTACGTCTATTTTCATAGACTTACTATATTTAGAATGATAACACCTAAACTAAAACATAACTTGATTTTTTCCTAGAGATCTAAATGAAACTACTTGCTAATTAGCGCAGTGATTCTCAAGTGATAGGCGTACTTATTATCTGCAGTGTACGCATACACTAAAATCTGATTGCAGCAAATTGAAAACTTAGGGCCTATGTAAACTGGATCAGTGTTTTTCATTTTATTTATGTACCAATGATGATCGAGAGACATGCAATATATGTTTTCTTTTACTTATGAACACTTTGGTCGTGTTAAGCCTAGGCGATTACTATGAGAAATGTTTATACTTCCGTGTCTCAACATCTGGGAAGATGAACTGGTGTGGTTTACGTTGCCTTCTCTAGTGTGACCGTGTTAGTAAGCGTTGTTGTAAGTGTGGATGACTGTGGTTTAAGTGTTATGTTGTGGATGAAAGACGAAAGAAGGGAGAGGATAAAAACCGGTGGCGGCCCATTTAGGCCTACTCTTCCGAAGAACACAAACGTGCCAGCCTGGCTTAGTATTCCCATTCGACGGACGAATCACCACCCTCACTCCACATGCACTGCGGAGAGGTTTCGGATTTAACACATGACTTTGATGCACACTCTGGTGATTAGGAATTATGCACCAACACCTCTCCTAACCTGCCGGTCAAGTACTGATGATAAAACTTTCTTCTACGACCAAGCCTCGAACCCCGTGTCAGTGCAGGATACCATCACGCTGCCGCAGCCAACTGAGCCCACGGGCGGGATATATTGGTTCGTCTCTTTAATGATCATTTACCGGTGTCCATTGTAAAATCTATGAAAGGCCTATGTAGGATGAAAAAAAGTCATATGATTTTGTAACACGGAAATGTTATTAGATTCGGGGAACATTTTTATTATATCTGTTTTAATTTCCTAGGCATAATATAATGATTAGTAATGAAACAGTCATGCAAATTACTTCATATAATGTCATTTAAAAGCTTCTATCCTCTTTTATAAAGAAGTTTTTCTTGATTTAAACTGGATAGTACAAAAATCACAAATTACGGCATTTACTCTCATTTTTACTGTAATTTACAGTGTCTATCTTTTTCTACTTTAATGGAAATAACAAGTCATACTATCAAAATAGAGAAGGATAGGAAAAGAAATTCATCTCTCTCTACAGATGAAGGCAAAAGGCATTCAATGAACAAATAAACATGAATACACTTTACAATGTTCCAGTATAAACTTTAATAATGTTTAGAGGTGAGACATATGGCAAGGAAATCAGACCAAGACCTTCCACGTGACTTATAGTCATTAGCTAATAGCATTTGCACTATCACCATTATCAAATTTCATACACTTTTTGAGACATTTTCAGGTAACAGAGGTGTATATGATATATTCACTGTCTCAGGGATTGGTAGAAGCACAGCAGTGCCAACTTGCATTGTGCACCTGGTTGAAAAACATTTTAGTTTAGGGTGGACAAGGGTTTTTTTTTTCTGGCTTTACACTGTGTCAATGTTGAGGTCATGAAATGAGGTAGGAAACGACTGGGGGTAAGGAATGGGAAGGAATTTTGGTATGGATATTTTGTAAGAACCATTCCAGCATTCACCTGCTGTGATTTGGGGAAACCATGAAAAACTCAAATCTAGATGGCCAGATGGGGATTCAATTCTGCAGCTTCCTAAATGTGAGGCCAGATCATTACCGTTTCCCCACCATCCCCAGTACAGCCAAGATAAATCAGTTTATTACGCCAACAGTATCTCAAGTCTACCGACTTCCATCCATTCACCTGTAACAGGAATAAGCCCAAATTTCCAAATATTATGATGCATGGTGTATAAGGTGGAATAGTCAAACAGTCAATCAGATCACTTTAGTTTGAGATGCTGATGTTTGATATAAATGTTAACAGAAGTAGAGTGAAAGAGAGGAGAAGAATGGTTTGCTGGAGATACCGATTGGTGGGTTGAAATCTCCACTTCTTCATTGTAAGAGGTGCAACAAGTTAGAAGAACTATTTCAATGTTAAGGCAAGAGACACCTGCTCCCATGGAACAGCTGGTAAATGACCAGGACTTCTACCGAGATCACCGCCTAACCCCCCAATAGCTACAACTGTCAAGAGCTGATCCACTACAATCGGCTGGGGCGACAACTCCTGTCTGCAACAAGAGGGTAAGCGTGATCATGGTGGTCACACTGAGGAGCGTGGCTGTTTGTGTGTGTTGATGCAGCATCATCATTCAGCAAACAGTAAAGTAAATCTACGGCCATAATTGAAAGACTGTTTGCAGTAATCCTCCACCTGTGCAAGGCGCCCTGAGTTACATTAATGTTTTCCACCAAGAATTTAGCCAGGCCAATCAATTAAATGTATGTGCAGACTGTTTTACTATCGCAACTAAGATGAACTTAAAGCAAACAATAAATCTGTTGTCTGTGGATCATCTAGATTCCGTTGACTAATAAATATTGTGAATTTTTTCATTTATCCCTTGATGTCCTAAGTACTATCATGAGAGTTAAAATAATAAATAGTTGTAATAAATGCAAAATTCTTATCAGTATGGCACTCAGTACAGTATGATCACTAAGTTCAAATCAAATTGGTCATTACTAGAGTTCAGGTCTTTATGACCAAAAAAATAGAGAAATATGCAGGCAAATATGACTTTAAAACTGGGTAAATATGACATAAAAATGACAAAATATGACCAAACATTTAAATTTACTATACACACATGCTCAATTATACATAATTTATTTTATCTAGTAGTGTCACTTTCATATAGACTTCATAATTTGTTTCCATGCACTCACTGCACTATTGGGAAATTTCGCAAAATATATAGAATAAGAACTCTTTCATCCAGCAGCCGCTCCAGGATTTCAGTTTTGGGAGGGAGGGGGGTGTCGATGATAGATCTCGTGTCAACATTTTATTTCAGATTGCCACTCTTCAAAGAACAGTAGCGCTAAAAAAAAAAGAAGTCTCCAAAATTATGATGTTGGGGGTTGACTTAGATAGATTTTGGGGGGGGGTGAGCCCCTTAGCTCCCCCCCCCCCTGGATCCATCATTGCTTTCATCTGTACTAAAATACTCCTGAGGATATTTAATTGAGATATTGATTGACATGGATCAACACAGACAATCTTTTGCTGCATTGTTGAGATTAAAAGGGGGCAGGACATTAGCATTTAGAGAGTGACAATATTGCATAACTTTAATTCTTGACTGATGAATTCTGACCACAGTGAAAATTAGTCTCCCCCCCCCCCCCACCTGTATAACAGAAGTACAGTTCTGTGAATAATTATCTTAATTTCTTCTCATCTATATCTAGTGAGTCCCCAGTACAGTACTATTAAAAAAACTGCCAGATATTTCCTCAAAATATGACCATATTACCATAAATATTATCGAAATATGACCAAGATGAGGAAAATGGTCTGAACATGTATTTATATACTATATAAAACACATTTAAATACAATCACGAATCAGTGTTTAATTCAGCATTTCAGCTCAAAAAGAAGGCAGGAAAATAATATGACTTGTCCTAAAGATCCAAACCCTAGTCATTACATATTATATTTAAGTGACAATAATAACTGGGAATACTTCTTTTGATTTAGTTGTTTCTGGGTGTTTGGTTTCTTATTTTAATTTAATACTTGTTTGTGAAAAGAATATAAAATAGAGAAATATGTAATAAATGCAATAAGTGCAATACCAATGTAATTATTTTGTATGGCCGATGTATGAAATTAAGTGATCTAAGAGAAGAGCATCTGTAAATAAGAATTACATGAATTGAATTGAGTCTAAAGAGATAAAAAGACGTATTTATGGAAGAGTGAAAATCTCTATACATACTACAAAATGTTACAATCTAGACAATGAACTACATAGTAGCTACTTGAGATCAGAAAGCATATTCATTCATTCATTCATTCATTTTATTTGGTCCTATACATCATTTACATGCAACTTGTATAATGAATTAACACTGTATAATATTAATATGTAAAATTCACTCTTATAACTTAAATGGTAAAGAATGTAATACAGATTTGATGGATAAAAAAGGTGCTGGTTAACAAATAAAAATAAAAATAGAGGAAGTTTATCAGTGGTGATGGCAGGATGACATTAAAACACAAGAAAGATAAAGACGGACACTGAAATGTATAGGTATAAACCTATCATCATCAGAGGAACATGGTGTGGCCTAGGTGAGAGTCTAGGGCCTCCCATCCTGTATTAAAAAAACAAAAATTTCAATGTTTTGTGTGTATCTGTATTATTTTATTTGTAGATGATATTCTGCCCTTGTGTTTTGTCAAAGGACAGTTCCCTTCTGCTTTGCTTATTTTTAATTTAGACAAGGTAACTATGTTACACTAAGATTTACAACACAATCTCAGTTGTTTCACCTAAAATAATTCCATCATAAACTTTTAATTTACAGTGCCTTGCCCTCTGGTTTATCTGCAGATGTTGGAGGTAGTTAAAAGTGAAATGTCTGCCTCAGTGAGTAATAGATGAAAATATAGTTGTGATTAAAAGTAGTACCATTCTGAATTCCCTTGTCTGACTTACGAGTTTGTACCATTTTACAGCCCTCCACACATCTGCCAACCTGGTTGACCATGCAGATTTCCTATAGGTATCTCCAAACCCTTAGCTAAGTTGCCTTAGTTATTTAATCACTCTGTACCTTGCCTTTCATCCTCTCCTGTTTGCTCCATGAAGAACATCCAGCGCATGCCATGAAATGATCTTCACAATTTCTTCTTTGATTAAAAAATTCATAAATATCAAAATAGATGGCTCCCTTATATAATAGCCTTCCCAAACAAATTTTTTCACATAGATTGAGAGGAAAGAGAGATCCCCTGGGAGCCCTTGATCTAGATGACTGAAACAGGTGAAAAAAAAACAACAAAAAAAACACCTAATCTTTGAAAGGAGAAGAAGAAGCTGTCTTCCTACTTCAGAATCAGAGTAACACAGGCATTTTGTCTATCAAATTGTACAAGATATCAGGTGGTCACTCCATTATTTATTCTGGATGTGTTGTTTGTATGACCAAAAGAGTATGTTTTGTTTATAATGGACTGATAATATTATCCTAGGAAACTTAACAGATGTGACAATAATTTCAGAGTAGTGCAATTTCTCTGTTTAACACAATGAAGGTGAAGCTGTTTCCCATAAATGCATCTGAGACCTTGAGGCTAGGTGGAATGGAGGCAGAATTTTGTTTTTCTTTTATAACCTTATCATTAGGACAAGAAGGCATAGTTAACATTACCTCTACAATTTTATACCTCTGCATTTTCCTCCTTGATATGGGGGAGTGGGGACTTGGAATTCCAGACATACTTTCAAGGGAAAATCTTCTACTACTTTTGGCAAGGATATTTATGTGAATCTCAATGGGTTGTGTGCAAGAAATTTCGGATGAAATTGACGAGGGATTCCAAAATGATATTATAGCACTAGATCTTTCGAAGGATTTTGACAGAGTAAACCGTAAAATGGAGCTCTATAAGGTAAATTCTATTACAGTGGATGAAATAGTGATTTGCCAGGGATAATAATTCTAGTTGGTGTAGGAAATGCAATATTTAATTTAATTTAATTTAATTTAATTTAATTTAATTGCAATGGAGCACAGGCTCCGGTGGCAATTTCCCTACACAGCTATCTTCCCCCTATCCTGCACCCACCTACATTTGCCCTCTACAAATTTTTTCTTTAAATTCCTTCAAAGAAGTGAAAGAAAAATGAGAATTTCACAGGACTGTGTATTTGGACCATTGTTATTCATTATTATAAAGAATGATTGTATTAGAGTTGATGGTTTCCAGTTAGAAGGTAGGTAGTTTTCCAGATGACATAATATTATATAATAGGATGAAAACAGGAGAAGAATGTTAACAGCTGCAGGGTGAACTGGAAATGATATCTAGTTGGGTGGGTCAACATGGGATGAAGATAAATACGAAGAGGAGTCAGCTTATTAAGCACACAGATGAAAACTGAAGGTTGACAATGATTATTGGATGGGGGAGGAATTTCTTGTTGAAAACTAGACGTGTGAATATCTTTGCATAACATTTGATACTAAACACTCCTGGGCATGTTGAAGGAAAAGAATTCAAAATCCTTCATTTATTGAAGAGGGTTATGAGGATATTGTATCAGTGAAGTGAGGGATTTGGATTACATAACTTTGGTCAAATAATTGCTTGAACATATGGTGTTGTATGTGACCCACAATTTGTTTATTGAATACATGTATTAGAGGGGATGCAAAGGAAGGAAGCAAGATTTCTCTATGGAAATTATCTCAAAACACAATCAGTAAATAATACGATAAAGAAGTTTAATTTGCATTCTTTGGAAGACAGGTGAAGGTTGAAGAGAATTCTGATAGTTTACAAAGTATATATTGTTAAGGTATTGGTAGAGGAATTATGAGTAATGTGTAGAAAGGAAAACGTGTCTATAAGTTCATTCAATAAGTAATAAGTAATAATTTTCTTTTATAGGTAAGGGAGTCAGGGGTTGGAATAAATTAACAATGCAACTGATTAATAATTTACTGAGGCAATTTAAAATTCATGTAGTGTAAAAATAAGCCGGTGGAGAAATTACACTCAATAAATTTAAGATGAAAAGCAATAAAGAGGTTAAATGGTTGTATAGGGTAATTGCCATTGGAGTATGCATTCCATCACAACTTAATTAATTAGACAGGAAGATGTTCCATTTTTGATGTGAAATGTGTGTATATTTTTATACACAGCGTTTCTCATGAGCCCCGTTCGTAAGTATTAAACTTGCATTATTATTGTTCAGATCTTCAATATTCCAATACTGAGCGTGGTGGGTGAATGGTTAGTGTTCTGGCCATACATTTGGGAGAATTGCAGTTTGAATCGCTGTCCGGGCACCCATATTTGGGTTTTCCATGGTTTCCCTAAATCACTCCAGGCAAATGCTGGCAGGGCCGGCGCTAGGAATTTCGGGCCCGGGGTAAAATGGGCGACCTTTTTGCCGGCCCTGAATGCCGGGATGCTTCCTTCAAAAGGTCATGGCCGAATTCCTTCCCGTTCCTTGTCCCCAGTCCTTTCCCGCCTCTAATGACCTTGACGTCGATGAGGCATAAAGCCATAACAAAAAAAAAAATTCCGATAGTCGTCTTTTATCGATTTATATAATTCCTCGATAAATTCGTCTTAATTAATTCTGATAAGGATTTATCATGTTTGTTGAAACAATGTTCTTAACGTTTGTATTCATTTTCGATGGAAGCTACAACAAAAAGCGAATTTTATGTGCTAAACTTACAGACGGTATATTTGGCTGTTTTGCCTTATTGAGATACAACTTGCGCATGTGTTATTTGTATTTCAAATGGGCGGGCTACTAAAACTTACAGCTCTATGCGCTCGTGGCGCTGCCTTTAGGCGGCAGGTAGGAACTATACCCTGTTGAGCCACAGCCTTGTAATCACACCTATTGTGAATTTTTTTTACTTAGTGAGTTTTCCTCCGAGATGTTAATGTTAGTACAGAGAATGAGAGAAGTAGGCATTTATCTTTTTAATAATAAAATATTAGGGAGGGTGCGTGGGAACTTTACTTCTGGTTGAAGAGTGGGAGTGGGAACCATTTCTGTTGACGGAAGGTGGGCGTGATAAGAAAACTTTTGGGAACCCCTACGCCCTCGCTCTATACCGTCTCAAGTAACCTACTAGGTTTCCTTTGCCGCCTCTTGAAGTTGAAAACCTTTATTGTAACATCATATAGTGATTTTCCTATCAGCAGGCACTAGGATTCTCGGGCCCTGGGTAGGCGTTCTTGCCTCCTTCCCTCCACCGACAAAATATTTTACGTTAAACTTTTTTTTACCCCTCCCCGCCTTACACCGGCCTGCCTATGAAATGTCATTGTTAGTAATGAGAAATAGGCCTTTACCTTGATAGTAAAAATTGTGGCGGGGGGAGCGAGATTATGGAAAATTTTCTTTTGACGGGAGTGGAGGTGGTACGAGAACCTTTTGGAACCGCAGATTTAAACATTTAAGTTGGCCAGTTCCATTGTCATGAAGTGTTGTATCTGGCTACAATGCATTGATCTTATTACCTCTTGGCCGCGCGGCGGGCCTCACGCGGACTCGCTATTTGTCGCGTATAGCTCAGTTGTTCGTGGAACAAATAATATAGAAGACGAGCATGTAATGCTTCAATGGTTGCTGTACCGAAGGTGGAACAGGAGAAGAAAAAATAGGCGCTATTGGATTCATCCAATATTATCAGAACGGAGTGAAAAATGTTTTTTTTTACCTTGTGGCCCCAATTAAAAAGGAATGAAGAAAAGTTTTTTTTTTTTTAACTTTACGAGGATGTTTTAGTCCTCTTTCAATGAGTTGCTTACCGCTGTAAGAAAAGAGCTGATTAAAGTAATGACCAGTCTTTCTTCTGGATGTACGTACCTATGCTGCTTCTCATCATGGTTGTTACTTTAAAGTTAGAAGAAATCATTTTATTTATTATATCGTTCATATTATGGCAACTCGTCACATTTCTTGGAGCCAACCAACCGTTCCAACTGTATTTTAAGATTCAAATCTATTGATAATAATGCGATTAAGATCAAAGTTTAGATAAAATTCATTGTTGGATCAATAGATAACAATTAAATTTCAATGTATAAAAGTACCGGTATAAAATCATATCAGGAAGTTATTAGAAAAGTAAAAAAAGAAGTAATTAAATTTGAATTCTTTATTTATCTAGTACAAGAAAAAACTACGACATCAGTGCTTCTGAACTCACTTTTCCCTAGTAAAATAAAAAATATGAGAACGCTAGTCATAAAAAATAGGATTGTTACATTCTTTGGAAACGATCAGACACTCAGATTGTATATTACGGTTCAAAAGTACAGATTAAGTTAAAAGTTAAGATAAAGTTGCGATGCTGGATCAATATAAAAATATTAAATCTGGAGGTCTAAAAAAGGTGTATTATTAAAATAATATGAAATCAGGAAATAATTTCAAGAAAAGTAAAAAAATTAAATTCGAATTTTCATTGTGTGTGTTTAATGTAATGGCATATTACATTTGAACACTAAAGTGTTACAAAAAGGGGAGAAAAATCAATTTCTGGTTTATTTTCTTCAGTTGGCTGTGTCGCCGCGCCGCCTCCACGCCGCGAGTTCAAAACAGACGAGGCGGCGCCGCGCGTAAGTCGAGGGGAAACCATGCGCCGCGCGCGGCGGTCGGGGCCGCGCGGCATCGTGTGTTTTGCCCCATTTAATTACATTGGACCATGCGTCGACTCGACCGTCGACTCGACCCCCGCGCGGCGCAAAACGCCTCGTCTGTTTTAGGCCTTATACCTCTAATGGTGTAAGCAGCATATATCAAGAACGCTTTTTCAGAGTACTGCACAAAGTATACCAGGTATACAATGCTGCTGACATACATGCGCATAAGTAAAAACTCAAGGAAGTAAGCAGACGTGAATGAGAGTGCTTGCTATTTACTGAAGGTGCTAATACTGATGTCCTTGTGAGTCAGTACACTTTTGTTGGCGCTGTCATACATTTTAGACAGTTCAGTGGTGTCAGTTCTTCGAATTTCATGACGCAAGTTGTCCTTCAAGTTTTGTAACGTTCTTAGACTATTTTCGTATACTTTACCCCTCACCTAAGAGTCACAGCCAACTGAGCCCACGGGCGGGATATTTTGGTTCGTCTCTTTAATGATCGTTTACCGGTGTCCATCGTAAAATCTATGAAAGGCCTATGTAGGATGCAGAAAAACATATGATTTTGTAACACGGAAATGTTATTACATTCGGAGAACATTTTTATTATATCTGATTTAATTTCCTAGGCGTAATATAACGATTAGTAATGTAACAGTCATGCAAATTACTTCATATAATGTCATTTAAAAGCTTCTATCCTCTTTTATAAAGAAGTTTTTCTTGATTTAAACTGGATAGTACAAAAACGATTCTCGCAATAAAGGATCAATGATAACCTAAGTTTGCATCTACAGGGTGAGTTAAAAGTCGCAGTACACCCTTTTATTTCAAAAACTCTGCATGAATTGGGAAACCTGAATATTCCAGTAAGGTATTGGTGAGGTGGTCTATCTTTTACGGTATGTACCGAACATGGGCGCCATCTTGAAATCGGCCATCTTGAATCTAAGTCAATTTTTTTAATGGAAAGGGGGTCGTGTGACACATCAAATAACATAAGAATTTTCTCACAAGTTCATTCCTGTAAACAGATTTGAAATAGCAGCTGTGGTTCAAAAGTTACAACATATTTCGGTTAGAATTAGAATCATTTTGATGTCTGAAGAACGAAGTTTCCGTGTCATAGCTGCAGATTTTAACAACCGGCACGCAGAAAGACCTCCAATTTCACACAACACTGTCAGGTGCTTAATTTCCAAATTCCGAGAAACTGGGACTGTGGCTGACAAGGCACGGAGTGACCGTCCAAAAAGTGCTACTGACGAGACAACCTCAACAATGGTTTTGGCGTCCTTCGTGAAGAGCCCACAACGCAGCACACGACGTTTGTCAGCAGAATGTGGAATCAGCCAGTCATCGATCATACGAATCCTTCATGCCCATCGATGGCATCCATTCAAGATTCAGTTACTCCAGCACCTAGCAGAGGATGACCCAGACAGACGTATGCAGTTTTGCACCTGGGCCTTAGAGGAACATCAACAAGATCCATCTTTTGCACAAGGCATCTTGTTCAGTGATGAGGCAAACTTTTATGTCAGTGGTGAAGACATCCGTCACAACCACGTGTACTGGAGTGACCACAATCCACGCTGGATGGAACCTTCCAAGGTAGTTGGTGACGTAAAGGTTATGGTGTGGTGTGGGATATGGGGTACCCGTGTAATTGGACCCATTTTCACTGACGAGAACCTAAATGCTCAACGCTATCTGGAAATGCTGCAAGAAGTGTTTTTTCCCGCAGTCCTGAATGAAGATGGCAGCTTTCCCTGCTACCACACTACGGAGCAGCTGTTCGTCACTGGTCAGATGGTCAATTTCCTGGTCACTGGATTGGCCGACGTGGTTCTGTGGAATGGCCACCCAGATCACCTGATCTCACACCACTTGACTTTTATCTGTGGGGCCATTTAAAGCAACTTGTGTATGCAGAGAAAATAAGAAACAAACATCATCTCCAGCAACGCATTGTAGGAGCGTGTGCCAGCATTTCTGCGGAAATCCTTCTGCGAGTGCATGACGATTGGATCCATCGCCTTCAAATGTGCGTTGACAGAGAGGGACAACATGTTGAACACATAAAATGACTGTCCTTTCTGGAGAACAATCCGGCTTGTAATTCTAATCGAAATATGTTGTAACTTTTGAACCACAGCTGCTATTTCAAATCTGTTTACAGGAATGAACTTGTGAGAAAATCTGATGTTATTTGATGTGTCACACGACCCCCTTTCCATTTAAAAAAATTGACTTAGATTCAAGATGGCCGATTTCAAGATGGCGCCCATGTTTGGTACATACCGTAAAAGATAGACCACTTCACCAATACCTTACTGGAATATTCAGGTTTCCCAATTCCTGAGTTTTTTAAATAAAAGGGTGTACTGCGACTTTTGACTCACCCTGTACTGTACATCGGAATATTTGTAATTGCAAAAGACTGATGCAAGGGTCTGACCTTTCCTCGCGAAAAATGCGACCGCTGACTTGCACGTATTCAGCAGAATCCTTTCCAAAATATTATCTACGGGGCAGCACACAGCTGGCCGAGCGATACGGCCACTGGTTGGAAGCATTTCAGTGAAACGGCTGTACAATCACATTCCGCTTGGTGGAAGGTAAGAAATCTTAAAAAGACGTATCGTTATAATACGGAACCTTGAGAAGCAGAGAAAGTTTCTACATTGTAATAAAATAATATGTGACGTGCGCTCATTACAACTCACGCATCCCCACCAAGGTCTCCTACATCTCCACGCCATTGGATGCTTCATTTATTCTTGCTGGAAGAATTTTCATTCAGTTATTTTGAACAGAGCTCGAATATTGTAGACTATTGGTATCATTAATTTTATATAGGTTCTCAAGAAAAACACAGAGAAAACTGAACAGCGTACCCTGGTAATCTTTACTTTCGGGATGCATTATAAAAGACGTTGTTGACACGCCTCGACTGTTAACACAGAACTGAATCCCGACAAGAACAATGCTACACTGACACAGCTCCACAAACAAACAGTGCTCACAGAGTAACGCTTCTAAGAACTGCGTGCATTCAATCTGTTCTTTTATAAGGCTACGGCCACACTTGCGTTTTTTTCACGCCGAGACCCAGCGGGAAAAAAACGCGAAGTGGCAATCCCGCAGACTATGTCACACTTGCGTGTTTTTCCCGCGCGTGAAAAACACGCAGCCTATCCCACGCGTGCACATACCAGCAGTTTTTAAAGGTTCATCTGCTTGTCAACTAGACTGCTCTCGAAATTATGAACAGAGTTTCAGAAAATCATAAGAATGCAGTAATTGCATTATGTGCCGCGGTAATAGTACAATTTCGATGACACATTGTCATGTACACTGGAAAGCATTCCTGCTTACAGAACGAGAGGGTATAACCATGGAAAAATTGTTAGAGATCATTTTGCTGATTACTTCTGTTCTGCACAAGGAGAATTGCCGTGGCAAAATATTTATGTTAACCTCCCCGACTAACTTAATTCAGAGTGAACTATTGCATAATTCTGTATAGTATCATGCAGAATGTTTATTAAAATATGAGTAACTTACCTAAATTTGCTTTTGTTTCTTCATCAAAACCTTCCCACATGCCATCCAAAACGGCAGAAGTCACTGCTGTCCATGAAATCCTCTTGATATCTCTGTTTTTATAATCCGAATGTCTTGGGTCATACAAACAGCGATATTTTTGTACTTCCAGTATTAGCAGTTCATTATCTACGCAATCCATAATGAGAACAAACAATGAGAACGCAACAAACAAGAGTCAGTCACCACGGCGTGTTTTTGACGCAAGTGTAGCCACTCACTGCAGCGTGAAATCCCGCTGAAAAATGGGCCTAGGCGCATTCTGCTCCGGGCGACCTTGAACACGCGGCTCTCTCCAACTTCCCGCTGCGTGAAATCACGCCAGTGTGGCCGGCCTCATATACTTCAAAGTAATTCATATTGTCGCGGGATTTCACGCTAAAATCCTGCGTGAAAAAAACGCAAATGTGGCCGTAGCCTAATAGGTAGCAAATTTTTTTCAGTGTTTCTAAGGGTGTGTTTATGTTGGAGCTGCGATAAACGATGAGAGCGACGATAAACGCAGCGACAAGAGCGTTGCTCAATTTCTTTCTTCGTGCAGTGTTTATATTGGAGCTTCGATAGAAGCGTAGAATCGTGTTTTATATTGCGCGCAATTGTCAACCGGTCAGACATTTAGAAGAAATCTAGCTTATTTCTTTCGTATAGGAGTTGTACTGCAACAGTTTTAGAAGTTGTAAAAGAAATAATTATGAAAAATACTTCAACTACTTAATATGACGATTCCAGAGGAACAGGATTTCGTAAAAAAAAATAGCCGAAGATTGTTACAATATTTCTAATTTTCCGAATTGCGTGGGCGCTGTCGACGGAAAATACTTCAGAGTTACTTGTTCTGCACACTCTGGCTTCATGTTCCACAATTACAAGATTTTTTCCTATTGTCAATGCTAATTATAAATTTATAAACATTGAAGCTGGAGGTAATGGTAAACAGAGTGACGGCGGAACAGTTAGATCTGCAGTTCTGTATGTATCTTTAACAGATGGAAGACAGAATATTCCAAATCATTCTGCCAAATTCTGAAATCACTGAACCTCGTATTTTTTATAGGTGACGAGGCTTATCCATTTTTAAATAATTTATTAGATCCTTATGGACAATATTTAGATGCAGGTAGATGATACCTCAATGCTAGGTTATCGTGAACACGAGGAACTGTCAAGTCAAATGTGCCTTATTTATTCTAAATGGAGAATTTTAGCCACAACAATAGATACTTCTGTAGTCGTAACTGACAATATTAAGAAGATCATTTGTTTGCTCCATAATATTATTGACTGAAAAGGTATTGAAATTCGAAGAAACTAACACTTAAATTCCTAAGAATTTGACACCAATATTGGAAGGCCAAACCAATCTGCAAAAAATACCGGCATCTTATATAAAATCTACTTTTGTTACAATTCGAAATAAATTAATACGAATTTCTACATATTATGCATTTAATTTGATATTTATAATTTAAATTACTTTTAATATAAAAATATTTTTTCAGTAAATTATGTACAATTTCTTTTTGGCTGTATTAATATTTTATTTTTTTACTTTAATCTTCAGTTTGTAGTATTCACACATTAAAATGAGTTTAAATTACGGAAATCGCACTAATTAAAAACGTTTAGAATTGTTTGTTTTATTATATTTAGTGGCCATTTCATCCTACAATTTGTCTAGAACGAATCTGTTATGGTGATTTACTGTACCACAAAAGGGACCTACTAAAAACTTCACCGATCAAACGGTCGCAGCCACCCTCGATAATAGCGAAGAAAATGCTCGCAGCGATTAGCGCCGCTCTCATCGCTGCTCTGCTACTATGCGTTGCTCTGCGCGTTGCTCCAGTATAAACACCTCCATTGTTAACAATGTTTCACTTTTCTTCGCTTCGGTAGTATCGTCGCTCTCATCGTTTATCGCAGCTCCAACAAAAACGCACCCTAATTTACACAATTTTCTTCTCATCAAACTGTATCTAATCATTGTTTTAATTTCTAATTAATCGACTTATCTCGTGAGCTTAATCTTGAGCGTGATTGGCAGCGAAATGGAAGACCCTGATTCCGAAATCAGTTTCAATAAATATAATTTTTTTTTCTTCGAATCTGAATCCCTTGAACGACTAACCAGGTCCAGTAAGCGTGCTATCGAATATTCTCACCATGTTGATATCTTTCCGTCTAACCGGGTAGGGTAATTTCGAAGCACGCTTCAATTTCTTTCTACGTTAATAAATTTGTTCTTTCCGTATCTTTTTGTTCTGTGAATAGTACTAGTTTGTTACTTTCAACCATTTCCTTCTAGAAAGTCAAACATTCCTTTCTAAATAACGCCTTCTTCTGCCAGTTCACATGCCTAAACTGCTTTAACCTTGTATTGCTGAATATTTCTTTCATGGTCAGGTCCCCCTTCATTCCCTCCTTCTTTTACATCCATCTTCAGAGCCTGATCCGACATTTAGAGACGGAATATTGCCACGTTGTTACTGGGTAGTCACCTGGTCTACCTAATGTGAGGTACATTGTAGTACTGTACCTCTTTCTGTTTTTTCACCCTCCTTTCATCCTTTGTATTTGGCTCTCCAAATTTTGTTTCATGTCAGATATTCTGTCTGCTAAGTTGAATACATTTAGTTCCGATACTTTTGCTGCGTTCTTTATACAGAAGAGTTATGCCTGCTACTAAACGTTAGAATTTCATTTCCACTATGTCGATTTTCGCTTATCTATTCTTGTTAATGTTCTCAACTATATATTAGTACTGGTACTGCCATCTCTTCATATAAAATTATTCAAATGAGTCTGAACATGAAATTTACTTTTTTAAAAAAAAGAGTAACAGTAATGAGTATTGATGAAAGCGATGCCAAAACCGTAGAATTTTTGTCTGTCTGTGTGGTAATTACACAAAAACTAATGAACGAATTGCAACGAAACTGCACATCGCGATAGCTTATGTCATCGTTTAACATATAGGACAATTTTTATCAGCATTGTTAACATAATTACACTGGGACTGAAACCGTAAATTCTGAATTTTTGTCTGTCTGTGCATGCTAATGAACGCATTTCCATAAAACTACACATAGTAACAGCTTACGTCATTGATTAACATCTCGAATACTTTTTATCCTTATTAGTACCATAGATCCCGGTCATACAGAGGCAAATTTTTGTTTTTCTATGCACGAATTACGCAAAAAATAAGCAATGACTTTTAATGAAACTGCATTTAGCGATAGCTTATATCTTGGCTTAACATACAGAATACTTATTACGGCGATAAAATACATATTTATCGATGATGCAAAAACTGAAATCTAAAATTTTGGAATATTTGCCTGTCTGTCTTACACACGTTGATAGCTTATATTATGCTTTGACACAAGTTATATGTTTTTATTCCGATAATTACAAGCTGCCTAAGAAAACTTAAAAGCTGCAGACACTCAAAATAGTTTACGATTTTTAATGAAAATTAACATATTGCACATTGATAGTTCATGTACGAGGCGCGTCCAGAAAGTAAGTTCCGTTTCAATTTATCTCCGCTGCAGCGCTGCGATTGCAGTTCCGCACATGCGCTGTAGACGATGTGTATCAAGGGGAAGAACGTGCACCATTTGGAGATCGCTGTCAGTTACCTACGCTTTGTTGTGCTTGTTTGAAATGTCGGCGTTGATTGAAAATCCCGCCGCCTGTGAAATCAGGTCTGTGATTCGGTTTCTGAATGCAAGGAAAGTGAAACCAAGTGAAATTTATCGGCAAATTTGCGATGTTTACGGACCAAATGCGATGAGTGATTCGATGGTGAGAAGATGGGTCCGACAGTGATGTGCACGATGAAGAACGAAGTGGGCGTCCACCTTTGGTTACAGAAGAACTGGTTCACGCGATTGATGTTCTTACATCTCAAGTCTTTCCTTGGTGGTCATCACTTCACCAATGACGACGAGCTGAAAGAAACTGTTTCCAACTGGTTGAAGACACAGGCGGCAGATTTCTATGAAGAAGGTATACAGAACCTGGTGCCACGCTATGACAAATGCCTGCAAAATTTCGGCAGTTATGTGGAAAAGCTGTTTAAGAGTTGTAGAATTTTGTGCAATAAAAATGTCTTCTGTATCTGTGTACAATTTCATTTTATTACCAAACGGAACTTACTTTCTGGACGCGCCTCGTATATGCTAATAAGTTCTCACAGTAATAATCACAAAAGCTATCGAAACAAAGGGGCAGGGTGAGGGGGGTGAGGAGGAGGGCATCGTACCGGTAGTGGCTGTTTTTATATTTGTATAGGTATCTGTGGGGGCAGGAATTTTTAAGCGTTGTGTTTGACCATTTGAGCTATGCCAGATCGTTTAGTGGTTCGGATTCCACGTTAAACTGTAGGTCCTAGAGGAAAGGCTGTCCTACCTCTGACACAATGGCTTAATATGCCTCCATTGGGAGGAACCAACCAACCTTCGTATTGTGGAATAAGTTACTTTTTTTTAGGTACTTGTTGTGTTGTTAATCTCATATATGCAGATTGTAACAATGGCCTTTTAAACACGGTGTAGGTGTGTATCTGCCTGTAAATAAAACGAGTTGTTAGTACCACTGAAAATATTTCTTTCAGAGATCATCCGCAACCATAAAGTTTTCAGCTCCAGTGGGTAGTAGCAACAAGAAACGTGCACAAAGTCCGAAATTCAGAAAGGAAGGAAGAGATCCAAAAAAAGAAAAAGCAGAGTTACTCTTCTGCATTTTCCTACCTAACCAACATTTCTTTCATAGCTTATGCTTTAGTAAATTGTAAAAATATCAAGTTTCAAGTCGCGAACACAGCTGGTAGTTTTATAAAACTTTATATCTGTTTCTAACATAGACTTTCCTCTTCAGGTACCGCTTTTGGTTCTATATATTCCGAAAAAACTGCTTACTATTTGTTTGAGTCTTGGCAGTATCCAAATAATTAGAATCATTTGTTTAATTCGTTATCTTACAATTAATCCTTTTGGGGCGTCCATTAATTACGTGAGGTGAAATAGGGGGGGGGGGGAGGATCCGGCGAAATCTCACCATGGGGGAGAGGGGTTGGTCGACGGAAATCTGGTTAACCACCCTCGCAAGGAGGAGAGCTAAACCAATTTTTAAAAAAGTCTCCAAAAAACTACGAGGTCGATTAGCAGAATCTCATCAAAATCTCATGTCGTCTTAGGGGGGGGGGGGTGTCCAACCAGATCTCACCAAATCTCACCAGAGAGGGGGGGGGGGCGGAATTCCATAAAAACACCTCACGTAATTAATGGACGTCAGCTTATTTTGCACCTTGTGTGACACTTTTATAAAAAAAAGTTATTGTCTTATTTTCTTTCTCCGAGATTTTCAATTTATACACCGAGCGGGGCGGTGTAACGGTTAGCGACCTCACCTCGCATTCGGGAGGACGGCGGTTCGAATCCCCGTCCGGGCATCCAGATTTGGGTTTTCCATGGTTTCCCCAAATCACTCCAGGCAAATGCCGGGATGCTTCCTTCAAAAGGCCATGGCCGAATTCCTTCCCATTCCTTGCCCCCATCCTTGCCCCCCATCCTTTCACGTCTCTAAAGACCTCGATGTTAAAAAGAGACGTAAAACAGTTACAAAAAAAGAAATCAATTTATACAGTTTTGCGATTTAATTTAGCTTTTTCGTTGATATTTGAAGATCTTCCTTGTATTTCTATTTGTATATCTATTGATGTAAATTGTAAATTTTCTAAACAAAATATTGTGCATTTGTGTAAAAACATCGTCAGTAGGCCCTACACTATATACACCGAAGCACCAAAAGTCATGGAATAGCTAGATGCAAATATCCAGATGGTTGTAGCACCGTGCAGTGTCAGGGCTTTCATTTGTACTCTCGTGAGTCGCGTGGAAGGTGTCCTGACGTGACGACATGAATCAACAGACTTTGAAAGCGGAATGGTAGTTGGCGCCAGACGCATGGGTTATAAATTTCCGAAACATGTCCTGAATTCAACTGTGCTGGGTCCGTAGTATCAAGTATGTTGTGTGGATATTACCTTCCGCCATGGACAACGCAGAGGCCGACCACGTCTACTTAATGACCGAGACTAGCGACGACTGCGTCTAGACGTTAGTGTTGACAGACAGACAACATTGCATCAAAGGAAAGCAACACTCAGTGTGAGACCTACGACAGACATGTCCCTGCGGTCAGTGCAGCAAAATTTGTCGTTGGTGAGATATGGCAGCAGAAGACCGATGCGAGTGCATCTACTAACAAAGGGAGCGTCCATAAACTACGTGGCTCGGTCTACAGTTAAAATGAGGTACTGAATACACAACAATATGTGAATATTTATTTCCGTCATTTAATTATCTCCGAATGTAATTAACGATAGGCTGATAAGGCTCAGGCTACACGCTCCGTCTTGCATGTGCAGGTAAAACTGCGCAGTCAAAAGACGGAACACGGAAGAGTGGCCACACGGTACAGGTAAGCTTGCGCAAACTGAGTGTGTCTGTGACGATGTGGCCATCAGAAGAGGTTTTTTTTTTTTAATGGAAGCATTATTTTATTGTTTGCTTATAAAGAAACAACAAACACACAAGCGACGCCGAAGGAGTAAGTGGAGCAAATTTTTTTTTTTTTTTTTTTTTTTTTTTTTGGGAAACATATACTCTTATGTCAACTTAATTAAAGATTTGAGAGAAGATCCGGAAGACTGGCGTGGGTATCTAAGGATGGATGAAGAAGCCTATGAAAAGTTACTGCGGTTAGTGACATCGACAATTTATTAAAAGAAAAGATACTGTTATGCGCCAGTCTATATCTCCTCATGAAAGACCAAACTGTACGTTCTAGTAGATTTCTAGCGACTGGCAGCACTTACAGGGATCTCAGTTTCTTAGCAGCGATTTCTCATCAAGCATTATCACAAATTATCCCGGAGACATGTAAAGCCATTTATCACCTTCTGCACAAAGAATACATGAAGGTGAGTCAAATATATTTATTCAAAAAATTTAATCTTTTACATGAAACTTACGGTTTATAATGAACAATGTATGATTCTCCTAAATCATTTGAGTCAAAGTTAGTTTCAATGCTTTCATTTTGTAAGGTAATTGATTGACTTGCTGGAAATATTGATGCTTGTGATAAAATAGTTCCCGCAGAATTTTGTGTTCTGTTAACTGTTATCGAAATCGTAGGTGTATTTACTGCCATATTTAAAGATGTTGACGTAGGTACATGCACATAACAGTTTCTACTTAGGTTTTCTAACTCTGCTTCATAAATGGCATCGTTTATAATTATTTCAAAGAAAAATTGTTTGTCCACTAGGCAGGTTTCTAAGTTTATGAGCTACATTGCGTCCAAAAGCATCATGGCTGTCTTCCCTCATTGTTCCATTCAAACAGTTTGCTGTTGTAGAAAACAGGGTGTCCCTTGTGGACGAATACGTTATGGTTATCATTTATGATTAATGAAGGGGATTTTATGAAGCAGTGAAAATATGGATTTTGCAAGAATTTCGAGACACAATATGACATTTATTTAATAGTATCATTGGTGATTACAAGTCTGAGCGAATTTACCGTTAATATTAACACAAGTAGGCAAAATAACAAAGCAACGCTCAGAGGTACAATTAGCCGCCATGAGCAAGAAAACAATTGTGATTTACTTTTAAATCCATATCAGAATTAATATGCAAGAAAGATTGGAAGCAATGTAAAATACAAGTTATGATGACCTCAGACATAGCTATCATAATACCGTGACTTTACATTTCAAGAAATTAGGGCGCCACGAATGAACAATATGTCATTTGAAAAGAATTAGTTCTGACAAATTATGCCTCTAGCTCAGGGAGTTTTCAGTTACAAAGTTAGAACATGGATCTATCCTCTCAAGGACGTTTAAGGGCTCAGTTTCACAGAATGCACAATCAGATGGCTCGGTCGTAATATTTTACCATTGTAGTTCTGCGTCTGATGTCTGCGGTGATCGAAGATGACCCACGGTATACGAGACTTATCTCACCCGCCGTTGCCACGAATCGGACCTCAGCAGAAAATCAGCCAGGCACTGTGGTCCACACCAGAATCTTTGTGGGGAACGTAGTCCCGCAGCAGCATAGAATAGAACCTATGTCAGGTACGGAGTCCCGTGGAAGAATTAAACTCGTCGCTCTTCCACCTCTGAGGAAAACTTTGGCTCCGCCCTTGTAGTCTCGAAGATCACATTTAACAGAAAATGGACAGGATTTTAAGTTATGTGCTCACTGGGATTGGATCTTGAGGTTGGCCACCTGATGTCACGTGATATCCCCAATATCTTATTCGCTCTGCGTGTATATCAAAGAGGTCGGAAATATTTGGCCGCCTTCGCAGGGTATTCGGGTAGCGGGTTTTTCACACCAGGTCAGCGGCATCTCCTTCACTGCCCACCCAAAGGTGACAGGAAGTGTTCTCCGCCGAAACCCTTTATCCCCGACATCCTTTCGCCGTGGCTAATACTTGTACCGGTGAATGCCTCTCGGGAATGCCACGATTCTCTACACAGCTCTATAATTGTTTAATATTCGTTGCAACAAGATACATTGAATGTTTACCATCAGCATCACAGTCCTCACATGGAATCTTGGGTACTTTAGGACATTACTAAAAACTATCTGGGTGATCGCCCAAGATGTATTATGAAAATTAATCCAACATTATGATTTACATAATAAAATGCGCCTTAGAATGTGGCGAAACGCGTTATTTTATACTATAGAACATATTGTGTCATCTAATTCTCTCCCTCGCCTTCCATCACGTAGGCGTCTTGGTGGTAAACCTATATTATCTGCTGGATCCGGGGTAGATGATCTCCTATCTCCAGTCGTTGTTGAATGATGTTCATTGCTATCAATCGAAGATGAGTGTGATAGCGGTCTGTGCTCTATAGGAGAATTAACAGATGTTGAGGCCACATCAGCTTTCGATCCTGTCTCGGTACTTGAAGCCGTGTCGGTGAAATCCTGAAAAATCTAATATATTTTGTTTCAGATTCCAAAGTAACAGGAAGAATGGAAGCACATAGCACTTGAATTTGAAGAAAGATGGAACTTTTACCATTGCTTAGGCGCATTGGAAGGCAAACATGTGCGGATTAAACCACCACAAGAACACGGTTTCTATTTTTATAATTATAAAGGACTAGCTCGTACCCGCGACTTCGTACCCGTGGATTAAGAATTTTTTTGGTCAGAATTGAATATAAAAAGTTGTTGTTAACGAAGGATTGGTCCCAAACAACACCGAGTCGGCATAATATGACAGGAAATCTATCACTATATCATTCTACCGTCGAACCTGCCTCTTGAAGAGAATCAATTTCCAACATATTTCTGTCACTATTCGATAAGATTTCACAATTTCGTGACTACAACTGTTAATCATACTGGAAAAAATGCCCTGTGCCCTTCATACAGATGTTCTTGTCAAATTCCATCAGTATCGATATAGCCATTTAGTCGTCAAAACGTAACAAAAAGACAGAGACTTACTTCCGTATTTATAGTATTACTAGCCAAAAAACCCGTCAAAAATGACGGGTTTAACGGACTGTGCTGGCAATTGATTTCATTTTGGTTGTTTACCTAGATAGAAATTTTATAAAATAAAGCTCACTATGCTGTAATTTCTCGTCCCTTGTGATGTAGCAAAAAGTTTCAGTTGTCAATTTGGTCCAGGTTGCGTTTCAGCATAACTACAATCTTCGCCAATATAGCTGGTAGAAAATCAAAGCTTCATTCACACGCGAATTTATACATTCCCTGAATCGCATGTCAATGTCATGATGCATCTATACCAATCATGCATCATGCGATACAAACTTGATCCAAAATCTTCACAGTTTCTTACAACTTTCTTATTGTCTATGATGAAGATGGATGTTTTAACGCCTGGCACAGCTTACATTCGGCTGAAATAATGACCCCAGTGAAAACGAAGGATGCTAAAAATAAATCTTAACTTCTTACGTCATGTAATATTAGTTTCAATTGTGGTTTAGGTTGCATAGATCGCGAACAATTTGGAACTTCTTTCATTCAAACCAAGTAATCATATCACTAAAAAAAGCAACTAATAATCAATATGACAATTTAAACAAAATTCATACTTTTCTTTCAGTATTGTAGCGATTCCTTTCTTAGCAATTGTTGAAATAAATTGAATTGTTATAAAATAAATGCAATTCCTATTGCCTGGCGCTATGACAAAAGGTTTTGGTTGCTATCCTGGTCCAGGTTGCATTTTAAAACTAACCACATACGGGAGTAGTTTACATCGTGATTCATGATATCAAAACGTGACATAGTGCTTATGAAACCTGCTTAAATAACTGATAATAGCTAAATTAAACATGCTATTGCTGTGATAATGTTCTTTATTTATTTTTGTCCAGGCTGGATTTCAACCTAACCACAATCTCGGGTAATACTGCCGCTACAAAATGAAAGCTTCCGACCAAAACGACAATTCATTGATGAGATACATTACGCAACAACATAAATTTCATCAAAAACATTCAACAAAAAAGAAAGGTAATAAACCAAAAATCTGCAACGTGATTCAGACCGATATTACAACGTTCGAATAGCTGTCATAGTTACACATTGCGGAAATACGTAATAGCCTCAGTAATATTACTCTGTGAAATCAAAGAAGATTAAAATAAATCTGATAAACTTACGTTATTAATTGTAGTGTAGGCTGCACAATTCGAGATGAGTGGGCAACTATTTCGGTTCAAACGAATTAATAATTTCAATAATAAGGTACAGTTTAAATTATTTTAAAAAAAAGCTAAAATATTCATGCCCTCTGCCGTAGCGTCAAATGCCAGTTGTAATTCTGATCCATCTTAAGTAATACTTTAACCAAATTTTTCTCAGCATTGATGCTCGAAATACAAAGCTTTTATCTTACAATATCTATGAACAAAGAATTTAAGGAATACTTCAATATATCAAAATAATATTACGTAAATATAAGCATCTAATAATTGATATATCGATTTTAACGCAATACATACTTTTATTTCAGTGTTCTGTGAGTTAATTTATTCACTGTTGCTTGGAAATGATATTAAATAACGCGCACTCCCACAAATAATATCGTAAAGCGTGACGTCGTACGCAACGTCATAGTTTGACGTCACCGCGTGACATGACGTAGGTGCTACACCGCTACATCTTGTCTATTATACTAATAGATTACTGCGGTTCTCTCTCTCTCTCTCTCTCTCTCTCACACACACACACACACACACTCTGACTGCGAACAACCCCTGAGGGATCATTATAACGTAAAAAAGTGTACACCTATAGCATTGCAAGACCTACAGCATTGGAAGACTACCTATGATTTGCCTCGCATTGCACCTTTAACTTTGTAATATCTACAATTTAACATTCAATCCGAAAACCGACGGCCCAGACGTGACTCTTACGATCAAAAACAGTTTTTAAAAATCTTAGCCTCCACGGGGATTTGAACCGTAGACCACGACCCAAACATTAGTAAGCAAGCGCTTTAGCCACTTTTTTTTTTTTTTTTTTTAATCAACTTTTTTATTGTTTCACTTTCACAATGTTACAGTAAATGTTACAGTAAATAATACATTTCTAGTCATTACAAAATGAAACGTAAAAAGGAAAGTGTTTGAATTTCAATATATAATATTTGGATTACAATCATTCCTTAAAAAGGCATTATGTTATTCAGGTAGTTGGCATAGTTTTCTTTGTAGTATCGATACGACATAGCTCGTTTGTTTTCTGTTACTAAATAATACCAGTATTCTTGTAGATTGGCTCTTTCTTTGTTGTGTATTATGTAATGGACATAATTTGCTAAATGCCAGCATGTTGCGTTGTTCTTTTGTTTTGGGTAAGAACTAAATTCAGGTGTCATTACATCTTTGATTGTAAATGCTGTGTCGGAAGTTCTGTTGAGCACTCCTAGTTTCCACCTCGTCCACTTCCAGATCGGTGGTACCATGCAGCCAGTCAGCCTGTGCTCTATCGTATCTTGAAGGTTGCATTTGACACAGTTGGGTGAGTGAGCGAGGTGAATCGTGTGTAGACGACTGTTTGTTGTTACACAACGATTAATTACTCTGTACCATGTAGATCTTACTTGTGATTGTAGGTTTTCGTTTTGGACGTTCTTCCATATGTTCTTCCAGTTAACTGTTGGGTTTTTTCGTTCTATATTACTATGATATCTACTGTCCATCAACAGGTTGTATATTTCTTTATTATTTGTGGCAGATATATTTCGAATCTTGTTATATATGTAACTGTACTCAATAAAAAATGTCCGGAATTGCATCAGCGTCGGGTTGATGTGACGTATGTCGATCGGTGGTTCTGTACTGGCGGGTAGTAGTTGATTTATTAGATATGCAGTTATGCTGTTTGGATATTTATGCCAGTTCCGTAACATGTCTTTTATAAATATAGCAAGAGATTTATATTTAACATCTTGTAGCTCGAGTCCTCCTTTGCTGAGAGGTAGAGTCAGGGTTTTAAACTTTATTTTAAATATTTCCCCTTGCTGTACAAACCATCCTATTGCCGACTCTATATTCTTTGAAATTTCGTTGGGAATGGGCAAGATGTGTGAAGTATACCATGCCTTTGATAGTGCAATGGAATTTACAAATCTCACCTTTTGAATCATGTTCAATTCTCTTATTTTGTTGTTGTTGAGTAATGCTCTGACAGATTGCAGTATTTCTTTCCAGTTTAGCGCCCTCATGCTCCGAATGCTGGGAGTGAAGTTAATGCCAATTATTCTCATCTTCTTCACTTCTGCCCAATTAGATCTCATTTCATTAATGCCTCGCCCAATGTTCATTACTTTTGTTTTCTTATTGTTGATTATTGCGCCCGACGCTTTACAATATGATTCTAGTATATTTTCCACTATTTTTAGCTCACTATTGTCTTTTATCAACACGGTGACGTCATCTCCATATGCTCGGGTGGTAATTTTTTCCCCATTTATGATGATTCCTTCCAGGTGGCGGTTCAAACATATTATTAGTGGTTCTATTGCGAGAGCAAATAAGTCCATAGACAGAGGGCATCCCTGTCTAACTGATCTGTTTATTTCTATTTGCTTAGATAATCTTCCATTGATCAGCATTCGTGATGTTGCACCTCCTAAAATACTTTTTAATAATTTTATGAAGGTACTATTATAGCCCATGGTTTTTAGTGTTCTGTAGATGTGCTCATGACTAACCATATCAAACGCTTTTTGGAAATCTACGGAGAGGACTGCTACTCTACATTTTGCTGCCTCCACTGCAGTTATGGTGTCTCTGATGTCCATTAGCGTGTGTATTATCGACCGTGATTTTCCAGTGCATGCTTGGTGTTCGCCAATTACTTTCTTGATATTGCTTTTTATTCTGATTGCTATTATTCTGGTAAAAAGTTTGTAGTCGGTGTTTAACAAAGAAAGAGGCCTAAATTCGTTGGCATTGATAGGTTTAAGGCACTTAGGGATTAACACTATCAGGCCTTCCTTGAATTCTTTCGGAATTGTCACCATTTTTAATATTTCATTGAAGATATCCGTCAGTGGTTCCTTGATTTCATTCCAAAACGTCGCATAAAACTCTACTGGAATGCCGTCTTATACCAGGGCTTTTGTTTCTTTTGCTCCTCTTTATTGAACTCCATATTTCTTCTACGGAGATGTCTTCAAGGAGAAGTTGGTTGTCTTCTTCAGTGATTGTATTGTCTACATGTTCCAATATTTTTTCCGATTCGAGCGTGTTAATTTCTTTTCTACTGTAGAGCTCCGTATAAAATCTATGGAGGTATTCTGTTATTTGTTGCTGGTCTACCAGTAGCTCATTTGATTCAGATTTCAGTTTAGTAATGGTCCTTGCTTTCCCCTTCCGCTGTTCCGCCAATACATGGTATACGGACGCCATTTCACAGTTCTTTAGCGTTTGACAGTAATGTCTTTGGATCTAATCTTTAGACCTTCTAACTGTTTCCTTTTAATCTCTGTTATTTTCGCCTTTATTTTCCTGATTTTTTGAATGTTTTTCATTGCAGTCAGATGATCAGTGTAGAGGTCTCTTAAACATCGGTAATAAAATTCTTTAGTATCGTCTTGCCATTTTTTCTGAACACGAGAATAATTTTTTAGGCTGTACTGGATCCTTGGTTTTAGGCAGTGTGTCCACCATGAAATTTTGTTTGCATAGTTGCCAGTTTTACGCAATGCTGTTTGGATTTGGGCACGGACCTCATTTTTAAGGTCGTCACAATTCAGGATTGAAGTATTTAATTTCCAGCATCCTGGGTGTTTATATATCAGTTGTCTTGATAGGATTATTTTCATTTGTACGGCATGATGGTCTGAGAAGTGAATTGGCCAGATCTCTATATTTTGTATTTGATCTTGCAGCATTTCAGTGACGTAGAATCTATCCAATCTGCTTGCTGAGGTGTTGGATAAAAAGGTGAAACCTGTTTTAGATGGATATTTCTTTTCCCAAACATCTATTAGACGTAACTTATTTACTATCTCTTTTAATTCATTACAGGAGTTGTAGTTGGGTATTTGATCAGCTGGTTTCAAAACGCAGTTGAAGTCACCTCCTATTATTCTCTTTGCCTTATGATTGCGTAGTAGGTAGGTTATTTCAGATTTGTAAAATGTTGCTCTTTCCTCTCGTTTAGAGTTTCCAGAGGGTGCATATATATTAATAATGTGGGTATCATCCACTGAACAAGCCAGACCACGACCATTTTCTAACATTTCAACTTGTTTAAACTCTATTCCTTCTCTCAGTAGTATTGCCGTGCCCAAACCAACATCTGGGCCCGAGTTGAGTAGAATGTTAAATCCTGTAATTGTTTTCAAAAATTGGGGGCGCACCTCTTGTAGCAGAGCAATATCTGTATTACTATTATATATAAATTCCACGAGACTTCTCATTTTAGGGTGACTTTCTATAGAATTTATATTAATTGTGGTTATGTTGTACAGATGTGTCATCTTTTTTGTGTAGTTTCATTTCTGCTCCGCTTTATTCCATTTAAATTTAAGGTGGACACGCAGTACTTCTGAGCGGACGTTGTTCCACTACCGTCTGCCATTTAGATCAATATTGTCCCACAGTTGAGTTTTTTTATCAAACTATATTTTTTTATTTTTATTTTTTTATTTAATTTTTTATTTTTTTATTTTTGTATTAATCATTTTCATTTTTCGTTTCAATATCTACGTCCATATCGTCAGCCCAGTGACTATGGGTTACATTTGCATGGGTCGCGTCTTCTCTATCATTGTTTTTGTCTGTACTGCAGTAATCAATGTAAGTCCGTTGTTTTTTCTCTCTGTGTTCTTCCTTTCCAATTTCCATGTGCGCTTTCTGCATTATTTGCTGTAGCTTTAATTTCATCTGTCTTGCTGTAGCTTCTGCGGATTTTCGCGCCTCTCGTTTTTTCTCTTTAGAACAATCTGTTTGGGTAATCTCTTCTGTAGTGGTTTTGATTTTCTATCAGTTTGACTTTTGATGATTTTTTTCCTATTTCTTTTGTAATTATGCTTAGGTGCCCGATGTCTGCCTCAGGATGTCTATTTTCCTCCAAGGTGATATTTGCGTTGGACTTCGTAGGCATCTCACAAGCAATTTCCTGTGGCCTCTGATTGTTTCTATTTCCGAATGACCCTCTAGCTCTGTTGCAGCGTTATCATCAATATCTTTTCTGAGTACGGGAAATGGAACAGTGTTTATATCACTACAGTCTGAGTTATGTTTCTCCTCGGCATTTGTTTTGTTCTCAGCTTCTTTTGTTTGGGAATTGTTGCTGTTTGGTATGTTGGTATTCGGAAAGCTAGTTCCCGGCAAGGTCTCCATGTGATCTCGCTGAGGAGCCGTATTCCCAGAGGTAATACCTGCATATGTAATTTGATTCCCTTTGTTGGTGATCTGTTTATTACTAGCTAATCTACTTCTAGGGCAGTCAGCTCTCAAATGGTCCACAGAGTTGCATATGGAGCAAGTTCTAGGCTGACCTTCATATATAACTAGAGTCTTGAATCCGTTAACTGTTAAGTACGAAGGAATATGTTTTTTAAGATCAATTCTAATAATTTTAACACCATTGTCTACTTTGAAACGCATTGTGCCACCCCATTTTTCCCCATTAATGGTGAACACTTTCCCAAATGGTGCTAGCGACCGTTGTATTTCGTCGTTTGAGACTTCAAAGGGGATATTATACATTTTAACAGTTCTCATTCCGAGTCCTGTAAAGTTGACTGTGACTTTACTTACTTCTCCGGAGGAGTGAAGAAAATCAACATGCCCTCCAGTCCGCTCCATGATCTGGCTGCACATCTCATCTTCTTTTAACTTTACATAAACGACGTTCGCAATCAAGTCGTACTGCAACCCTCGAACATTTTCTTCACGCAAACCTATCTTCTCAAACAACCACTCATCAATTTCATAAATCTTGGGCCTGGCATATCCGTACGGAAAACTAAAGCTCAATGTTGACTTTCTAATCAAACCTTCCATTTTAATCAATTGAGTTAACACAGAGAGAGTCTAGGAGAGCCGAGCCCTAAAGCACGGTCACGGATCCGTTTCACCGTACTTAACAGCCGTACACGGAAAGGCGTCCGCAACGCCCGGCTGGGCACACCACAACTCTTGCTTCACAATACTCTAATCTGATCTAGAAAGTTAATCACACATTAAAACACACACTACGCAACTAACTTAAAACACATTTAATCGCCAATGTGGCGTATGAACCGATATAATAATATTTTTATACGGAGCGAAAACAAACTTGTTGCTACGGTAAACAACCAGAGATAGCCACTGAGCTACATGACCGCTACATGGGAAAACAGTAGAGACCTCCATATCCAACGCGTCTGTCTATCGCCGTTCAGTAGTATTTCGAAATTATCAGACAACATGTATTATTTATACAGATAATTTTTCAACCAAACGTAGACAGTATTTTTCTCCTTGTTTCAAAGGATAAGTGTGCAAAGTTTCATCGAGATTGGATGAAAACTGTGGAATTGTATGAAGAACAAACAAACATACATACATACATCTTTATATATATAGATTTCACAGTATGTTTTTGATGGCAGTTGTGAATGATAATTATGAGTTCATAACATCAGAATTTGGCGTGAACGGGAGAGTTTCTGATGGAGGTGTTATAGAAGACATAACATTTTACAATAAATTGATAGATAATTCATTACACATTCCCGACATAGATCGTCTCAGTGGATCAGATAAAATGCTTAATTATGTGTTTGTTGGTGATGAAGCTTTTGCCTTAACGCCACATTTTTTTAAAGCTATTTAATTAAAGAGAATTAACTAATTAACGTAAAATATATAACTACCGTCCGTCAAGGGCAAGGCGAGTAGTAGAGAATGCGTTTGGTATTTTAGCTGATAGATTTAGAGGTTTTCATACCAGTGTTAACTTAAACATAGACACTATAGATACTGTTGTCATGACATGCTGTATACTCCATAATTTTTTGAGAAAAAAATATGCTTCTACATACACTCCTACTGGAAGGACGATGAAAATCTGATAATGGCGTAACATTAGCTGGTTTAAGAACAGATGATTCTAATCTAATTGATTTACAGAGAGGACATTACAAGAGTATTTTCAGAGACGAAAAGGAGACTAGGGATCAATTTTTACATTATTTTAATAATGAAGGGTGTGTACAGTGGCAAAACAGTATGGGTAACTTATAAATATACTTTCATTGTTGAAGTTCAAAACATTATGAATATAGGCATTGTCTAATATAAAGTTTTAAATCTATCCATGTTTTTCAATTCACACAAACCAAGAAAAATAAAGAATTATGAGCTCTGTGGCAGTAGCATCTCCTATTAAACCATTCAAATCCTGTTACAAACACAATAATTCGGATTCCAGGACTTGTTGAAGATTAGATATTGGGGTCCGAGCAGCTTTTTGGTCATCTACACTGATAATGCTATGGCTCCAACTAGTTGTCTGAAAATTGGATATAAATTCGTTTGACCCTCTTCATTAAAATGTGGTTTTGCGACTCCCACCACTGTCATTTTTTTAAAACTTCTTCAGTAAACATCGCAGATTTGAAGGATTTTGATTGTGACTTTAATTTTATAATTATTGGCAGTAAAATTCAACCATAATAAGTTCTAGTTTCATCCAACGCACGCTCTTCCTCTTCTTCTGTCACTCTGAATTCAGTTTGAGTTGGGTCTAATAAATACGCCAAAAAAGTGGCTGGGCGGCATAGCTTTGTTGTATCTCTTTTTGAACTTACATATATGGCTAATGCTAGTTTCATCGAATTTGGCTTCAAGTCTTGTCCTTGGCTTTACTGCATCTGACAGAGGCCCATTACTTTTTTGTAGGATATCAATTGCGATTGATACTATTTCAGTATCTCAGAAATTATTCAACAGATCTTTTTAGTACCATGTTTTCGACTTTTACTGAGTTACAATCTCTATTATATCTCTGTTCTCTTTACAAATATTTATTAACTTTTGGCACTCAGAAATGTGTACTTCAGAAAAATCAGTCGGAGTGTTCCAACGAACGTCTTGTGGTAATACAAAAGCTTTTCCACCTTCTTTTTAAAAAAACAATTTGCAGCATGAATGTCTCGGGAATGTTTGCACAACATGCTCCTTTGTGTTGGACATTCCCACTTCCAAATCATTTGATAGTATATTCAGAAAATGTGTTAAACAACCATATGTTATAGTATTTTCATTTTTAATGTCTCTTCTCATTTTAGCCATATTAAAAGCGTTATCTATTCCGAAATTTGCTAACCCTACCATTAAACTTAGATTTCAGATGCTCTATTAAAGTCATGGCAAGTTTAGTGAGCTATTCAGACGTATGTAGCTTTTCGGATGTGTGTATAGTGTCAAATAGAAATACTTCGTTATAATTCATATAAATAGGTTTTTTCGGAGTGAGCTGACAAAACAAAGAGTGTCCTTTAATATGCCGGCTACATATACGTTTCGTTTTGCACACATAATAGTTGAATTATGGTGGTTTTTTGTTTAAAAAAAAGAAGTGAAAAATCATGATTAATTTCATTTTAAAAAATGATATTTTTTATTTTTATGAAAACATCATGATTTTTTTTCCAACCCTGCTGTCAACTTTCCACCAACACGGAAATGACTTGTATTGTTCAATAAATTCAACAAGAAATTATTTCTCTTTGGACTTTTGAATAATAAAATAAACAAACTAAACAACAACTGGATGACTAAATGATAAAATAAGTGAATAAGATTACTGAATAGATAACTGCTAATTGATAAGCTCGGGGAACAAGGTGGTCGAACGTCGCCATCTCCCATGCATTGCGCATGCGCAAGGTTGGAGCTGAGGCTTGAGCCTTGTTCAGACGCTCATGCCAACACTCCAACCTAAAGCCAATTTTCTGTCGAGACAGATTTTACTCAAGCCAAACTTTTTGGCTTGCACAAACGTCATGCCAGCGTTCACACGCAACGATCTACTTGCGCCAACTGGCTTGCTCAAGCCAATTTGCGCAAATGGCTTGAGCGTGTAAACGCACCTTAAGCCACAAGTGTTTGGTTAACTCGTTAACAATAAAGGAAAACTTAGTTTTACGCAGATCTTCACATAAACTATGAAAACTTTCTTTACCTATAACCTGGTCAATTATGGTGTGAGTTTTCATCGTAGAACATTTTATTTCTTCTGAAATTTTTGAATCGGGACGAACGGAGTGTATCGGTTTCGGTAGGTGCTCAATAATGGTAAATGGTTGATTATGTTATGTAACAAACGAGGCTAATAACAAAGTGCTGGTACTTAGCAGAAAATAATGAAATATTTTTACCTTTTTTAATTTGTATACCACGTTTTTGAGTGTTTGTCACAGTAAATGACTATATCTTTGTGATTTTATATTTGATGATACCGAGTGTGCTTGTGAAGAATTGTGTGTGTGTGTTTTCCGAAGTTATGAAAACTATTGAACGAATAAAATCCAAATTCTCGTTTATATAGATAAGCGACTTAACTCAGGAATCCACATAAATGTCCAAAATGTAGGGCACTGGGGTATTCCCCAAAAGATATCGGAAACATTCTGCAATAAACAATTACTTATCATATAATCGATCTAGGAATTCCCCGTAAAACACTATCAAAAAGGATTGCCATCTTGAAAATGTAAAACCGGTAAAAAAAATCGGAAAAATATCCTTGTATTCAGAGAAATCGTGGGAAAATCGTTACATTTTGGTTGGACAGACCCATATCAGTCAGTGCCGGATCTAGAGGGGGGCAAACCGGGGCTCTTACCCCGGGCGACAACTTCAGGGGGGGCGCCAAAATCATGTGTTGGTGGCATCTTTTTATAAGCGCCAGGGCGAAAAATTCATGTGCTGCCGACCCTTTTTTTTTTTAGGTAAAGCGCCTTGGTACACTGACCGCGGTGGCAACTTGAAAGGACGGAAAATTCATTGTTCTGTGACAGAGCGGCCTTAAAACATCCATGGAATGGAATTCATTCCCTCATTGTTATCGGGAACTCCCGATATTCATGGATTTATAAATTTTGCCATCTGATGTTCTCATTCTTGCAGCTGCGTTCGAGTGATTAGCCTAGTTTTGTTTTAATATCTACTTTTGTGCTGAACAAGTTTAACTATTTAATACTGGAAACGAACCGTTAACATCTAAGGAAGAATTATCGTTATCAAATATCTCAGCGTTTCTCATCTTTTGTCAATCCGAGGAAAAATTCTGATCATTAACTTACATGGGCCTTATTTCTTACCTCTGTATATATTATGAACCAAAGCTATCAATTGTTATTAGCATATACCGCCGTTTTTCAAGAAATATACCTACAATAAAGAACGTCGCTTTCCGAAAACGTATTTAGGGAATAGGCTGTTTAGCAGTGACATCCTGAAAATATCAGTATTTTGATGGTAGTTGAAATGTAAATTGTTTTTAGAAAGTTTGGATTACTAGCTTATTTTCGCTTACAGTCTTAAGGTGGCCATACACGATCGCTCCATCCGTCCAAATGGAGCGATGTCACTCCATTATCGCGTCGTGTGTGGGGAAACTCATGTGGATGACGTGGAGTGACAGGATTATTTGGATATCCGGTCAGTCCAATATCCATCAGTTTCGTCCGTCACGCCATCAAGCCGACTGACGGTGTGTGGGGAAAACCACGTGGAGCGACACCAAGCCATCGCTCCAGTCGGCTCGTGTATGGCGAAACCGCGGTCCAAACTCTTCTCATTCTGTCACTGACCATCGAGGAGGCAACATCAATGCCTTGAGTGGACTATGCAACATTGTGCCACTTCTTTTTTGTTTTGAATCTGCTATAGAAATATTTGTTTTGCTACAAGTTAAATATTATTTTGAGTGTAGAATTGAAAATAATACAGTTTTAAATATTATTAAGTTACAATTAGAACGATTATTTTTTGTCTCAATAATACTTTGTGCTGGAGATTATTGAGAAGGATAAGGACTTACCATGCTTGTAGGATCTCTAATCCTGACTACCATGACGAAATATAAATAAATGTGGCAATAGATCAGTTGCTAATATTATTTAAAAATAAAGACATAAACGCCAAGAGAGAAACCGTGTTGGAAAAAAAAGAGAATTCTTTGCGGTCTTCTTTTTAAAAAGATCATAGTATGATAAGATTAATTTTATATGAGCCTACTTGTTTAAATATGTTGTTTTACAACATGTGACGTACCTCTCACTATTTTCTGCCTGGTAAAGTACTTAAATTTAATAAATCTGTTTTATAATCATTTTGTAGTATTTTTAAAAGTTTTCATATCACAGAGCTTATTTTGCATAATTCCGCACTTTTTTGGACGTTTATTTAATTTTCAGGATTATTATTCAGTATTCAATATAGTGGCAACTGTTTGCGGGAAATTTGTAACCCTCGCACAGTTATATAACAAACCACTGTAGAATGAAAAATTTTATACTGTTAAGAGTCTTCACGTGCTCAAAGAAGATCGAATGACGTTAACCACAAGCTAATTACAGAATTTCCACCAACTATATTAACTTTCGGAGTTATTTTCTTCACCCTGAGCAATGTTAAGATTTTTCTCTCTTCCAGCAGGCTAATGCAACTGATCTGGAAAGATGTTAACATTACAATAATAGAAACCCATTTATAAATATAAATTTAAGAGGTCTGATCCCAAACTAAGGTTTCTTCAGAAGTTGAGCAAACATATTCCTTTCAATTTAAAGACACAATCTGACATTCATAACATTGAAATGAAGAATGTGATCGAGCAGTTCTTTCAGTATAAAGACAACCAAAAAAGGAAAGGTTTGGGTTTTCTAGTGTGAATATTTTTATCTTTTTTTGTTCATGGGTATACTAAGCTCTTTCCCTTCTAAAGACTTCTCAGCACATGGCACAAGCAAATCTAAGCATGATACTCCTTGTTAATCAAATTTTACCAAGGCCAACAAAATATGTATTTTTTCATATTGCATACTACTTGAATACAAGTGCACCCACTGTTTTGAAATTATAACCTTGTATGTTAAAGCCAGTTTCCATTATTTTCCCCCCACTTTTTGTTCACAGAGACCAGTTTAGTTGGGCAGGTGCCAATGTCTGCATTAATTTTATACAATCATTAATCTATAGAATAAAATGTTTAAATTAATAACAATCATATCATTCATATAAGAACATAAGGGATGTAAAAATAAGAAAATAACTTTTTTACTTCTTTTATTAATTATAAAATAACACAGTTTTGTTTAATTTCTGTCTGATTTACATTTTCTGTTTTTCATTGTGTATTTTTGCAGCATGATACATTCTCAGTCTGACAAACATACGGTATCAATCATTTTCTTTGTAAGCAGGATAATATGATTTTCAGGATAGACATTTTCAAACATGTGATCACTAAGATCAGTAAACAAATTATTAAAGTTACATCCCTGCAAAATAATTATTTTTAATTTTTCTTTTAAATCACCTTTCATTACTTTCATATCACCATTGAATGAATTCATTCCTTATACATCTTTCAGCAATTTTGCATATATGTACAACTCTTGCTAAGGGATAATGCAATCCCCCATTATCCTTAGCAGCAATACACAAAGCAGTAGAGGAAACATTCTTTCTGCAAACAGAGCAGATGTACAAATATTGCAAGAGAAATATAAACATATATTCATATTTCATGGCAACAAATCCTGAAATATAAACAATTACATTTTCAATATAAATGGAAAGATTTTCTGAAAGGGTATAATCTACAATATACTGCCATTTTATTAATCTACCTTGCTGGTCTTTCAACACTTTCATGTCCCCCAAGACATTCCTTGCCAATTTCATCATATGGCACAGATCCAACAAAACATAAACAGGATGTTTAAAAGATGATCTGAACTCATCTGCATTAAAATTACACCCTAACTGTCTTGCCATACTCAAGTTTGTGGAAAGTTCATCACATGTCACACATGCAATACGAACTCTAACATCATTTAAAATTTTTAGTCTTTGCAGTATAATGTTGCATTTATCACTACTACTTATGCCATCCCCTAAAAAGTAACCTATATGGATTTTCCAAGAAGCATTAATAGCAACACACATCACCACAATAGCTTCCTTTGTTTCCCTTCCTTCTTCACTTGCAGCACAATTTATATGACCCATGTTCACATAACCCACAAATTCTTCACCATTCCACAGAATGCCTTTTCTGATGGCCATCTCATTCAGTATTAAACATCCATGTATTTCATATTTACAAACAGAGGTAAACTGTTCAATATAAGCTAATGACTCTGCAGCAAAGCCTGGATTGCCATCAATCACATTGTACCATCTAGGAAGTGTAGATGGATGAGGTAAACAATTGTCAAATGATTCTCTGACAAATTTGTACGTTGCAGGTGAATGAAAATACAAAGTCAAGGCAAATGTTTTTAATTTGTTACTGTAACCAGCATTTTTGCCAGATTTTGACAGAGCAACCAACTCTGTAAAAACACTAAAAAAAACAAAGAATTCTCTAAAATATGGCTCACATCTCCAGTAATTTGGCACTTTTCTTTTAACTCTTGCACCAACTGCAACACAGAATCAATTTTCTTGCACTTTTTTATGTTCTTGGCAGCTTCCTTTTCATATTTGTTCTTGTACTTAACAATGCTGTATTTTTTCCTATCTATTACTGCTTCATATTTCACACATTTTACAGATTTTGCTATGTCATATGTACGGTAATGCTGCACATAGTACTCTTGATTCCTGACTTCATGACAAACATTTTCAGAAAGAACTGGGATATTTCTTTCCTTTGGAGGTGGTCTGGCAAGTCTTCTGAAAAATATTATACACTGTTGATAGTATACATTTCACATAGCATGGTAGTAATAATTTACCCAAATATTTATTCACAGATAGTGTATTACTTCTACATATGGTGCAGCTAAAATAACAAAGCTTTGATACTAAGAAAATTACAGCACTTTGCATATACATTATTGCCAAGCTTGTAGTCCTTACCTTCGATATATTGTCTGGAAAGCGGAAAATTGTTGGCACTGCAGAAGGTTTCAGGATCTTTTTATTTCCGTTTTCCCAAAAACATTCTTTTTCAAAGCGTTGTGAACATATTACACTATGTTCTGAGGGAGTAAAAGTGTCCCGGCGTATTTTAGCTAACCACTCCCTCATTTGATTTAAATCTCGGAGCGGAAATCTGTATCGAAAGAAAATATTAAACACGGTCAAACCACATCCAGGCAATAAGATACAGTAGTAGAAGATTCCGAACTTATTTAAATGCATACTTTGTGCCTCTTGTAGCATGGTTGGTGCAATTATATGCAGCGCAAGACTTAACCATGGTACAAAACACTTGGTAAGCCAAAAAATACGAATACTCGATCGGGACAACACGTATCAACTGTACAAACGTAAACACTGAAAGCTA
The DNA here is from genome assembly GCA_031002005.1 of Vandiemenella viatica. NCBI lineage: Eukaryota > Metazoa > Arthropoda > Insecta > Orthoptera > Morabidae > Vandiemenella > Vandiemenella viatica. Next base: position 241,374,797 of record JARYHS010009186.1, read on the forward strand.
CCAGTTGCCACCAAAATGGCGGCAGGCGCGTCGTTCAATTTGCGAAGGAACACTAGCGCCGTTGCACCTTTGACTGGTGGAGTGATGGAATGATCGTGTATGTGCTACGCTTTTGGACGTCATCCGCATGGATGTCATCCATAAGGATGACATCCAAATGGAGCGATCGTGTATGGCCACCTTTATGCAGGACGAGACGATATCCATTTTTTTAAGTCTATTTGTAATTATACAAAAACTTTATTGCTTCTTCGTTGGATCCACTACACGGTGATAAATAATGAAAAAATGTACAAAAACCAACTTAAAAGAACTAAATTAAAACTTTGCCTTCCTTGGTGGCCACAGAATTTCTCAAAAAAAAAAAAAAAAAAAAAAAAAAAAAAAAAAAAAAAAAAAAAAGAAAGAAAAAAAAATGGAGCCGTTCTAGCAAGCATATACTACAAGGACTTAAACGGAATTGATTTCTGCCAATAACTTGCCGTGTTTAAACAACAAGTTCCATTTTTAATTGGAATCGATGAAACAACTAGTCCATTCCAATTGTTGCAACACATGTGTAAAAATGACTTGTAGGAAGCCTTTTCTAATATTTGTATAGCTCTGAGAATGTACTGCACGTTACCAACGATGTCCGCAAGCTGCGAGCGGAGTTTTAGTAAACTAAAAATCATAAAAACCTACCTGCGATCAACAATGAGCCAGGAACGTCTTTCTAGCCTCATAATCTTATCAATTGAAAATAGAACAGCTTACGAGACGAATTTTGATGAAGTTATAGACTCTTTCGCGGAAATGAAAGCTCGACGAGTGAAGATGTAGGAATATTTAGTACAAATTTTGCTAGGACCTAAGGACTGCAATTGTGAGTACAGTCTGGCCTGTGCGTTATGTATTATATATAATGCAAGGAATAAAAGAACTCATTTCCTATCATGTCTTTTTTATCACGTTAGTTTAATAGTACCCAACTAAGTGTGGTGTTTTCTTTGGGGGGGGGGAGGGGGGGCGCCAGCTTGAAGTTTTTGCCCCGGTTCGGAAAAATCCTAGATCCGCCACTGATATCAGTAGAAATACCGAAAAATCAGTAGGTTCGAGAATCGAGATCACTGTAGAAGATATATATACTGATCAGCAATTGACTGCCATAGTTAAACTAGGTACAGATTTCAGGGGGAATACGAAGGGAAATATGAGCTCTTGGGAGCTTACTGTAGTGGAAAAATGAATCATGCAACATAGCGCCCTCGGTGAAAACTAAATGAATATTTGGATTTCACAGGAGGAATAGGATGGTCATAATAGGTGTGGAATTACCTTTAAATATAAAAAGGTGTGGCCTGGGAAAGAAACAGAATTATTAATACAGGGGAGCAGAGATTCACAAATTCCAGAGCGGTAGGGCATTTCTCAGTATGAAATAGTTTGTTTGGTACTATGAACGTAACTTATATCACTAAAGTCAGCGCTTTTCCTCCAGAGGTTTCTTGGTTTATTTCACCAGCAGAAAGTAAACCTTGCGAGAGGTGAAGGTTGGCTTAGAATGCCTGCAAAAAATCGTTAACTACTACAGCTTTCTGCTTCTGACTCTTTCAATAACTGAAAGATTTTTTCTTTCTTTTTACAATATTATTACTTATCAACCTGAACAACAATCACCTGATTGAAACTTCTGATTCCTGATACAATTTAATGAAAGGCGATCTTATGGACTTGACACCATTGAACTACTTGGATCCGAACTTTCCTTATTCCCTTACGCCTCGTCGATGTCAAGGTCATTAGAGAGAGGATAGGGCTGGGGACAAAAAATGGTATGAAATTCTGTGATGGCTTTCTGAAGGAACTATCCCGGCGTGGAGTGATTTCGGGAAACATTTGAGAACCGAAATCTGGATCGCAGTACGGGGTTTCGAATTTACGTCCTCCCAAATGCCAATCCGAGCGTAATTTTTTCACCTTTGAGTTAGCATACAGACTTCCAGAGAGTTAATTAACAACTAAGAATTATTTTATGATGTGAATTGAATGGTGACTTTCGCCAAAGCATAGACTGTAACATGAGTAACTCTGTCGATCTTGCAACTCTACACAAGTTTGCCGCTCCCGCGCCTTGTTATAAGAGGCTGCACGAAGCGAATTCGTGCTAGCCAGGTTGGCAGCCTTGTGTGGAGGGTCCGCGGGCTCCAGACCTGCCTGAGCGCTCTACACGCCGACTTGTCCAGCGAGTCGACAGTTCGCAGTGTCGATGTGCGGTGGTGCAAGGTCTCGCAGAGCCCCAGCTAACCGCTCGCGCCAGCTGCTTCGACCCTATACGACAGGTGAGGAATCACGTGCTTTGTGCGCAGCAGTGAGAGGCGTCATCCGCGTTGGGCAGTCTGCCTGTGGCGCTTGGACGAACATGTAACCTTTTATAACAAGCACGTAATTTTGTTTGAGATCTTATCAACTATGCTTCTGCAGATTTTATTCTGTCTTCCAATCGTTGGTTGTCTTCATTCTTTTACATCCATGGCGATTCTGATTTTTATCTGTATTTCATTTCGTAGGATTTTCTCAGCTTGCTCGACGTTGTTATTATTTTTCATGGTACTTTATTTTTTGAGCTATTGCTTGTAATTTGCTGTTTTATTCTCGTGTGCAATATCTGTTGAATGTGAAAACTTACTGAACTGCAAGAAATAAGATTTATTTCGTCGTCTGTTACATCTGTTATTCAATTTGCTATAGATCTGATGTGAGCGGAAACTGGAATTGTTCTGGCGAAAAATAGCTTTCTGAAGATGAGAAAGTTTATCCCTTTGTATGCGCTCATTTCAAGAGTGAAGTTTGTTACTGTGTTTTTCGTGAATGGAATCTATCTGTTGACCGGTTGACGAAAGACTTTAGATGATACGTATATGTTCATGCCCTCGCGTTTGTTTTTGCTATGAGCTGCTACACGTTTTAGGACATGTCCACATCGAGGTGTGATATAATTGTTGAAGTAACACGTATTTATTCTTTATATCTTTTCTTGCGTTCTTTCACCTCTTCGTAATACACATTTTTCTTCTGTTCCTAAACATTTCCGATTCTGTGCGCGTTATACATTTTTTGATTACCCCTCCTTAGTTCATTGTTTACGTATCGTGACTATTTCACTCAGTTTTTTTTTTGAATTATATATTTGAAGTTAACCTCTCGTGTTGGTATTCGGTATATTTCTTCTCGCTGCCGAGCGGGGTGGGCGAGTGGTATGCCCTAGCCTCGCATTCAGGACGACGGCGGATCGAATCCCCGTCCGAGCATCCAGATCTGGGTGTTCCATGGTTTCCCCAAGTCATTCCAGGCGAATGGTGGGATGCTTCCTACAAAAGGCTATGACAGAATTCCTTCCCGTTCCTTGTCCCCAGTGCCATCCGCATCTATTAGACCTCGACGTCGACGGGGCGTAAAGAAAGTCACAGATCAAGAACTGACGCTAACGTATTCAAATTTTTGTGAACTGCTTTGATGTGTTGGTTTGGTGTTGTCAACATGTCTTGGTATAAAGCAAACCTGAAGAAAGTTACTGCGCGTTAGATACGGGCCACTTTGGCAAGGCGAATTTCTGAGTTTATTATGTAATTAATTTGTTCAGGAATCGTATCAGCATAAATTCCTTGTCAGCGCAGATTCTTATGATGCTTGGCCACATTTACTAACGGAAACGTTCGCGAACCGCTTACGACGAATCGGAGGGTGATTTTTCCACGAACTCAGATGAGTTCTCTCTTCGTTTTGGGACGGCATTGCGGCAGGAGTCTTTTTTCTGCTCGTGAGCTTCCTTGCTTAATTCTGAATGTCCTCAACCAAAGTTATTTCTTGCGCAACCTACCAACCACTAAAGTCGCGCCACTCGACTTGGTGTAATTTTCCTCGGGCTAACAAACACATGATAACGCCGTAGTTTGAGACACTGCCGCTGGATTTGGATTGGTTTATATTTTCCATGGATGGCTCTTAGTTTAGAGCGAGGGAAAAAAAATCCACGAACGGTTGGCGAGCGGTTCGCGAACAATTGCAATGTATGCGTAATTTAAGCGTTTGTGGTTAGTTTGAAATAAGGCCTAGGTCAGAAGTTACTTAGAAACCATAAGCAAATTTACGTCTGCGACGTCCATCTCAAACTGTTGTCACTGTGGACAATAGGAAAAAGAATCTATTAGTTTCTTGGATCAGACAGTCATTACTTCTGACTGTGCTGCCTCTACCAATATCGTACTTCGATTTGTTTCTAAGGTTGATAATACACCAAACTGAGAAGGGCGCTTCTTCGACTGATGCTGAAGTCAGGAATACTGTTTTTTTTTTCGATCCCTTATATATTGCATTAATGCATTACGATGCAAATGTGTTATCGTTGTTGATTATCATTAATATGGAGGATAAATGCAAGATTCGTAAATTTAATGAAATGTTTGACGTTATTGGTATCGAGAATAATTATTAAGCATTGAACTCGTATGGAAAAGTTGAAAGTAACCACCGAGCGTGGTGGGTGAGCGGCAGCACTCAGGCCTCGCATGCTGAATGACGAGGGTTCGAAACCCCGACCGGCCACCAAGATTTGAGTTTTCCATGGTTTTCCAAAATCACTCCAGGCGAATGCCAGGTTGGTTTCTTCAAAAGACCATGGCCGAATTTCTTCCTGTTCTTTTTTCTTGCCACCTCTAATTACCTCGAAAAGGCGTAAAGCCATAGAAAGAAAGCTTTACCGTTATCAAATGATCATTGATACAATTCAATTGTAATCGGCCTGCTAAGACACTCTTAAAACGTTCTATTCTCAAGAAGCTATAGTTCTTATTGAACCAGCTAACTTAGTTTCTCAAATCGAAAGGTAACTCCTTTGAACTTTCTTCGGGCTTCTTTTTACGGTGTTCCTCACCATGTCTTCAGTTTTTTGAACACCATTTGGAGAAGCCACTGGATCTTCAAAATGTAATTTCTTGAATCGTGATTTCGAAATTGAAGGCGGCGGCGACAGGTCCTCATACTTTTATTCATGAGGATAAGTATATAACTTTCATTAAAGGCTCCTCGGATGTGGGATTTAAGCCACGAAACCAAGCAATGTACTAAAGGTATGACTTTGATGCTGCCCAGCATTTTTCGTCAGAAATATATCCAGCTGTGCGTTAAGGACAGTTGAAGTTTCACCAGTTCCATTCCATCCAATATCGAAAGTGTTTTGCCTACTCAAAATGTTGCTCACGGCAATGATTTTTGTTCCATCATAAAGATCGCAATAACCCAGCTTGCTGGTACATCCTGTGTTTCCGTTCAGCATAGAGTGGCGGTAATACTCGGGCTTCACTTTCCGGAAGGCGTAGGCACAAATCCCCATCCTGCCATCCAGATTTCGGTTTGTCATGTTTTCCAGAAATAACTCCAGGTAGTGCCGCGAGGGGAGCAGTTTTCTCTGGAGTTGTTCCCGCCATTTCAATCGTTTATCTCCTAATACTCGTGAAAACATTACAGCTCACGGAGATCCAGGATTAAAATATAGTGGGCATTCCAATTTGTCATATCGATCAAAAAAAGGGGGGGTTTGATAAGCATAGCAAATGCTATAGAAATCTGCGTAGAAAACTCTAAATCATTTTGGGTCGATATTTCTGTGTCCACTATATTTTAATTCTGAATTTCACTCGCGCCCTGTGTTAAAAGCTGGAAGGATACGCAAGAAATTTTTATGCCATAATATTAAATAGGATAGGTACTTACGATTGACTTTGACACTTTGATACAGGGTCATGAAAATTAATAGATTTTCTCCCATACATTTTTTCTAATATTTTTGAAGTATGTTGGACTAGTTTTATTAGAAAATTGAGCATAATTATTGATCAGCATCTACAGTAATTTTACTGGATCGATATTATGACTTCAGTTTGAATATCCACTATATTTTAATCCTGAACCACTATGCGGTGGTATGAGGGCTCGCTTCTTACGCAATCTCTGGCAAGGGGCTAGGTTCGTATGTGGTGTACGCAAAATTTTACTTTGTCCTAATATTTTAAATATTATTTATTATTAAAACAAATCTTTAATTGAAATATTTCCCTCCACAGTAAATTTAATCAGTAAACAGTGGTATTTTATGCTACTCTAATGATGTTGTATAATTGATGAAATCTTATTCTAATTGATTAGAAGACATTCTTCACTTGGTTTTCTCCGATTGGGTGTTGGACATTTTACACGTATACCCACAAATTCATGAGTCCATACTAACGCAGGAGCACTTAATTGAATTATCCACAAATAACGAGTTGAAACCATTCTTTGAACAAAGATACTACAAATTCTGGTTACAAAAAGTACCAGTTTTATATCCTGCATTGAGTGTCACTGTAAGAAGCCTCGTCTTCCTGTTTAGTAGAACGTGGATTTAGTGCAGTTACGCGCTTCGTTACGGAAAACAGAAAATGATAGATAAGTTCTTACGGAGCCTTACGAATGTTTCTCACATAATCTCGTATCCCATCAGGATCAACCACCTCACTAAAAAAAAGTTTTTCTATTTTAAATCAAAAGATACAATTACTTTAAATACTACTTAAAATATCAATGATTTATTTATATTTTATTTTTATCACCATTTACCATTCAAAACATCAAAGTTAATTTATTTCACTTGGGGGTTCATGGCCAGATTTTTATCATAAGGGGTCCAAGGGAATAACAAGTTTGAGGGCTAATGGTTTAAATTAACCCTCTATTTCCATATAAGAAAATAAATTTCTTAGCCTTTGAGATCGAGAGCAATTTTATTCTTCCACTTCCATCGAAGGTCCTGCTGTTGCCTTTTGTGATAGTGTTCGTTGCTGGGTTCATCCTTGAGACAAGAGATTGTAGTATGATATTAGCTTCTTTTTTGTTGGAATATAAGAGTTACGATAGTATCTTCTCAAATGATACTAAAAATTTAATTCAAATTGAGCTACTGTTGGAGCTATACAGATACTTCGCTTAAAATTTGTAACTCGCTAAATACATAAATGAAACCTCGGTACCGAGCGTGGTGGTTGAGTGGTTAATGCTCTGGTCTCGCATTCGAATCCCCGTTCGGGCATCCAGATTTGTGGTTTCCATGATTTCCCCAAATAACTCAAGGCGAATGTCTGGATGCTTCCTTCAAAAGGCCATGGCCGAATTCCTTCCAGTTCCTTTTACCCAGTCCCATCCCGCCTCTTAATGATCTCGGCGTCGACGAGGCGTAAAGCTAAAAAAAAAAGGAAACCTTGGTGAATGCACGTATAGTAAACATTCGACAGAGTTTTGCGGCACGACAACTCTATTTTTTACAAGGTGGCATCGCAATGCGAACCACCTTAGAAGGAATTTTCCAATTAACATAAAAATTTGTACACACGTTTTTTGGGTGATGATATTTAAGAATAGTTGTACATTATAGCACCCGTATACATATTTGTCGAGTAAAATCGTACTAAATATGGGCAGTTCCGCCCAAGTTAAAATCCAAGAAATACGTGTTATTACTTGTCCAAGTTTACCACAGTAATTTTTTAGTCATCATTCTTGGATAGGAAAAAAAAATGAATTTCGTGTGTATTGCATGCAGAAAAGCGGTAACGGCACACGATAAATTCATAAACAAACTCAACGGATCGGCGACATGTAACCAGTGACATTATTACACTGGGATCGTAGTAATTTAACATGGCAGCCAACCTCTTACAGAAAAAAATTGAAAGAACCTGAAAGAGGAACGCATTGTTTGCCTTGCGTATATAATTTTGTAAATCCTCGCTCGCTTTACTTTAGTTTAATTTTTTAAATTTAATGTAATTGCAGTGGAGCACAGGCTCTGGTGGCAATTTCCCTACACACCCATCTTCCCCCTATCCTGCACCCACCTACATTTGCCCTCTACAAATTTTATCTTTATGAATTATCACTAGCGTGCTCTAAGTGGGTAGCGAAGTGTTGCATCAACAGCATTCGTTGGTTAGGATGTCACGTCGTATAGTTCTGAACAGATTGATTCGTTCGGCTTGTGCTGAATTAATTTCGGGTGGTATTGAAGATGAAATGAAAGTTTCTTATCGGAAAAAAAGAATTGGACCGCGAATGGATTAGCTGAAGGGAAAAAGTGGGGGCTTCTGCATTGCTTCTGAAAGGGGATCCACTAGCCTACAGAAATATTCTGCGGATAATCTAAGAAAAGTTTGAGGAATTACTTCAATTGGTTACTCTTCAACTTATAAAAAAAATACATTGATGAGAAGTGCAATTCCTTGCAAAATCAAACTAGAAATCATATTGCGTTACCGTACTTGGCAAGTGGTGATAGCCTGAAGTCTTTGGAGTATTTGTTTAGAGTTTCTCACAATAGTGTCTACATTTTCGCCGGACGTTTTTTAAGACATTTACAATGGCTTGGCACCATTTATTAAGGTAAGTTTTATTTGTTGCTTTATCAGAAAAGAATCCGCTTCGTTAAACCAAAATAACTTATGTTTATACACATTTTCAATCCTGTGCAGCTTTGGAAGGATTTCTTGACTTTATTTAATTCATATCTATATTAGTCTTTAATGTTCTTAATTTTTTTCTGAGGTTTTCCTCAGATGAAACGTTCACTCCAATTTTATTTAATTCCACAAATAACTTCCTAAAACTGTTTAGCCGCACATTTTTGTTCATATATTTGGTATTATTCGTGTCCCACAGTTCTTCAAATTAGTGATAAATATAAAAAGTAAACATTTCCTTGGCTGACCATTTACACGCACTTCCTTCCCGGCGTTCCATAATAACAAAAACAAATACTATGAGCTGTCAGACGAGGCGGCAACAGCGACAACAACGACCTGGTCACGTGACCGCCACAATCTCGCGATACTAGCGATGAGAATTGAACATGTTCAAATCCAAACGCTGCGATTTTTTATCGCTGCTAGAAGGGTCAATCGCAGCGATTACATTGTCACACGAAGTGATTAATCGCTGCTATTCAAGTCGCAGCGGTAAAAATCGCTCCGTGTGACCGAGCCTTAAGAGAAAGCTGCATCGAATCTACCGAAGAAAGGGTACTTATCTTCTAAAATCTCTAACTGCATCTTGAGGCTGCTACAGAAGCAATGAAAACCGGCGACTGACTAAGCAGTTGCCATCCGACGTTCGACATCCCCCCCCCCCTCCCTCCGCCAAAGACTTAATATTCTCTCAGATCGTATCCTGAGGCTGTACCCAGGCGTGGTGGGTGAACGGTTGGGTTTTCCATGGTTTCCCCTAACAAATCCAGGCGAATGCCGGGAAGGTTCCTTCAAAAGCCCATGGTTAAATTCCTTCCCGTTCCTTGTCCCCATTTCTTTCCCGCCTCTAATGATCTCGACGCCAACAAAGCGTAAAGGTACTAGCAAAAAAAAAAAAAAAAAAAAAAAAAATCGGGCTAAAACAATCTTCGTGGATTCGTTGCAGGATGATGATAACAGACGAAGTTTAGTCGCCACGAATGTGTGAACGGCGTGTTGCTAAAATATAGCTAATCTTCGCGGGTTCACTGCCGGATGGTGTTGATGAAAGGAAAGCTTTCGACCATCCGGTAGTCAATCCGCGAAGATAAGCTATATTTTAGCAACGCGGCGTTCACACATTCGTGGCGACTAAAGCTCAGTGGTGGATCTAGGAATTTTCCGAATCGGGTCAAAAGACTGAGATTGCCGCCCCCCATTGTTGCCACCCCGAGTGTCGCCGGCCGCCCGAAACAGCAGTTGAGCTTAAAAAAAAAGGTCGCCCTCTGCATATTATGCTGCAAACATGGGCGCCGGCAGGATTGCTTCTAGGGGGGTGCACCAGGGCTGCGTTGGTGCCTCCCCCCCCCCTATCGGCCCAAAAATTTCCGGGCGACCTTTTTTTTTTTTTTAGGTCTACTACTGACCACACGGCGACCCGGGATGCGGGATGTAGGGGGGTGCACCCGGGATCCAGGGGGGTGCACCAGGGCCGTAATTGGTGCTCCCCACCCCCCCTACCGGCCCAAATTTACGGGCGACCCGGGATGCCAGGGGGGTGCAAGTGCACCCCCTTGCACCCCCCTCCCGGCGCCCATGGCTGCAAATTTCGTCGCGGCGACAATGGAATGGCAACTATCGCGGGGCAGCGACTGTCGATCACTCGATTTGCCGCCCCACTCGACGTGCCGCCCGCGTGCGGTGCACGCCTTGCACGACCGCTTATGACGGCCCTGCACGCTGACGAAGTGTTAGGACAATGGATAGGAATAACATGTTTTTATACACATTATGTCAATAAAAGGAGATAAGTAGTGATCATGCACTTTGCTGATGATCACATTCTTATTGCACAAAGCTACCCTCAACCTATGTCGCATGATCAAAGATACAACTTCGTAACAGAAGGAATGGCCTCTAAAGGAAGTGAATGAATTCAGAGTAAAACTATGATAAATTACCATAAGATGCTTTTAAGTTCCTTGGAAATATAATTTCGTATATAACAGAGAAACTGATGTAAAAAATAGAAAAGTTTATTTTTAAGTATTGGATATATTGTATCAGTTATATAATTAATTTCGGGTGGTATGGAAGATGAAATGAATGTTTCTTATCGGCTGAGCAATCTACCAAACTTAACCCTGTCATCCAAGTAAACAAAAATGTAAAAACCGTGATCCAGTGGTTAAGGACGGCATACAGTTTAATGTGGAATCCGAACCATGGAACACAAAGTTATTTAAGTTCTACATCATGATGGGAATACCAAATACGACATGGCAGCAAGACCACGAAAATTGCCTTACAGAATGAGAAGAATACAAACCGCATAGTTTACATTCTTGCTGCGGATAGACAGAAAAGGAAATACAGAATCAAGTTAACAACTGAATATATGAAAACTGAATGTATTGAACAATATACAGGGTGTTATAAAAAGGTACGGCCAAACTTTCAGGAAACATTCCTCACACACAAACAAAGAAAATGTTATGTGGACATGTGTCCGGAAACGCTTACTTTCCATGTTAGAGCTAATTTTAGTTTCGTTAGTATGTACTGTACTTCGATTCACCGCTCGTATTGTGGACGGCTGTGATACAATACGCCATTCTCCAGGTCTGCATCAGCGCATCAGGGATTCCATGCGACGGAGGGTGGATGCATGTATCCTCGCTAACGGAGGACATTTTGAACATTTCCTGTAACAAAGTGTTTGAAGTCACGCTGGTACGTTCTGGTGCTGTGTGTTTCCATTCCATGTTTAATGTGATTTGAAGAGAAGTAATAAAATGAGTTCTAACATGGAAAGTAAGCGTTTCCGGACACATGTCCACATAACATATTTTCTTTGTTTGTGTGTGAGGAATGTTTCCTGAAAGTTTGGCCGTACCTTTTTGTAACACCCTGTAGAAAGAAATGTAAGAGGACAAAAACTAAGATAGTGTCCATATGGGTAAAGTATACATCCCATGGGAAAAGTGGGATACCCAAAATATTTATCAAGCCTAACAAGCACTTGCCTCCTGTAAGTGAAAAGAACCAACCAAGCACTGGAACAGTCAACAGTTAACGATTCGCCTTTCTGTCCGGATATTTTCATTTTTTTAACAAAGTTTGAGAACCTGTTTACTGCCTGCGGGCGAGGCGGTAGAAATCGGCTGCTGTTCGTAAAGCCATGTGGCGGTACCAGGGACAGCAACAGACAAAAAATGTTCTGGCGAGTGAACAGACTTTCACCAGCAACTAGAGCGTTCGCAGACAGCTACAAAACAAACTGAACAAATGCTCTAGCGTTTACAACCCACCCACCGAGAGATTTGTCAGCGCGGTAATTAGAATACAATTTTAAGTTAAGTTTTCAAGGTTGCGCTCATGAAAATTCATATATGATAATATAGTCTGGCCGTGCGGGTCAAAGCGCTGTCGCGAGCGCACGAGGGAAAGAGCAACAGGTCCAGTTTAAAAGGGCCAACTCTATTATGGCTTATGCAGTTTTGGATACTCATCTAGACGAATACCGAGATGCTCCAGAATTTCAGCCAAAGTGTGAAGGAAACATATACAAGACGTATTTTGTATCAATTTTGACGTATCAATCAGAAACGTGGTTGATTGGGGAGAGCAAAACAATACAAACAGTGAAAATGGAATTCCACAAGAGTCCAGTAAGTGTAACAAGAATTGATAGTTAGAAATGACAGATTTAGAAAAAATATTAAATGAGTCAAGACTGCAGTGGCATGGACAGCAGAGAGGATACCCAGTAAAATGTTAGAAATGAAATTAAAAGAAAAGTCTGGAGAGAGACCGAAGGAAAGGTGGATTGAAGAGTGGAAAGAAGAGTGCCGAGAGAAAACGAGTTCAACAACAGCGACAGGAGAGAGGTAGTGGATGGACAGAGCGGTAGAGAGGCTTATTTTCAAATCAGACCCAACAAATTAACATGCAACAAACAGAACATAACCTTTACAAATCAAACAAATAGGCACTTACTCAAATATTTTTAATCAGACCAAGTGCCTCATTGATACAGGAGTGTATGTTCAATAACCTTAAAATGGTCTGTTAACAGCATCGTTCTCTATACTCTGCAGTTGACAAAATTGTGGGAGGCAGAAGGTGCTTTACATTGAAACTGCATTGCAATCGGGAACAGCACGAGGGAAGAAAGAATCGTAAGCATATCTAGGACACCTAATTTCTCTAATCTTATCCCTCCCGTCATTTCGACCAAGTATTTCGACGCTCTCATAAACAAAAGGTGTTGATCGCATGTTGTCAATAAATTCAAACGAAATCGTGTCGTCTTTCTGCCGAATGTATTTCAATTCTATGACGCCTTCGCAAGGACTGGGGCAAGCAGTCACGAATCGAACGACTCTTCTCTGTATCTTCTCTACACTACCAATCAATCTATTTTGATAAGGATAACAAACGATAGAATAGTCTAAACGTGAACACACTAGGGGTCTGTACACTATTTCCATTGTATAAGCGCTGAAATTCTTCAAATTCACCTGTGAATCGCAGTCTAGAAATAACTCCACCTTTGAGCGAAGTAATGGGCAGGTTCTTTTTTTTTTCTGCCATTAGTCTCTCGACTGGTTTGATGCAAACTCCACACCTTCCTATCTTGTGCTAACCTTTTAATCTCAACATACCCCTTACAATCCACGTCCTCAATTATCTGCTTCATATATTCCAATCTCTGTCTTCCTCTGCAGTTTTTACATCGACTATTTCCTCCACTAACAAATTAATCAATCCTGCTTGTCTCAAAATATGACCACCATTCTGTTTCTTCTTTGTGTAAGACTCTTCCACAAACTTCTCTCCTCGCCCAGCATTTCCAAAACTCGTACTTTATCGGTCCACTTAATTTTTAGCATCCTTCTATAGTACCACATTTCAAATGTTTCAATTTTACTTCTGTCTGGTATTCCTAAACTCCATTCTTCGCTGCGGGGCTCCACACACATAGTTTTAAAAAGTTGTTTCTGAGTGCTAGATCAATATTTGAAACTAAAAGATTTATCTTTTTCATGAAGGCTCTTTTCGCTACTGCTATTCTGCTTTTAAACATAATTCCTGCTTCGGCCATCAGTTTTAATTTTACTTCCCAAGTAGCAAAATTCACTAATTTCTGCAATCGCATCTGACCCAATTTTTATATTTAATCTATTATTGGTATCATTTCTGCTACTTATCTTGCTTTGGTTTATATTTAGTCCAAAATCTTCCTTCAGTATTTTGTTCGTGATATTCAAAAACTTCTCAATATCCTCAACCTGTTCTGCTAACAAGACAATGTCATCAGAAAATCGTAGCATACCGATTTTTTTCTCCTCGAACATTCATGCCATATTCAGATCTTTCTTTCACTTCATTTATCGCTTCTTCTACGTACAAGCTGAATATTAATGAGGATATACTACAACCTTGTCTCACGCCCTTTTTACCTGATGCAGGTCTCTTCATGATTGTCTACTTTTACTATAGCTACTTGATTCTTATAAAGATTATAAAAATCCTATCTCGGTATTTTAGACCGACTTCTTTAAAATTTTGAACATGTTGTCCCACGTAACATTATCAAAAGCTGTTTCTAAATCAACAAACACCATAAATGTATCTGTTTTTCTTGATCCGCCCTTCAAGTATTAATATTAATGCCAGAATTGCTTCTCTTGTACCGCGGTTTTTTCTGAACCCAAACTGATCTTCACCTACGATCCCTTCTACTACACTTTCCATCCTTCTGTATATTATTCTGGTCAGTAATTTTGAGGCATGTGATGTTAGACTTATAGTGCGATAATTCTCACACCTATCAGCTTGTGCTTTTATTAAAATCAGTGAAAATCTCTCCTGTTTCATAACTTTTCGATATAAGGTTGAAAAATCTGTGTGTTCCTTTTTCTCCTAGGGATTTCAGAAGTTCTTCAGGAATCTCATCAATTCCAACTGCCTTATTTGATTTCAAATCATTCAAAGCTCTATCAAATTCTATCCTCAAATCAGGATCACCTAAGTCATCAATGTCGACGTCAACTACTTTTTCTCATGCACTGTTGTTCAAATCATCTCCATCATACAGTTTCTCTATGCATTCCTTCCTTCGGTTAGCTCTATTTTCTGAACTTAGAAGAGGTTTCCCATCAGCAGCTTTAATGTTCAAACCTCTTTTCTTCATTTTTCCAAAATTCTCACATCTACTTTACCAACGACCATTTCCTTTTCTACTTCTTCACACTTTTCTTGCAGCCATCTTTCTTTTGCTTCTTTGCATTTCCTGTTTATTTGTTATCTTATCTGTCTGTATTTCTCTCTTCTTGCTTCATCCTGAGCATTTTTGTACCTTCTCCTCTGATCCATTAACTCCAAAATTTCTTCTGTGATCCGAGGTTTTCGGGCAGCTTGTTCCCTAAAGCCTAATGTTTCTTTACCAGCTTTCATTATTTTGGTCTTTAATGCATTCCATTCGTCCTCGGTTGAACTATTTTCAGAGTAACTACTGAGACCCAAGTCTACCATATCTGCAAACTTTTCTCTCATGTTTGATTGTTTGTTTATTCACTTCCAATCTGTTCTGCTTGGTTTGCTTCTTTATTCTTTTGAATTTCAGCATGCACTTCATAACTGTCTGATTATTGTCAGAGTCTATGTCTGCGCCTGAGTATGTTTTAAAGTCTAGAACTTTATTCCTGAATCTCGATTTAACCATGATATAATTTAGCTGATATCTGTCTGTATCCCCTGGAAGTTTCCAGGTGTATATCCTTCGTGCATCATTCTTAAATAGTGTGTTAGGCATGACTAGTTTATATCTTTCACAAAGTCCTAACAATCTGCTTCCTCGCTCATTTTTTTTTCTCCTAAACCAAAACTTCCTACAGTATTCTCCTCTTTTCTTTCTCCCACTACCGCATTCCAATCACCCATGACTATTAGATTTCCCTCCCCCTTTACATATTGGGTTAATTCTCCAATTTCAGCTTATATTTTCTCTATTTCATCATCATCATCTTGCTGTGACGTTGGCATGTACTGTACACTTGTACTAACGTGGTTGGGACGGGCTTAGTTTCTAACCTCATCAAAATACTCCTGTCACTAGACTGTTCACAATAACTCACCGATTTCCCTACTCTCTTGTTAATTACAAATCCCACACCAGCGACTCCACTGACAGCTTGTGTGCTAATTATCCTGTGTTCCCATGACCAGAAATCCTGTGCGTCCTTCCATTTAATCTCACTAATCCCAACAACATCTAATTTAAGTCGTTCCATAGCCTAGAGTGCTAGCTCCACGTACCGTAGGTCGCCGGTTCGAATCCGGCCACGGGCATGGATGTTTGTGTTGTTTGTCTTTGTGAACGTCCTGTCCGTCCTGTGGTGACCGTACTCATACTTAGGAATTAAAAACGCACTGGAGAAACAAATTCACTGGAAGAGATATCGTAAAACACATTGAGCTGGCTGAATGGCTTAGTTGCCGAAAGCCATAAAAAAAGTCGTTCCATCTCTCCTTTTAGGTTTTCTAATCTACCTGCCCTATTCAGACTTCTAACATTCCACGCTCCGACTCGTAGAATGGGTCTATCCATTCTGATGACTCCTTCCTGAACAGTCTCCATCCGGAGTTCAGATTGAGGGGGGGGGGGGGGGGGACTTCAAGGAAACTCAAATTTCTTGCATAAAATTTAAAATCACTGAAAGCCTAATACGTAATGATTAGGCGTTTGATAGCTGTATTGCAGATACGCAGTGTATTTCCCTCATTTGAAACTGCACGAACTTCACGGAAATGTGTTGTGTGACGTGTGAGTGGTTGATACAGGTTTGTAGCATCTCTTAAGGGTATGATGGACGAACAGATAAATGGACTAGGGTTATAAGGGAGGTCATCTTTGCAGATGCGGATGCAAATTCGGATGTTCAGTACTTGGAATCCGCGGATGTTTTGCGGAAGCGGAGGTGGAAAAATAAAATTATCTAGATTTAATATTTTTTCAAAAATAAATTTTAAACTAAAAACTCAGTACTTTTTATCCTAAATTCTACATTTTTTCATAAGCCAAGTTTATTTTCTTTTAATATTACCATACTGATTGTTTTTGAATCATCTCTCAACAAAAAGCTGGGATGATTTCACAAGTTAAATTATTTACATGACTACGCACGCATAAATAAAAAAATCTTTGTGTTATGGACTTTGCGGAGTTCCGCGGCTCGACTAATTCAAGCTTGCCCTGCTGGTTCTTACGAATCTGTAATTTGTGGGATACGTTCCTTGTTTTATTTCTATTATTTTCGGGCATAACATTTTACGTGGTTTTGGGCCTGGGGAGAAACTCAACCGAATCACGTTGGGTGACGAACGTGTTTTTAATTTTTTTTAGTTATTGCTTTACGCCTCGTCGACGGCTAAGGTAATTAGGGGCGGGATGGGACTGGGAACAAGGAATTGGAAGGAATTCGGCTATGGCCTTTTTGAAGGAAGCATCCCGGCATTTGCCTGGAAAGATTTGGAGAAACCATGGAAAACCCAAATCTGGATGCCCGGACGGGGATTCGAACCCGCATCCTCCCAAATGCAAGGCCACAACTTTAACCGTTCACCCACGCTCGGTCACGGACGTGTTAAAGGAGTTTCGATTCACCGCGCAATCCTCCTATGTCGTGTTTGATCCCTACCTTTTTTCCGAGAAATCTGATGCACCAAGAGTACTTTGTTCTTCCAAACTGAAAGTCAGTTTAACGTACCGTAAAAATTTTAGTAGAGAGGCGGTTTCCACCTTTACCTCTGGACCACCAGTCAACCCTTCCTGGCAACCATAATTTGTAGCAAGAAGTTCAAGTCCAAAAGATATAAGAAAACTGAGCACGTTGTTGTTGTTATCGTTTCGTGTGCGTAACGTGGTAGCTTAAGGGGCAGTAATGGCTGCCTTTAAGTCTCGCCTTCAAGGACAAATGCAGCGTGAATGCCAGTGAGCGTTTTGTTTGTATCTGATGCTGTGGGGGCACTGGTCAGCATTTTAATGTGGACTCACTGACCAAGCGCTGCTGGTACAAGTTTCCAATTACCTCCAGTCGCGATTAAAGACGGGCAGGTTTCCACAGACAAAATTCTGCCTTTATACAGAAAATGGTAAAACAACTTATAAACGCAGTGGAAGTTAAATAAGGGAATGAATGCGCAACCTGAACTCTCCTAAACCAATAAATTTGAACTTTCGATACCTCCGTAATAATGAAAGTACATTACATTATAACTAAACCAGGCAGACTGCATGGACACAACCCTATCCAGTTTGCACACGATACAATCTATCAGTGGATGATCAGCAGTGAATACCAGCGCATAAGTTGTCAGGTATCTGCCAAATAAAAAAAAAAAAAAAAACCCATTAAAGTAACTTTTACAGAGCTCTTTGATGCGATCAAAAAACGCTGAGCTAAACGATGAACGAGAGCAAACACGAAGGAAGAAATTATCCTGCGGTATATTATGGGGAAAATAGGTAAGGTCGATTTCTGGACGTTTGTGCATTTGTAGTGCAATTGCTTCCGAGAAACGTTCATGTGGTGACCTCGTTAATTTAAGATATTTAGGAAACGGAGGAAATTATCATGATTTTAAATTTAGTGCTACATGCAGCCGCAGTCTTTATCGAAAATTATTCCTCGCACGTTTCGTCACTCTCGAAAGTTTGCAAGTAATTAAAACAAACATCGCTTAATATTTTTTCCACAAATTGTAATTAGCTCATCTTCGATTTTTGTCCCTTTCTAGTTTTCGCCAGGAATATTAATTCCAATTGAAACCTATATTTAGTCAATTTATTACAGACGTGTTAATAATATGGTAGTACGCGAGGAAGATGAGCGTCTGAAAATTGACCAATCCCTCCATGCAACACAATTTGTATTACTTTAGGAAGGAAAAGAGATACTAGAGCGAGACTCTGTCAATTTCCAACTTCTAACCGACGAGATTAATTGCGCCTTCTAGTCTTTGTACCAAACAAACTGCAAGATTTTGACAGATTATGACAACGTTTTCTAGGCTGTAGGTTGGCACCACGTCCTGATGCAAAACGCAGGCCTTTTGGCAGACTTCGGCCTCGTACCAGGGTAAAACTTCGCAGAGTAATATTTGGAAAGGTTCCACGCGCTTTAATAAATAGTTTCTATTTAGAAAGTTCAGTGATCTGGCCAATCAGGAGGTAGGAGCTGTCACATGGCTCGTGCTTGGTAGCTTCGAGAGTTAGGGACGTTATCAGTTTCTTATGTAGTAAACAATGCCACGTGTCACGAAGCTCATCAATACCGGGGCTCTCAGTTATTTTTAACGCCTCCTTTATCAGTCTCTACCACTGATTTCTCAAACGTTTGACTCTATTCACTGGCCACGGAAGTATACAATTACATACTGTGTTCACAGCCGAAAATTTAGTGCCTGACGTACCAGACGTCCAGAAAAGGTTTTTATGAGATTTAACGTACTGTAAGGAGATGGAACGATCCCCTAATCCCACAACAAATGTACAAATTTCACACAAAACCGACGCTTAACTTGCGCAATATTGCTTGCATGGTTCACATACTGATCAACATTATTCCACAGGAAAGACGTGCACCAACCGCTAATGAAATCACGAAGGTTATTCATTTAATTATTTTTTTGCGGGTTTCCATTACCTGCCATGAAGGTCTGAGGTGCAACTTATTCCGAAAGCGATTATCTAACGACGGATGAAACGTAGAACCCTGAAAATACGTGTCGTCATGAAGAATATGTGGCAGCGATCCAAGTATTACGGGACAGATGTGGAAACAGCGTCTCTAGAAATTCAGTGCCAGCTGTAGCCAGCGAGTAGTTAAATTGGGCCTCGTCCAGCTGGAAACGACGGAAAAAATAGAGATATAAAAACACCAATTGACTTAAGAAGTAACTGCAGGGGATTTTTTTTAAAGAGAAGAAACTACGATGCTGAGAAGCTAACGGGTACCTGTTCGAAGTAAAGAGTGCGCAAAATCTCCCTCCCTATTTTTTATTTATTTTTCACTTTTAGGAAGGCAGGTTTTAAATCTTGAAGAGAGGAGAGTACCGGTTGGGAAAGACGCTGGAGAAAGGGAAGTTTTTTTTCCCCGCCAGTTTTGAGTAGCCGAAATGCCGTAGATGGGTGAACAATGCACTTTCGGTGTAGAAGCATTATCCAAAATCTAATCTCGCTTTTACTGACCAAAGTGCTTCTCGCAAACGCTTCCAACTTGCCCCCTCGTGCGGCAGATACAAATCAAAAAACAACCTTATGGGTATCAAAATTTCGATCAAGTAGATCTCCGTTGAAAATAACAGGAAGGTCAAACAGCGATCAAACTACAGAAAACATCGAGCCCGTTGGGCGTTCATTTCTTCAGTCTCCAAATCGAACTTCTAACCCTTGAGTTCTTTGTTCGGAGTGTGCATAGAATTTTGCTTCAGGATTTGCAATTTCAGCCATAGATGGCGGTGGTTATTCACGAACTGTTGCAACGTTATCGAAAAATTCTAGTGATGTGTGAAAGCATCCCGACATCTCGCACATACCCCTATGATTTTTTTTTCTATAGTGTTTTCTTAAAGCTGAAGTCTGTAAACACCAACCGACTACACTGTCAACTCCAAGACATGCGATACATGTTCGCATTCCTGACGAAAGATTTGTTAGAAGTACGGAGAACATCCTAACTCGCATTCTGGAATGCTCTGATAACGGATATCACTTGAGCGATTCAGTGTTGAGAAATAAAACTTGAAAAGAGAAAAGAAACGCAGCTTCCCATTATGTCTATTTAATTAATTCAATACAGATTTTTACTTTGGACTATTTGGTTTCTATTCAAACTTTAAATCAATGTGTTTTGCCGCACCCTGTATCAGACACTCCAATCGCATTGGAAACTGATCCTGGAGCGCCAATCCCCATCTCTGCTTTGATGATGCAAAGCTTCAGATGGTAGGTCTCATGATTTCCTCAGGGCTTTACACCTCGTCGAGGTCGAGGTAATTAGAGGCGGTAGAGGATTAGGGGCAAAGAATAGAAAAGGAATTCGGCCACGATCTTTCTAAAGAACCATCCCCGCATTTACCTAAAGTAACTTCTGGAAACCTTTAGCCGAAATCTGGGTAGCCAAACGGAGATTTGAACCCCGTCCTCCAGAATGCCACGGTAGTTGCAGCTCACAAATAGGGCTCGGTTTTTAAGTTAATAACAAAACACTGAAAATTTCGCTAAAAATTGCTCTCGCATTTCAATTTTATTTTTTATCTCAAATTGTTGGCAGTCGCCAACAAATTACTTCTGCCCTATTCAAATTTTAACTTTGAACTCTTTCAGTGTTAAAGGAAAATTGCACATTTCCCTTAACTTATTCCGGTCTTTATTCCCTTACCGTTAAACTAAAATTTCCTCACTCCCTTACACCTAAAATAAAGTGCCATGTACTAACTTTTTCTATTAATCCAACAGTAAAAATACTCCTTATACACTTCCAGCACTCATTACCCACCGCCTCTCTTCCAAATTACCCCAGCCCAGTGCTCATATCAGTTGCAGATTGTGTTGTGGAAATTTACACAAATCTAACTGCGCTCCTCAAATTGCTGTACTTAATATGCGTAAAATGGGTCCATACTCTAGCAATTGCCTGACCAAGGTTTTGTAACTTAATATGCCAATTCCGTGATACATTCCATAGTCACTGTAAAATTATTTCATTATTTTCCTTACAACGTACAGTAAACTTCTTTAAAAATAAAATGATAAGACTTTTTAGTTCAAAAAAACATCTTGTGTAGCGAGAATTGTACCACATTAAACAAGGATTTTTTGTTTTGTTTTTGTTTTTAATGGCCCAACTTCAACTCTTATCACTTCAAGCTGTTCACATTTTAAAATCGTGATTCTTATCTAGCCCGTCAGCGGGCTTAAAAGTCCTTGTAAAGCAAACGTATTTTCCAAGAGTTTCCCTAAACTTTGTATTTTAGTAGTACGAAACGACATTTGAAGAAAATACTAAAGCACCTTCCTACTATAGAGCACCTGCAAGCCGTCATAAATGCCAGTTTGCGGTCAAAATAAATGAACACGGCGGTAGTAAACTGTACTGTAGTAATCTTGACAGAAACTTCAAGGTCGCCTTACTACAGACATGTTACTGAGAAGCTTCAAGCAACTTTCCTCAGTGTAGAGCTGAAGATATTGTCAAATAATTTTTCTACTCAACTCTGCGTCACAATTCAATAACTGCTCTGTGAAGTTGCTATTCAAGTGCTCGAAATCTACAATGATTGCATAAAGTCGAAAACAAAGGGTAACGGATCATACTTCGCAAATGGTTAAATTGTAGATAAAGTTGTTAATACTTTTAGGGCGCGTTGTCAAAATGGTAGTTACTAATGCCTTAACAAACAACTGGTACGGCAAAGTGATTTAAAAATAGGCAAAAGTACTGTCTGCATGGTCAACTATAAAGAGGTAGGCCATGCAGACAGCACAGTAAAACGATGCAACATGACTACAGCGGCGGAAAAAAAAAAAAAAAATCCTGCAAATGTATGGGTGAAAGGGACCAAACTTGACTATGCTAAACTCTAAAGTAGCTCGATAAGGTCTTTCAGGATCTGTTGACGCTTAATATTTGCAGACCTAATGTTTTTCAATAAACTCAAATTTTTTACTTTAAATACTTATTTCTAAATTGATTATACAATTATCGGAAAACATCGATATTATCGACATGATGCGGCCGATATTAATCGATATCTGCCTGGCATCGATATAAATATCGATATTTATTTTACCTTGCCTCCCTTATCTCAACCCATCTTAAAATCTATGCAGATTGGCCTAAATTTTAATGGCAAGACCGGCTAATACACAGAATTTTAAAACCCTTGCCGTCATCATTTAAAATGAGGTAAAAATCGTTGACTAGGCCAACACATTCCCTTAAAATACACAATCAGTTAAAATGTAACACACCGTCAAAGGTACATTACAAGCATCACATTCCGGGGTTTCCTCCCGGAGAAACAAAACGATGCGTTAAAGGACAGTGCCCTATACGGAGGCGAGTAAGGAGAACCTCATCCCTTTTCGATTACTGGAAGAAGCTGCTCCACGGTTGAACGATAGGTTTGACCAGTCGGGGCTTATGCTTTACTTCCAGCCACTGCCTCTACCATACATCGAAGACAATTCTTTTTGCCACGGAGACAACGTCTGCATTTTCGACCAAAGCAAAGTTGACTGACCTTATCACAGGCTAACTTGGAAGCTTCATCTACTGCCTCGTTCTCAAGATTCCCACATGGCTCGGTATTCGGTAAAATAAAACGTCGGACGTTAATGACTCCGCCGTCGACGCGCCTTAAGCCCCAATAACAACGATTAAACCTCCATTCCGAGTGATTGGAGTGATCAGAGGGCGTCCAGTATGTCCAGGACCAAACTGTCTGATGGGAACACATTTTCCGGTGTCGCGGAAACTGCGGCCAGTGAAATTTGCGGCCAGTGAAATCTGCGGCCAGAATTGTCAACAATGCTGTAGCGGCATGTTTATTATAGAATAGGATCAAACTGGTTGTATTGTTAAAAGCCGCCCCACCGGCGCTCTGAGCGGATTGCTGCGTTTGTAGCCAATGTTTCTAAACAGCAGGTTGACAGTACAGATGTTTTATAGTTTATAACTGTTATTAAAATACAAGTTTTATTCTTACATAAAAGACGTAGAAAAGAATTGTAATAACGAGGCAGATACTTACAGAATCGTAGTAGATTTCATGCAAAATCTCCCTTTGCCTCACATTACTAGTGCAGGAGGCTTCGCATTCGCGAGGACGGTGGTTCGAATCCCTGTCCGGGCATCCAGATTTGGATTTTCCAAGGTTTCCCAAATCACTGCAGGCAAATTCCGGGATGCTTCCTTCAAAAGGCCATGGCCGAATTCCTTCCCATTCCTTGCCCCCCAATCCTTTCCCGTCTCTAAAGACCTCGCTGTTAGAGAGACGTTAAGCAGATAAACTAGTGTAGGAAAAAATATTCTACCATCAGCAGTTGTGGGTTAACGTCATCCACATCAAATTTCCCCACAGACGACACGATAATGGAGTGACATCGCTCCATTTGGACGGACCTCGGCCACTCCGATCTAGTTAGTACCGCACTGGATTTTCCGAACAGTGTAGCAGATCACACATGGGTCTTTGACACAAAAAGTCGATCAAAATTATTTCTATGTAATTTGTATTTTTGTTTCGCTTCTTTTGTGTATTGGAACTTATAACTGTGAAGTAGGACTAATAATAAAGAACACGTACTGTGTTCATACACTTTATAACATATTAAACTAATATTTACAGAATACCTAAACAATAATCATACATGTACACTAGAATATCATTCTGACGAACCGTCCTATCCTTCGTCGTCGGAACCTTCATCTTATGGCCCGTTCCCTTCTTGAGTATTCGGGTCCCATTAAAGTAATATTTTAATAGTTTCTGGATTGAATGATTTAGATGTTTTGGGGATTTTGTGCCTGATGAAGCTCAAATACGGATCCTAAGTTGATGAAAGACTATTAATGACATCTGTGTTGCACTAAACTTAACTAAGTTTTCTGGCAGGGACGTAACTATAAACTTGGAGGCCCTGGGGCAAAATTTCATAGTGAGGCCCCTCAATATTTCTTCCCTTTTATATGCATGGGGGTTTATTCCAGTTCGACAAAAATTTGTTTCTATCTATTGGTCCATGCAAAGATAACAAAACTAGCTACTAAAGGTTATCTAAGCCAAATGTTCAAGTATTTATCTAGGTTATACAATTAACAAATTATTAAATTGATTATTTTTAGGATACAAGTTTTGGAAATTAAATATTCAGTGCGTATGGTTGTAAAAAGAATAAGGCGAATAATAAAAAGCAAAATATTTGCAAAAGTACAATTTCTAAAAAGAGTGTATGTTTATTAAAAATTTATAAGATCACACATTAAAAATACATGGGAAAATATTTGCTACACTGTTATTAACATTAAAAAAAAACATTAAAAAAAAACTCAAAACGTTAACTTTTAATAAGATTAAACTATTGGAAAACTTTTAATTGATAATTTAAAATATGACTTTTCTAAATAAAAGTTTAAGTTAGATTTAAGATATAGTTACCATACATGTAAATTAAGTTACTTGAAATGCATACTTTGCTTAAAAGACAAGGAATCAGGAACTGAGGCATGGAAAATAGTGTAGATTGAAAAGATTAAAGATTAGTTACATTTGATTATTTCTTAAACATTTGTTTCGTAACTTTCAAAGAAGTGAATTCATGTTACTTTGTCAAAGTTGATATGTTGAGCTCAATCATTCTCAATTGAAAGCAAAGCTAGGCTGCTGAGTTTTTCTTGAGCCATTGTACTTCTCAAGTAATTTTTGATCAATTTAAGCTTAGAAAAGGACCGTTCAGCCTCAGATACTGTCACAGGAACAGTCAACTATATGATTCACGCTGTTCAAACATCTGGGTAGCTTGATGAAAGCGAATTGTGGTAGACTATTCTCGTATAATTAACAACTTCATTTTTTCCAGTTTGTTTTGAAACTAATTTTTCCCTGAACAATATTGTGAAGGAAAGGCTGGACTCACATCATTTAGAAACGTATTAACGAAATCAACTGCTTTTTGTGAATATCACTTTCACTTGCATTGGCTAAAAAAATTAGGTTGTATTACTTGATAAGTGTCAAGAACAGCTTTCATCCCTTCAAAAAGGCGATCAAGTTGAGTACAAAGTGTGTCTACCATTGGATAGAACACAGTGATTCGGTTAAGTTGACCAGAATCCCCACTGACACATTTTGTTACATCATAATTCACCCTGAAATCAGTTTTACAAACCAATCAAACTGCTTTCATAAGCGCCATATTAGTGAAGGTATTAATTAATGCGGCTTAAAGTAGTTTCATACGCATCGTGCTGAATTGTGCCTGGACCAGGAATAAAACTGATTTTACATTGATAGCAAAAGTTTTCGGGATTCCTAATTTGTTTTTAATTTTATTGGTTCTATATTTCCGTCGTGATTAATTTAGTAGATGTTACTACTGTATTGGTATGTGAACAGCAAATCAAATATTTAGAGCATTACCAAATCAAGGCCACTAGCATTATGTAATAACAATTCAGTAAAATTAACCAACTACCAAAAAAAAGAGAGAGAGAACTGAACTACCAGAATGATACGAGGTTGAGAGACTCTAAAACTTTGCACTGGACAACCAAAAGCAATACAAAATTTTCAAGTTTGTTCTTTAGCTACTGTGCTTCATTTCTTTCCTTGCTTTTCCTGGAAATCAAAGTTATGCGGGTAAGACTTTTCAACACGTCACAAAACCTGTGCTTCAGTGCATACACTGCCTCATGTCTACTAGCCCAGTGAGTTAGATTAAGAGTTTTCAGTGTCACTTTCGAATTCAGTGAATCAGTCTGAGCCTCGATGACGTACACTTACTACAAGTCTTGCCACCAAAATACCGTGACTAAAAATGCAATACTTTGAATGGTTTCAAAAAACTGGCAGTCCACTCGGTTTCCTTCCACAGTATCCTTATCCTTTAATAGAAAATTAAGGTTATGTGCAGTGCAGTGCACAAAGTATGCGTGTGGCGCTTTTCTTCAATACGCTGTATGCCTCACTCATGACTGCAGCCCCGTCATATCCTCGTCCACGAAGTTTTTCTCTTCCAATGAAGTAAGTATTTCTTCTGCAAGACCATGGGCGGATTGAACTTTTACCTCTCTAAAGGATACAAAAGTTTCAAATATTTTGATATCAATAGGTGTCCCTTCTTCATCATTAACTTTTTTGACATACCTGTAAACTTCACTTAACTGACCAACTTTAGCAATGTCCTGAGTGGTATCTAAAATCAATGAAAAAAACAAGCAGTTTTGAAGCTCAACGGTAATTTAAATTTTTATTTCTAAGGCTAATAGTTTTATAAGATCATTCTGAATTTCAGACTGAGGTTATTCACAGTCCCTTGCGGACGCTGAATCAATTATTGCAGTACTGGGTCATATTTTTACATGAGCTGAACTATCGAGAGAAAGTTTCCTTTGTTGCCACATTCTAACTTTTCACTAGATCCATGAAACGCGAGACTTTGTGTTGCAAGTGTTAAGGTCAGGATTGTTTCAAGAACTTTTCGCCAGAAGGTTCTTTCATTCTCCAAATTTTAGCACTAGCTCACTGCACGTCCCAGCCTGCACTTATCACTCAGCAGGCACATGGTGCGACATTACATATTCGACTCGACATTCTGCTGTCTGCTCTTAGATCTGAACACGTAAAAACATTTACTCTAGCACTTTGATGGCTTTTTTATTATTAACTTTTAGCTAGGTGCCGGTTATTTTATGGGAAGTTAGATTAGATATTAAAATACAATAATTTTTTAACCATCAGTTTGGGGCCCCTCGCGCTCTGAGGCCCCGGGGCAGTGCCCCGGCTGCCCCGGCGGTAGTTACGGGCCTGTTTTCTGGAGTGTCTCGCTAAATCGTCGAAAATATTTGTCTCTAGCTTCTGCTGCTGCCTCTGACAGAGTGCCTATAGGCAAAAGTGCATAGTCTATAATAAGTGGGCCCTCAATCAATACTTCGTGTATAGGTGACATTGGATGCCACGAGTACAGTTCAGTGTACAGTACATCTTAAATTTTTCGTGACAGTGGGGAATATTTTATATATCTTGTGCCCACTAGATATCATTCACATAATAGTAAATCAATGTTTTGTTAATACCTATTATCTCTGCGGGCATCATTTGGTAAAATAGGTCAAATCATCGAAAGATTTTCTAGGCCGACCCACAGTGGTCGGATTGGATTTTGTGGGGATTTCTATACATCTTTTGAACCAATCATGGTATTTTAAAAAAAAAACACACTCTCATTTCTCTTAGCAGCCTGCCATTTTATTTTAATTTCAAATTTAAGCCTTGAAAACTTTTGTTCGAACTGTTGCGTTTGTTCGACCGTGAATGTCGGTTGATTTAAAATATTTTCCTCGACTAATTCCATCTTTTGCACGAAATCATTTCATTTCTCGTATTTTATCATATCATAAATAACTTTTCGGGTCATGTGCATGATACCAGAACAGCCCATAACAAAGAAAATCTTAGATGGATTAATATGACGGAAAAAAGTAGGTTTGTTTCATTGTAAATAATCTAGAATTTTTTCTAATAAATAGACGTTTGGCACTTTTTGGCACCTAATTTTCAATGAATCACCAAGATAGTACACTAAACTAATACCATACTAGAAATCAGACTCGGGAAAGGTCCGGAAAAATAACAAAATCACTCTTTAATACGTTTCGTAATAAAAAAATCAGTACAAAATGAGTCAGCCTACAAAAATGTACAGAAATAAAGTTGTGCGATACTTTTGGATGTATGTTACAATTATTTCAATTATAGGTACCTGGCTAAACAATATCCATGATTAAAATCACCGCTACTCACTTAACATCACTCACAAATTAAATTGGTACAACTTATAATTTTCTTGTATTTTCTTGGTAACAGTACGTGGGTCTAGGAATGTGCTCAGAAGATGACTGTTCACAGGGTGGGGAATGAAGCTTATCTAAAAAATATAGCTGATTGTGATTCTGTAGACATTTGCCTCGAGTCAGGTATATACGGGTACTTGGAATTTGCTAAAAAAAATTTGACTTTTGATGGGCTTTTTGTATCAAATACCCGTGTGTGCAGATCAGCAAAAAATTCAGCTTTCAGTAACGAGTGCGAAAAAAGTCTAAGTCTAAGAAACCTGTGAAACATTTGCGTGTCTACTAAAAAAAAAAATAGAAATTAACTTGGCTGTTTCGGGCGTGTAATGTAAAATGATTTGTTCACGAAATAACTTCCAGGCCACGATTTAGTGAGACCAGGTCGGGTCGTCTAAAGGGGCGTTTAGAGTGATTAGGACGGCGCGGCATGACACAAAGAGAAGAGGTATTGGCCGCAGATTTCGCAGATTTTAGGTTGGCCGCAAATTTCACTGGTCGCAGTTTTCACATATCCCATTTTCCAGAGCCTGAATGCAGCTGAGGGAATCATAACATATGATGTACTTCATATCGTGACAATTTCATATGCTGGCAGTCCGCGGTGTAAACGCTGCATATGCTATTCGACTTGAATCTGTAAATCGCTGGGGGGAACACTACGGAGCATCCTACTCGAATAGCCTGCTTAGACCCATTCGTGTATACCGGGCTGAAATCGTGATGCTGGTTTAGAATATCATTAAACACTGTTAAAAATGTCAGCTGTAAACAGATGGCTGCATCTTGACAGATTTATTTCAACCCTGGTGATAAAAAGTCAGCTCATAACCAATTCTATGTTGGAGGGTCAACTGTCGTACGAAGGTGGCAGTCTTTCCAATACTGCGCGTGATCTGACGTACGTCGACCACTTTCTGATCTTCCCACTCCTTAGAGTTCCTCGGTCCTCATATCAATAATGTCACGGCAGGTGATTACGCCTTTCCTGCCATTCAGGGATCTGTGTAGTTCGCATTTAACGGTCGAGCTTCTCGTAGTTAAGGAGTTTGGGTCCCTCCATCTTTTGCATTATAAAATTGCTATATAGCGAACTCATTTTCCCGTTACTTTCACTACCGGAAACGGAAAGACTTAATTCTGACCTAGTTCTTAGAATTGTGTGTTGTATGGAGGTTGTTGTATTTCAATGTTTTTAGAGTTGATTTTTGGTCCCAAGAGTGAGGAGGAAAAGGTCGAGTGGCGCGTTGCCGCCACTACGTCAATAAGCTATAGGGACGTAGGTGCGCATGAGGCTGCACGCCAGCTAGTGGAACTACAACTTTACCCTGAAAATAGTGCAGAAAACGTCCAATTAGACTGGAGTCTTGCCAATTACGTTTCAAACGATGTGCGGCCTGAATGTGTTGATACAGGAGTCAGACAATTCGTAAAAGGCTCCACCGCAATGCGAACCACCTTAGAAGGAATTGTCCTATTTGTATCAAAATTTGTACACGTTCCTTGGGTGATATAATTTACGAATAATTGTACATCATAACCACCATATCCATATTTATTTGGTAAAATCGTACGAAATATGTGCAGTTCTCTACAAATTATAATCCACGAAATATGTCTTATTACCAGTTGAAGTTTACCGCAGATGTATTTTAGGCTTCATTCTTGAATTAAAAAAAAAAAAAAATCGTATTTGAATGGCATGCAGAGAAGCGGTAACGGCATGCAATACGTTTATCAACAAACACTACGTGGGACCAAAAATCAACTCTAAAAACCAGAGACATTGTAACACGGCCTGTAATGCTAATAGTCTGACATGGCAGCCAACTTCATGTGTGTGAACGAAGTCGGGCGCACATTGACGCGCAGTTGACGCAGGCGGCGCAGCACACAGGAGCGTAGCTACTATGGGGCTAGACGGTGCAGTGCACCGGGGCCCCTACGCTCAGAGGGCCCCCACGCATACCTCTGGGGTTCCAAAGCGTACCTCTGGGGGCCCCTAAGCGCAGTTGAGAGGCCCACGAGCCTTCATGGCAACTCTACAATCGTCTAAGGGGGCCCCTCAAACACAGGAAGCCCCTCACCTATGGGCCCTCTCACTGCTCAGTTCAGGGGGCCCTTACCAGCAACACAAAGCGCAAAAAAAAAAGTCGCCCATCTGGCCTGCAGGCCCAAATAAATTTTTTGCACAGGGGCCCTTGTTAACCTAGCTACGCCACTGGCAGCACAGTTTCTGTGTATCTTTTGGGGCGGAACAGCGCGTATTGAGACGCAGAGCAGGGCAGCGCAGTACTGCGCCGCACGTGGCCTGCGCCACGTTGTGATCACGACACAGAAACTGTGCCACGCAGCTCACTCGTGTCGGTTTTTGCCGTAACGCTTCTTGCGTTATTTATGATATTGCTTTACTTATTATAATTTTCAACTATGGAATAAGAAAAATTGATTAAACTGGTGCGTAACCAACCTGCGATTCACAATATCAGTCGTAATTAATGCATAAAAATTAAATTTAAACAAGAAATTTAGACAATGAGCCTAACAAGTGACGAGTAAATTCAGAATTTATTTATCATATAATTGTCCACTTACAATTTTCACTTTTATTTTCTGCTTTTGCATTCATTTTTAATAAAACTTTAAAAAAGATTGATGTATGGGCTATTATTACATTATTACATTATTTGTTTTCTTATTATTTGTACTACATCTTTCAATAGTGTCCCCGAAAATTTTTTGGGGAGGATTCATGTGAAGTCAATTTCCCGAATAATTTGTTGAACTACTTTTTTAGTTTCAAGTATTTTTTACGTTCTGTTATGTAGTTTTCTTAAAAATATAATATGAAATAGAAGAGAAATACATTCTTATAAATGTCATCTACCGTCAAACGCTAAATAATTAAATAAATAACCACGAAAATACTGCGAGATTTTCTTCAATTCTAATAGGTATTTGAGCGTTGTCGAGAAAATAACGGGTTAGATTATGTCGTGAATCTCCGCTCGCGTCATCCAAAAATAATCTTTTGAGAATTCTCTTGTCACTGCAAAAGCTAGATGACAGTTTGTTCTTTTCATATACTCACTTTTGCGTAGTTTTATCTAACTCAGCTTCTGTTAAAGTAATAACAGTTTTCCAAGCTCGGCATCCCAATCTGATTCAGAAATAAAAAATCTGGTTTTTGCATCGACATGTTTTTGGTTACGCTTTTTTTTGTCGGTTTCTCGCACAACACAACAATGCTTTGTAAACTGCTGCACGAAACTGCGGTATGAAGGTGCGTTTCCACTGAGGCAACTTCTGGGCAACATGTGGAATGCGGCACTGACCCGGGGCGCACATTGAGCTGCGTGGCGCAGTAGGGGCAAAGCAGAGCAGAGCAAGGCAGCACAGACTGGCAGTTACTCGCGCATATTAGAGCGCAGTTTCGTGCGGCAGTTTACAAAGCATTGTGTTGTGCGAAAAACCGACAATAAAGCGTAACCAAAAACATGTCGATGCAAAAACTCGATTTTTGATTTCTGAATCAGATTGGGATGCCGAGCTTGCAAAATTGTTATTACTTTAACAGAAGCTGAGTTAGATAAAACTATGCAAAAGTGAGTATATGAAAAGAAGAAACTCTCATCTGGCTTTTGCAGTGACAAGAGAATTCTCAAAAGATAATTTCCGGATGACTCGAGCGGAGATTCACGGCATAATGTAACCTATTATTTTCTCGACAAAGCTCGAGTATCTATTAGAACTAAAGAAAATCTCGATGTATTTTCGTGGTTATTTATTTAATTATTTAGCGTTTGACGGTACATGACATTTATATGAATGTTTCCCTCTTCTATTTCATATTATATTTTTAAGAAAACGATACCGTATAACAGAACATAACAATTGAAACTAAAAGAGCAGTGTCAACAAATTGTTTCTCGAGGACACTATTGAATGATGTAGTACAAATAATAAGAAAACAAATAATGTGATAATAGCCTATATATATCTATCTTTTTCGAAGTTTTATTAAAAATGAATTCAAAAAAAAGAAAAGTGAAAATTGTTAAGTGGACAGTTGTATGATAAATAAATGCTGAATTTACTCGCCACTTGTTGGGCTCATTGTCCAAATCTCTTGTTTAAATTTAATTTTTATGTATTTTTTATGACTGATATTGTGAATCGCAGGTTGGTTACGCACCAGATTAATCAATTTTTCGTATTCCATAGTTGAAAATGATTATAAGTAAAGCAAGATTATAAATAACGCAAGAAGTGTTACGGCAGAAACCGGCACGAGTGAGCTGCGTGGCACAGTTTCTGTATCGTGATCACAACGTCGCGCAGGCCACGTGCGGCGCAGTACTGCGCTGCCCTGCGTCTCAATACGCGCTGTTCCGCCCCAAAACAGAGACACAGAAACTGTGCTGCGCTGCGTCGACTGCGCGTCAATGTGCGCCCGGCCTGACGCATGCGACAAGGAGTATTTCAAGCGAAGCAACACGTTTCGACATGTAGCAAGCAACAATGACGCATGCTACAGGTTGGGCCGTGTCGCCGGTCGTATGGGCCACTGTGCGGCAAAAATATAGCGTGTCGCACGATGTTGCCAGTATCCAAGCGGCGGTGGATGAGTGCGACAGAAAACAAGCGACATGGAGTGGAATGTGCAGAAAACAACCTTATTTATTGAAGATTATCATACTTCACCGGAGTTGTGGAATAACAAAAGTGCATCATGTAAAGACAGGAAAGCGAAAAGTGACAAATTAATACTACTTGCTAACAAGTACGAATGTTCATTAGATGAAATAAAAAAGAAAATCTAGAAGTTTCATCGTGAACATAAAAGGAATACTAAACCAAAGAGCGGCTCCTCTCCTAAAGAAGAGAAATGGTTTGCTTATAAACTACTGACATTTTTTCTAGATATTGACATTCCAAGACAAACTTTTTCAACAGCGGAAAATTATGAGGTACGTTAATTAATATATGCAACTAAAATTATTTTTGACAGAATAGTTTGCCAATTACAGATCCAGAGACGGAATAGGGGATTTACAATCTTTTTAGTTTTGCAAGTAAATAAAAGTAGTTTTATGGTGGGTTTAAAAATATATTTTTTAAAAAATTGTCCTAATTAAAACTTTACAAAAGGACTTACATGTAATTAAGATAGGCTTTATTTACAGCGTATGTAGAAAAGTGTTTCCAAATTTAGATTGTGGTAAATAATAGTAAAAAACTTTTCTTGAATCGACCTTTCACTCATACAGTTGTGTATGATAGGGATAAATTTTCATATAATGGTAACTTGCTAAATACATTATTTTACGTATGAATACATAGCTTATGTTTTTGTCTTAGTATTTGTCTTGCCAAGATACTTTTCCTTCTTTTGACACAAAGTACCTTGCGATTCGCACTACTTTTAACAAATAAATCTCTTGTCCACCACCTAGGTTTTTTCCTTTTCTTCTTTTATTGCCATTTGCGAGGATCAAAAAAGCAGCAGCTGCCACAGCTTCTGATGCCATGACGCACACTACTGGCCGCATAACGTGAAATGCTTTTGCCGCATGCTACAAGCAACGGCGACAAGTAGCAAGCGACAACTGGCAACAGATTCTTGGGCGACATTCGACTTGCGACAATGTATGATGACGCACGGCGACATGTAGCAACAAAATAACTCGTGTAGCATGCTACATGTTGCTCGTTGTTGCCTCAGTGGAAACGCGCCTTAATATGCGCGGGTTACTGTTCGGCACAGTTTCATTGTCTGTGCTGCCCTGCCCTGCGCTGCGCTGCTCCTACTGCGCCACGCAGCTCAATGTGCGTCCCGGGTTAAGCGGCATAATCGGCATTGCACGTGGGCGCTCAAACAGCTATAGTCCAGTCATTTAAGCTTAAATTAGGTAAGAATCTCGGAATTCGAGATACCCAGCTGTAAGTCTGTAAATACTTGTATATTGACACCCCAAAAGTTGTCTCAAAACCTACATATGGTAGGGTGTACGCAACTATTAAATTTCAAGGTCAAAGGTCACAAAAATCGGTTTTTTGCGCTTTTTTTTGTAAATATCTCATTTCCTATCGGTTTTTTGCTATTTGTATTTATTATCAATATTGTAGAATACAAAATTCTCTACAAATTTTGTCTAAAAAATTTTTTTTTATGGTGAACCGTTTTCGAGATAGAGGGCGGAGAGCGCGCGGTCACAGCATCACTTCAGGTCAACCGGTGCCTCCGGTCGAAAACGCGCCATATATAGTTGATGAACTATCGATAAATCAATGATTATAAATATTTGTCAATTTTTATTGACTATTATATTATATTTTATCATTTTCTTCATGCATTAAATCTATATCTATTCAATAATACTGATAACCGTTTCCTAAATTAAAAAATAATTAAGGGAAAAACTTAAATCATAATATAAATATATTCCTATTTACACTAATGACATTTTAAATAGAAAATCTTCTTTAAAATCTGTAAATTTTAAAATCCTTCCACTACTTCAAAAATTATACCTGGGAATTATACGGGCCCCTATTATACACTACGGACCTTTCTATTTATAGCCAGTAGGGACAGATGTTCAGTTGTATTGTATAGTTACGACCGTCTTCTCTTTCTTTCAGTTTGAATCTTATCTTGGTAACTACGGACGTACAATTTCAAGAACTACGGCTGATTTGTGTTTTCTATGTAATAAGTCAGATTCGGGAGGTGAATCGCTTATTGAAGTAGTGCGCGGTATGAAATCTCTACGAACTGCAAGTGTCGAACGAAACGACGGAAAAATTGGTTATTTAAAATCAGTAACCTCTGTTAAAGTGCATGAAAAGTGCTGAAGTGTTTAGTAAAAACTGTATCCAAACAGCAAAACGGAAACAAGAAGAAGGAGAAACTATATAACTTCTCCATTAGTACTCCGTAAAAAACGAGGTGAAGTGTTTGATTTTAAGAATCAATGTTTATTTTGTGGCGAAGTTGCTGATGAGGCTGCAGAGAAAAAGAAAAGAGAAAAATACAGGCGGAAGATAAAAAATGTGAGTACTCGAGTTCAGAGATACTGTTATCAAAAAAGCAGAAGAACGTGGGGATGATTTCGGAGAATTGGTGAAAAGTCGTATAATTTTACAGTATGATTTGATCGCTGCTGAAGCGAAGTACCATGCTGCTTGCTTTACAAACTTTTAAAATAAATCATCATCATCATCGCCTCTTGAGAAACCTCGTCAAGATAATCAAGTTACAGAAGCTATGTTAGAGATTTTCAATTACATCGAAAATAATAATGATTCTCAATTAACACTAAAAGAGCTTAAAGATGTCTTGACAGGGTATGTGCCAGATGATAAAACTATCATTACAAGACTACAACAGGAGTACTTAACCGATATCGTAATTACGAAGAAAGTTGGAGTTTTCACAATCATTTCTTTCCGTGATGCACAAGCTAATATTCTATCAAAAGCTTGGTACGAAAGTAAAAAAATAGATCCTGAAGCAGAAAGGCTAAGAATTGTAGAAGCTGCAGCAGCAATTATTAGAGAAGATATCCGAACATCTATAGTTGATACTAAATCTTATCCACCTCCTAGTAAAATGTTGGATAATGTTAATCAAGAAATTCCAAAAACCTTATTACATTTCTTAGAAGAAGTCATCGTCAAAAACAGGAAAGGACAAATTGATCATTTAAAAACAAAATGTACTTCAATAAACCATGCAATTATGGCTGCCATACGGGAACGTTCTTTTTCATCACAGTTACTTTTGAGCCTTTCTGTATTTTTTCAAAGAAGATATGTATCTAAAAGACTATTGGATATTTTATCTAGTTTGGGATTTGCAGCCTCTTATAGTAATACAGTACAGTATGAAGTTTCAGCAGTTTATCACCCACAGCCTCGTATTTTATCATCAGAGTCAGGTGCACTTGTACAATATGTTGGAGACAATGCCGATATAAATGTCCAGACTCTTGATGGTAACAATACTCTTCATGTTATGGGGATTATTAAGATAGTAACTCCAAAAAATGCTGTTCTCTACGATGAACGGATACAAAAATGTACAACCAAACTAAAAGCGAAAGAGTTGGCAGCCATATCACATGTATCTTTACAAGTTTACGATAAACCAGTCGTACAGTAAAGTTCAAGTTGAAAATCAGCATGACGGTCCAGCACTAACAGAAAAAACAATCAACGGAACTGATTCCTATATTTTCATTAACAATTCTGCAATTACATGGGCAGGTAAGTGTTGTTAAATAAATTAATACTGAATAAAAAGTGGATAGGTTAGGAAAAAAATGATAAAATATAATATAATAGTTAATAAAAATTGATAAATATTTATAATCATTGATTTATCGATAGTTCATCAACTGTATATGGCGTGTTTTCGACCGGAGGCACCGGTTGACCTGAAGTGATGCTGTGACCGCGCGCTCTCCGCCCTCTATCTCGAAAACGGTTCACCGTATAAAAATTTTTTTCAGACAAAATTTGTAGAGAATTTTGTATTCTACAATATTGATAATAAATACAAATAGCAAAAAACCCATAGGAAATGAGATATTTACAAAAAAAGCGCAAAAAACCGATTTTTGTGACCTTTGACCTTGAAATTTAATAGTTGCGTACACCCTACCATATGTAGGTTTTGAGACAACTTTTAGAGTGTCAATATACAAGTATTTACAAAATTACAGCTGGGTATCTCGAATTCCGAGGTGAACTTACTATAATGACTGGACTATAGCGGCGGGCCTGTCAGCGTGTATATATAACGGCATCCTTATTGTAGACATAGTTTTGATACAGCTGTGTCTTTCTCGTTGCTGTTGGTGGCTCGTTAGTTGATGTTTTTGTTTAACTCGCAGAATTCGCCAAGGATTGCTTACAATGAGGAAATGCTTTGAAAAAGTTTTTACTTTCAAGACACAAAAACCAAACTTCTGATTTCTTATGTTTGGCTTAGCAGAGAATTCTTTTGGAAGTGTAATTCAGATTATTTAAAATTTGGTATTTGATCGATTCTGTCCTCTCTACAACAATCCTGGCTGTCTGCGCAAGAAATTGTTTTAATGGTAGAACAGTGTTTTCAAATAACCCTCTTTTTTCAAAACGTCAGTTACAGTTTCTAGCTCAATCTATAGAATGTTTGTTCCACATAATTCGACACAACGTTTTTCCCCGCAGGGGCCTGGTACGCAAGTGCCAGGTACGGGTTTGGCGAACCCGCGGTGTCCGAGCTAGAAACTTGTGAGCGCCGCAAGTTTCCCACACCGTAAACTCCTACCATGCTTCAACGACCACCGTAGGGCGTGGCGGTGGAACGTTGTGTGACTAGGAGAACGGGGATCTTGGCTTCATCGCCCGGATCGCGAGGACGGTAAAAACCTCTATAATAAACCTCTCAACCTCAAGGTCAGACACGTGCCGAGGAGGCGAATGAGTGATGAGGGAAATCACTCACTAGCGTTCAACTTCATGGTCACCTGCGCACCCCTGTTGTATTAGCATTTCCTTCTATATTGGTTATACTCGTGGGACCAAAATTAAGCCTCATAATTAAACAAAAAAAAAAAAACAAAAAAAAACCCTGCGATACGGGTGTGCCGCAGACTAATCAGAATATACCCAGTTTAAGAAGCGGGTGAGGGTTGATAGCCCCCCCCCCCCCCCCGCTTCTGAAAGTAATTGTAACTGAAAAGTTTGTTCGCTTTTATAGTTATGCAAAGAGTGGTAGAAACTTTTTCAAAAGTTTCCCCATTTTATATTTCTAAGGGTTTAGAGGGTCTGGTAGGGACCCTAAATACCATAAAAAAAGCTGAGGAATGGGACGCTGCTGCTGGAAACAACTTCCAGTAGGTAAGCTACCCAACTCCTTAACTGCGAATCCCTGAATAGTTCCAAAGGCGTTGTCACCTGCCGTGACTTGATTGACATAGGGACCGAGGGGAACCTTAATTATTTGAGCTTAGCCTAATTAACGTAATGGAGGATCTGTATGAAATGGCCTATTTAAACTATTTGGGGGTTATTGTTTATATTTGTGGGACCTGCTCATAAATGATTGTGGCTTATTTATAGATGATGGAGGACTTGGGGTTTTGGCGGTAGGATTGTAGTTGATACGGTATTGCCTCGTGAGTGTTAGTTTCGGTGTTTTTACATCTCTAATTTCCTCTGATTCATCTCATATTTCCGCTATTAGGTTGTGTTTATGGTAAAAGATTTCGGATATTTCTTTGATAGTGAAAGCCAGGGTCGGAAAATAGAGGGCCCTTCTGACTTCCGTGTTGTTCAGATACCTAGGTTCGAGATTGTGCGCAGTGCTGTTTTCCAGTGCTTCCAGTTTCTTTACATGGCAGTCGGCCGCCATGCTCCATACTTCCGACTGGATTATCGCACGGTAAAGTAGCAGTTTTGTCGCCATGGACAGGCCGTCACCTTTCAGCAGGGGTGTAAGGCCGGCTAGTTTTGGCGCGACTTGGTTTTTACATCAGCTATGTGTTTACCCCACGTGAGCCTTCTGTCTAGTCGCAGTCCCAATTGGGTATATGAGTACTTCTTGAAAATGGTTTTAAATTGTTTATTAGTACACCCTATTCATCGAGTGAAGAGATTTTTTGACGGCAGTGCATTATTTTGCGTAAAATTCAAAGTTAAAATTTAAAGAATTTAAAAGCCCGCCAAAATGCTCCTTCGCTGCCTGGCGCGTGCAACGACAGTCGTGACGTCACACGTTTGTAAACGCTGCCGCTGCGAATAGAGCGTTTCCTATTACCCAAGTTTTCAGCTACTTTTATTGTTTGTTGCTGGCTGCTTCTTGTTATTAATGAAAGTTCGTTTTCAATATAAAATCGAAAACAATTTGTAAAAGCCTACAGCCGAAAAATATTGAAAGTAGACGCCTTATTTGTGGGGCTGGCTATAGAAACAACCACTGAGTTATATTCTGTGGAGCTTAAAAATGTAACTACTTCAATTTGATATTGCGACAAAGTCACTAACGTTTTTCTTTGAATATCATTTACACCGCGATTTCGTAGAGTTAAATGTAATACGTTGTTCAAGGCGAGAATTATTATGGTTAGGGTCCTAAGTTTCGATCCTAGCTTCGGAATATGTTCATTTTTTTTCCTTTTGTCATTTTATTTGGATACTAGTTGCTGTTGGTTGCATCGCATAATCATTTCTTCCCGCAAAACCACCAAAACATCATTTTAATTTTTCTTTTTTTTTCTGAAGGCTTCAGAACTTTTGGGAAAACAAGCGAATTACAACCGTTCGAAACAACCAAAGAAGATTTCAAAAAGGAAATTGGACGTTACTTGCACACTATAAACAGGTTTTTTTAAAAAAAATATTACTTGCACATTAAAAGTAAATACCACCTAATAGACGCAGTTATGTCAGGAAGGTAACCTGCAGTTGTATAGTCAGGTAAAAATTCCAACGAAAAGGACAACGCGTTCCGGAACTGTTACAAGATTATCATGAAATTTCTATAAGTGATTTCACTTGTAAAATAAATTCCATTATTCGCCGCCGTGCACCTGTATTTTTTGCATGATATTCTCTCTGGTAAGTTCAAAAATTAAAAGTTTTCATGTGTGGTAGCAATTTGTTTCAAACCCTTGTATGACGTTTAGCAACTATTATGAATTCTTCGAATAAAAACATAGTAGTGCAAAAAAACAGCAATCAAAAACGGAAAAAATGCACGCAAAAAATATTATCCCAACCAAGGTTCGAACGTAGGACGTTCTAAATTCCATTCCCACTCTTCGGTCACACAGCTATCAGGACACTACTTCTTAATTGCTTCTCTTTATGTTAATAGCAAACACTACACAGTTTCTTCGTGTGAGATGAAGTGTAACGAGGTAGGTAAATGAATAAACAAACAAATTCAGTTTTATTGACAAAAAAATATAATTTATCTATAAGCCTTAATCTGCAATTAAGAAAAATGGCCCACAACATCCAGTTGTTCCGAGCGTGGTGAGTGAGCGGTTAACGCTCTGGCCTCGCATCCGGGAGGACGCCGCATAGTGTGTTATTTTCTAAATCTAGAGGGACAAAAGTCAGTTTTGATAATAGTCTATGCAGGCAATATAGTTATTTATATTAAAAGTAGATAAACCATATTACTCGGAACAAAGGTTTATTTTCCACGAATACACTCCTAACAATAGAAAAAATAGTTTGAACAATGGGCTTCCTGTGATCCACCGATCAACTGCTCCAGTCGGCCGCGTCATTTGACTGAGCTTGGTCAATGATTAAGCTGTGTTTCTGCGTGTTAGTAGTGACTTCTGTGTTTCTGTTGCTTTTGGCAATTCTCAAGGTAAGTTTACGCATGCTTTTTCCGTGATACATTAGCATCTTTAAAACAGAGCCGATTGTTTTTAATTTTTTTTAAAAAAAACTACTGAGTCAATTTCATGTTGAATTTTAGTTCATTATACCACGTTATATCGGTCTCTTGCTATATTTATTTGAAAGAGCTGCTTATTAGCTACAAGAAATACCTTCTTTTGTTTGCGCATACAACTTTTCTTTATTTCTTTATTTTCACTGCACAAATTTCGCGTACAGAATTTTTCGACGTATGGTTTGCTAACGCAAAACAATCAATCTAATTTAAATATAAATGAGTGTCAAATTGAAGCTGTTACATTTTTAAGTTCAACAGAATAAAAGTCAGGGGTTTTCTCTATAGCCAGCGCTACAAATAAGGCGTCTATTTTCGATATTTTCCCGCTGTAGGCTTTTACAAATTATTCTCGATTTTGTATTCAAAATGAAATTTCAGTAATAACAAGAAACTACCAGCGACAAACAATAAAAATAGGTGAAAATAATAGGAAACGCTTCTTTCCCAGCCACAGCTTTTACAGACGTGTGACTTCACTCAAGCAACCACCAATCGTAGAGCGTTTTCTGTCACGTGACCAGAGGTAAGAAAAGTATAATTTTTATTTTGCTTTTTTATTAAAAATAATCCACTTTTCTTTTCAGAATTGAAAAAATTAGCTTCCTGAAGCATTAATCTAAGAGAGTGAGTTCAATATATAATATTTTTTTTAATACTGTCAAATAGCCTATTACTTCGCTTGATCGACCCAATTTAGTTCCAATTCTTTTACGTTGAAAATATTATTGGTTGGAATTTGGGTTCATTTATCTTGATGCGCTACAAGTTACACCACTGCGTTAGTTTTTCTAAGTGTGTCTGAACTTTGCCTATAGCATATTTCAGGTTTTGGTTGCTTGCGTAAATAATGGTGTCATATGCGTAAAAGAATATT
This sequence comes from Vandiemenella viatica, assembly GCA_031002005.1. Classification (NCBI taxonomy): domain Eukaryota; kingdom Metazoa; phylum Arthropoda; class Insecta; order Orthoptera; family Morabidae; genus Vandiemenella; species Vandiemenella viatica. Next base: position 241,416,287 of record JARYHS010009186.1, read on the forward strand.
TTGCTTCCGGTCGTCTGTGGACTGTCATTTGCGTATAGGGTGAACATTGGTGGCCAAATCCTGCTTCCCTGCGGGACCCCGGCTTTATTTCCTTAAGTGAGCTGTTTCCTTGCTCATGGTTCACGAGGAATTTTCTGTTGGTTAGATAGGAATGCAATAGATGTATTATATTGTCTGGCATGTTGTACTGGTGTAGTTTGTAGAGTAGCCCTTCATGCCAAACTCGGTCGAAGGCTTTCTCTCTGTCAATAAACATCTCGACATTACCACTACCTGCCTGTTTTTCTTTGCAGATTTGCTCCACAAGCCTTGCACATTGTTGAACAGTACTATGCTTCTTTCTAAAACCAAATTGCTGTGCTATGCTGATGTTGGTTTCTATAAATTTGTTTACTCTTGTCAGTATAACTCCTTCAAACATTTCACTTAAGATTGGTAATAGCGAGTTTCCCAGCATTATCCTACTATTGCTACCACTTTTGCTATTTTCCAAGCCGTAGGAAAGTAACGTAGAGTCAGACATGCGTTGTAGATCGTCGTTAGGTATCTAATGACTTTGGAGGCAGATTTTTGACTTGGAGGGCGGAAATATTGTCGTACCCCGCAGCCTTCCTGGTACTCAGGCCTTTTATGATAGACTCCACCTCCTCGTTATTTGTTTTTTGCTCACTTGAAAGAATTTAAAGACAAAATTTGTAGAGGGCAAATGTAGGTGGCTGCAGGATAGGGGGAAGATGGGGGTGTAGGGAAATTGCCACCGGAGCCTGTGCTCCATTGCAATTAAATTAAAAGTTCTGCGGTCCGATGTGGATCAAGCGGTTTTCTATACTCATAACATGTTCTTTGTGAGATTCGCTTACATCGTCAGCTATTTCATTTGGTTTAAAGCTCGCATTCGGGAGGACGGCGGTTCGAATCCCCGTCCGGGCATCCAGATTTGGGTTTTACATGGTTTCCCAAATCACTCCAGGCAAATGCCGGGATGCCTCCTTCAAAAGGCCATGGCCGAATTCCTTCCCATTCCTTGCCCCCCCCCCCCATCCTTCCCCGTCTCTAAAGACCTCGCTGTTGAGAGACTTAAAGCAGTTAAAAAAAATTGTTTTAAAGTGAGTTTCTAGCGTGTCCGAACCTTCCCAGCAGGGTAATAAACAATTTACTGACTGACTTCGCAATTGTCCATATCTTTTTATTGTTTTGCACTGCTGCGAATTTCTTTTGCCAATCTTTGTGTTTGTGTACTTTCAGATTCTCTCTGATTTCATATGCTAGGTGGTTATGCACCCCTCTGTCAGCAGGGTCGCGCCATTGCTGCCACCTCTTGCGAACTGTATTTTTTAACTTTATCAGATTTTGGATGTGCTCTGGAATTTTTGACTTTTCATAGGTCTTTACAATTTTCGTTGTCGACTGTTTTGTGCATTCATGCACCACTATGGTAAATTTTGATACAGCCTCGTCTACTTTTTGGGTTGAATCGAGGATTGGTATGTCTGTGAGATGCAGCGTGACGTCATCTCTGTATTGGTCCCAGTTTGTCTGAAGCGGTTGTAGGTTTTCTGACGCTGTGGTTCTAGTAGCTTGACGGACAGAAGAATCTGATTGTGATCAGAGCTGAGCTCGCATTGGGTTGATATCCTCTGCCAGCTCAGTCGTTTACAACGAATATGTCCAGGACATCCGATTGATGCCCTGCCGGGAGGTGGATACTGGCCCCGACACGTCCTTTTGAAGGCTAGCGCCCCTCCCTTCCCGTCGTCATCACAGCACCAGTTTCTGCCATTTCTTTATAGGCAGCGTTGTTGGAGGTGTTGTCCTAAGACATTTTCTCCTATTAATATCGTTTTTCATGTCCTCACTTGTGATAGGTCTTCATGGTGGTGTTGTTAGTAGAGAAGGCTCAGTGGACGTTTGTTTTGGTCAACAGTAGCGTCGTATTGGCCAATGTTGCGAACCACTGGGTTGTTTCAGGTTTTAGTGCTCTTGTAGAAGGTACTTGCAATTTGACGGGATCTTTAAGTGTGGGCAACATAGTAACCTCATGTAGGGGGTCCGTTGGGAATCAGCTCGGCAGGTGTAAGGCTCTTTTTAAAGCCTTATTTTGGATAACTTGAAGTTTTTGTATATGGCAGTCAGTCACATATGCCCATATTGGACAGGCATATTCTATAATCGGTCTGATATGCGCTGTATATATTCTGACTCCAATGTCAATGTAGGAGAATGTGTTAAGGAGCGGGTACAATTCCTGTAGTCTCGCACTTGCTCGTTGTCTGAGACTTCAATGTGGGGGCCTCACGTAAGTTTCCTATCGAGCGTGACGCCCAGGTAGCGTGCATTCGTCGACCAGGAGATATCTTTGCCATCTAGTTGGAGTTTAGGCACTGGTATTACCCGCAGCGCAAGGTCACATCTACGCGTTAACATTATTGCCTCTTTGCCACATTTATCTCTATCCTCCATATCCTTGCCCAGGATAGTTTTCTGCAGTATCTCCTGGAGGCGTCTAGTAGCAATTGCTGAACGTGAAGTACGCTGTATCATCTGCAAATGTCGCGACCTCTACACTGGAATCTTAGGAACATCGGTGGTATACAGAGAGTACAAGACGGGTCCAAATACAGAGCCTTGGAGAACTCCAGCCCTGATCCGTCTTCTGGTAGAAAATACAGTCCCGTCGCGGACGCTGAAGGAGCGACCGGAGAGGTAGGTTTTTAATAGTTTAACGAATGGCCCTGGGAACCCCTGCTCATAGAGCTTGAGTAAGGGTGAAAACATGCCGAGCAGCTCGCGCTGAAGGTCGCGGTAGATGGTTGCCGCGCAGCTCGCTGTCGATGTCGAGGTACAGCTGCTAGCGTTCAACAGTGCTTTACAAACCTTCGTAGGTGCCACACATCGCACATTGTTTGGATTTTGTGTTTATCCCGAGTATTAGTTAAGTCTGTGTAGGCTGCAATGATTCGTGCAAGTGAAAATGATAGTGATGATGATGGCCTGTCAGTAGCAACAAAGTGGTGGCTACTTTCTACGGCTAGCAACAGACAGTTCAGTTCACACCCAATAAATGAACAGAGACAAACGCTAGGTGAATATCACCATTTGTATCAAGAACTGAAAAATCACCCAGATAAATTCCACGCATACCTGCGAATGACACCAGAAACTTTTCAGTACATTTACTCCAAAATCGTGGACGAACTACAAAAGTCAATTGTCTATAACAATTACCACACCAACCCAATAGACGCTGAGGAAAAACTCGTCGTGACCATAAGGTAAAGATAATTATCGTAAATAGTTATTGAAAGTAACGTACCGTTTAGATAGGATTGCAACCCATTCTCTATTTTACTTTCGTAAGTTATTACGGCCACCTGAAATACAGTAGGTTAAAATATATTTTTAGTCAATACACATTCTCACATCACTGGTTGACTTTTTACCTATAAAAATAGTGTTAGAACGAAACACTGGGATTTGTTTGTCACTCTGGCGCATTCGATTGAATGGGTCGAGTGCAGTGAACGATGCCATCAGCTGTCTTGGGGTTAGAAGGTCAAATTCGGCTGCCAACTTACTTTTTGTTTAAACAGACTTTTGTTTCGCGGGGTGTGCCACTTGCCCACTGAGTTTATTTGTGTGTTGTGTACATAACAAAATTATCACCCATTCAATATAAACATTTTGTGTGTTACTGAAGTTTTAAACCAGCATAAACTATAAATTGCTAAGGACCGTTTATATTAAGTTTTACTGTTTTGCCAAATTATTAATAATTGCATTACAAATTCAATAAAAGTAAGATTTTAAAAATTTATTTAAAACAATTTCTTCACTTTTGTCTGTATGTGACACTTCTGTATTTACTGAGAGAATTTTTCTTCTCGTGGATGCAAAATGCAGAGATTAATGAAAACATTTTCGATTAACTTAATAAAGTATGAGATTATCATATATTTTAATCTAAATATAGGCTGTACAGGCTCTGTGAAAATGTTTAGTAAAAATAAGTATTTGTTGAATGTGTCAAAAAGATTGAAAAATATGTGTTCAAATATAAACGGCGTACTCTATTTTTGCCATCCCAAAACTCAAATGTACTCTTATTACTACAAAAAAGGTGTGCAGTTGTGAAAAATGAAATCAATTAATATTTGGAATTAGGTAAAATTAATAAGGCTAATTAAGACAAAAAATATAAAGTTATTGGAAAGAAATATCTTTTCATTTATGGAAAAATAAACTGCCGATTGCAGTTCATAAATTAGTAGTTTTTATTTACGTACCTGTCAATCCAAGTTCAGCGGCTATTTTCTTCCAAAATGAATCTGTTGCAGTGATTTTTATGGCGTTTATTCCATAAAGCAGGACGTGCAAACACTGCATTTATTAATTGTTCTTTCATTGCGATAAACAAATCTGCACGACTTGAAAGCCGAACTGCGCGTATTCAAGGGTAGAAGCTGGATCGCGTGGCCTTTGACGCAGCTCAGCCAATCAGAGCCAAGCAGACCTCCAGCAGCGCGCTAGGCGGCGAGGTGAAAACAAAATAGTTTGTTCTGGCATTGACCTCCAGCTGAGTGGCGACGGCGACCGCGAGCGCCACGGCGTGCGCTGACTCATTAGTAACAATGCTTTTGTTTCACGTGGATGAAACATCTACCGCGGCCGCGTCCTTCAGCGCGAGCTGCTCGGCATGTTTTCACCCTAAGAGTCCCGAGTGACACACAGAGTTAAAAGCTAGGGATATATCCAGCAATACCAGCACGCAATATTCTTTGAAGTTGAAGGCCCTGGCCGCCGTTTCCACTACCGTCATAAGCTTCTGTGTTGTGGAGTGGCCTCTTCTAAATCCCAGCTGATGATCAGGGATGATGTTTTATCTTGGTTCTCAGGGTGCAACCGCCTCGATATATTCAAACCTAACGTTTCTGCCATCGTACTGTGGCCTTCTTCAGAGGACTGCTTTGTCAGATGCCGCTATGCCTTATATATTAGTATGAGGCTAGCGCGTGCGGGCGCTATTCGTCCGCGGTGACATCACCGTGCCCAGTATAGTTGGTAGGTTGGGGTCGTTCGTCTTGGGTTCTCCTGAGCAGGTATGACCAAATATGGTCAAGTTGCAAACCGTTGACGGCATTCATGTTGTTCGGTCGTTTTTTGTATTTCTAACGCTTCTCTTATACGCCTAGGCCACCATCTGCTTTCAATGGCTATAACGCTGGTCTTATCAAATAAAATTGAGTGGCCACTATCAGCTGAAAGTAGAACTACAGCGGACTTGCTTGCGTCGTTATGTTTCAAATGCCAGATGTGCTCATTGAGCCTCTCCTTAACGGTGCGTCCTGTTTCCCCAATGTATACCTTGCCGTAACTACAAGGAGTTTCATATACCCATGGTGATAGCAGATGTTCTCTTGTTTTTAACGCTGGTCAGGATGCTGTACAATTTTCTAGGTGCCTTGTATACGGGACAGATATTCTTTTTTAGCAGCCCACCAAACTTATCCGTCACTCCTTGCATGTATGGCAAGACCGCGATTGCCTTGTCAGGTGGTTTGTTGTTCTCCGCTGATGCTGCAGTTCGAGACAAACTGGAGCGATTAAGGTGCGGGTGAAACTAAATCGGTAGGCTGATGGATGGGTGGCCTCTTTACACCCACCAAGCCATATGCATTGATTTTATTTTTTACACTGTTATAATTCATGTCTCGCTTGCCACTCTACAGCCAGTGAGACATGTAGTGTTTTTAATCCTCTTTTTGAACCTGTCTGGCCTCTCTAGTGTCATCCAGGTGTTGTATGGTTAAGTCCTGGTGGCTCCTTCAAGCCACGTCAGATTTTATGATTTATTTTATTTGCTGTCTGTATGGCCGACCCCTTTACAGTCGACACAGTATTTTAGTACATTCTTAAGCCACAGTAATAGCTGGTAATTTTTAGGGTGCTATTGACCCCGCTGTCGACGCACCCTAAAGCAGCAGCAACAACAACATTTTTAAACTTAAGGGCAGGCGTTGGCCTGGCCAACGATCTGTCTCTTATTTTTAACAACGAGATCAGCAGTGTGGCGAGTGTTTTAAAATTTTATGTGTTGGCCAGTCTAGTGCCTAAAATTTTAGGCAGATCGACCTAGTTTTATGTTGTATGTGTGGCCTCTTTACAGCCACCTATCCATTTGCATTGTTTATATTTTTTACATCTCTATAATTCCTGTCTCGCTGGCCACTATACAGCCAGCGAGACAAGTAGTGTTTTTAATTATTTTGTGAACCTCTTTGGCCCCTTTACAGCCATCCTGGTGTTTTATGGTCTTATCCTGGTGGCCCTTTTAAAGCCATATATTATTTTTGTGAATTATTTTATTTGCTGTCTGTATTGCCCACCCTTTTACAGTCGACCATGCAGATGGCATTTTAGTATTCTTTTTAGCTAAAGTATTAGCTGGTCATTGTTAGGGCGCTAATGACCTCGCTGTCAACGCGCCCTAAAGCCACAAAAACAACAACAACAGCGATCAAGGCATGCAGAGGCTTTATTACAAGTAGCTACACTATAGCCATTGGCTCGAAATATCTCCTTTAAATTTCTCTTTTCAGTGGCCATACTCGCGCTTCGTCACATACCACGGATGCGCGGAGAGTTAATGTTTTTAAAATTCCTCTATTGATCGCTGGATGATGGTGAGAGTCAGCGTGGAGGTACCGATTAGTATGTGTTGTTTTTCGGTATACTCGGTGGCCCAACGAGCCGTCATCATTTCTTGTATATAATATATCTAGGAACGGGAGCTGGTTGTCGATTTCAATCTCCATAGTAAACTTGATCTTATCATGGGCTCTGCTTAAATGATCGAAGAAGACATGAAGCTACTCTATTCCATTGGGGCCAGATGACAAAGGTGTCATCCACAAATCTCAGCCATAGCTACGGTTTCAAGGAGGCATTATGGATAACTTCAGCTTCGAAAGCTTCCATATATAAGTCGGCGACTACTGTGGACAGTGGGCTTCCCATGCCGGCTCCTTCCTTCTGTTGATAGAAGTGGTTCTTGTACTGAAAGAAGGTAGTTTTCAGGCAGAAATCAGTAAGTGAAGCCCATTCTAGTGACATCTGACAAAGCAGTTCTCTGAAGAAGGCCCCAGCACGATGGCAGAAACATTAGGTTTAAATATATCGATGCGGCTCCACCCGGAGAACCAAGACAATACATACAGTGACCGCGGAAGCCTTCGTTACCAAGAGATGATGTTGCTTGCCTCGATGTGCGAGTACAATCGTTTGAGTAGTAGTTACTCGAAAACCTTACTGATGGCCGGAAGTAGGCTAATTGGCCTGTAGTGCTGGGGGAAGAGAGGGTCCTTACCACTCTTATGTATCCCAACTACTACCGCATGTTTCCAGCTACGGGGGTATTCTTGTTGAATCAATATCTTATATCTTTAAACGAGCAATTCTTGTATATATATATATATTTCGGATTTCGGAAACGGCTGTGACGATTTGGATGAAATTTGGTATTTAGATAATGTTTTGACTTTTACGATTACCTGAATAGTTGTCTTCCCTACTAAAAAGCGAGTTTACAAAATATGAACAATTTTGTAACTCCGTATAACGAAAACGGCACTAGCGCCATCTCGTAGACAATTCAGGTACCAGAAAGCCTACAAATAGATTTTCTTTGATTCCAAAGAATAAGTAAACGAACAGTTCTTGTATACTGGCTGACCCGTGGAAATATTAGCACTGCAAGTTCAATTGTAAAACATTTAAAAAGAAAGATAATTAAAAATTTATCAATGGTTTTATCAGAGGTGATAACTTTACAGAAACTTCTTTGAAATTAATATTACCGGTACCAGTTATAAAGTAATCATCGTTTACTTTTTGACTATAAATAGTGGTTGTTAGTTAGCCATTAAATACTACCACCTTAATTATAAAACATCTTTCGATTTCTGTTCAATATACAAGATTTCGAGTAGAGTTTGATAATAAAGTGCATAATTAAATATTAATACATCTACAAATTCCTGAAAAGCCGCGTGCGAGTGCACATACGAAAAAACGGGTTCTGATAAATAGAATCTTGCCTTTTGAATCGTCTGACCTTGTGCTTTATTGTTTATAACGAAGGTTACTTCTTATGGGAATTGTTTTATTATCATTTTGAAATGTTGATCAGAAGATGTGAGATTACTGCGAGGTATGAGCATAGTTTTATCGGAGTGAATAAATATAGCACAGATGATGTTCTATTGACGTCACAACCTGATGATGAATTCTCATAGTACTCGATGAAACATATCGAAAATAATAAATAATAAATTTTCTTGGTTTTCGAGATATAGCATGTCAAAAATCAGTTATAGGTATAGTTCCTTGTGCTTTTGGCGACGTTTCTTTTGGTCCAGGCCGTATTTCAACCTAACAAAAACCACTAGGTACAAAATAAAACATTGAAAGTACATTTCCACCATATAGACATAGTGCTTTTGGTGGATTTTTTCTGGTCCAGGGCGGATCTAATCCTAACCTCTTCACTTTTGAGATATAATATCCCCAGAACTAAGTGAGATATCAGAAAAATAAATTCCTTATTTTCGATTTGTCTCGACGAGTTTCATACGAATTCATCAAACTTGGCTATGGCGAAATTTGTCTTCTGGTTCAGGTCGCATTTCAACCAACCACGTCAATTTTGAGATACGATATCTCGAGAACTAAGCGAAATATTTAAAAACATATATTTTTTACCTTCAATTTTTCTCGTCGAGTTACATAAGAATCCATCATCAAGGGTTATCGTAGAATCCTTTGAATTACCACAAATCTCGCACCATTAATTAATACCAAACTGGCATTAAAATTTCTGTTTAACATATTAATAGAATTTTTTTTTTTTAAAAAAGGAGCAACTTTTGTATTTGGTTTCTCGAAAACGGCTCTAACCTCATTACGTAGAAGGTTCAGCTACCAGTAAGCCTACTGATGTTAGTTAAACTTCTCTTTGGTTAACTGTGCACCTCAAAACGCCTAGGAAGCCTTCAAGCCACATACATTAATCAAACTTTACTCGAAATCTTGGATACTGAACAGAAATCGAAAGATACCGAGCGAAGATCGGTCACCCAGGTACTCTTTATTGAAAGTTCTGTAATGTACGAGTACATTATAGCACCAGGGGGAAGTTTTCTCATCAGAAGATTAGTGATTTGGTCTCGTCTCTGAGCTTTCCGTGGGGGAAATTTCAATATGCAGCTAGCAACTTCCTCAGGAGTGATTGGTTCTATTTTGTAGTCGTCTTCGGCATTTAGGAAAACTTGCAGTCGGAGACGCACTGCTACTAGCTGTCGGTGGTTCACATCGTTCTGTGACGGACGGATGGATATTCTTTTAGAATGTATCTGCTAATGCATTAGCCTTGTCTTCTGGGCTGTAGGCTTACCCCCTCTTACCATGGAGTGCTGGGAGTCGCTGTTTTGGCCGCGTAAATTTCCGCGTGTGCATCCAGAGTGTTCCATCATCAGTGTCAAGCATCGAAACACGAGCGCTCCACTATTGTTTTCTATGCTCGTTCAGAGAGACTTTAATCTCTCTCTGCAGGAGGTTTAACAAGCGTTTTGTAGCTGTCTCCATTCCTTCGCAACCCTGTTGTTGTGACGGATTTGTGCCAGAAGTTGCGGGGGAAGTTGGTGTGAGTGTAGCAGCCTGGCGGCCCTCTATGGTGTCGTAGCGTCTGCTCTGTTGTTCACCGCTGTTTCGAAGGCTTGAACGGCATCCTCGATGTCGCCTTTGTCACGAACGTCATTAAATTCTGCTTGTAATAGCTCCTGGTACAGTCTCCAATTTGTTCTCTGAAAGTCTGGCTTGGTTTCTTCCATGTATTGCCACGGTCCAATATCAAACTCAACCATCACCGGGCAGTGGTCTGATGACAAACGGTTCATTGAGGAGGTCGCCATGAAGCATAGTATACCTTTTGTAATTACAACATCGAGAACGTGTTGTCTGCCCATGTTGTGTGAGTAAATAGTAGGTTCCACCGACCCAATCACACACATATTGTGTGTATTTGTTGGTCTTTCCAATGAGGTTCCCGCCTGGTTAGCGACTCTGCTATTCCAATCTGGATGCCACCTCAATGCCCACAGCTTCTGCATCGCTGGAACTGTAATTTAATGGTGTGGTATGGTTCGTTTGATATAGATTGCGACTCCTCCGCCAGCAGTGGGCCTGTCCTTGCGGTAACAGTTGTAGTTTGCCACTGGAGCATTTAGGCCTAGTTTCAAGCGTGTCTCTGACACAAGAGAGACATCTACTGACTGCTCATGGAGGAATTGTCTGAACTCGTGCATTTGACGGCGAATGCTGTTCGAATTCCATACACACAAAGATAGGAGATGCATTGGTAGTCTTCTATCAATTGTGAGTGTAATGCGCACATTTTGGAGCAGCCAAAGCTTTCGTCATCGCTGTAGTTAAGTTAACCAACTGCTCTGTGAGGGTACACATCATTTTCATGATGGTCTCTAGCATGTTCGTGATCTTCTCGAAGCTCCCGTGCACCATGTCCTAGCGTCATTTTGATTGCTCCTCTGGTTTGGAATTCGCGTTCTTCTCTGCCTGGTGGTCGCTCTATCAAGCGGGATCGAGTCCGTTTGTTCTGCTGTAACAGTTGCGGAAAGATCAGCGTTGCTCACAGGTGTCGTGACCTGGTTATCCCTAGACTTTACAGGCGGTGATTCCCGGCTGTAGGAGGTGACTTCCCATCCTCTTGCGGTTGTCCTGCCTGATTTACGCTTTCTGCGAGGCTTTTTGTTTGCTTGCGTGTTGGTGATGTTGGACTGCGTCTCTTTGTTACTCACTGTGACTTGGACTTGTTCCAGTGCCTGTTTTTGAGCAGATGCTTGTGAAGATTCAGGCGGAGATCGTTTTTGGATGGGTGTTGGAGTTTGGCTGGGGGACAACCTTTCCTTCTCCGTCGCGAGTCCTCTATGCCTATTCCGTGTCCTCTTGTAGACTGTGCAGCCTTTGTTGTAGCTGCTTGGAATATTAGCAAGCATCTTTTCCTTTCTGCATGTTACATTGATCGGAGTCGTGTTGTCCCGTACACTTCACGCAGATGGGAGGCATTTTGCAGTTCTTCGCGTGGTGTCCAAAACGCTGGCAGTTGTAACACTGTGTTGGGCCAGCAGCTGAAGTTTCTTTGCCTTCACTTTGAGGTGGCAGATCCTGTCTACCGCGACTATTGCCCCGTTTTCTGGGATATCTGCCAATACCACCAAGTACAGAGGCATCAGCACATTGCTACCTGGGCTGCGGAGTTGGGCCACTGCATGGTAAATCCCATCTCTGTGAGTTGGTCTTTTAAGTCTTCTGTGGGCAGGGTTCTGGGGATGCCCCTGAAGACCACTTTCAAAAGTGGCACAGCCCCAATAGGGAATGTATAATATGGGGTACCGCTTTACTGTAGCATCCCTGTTGCGGCTGTGTAATCTTCAACTGTAGTGAAGGTAAACTTGATTTTGTCGCCGCCGGCAGTCTTGGTGGCAAATGAGCTTTTCACTACTGCGTCTACTTTGTTATGAAGGTTTTTGTAATTTTGTTCAAATTGCACTAAGATCGTAGGGATGTGTGCCGATCTCGGTTCAGTTATTGTAGTTCCAGTAGGTGGTGGATTAGTCTGAAGTGGTTAGAATCTGTTGGCTGTTTCCACCGTTGAGGAATTCTGAGCTAGAGGTGCGGCATTCGCAGTACGTCGAGGATGCTCAGTCTTCTTCATCTGGTTTGTGTGCCAGCGGAAGGTGTTCTGCTGATGCTCTGAGTCAGATTCTGTCGTTTCGTCGGCCGCTGAGGGTCTCTGGGTAGAGAATGTTTGATTTTGAGCTGCGTCAGCTGGTAGTGCCGTCCAGCCCCTAGTCTCCTCTTCGGTACAGACCTCTTCTTTATACAGGCTTTCACCATCTTCTTAGTGCGGACCTTGCCTATGATAAGATTGGCTGCATTGCGCTTCGAGGATGTTGCTTCCACTTCGATGTCTTCATAGTCATCTTCAGAAATATTGGAAGGACGTCTGTAAGGTGTTGAGTCCTGTGGATCAGCTGTCAGCTGAGGTGAGGGCGAGCGTGGAGAGTCAGCTATGTCAACCGTTGCAGAAGCACGAGGAACACCTATCACTGAAGACATGTCCCGCTGTTTTGGTGACCTAGCGGGGGATGTTGCTCTGGTTCCTTGTTGTCACCGTTATGTTTACCAGGACAAGAAACATTCCTAAAGCGCACGCCAGGGAATGGGCCGTGTGGCGGATAGTCCCTATTCTAAGGCGTGGGAGGGCCAAGGAATCCCCAAGAGAAGAAGAAGCAAGCCTCACAATACTCTTCGCTATAAGCAAACGATGCCCACATACGCGAGCACTAAGTTAGCGTTAGCAGATCTCAATGCACATGTATACGAACGTCGCTCACAGAGTTCGAGTTGAGTTCGAGGTGGGTTCCAATTCGAGCCGAGTTCGAGCTGATTTCCCCACCACCGCGCTCCGTAGTCCTCGCCAACCGCGGCTCCGTATTGCATCCGTAACGCTGGGTGGCCATAGGCAGTGACGGTGCCACGGCGGCTTTTGTTTGAAATGAGGTTGCCTTAGCAAGGACGAAGCCGGCTTCCAGGCATCACTAAGCCACAGACCCAAGTCTCCGTTAATAATGTCATTATTCAGCCGTATTTCAATGACTTCCCTAATGACTGAATCCGATTAGAAAGAACACTTTGGCAGCACTTTAACACTGCCGAAGTCCATTTTGTGGCCATTTTCAATTACATGTTACACGACTGCAGATTTCTCCAACTGGAACTGCCGGATATTGCGCTAATGTTCAGCCACACGAGTCTTGATGGTGCGGATGGTCTTACTAAAGTAAGACTAGCCACATAGGCATGGTATGCTGTAGACTCCCGACGTCTTTAATCTCAGATCACTGATTTTAGCCGGAGGACGGAATATTTTCTTAATTCTGTATCGAGGCAGTATCTTGCCTATTTTCCCGGAGATGTTGCCTGAATAAGGGATGAAGGCCAGCGGCTTTGCCTCAACTTCTGACTCCACTGGGAGTTTCTTTGACTTCTTCCAATGTGCCAGATCTATCAGTCAGTCAGGATATCTGTTCCTAGTGAAGGTCAGACGGAAGTGTTTAAGTTCCGCCGGCAGGCTGTCGGCATCGGAAATCTCCCTCGCTGTGTGTACTAACGTGTACAGCACGGTGTTCCTCTGTGCTGGATGGTGGAAACTGCTGGCATGTAAGTAGCGGTCTGTGTGTGTGTGTGTGTGTGTGTGTGTGTGTGTGTGGTTTCGGTACACACTATTCGAAAGGGTCCCCCCTGGTCTCCATCTGATAAGAATGTCTAGGAAAGGCAGGCTGCCATTCTCCTCTAGTTCCATCGTGAATCGGATGTTTTGATGAATTCCGTTGAGGTGATCTAGGAATTCGTAAAGACTGAATGTGTCATCTACATAACGGAAGAAGCATTTCGGCTTAAGGATGGACCCTTCGATCTCCTTATCCTCGAACTCCTCCGTGAACAGATTGGCCACTACTGGTGACAGTGGTGACCCCATGACCACACCATCGGTTTGTTCATAGAATCTCCCACTATAGGTGAAATAGATGAAAGCAAGAACCAGCTCGAAGAGGTCTGCGATGTTGTGTTATAAAAGGCGGCTTAACAGTTGTAAAGTGTCACTAAAATGAACCTTGGTGAATAACGAGACGATATCGAAGCTGACCATGATATCCGTGAAGCCGCGTCGTTTGGAGTGCCTTGACAAATTGGACAGAGTTCTTCACAAGATGAGGACAATTACCAACAAACGGGCTAAACATACCCATTAGGTGGTTGGCCACATTGTATGTGGGACCACCAATGGCACTTAACTATCGGGCGTAGAGGTACGTCTTCCTTGTGAATCTTGGGGAGGCCGTAGAGTCTGGGTGGCCTGATGGCACGAGGTCGAAGGCTCTTGATGACGTCAGATGTAAATTCGGCCCTCTTCAAAAGAGCCGTCGTCTTCCTTTAAATCCTCAGAGTTATATCGTCGTTAAGAGGCTTGTAAGCGGTGTCATCAAGCAGTTTCCTTATCTTGGCATCGAACATTTCGAACGTGAGAAGTACGGTAGCATTCCCATTTCCCGCTGGCAACACAACAATCTCGTCATTCTGACGTTAAGGGACGGATGCGAGACTTTCTGATTTCGTAATGTTGGGCTTTGGGAGGTTGGTCCTTTCCAGAATACTACAGGTTTCCCTTCTTATCTCTTCGGCCATATCTACTGATAACCTGTGCGCGGCTTACTCAACAGCACAGATGATTTCCTTTACGGGAATAGCCCCAGGCGCTGGAACAAAATTCAGGCCTTTGGACAAAACTATTTCCGTGGCTGCGCTAAGCTGTATCCCGTTAAGGTTGACCACAGAGCGTTTTGTGTTTAGTTCTTCTTTTGGACGTTGTGCGTGGGACAGAGGGTCGAATTTGGCTTGTCTGGTCGATGTTCTTTCGTACTCCAGGTACCTCTGTGCTCTTGTAGCTGCCGCGAGTTCGTCGCCGAAAGCTCGTCTTTCACCCACACAATCCGGCAGCGAATCCGCGAAGATTATATTGCAGCGAAACGCCGGGAAAGCCTTGGTTAACACATTGCCTAGTGTCGTTTCAGTTACCGGGGCGTATGATGTTTACCGACTGGGCGATGGATAGAGGTGCGCCTCCTACCAGCACAGGCGAGACTCTTCCCATGGCCCGCTCTTGGTAGCTGGACTAGCCTGGCTCGGCCGGTAAATGCGCGGGCCGTGGGAATCCAGCTTAAACAAGACTGCGGTTATGCCACGCTGTGGTCACGTTGTGTGGCAGGGTACCCACTCTTCAGTGTGTACCACCCTCTTCTATCCACTGGTTTCACACATGCAGCACTGTAGTTGCACCCCCGAGTCCCATTCGAGCCGCGATGTCACGGAACTACCAACCTGATCCCCGGAGGCTAATCTTTCCGCCACGTTCGTCTTATGTCATATACTGATATTGCGTTCTTTGACGTCGAAGAGGTATACCGGCTTTCTTATACGTTTTCCACATAGTTTGACGATTCTGCGTCGACTTATCGTGGCGTAACATTGACCTGTGCGTTCACACCCAAGGGGGCGCTGCTGGGACTACGTGCTCGCCATCTCTCTAGTCCTAATAACTTATTGTTGTTCCACTGTTCTGTACACCCTCCGTTTTTTGAATTATTCAAAGCATTCCTTCTGGGTGTTAGAATTTCCAGACAGTAGTGTAGTACAGGGTGAGCAGTAAGTGTGGTGGCCACTTAGCCCAGTTTGTAAAACGACAGATTGCGTACTGCAGGGTCGGAGTACAATCCTCGAAAATACGATGACTTTTACTATTTCTGAACGTAAACCGTATGACGATTAATCCTATGTCTGTCTACTGGCGGGAAAAATTCTTGGTATTTAATAGACAGGAGCGTGGCATTGAACTCGCTGCCAATATACTCGTATTCGTATGTAGTACATCTGTATCTGTACTTTGCAATTTACAGAAAACTTGATGGCAGAGAGTACTTTGTAATAGCTTAATCCCTGATGTGGGCATTAAAGTACCTGACTGCGAGGATTCACATAGCTGCCATCGTCTTAACTATGCTTCATTACGATATAACTCGGCGAACGAATTGTTTCAGTGCCCTCCTAAATAATCATTCTGCATACTGTTTCGCGCCCTGCTCCCAGAAGTTTTCTCCAAGCAAATTCAAGTTAAAGCACCAAACTGTTTCTAGTTTACTATGCGGTTTCCCCCAACCGTATAATATGCAACCACAGAATTTGCTGTGAAAATTTTTGGACTTAGAATGGGACCCGCGGACGGAATTGGTAGAAACATTCACCTCGTACTTTGAAGTATTTACAACGAATGCAGGTGTACAAATAAAAATAAAGAAAACGTTTGCGTGGAATACACAGTTTGATATTTCATACAGAACAGAATTTGGTTTTTCTATTTGATTTGACGAATCATCAAAACGATGATCACTAGTTAGTGAAACACAAAAATTTTCTCTAACTTTTAAGTAAAATTATAATTATAGGAGCGTTAAAGGTAATGTAGAAATGATATCATGGTTCGCACAAAATTTCATGAACATGTAACTAAGGCGCTACTGCCCAGAATCATCCAAATCCGTGATTACTAAGTCCCCTGAGTGTCCTTTCTAATACCTTATAGTTCTGTCTCAAGCCTTGTCTGCCCGTCGGATTTAGGGCACAAACCGCTGACAAACAGTTCAGTTAAAAGTATTAAGTATATTAGCCGTATTTTTAATCTAAAATATTAATCTATCTCAGGAGTTTTGGAACATCGAATTATTAGTGGTAGCTCGCATTTGAACTTCTAATTTAGTTAGTTACGATCCATTAATATGATCACATCATCGATGATTATTGGAACTCTATTCTGTTCCATAATCATTGTAACCTGTTCCACAATGGTCTTTTTTGCTCCAGATCGTGAAGTGACGAATAGAGAACTAACTTTCGTTGTTATACTCACATTCGTTGTTATACTCGCTACTGCAGCGTAGATTGCTCGAGAAATTATGCCCATTAACTTTTGTTACTTATTTCCCTGTCCGGTCAGTCCGGTGACAGAAGGATTGGCCGCTTAAGGTACGCGCTCACTAGGGCGGGCCTCATCGCATCGCATCGGGTCGCATCGCATTGAGCGAAAATGCTGCAACGCACATCTGGACGCAGCGAGTCGCATTTCTTTTGTCACCGCCTTCGGTTCTCGACGATTATTCAGCCGCTTCTGCACAGCAAATGGACACATCAGACAAAGGGCTCTTATTTTTAAATATTCATTAAAGAAAATTAAGCAGAAAAGACAATGGGTTTAATTTTCCGCATTTCTTAGGCACATTAGGTGGCAAACATGTTACAACAGTTCTACAGAATTGCGGTTCTCTTTATTTTTAATGCAGAAAAATGAATGTTTTTCATGGTTTTAATAGCCCTTGCAGTTGCAGTTGTATTTTGGTCGCCGGAGGATTGGGAAAAAATTAATACGGCAAAATCTTTAGCCACAACAATTTAGGTGAGGCAATGGCTGCAGGAAAACTGAATTTTCACGTTGACAAGTGAGATAAAATGCAGTATGTAATAGTAGTAAATGAAGCTTTTCCCCTTTCGAGATGAGGCCTATTTCAGAATATCAGATAAAATGAAATGAAGAGAAACGAACTTTCAATTACACGCTCAATAAACTATGGAGGGTGATCGATAACTGCTTTGGTGTTATAAGTAGAAGGTTTCAAATCTGTGAAAGAAGAATGTCGGTGTTACCTAATAAGATAAATAAAGTAATACTAGCCACGTGCTGCAT
The DNA here is from genome assembly GCA_031002005.1 of Vandiemenella viatica. NCBI lineage: Eukaryota > Metazoa > Arthropoda > Insecta > Orthoptera > Morabidae > Vandiemenella > Vandiemenella viatica. The sequence goes on from JARYHS010009186.1 coordinate 241,433,712, forward strand.
TCATAACCTTTTGATTAACGATATTTGAATTGGGTTGCAGAAGGTAAGAACGAAAATGACAACATAGAAATTTCAATACTTGACTTACAGAAGTTTCTAGGTTACATCAGAAATCATTAAGATTTGGAATAATTTCACAAAATATTTTTAAACAATTAGGTTAGTTGGTAACACGAAGTTTTAGAAGCGGCATTCGAAGAAAGTGATAGAAAATTATAATACACACGTAAAATAACAAAAAATACGAAACATGACATTATACCATTTAACTAGTTTCCTATTTCCTTCCAATTTTTTTTTTTTGTTATTATATTTTGCGTCTTGTAAATCATAAAACTCTTTGAATGTCTTTACTAATGAGATGCAGTGCTCTTTATCCATTACGTTTGAATAGTTTAAGTTAAAACAATACAAGCAAGGAACAAGTGAACATGAGCTAGAAATATTATAATTTTTAATCTTTATTAAATTTCATAAAGTAATTAAATTTTCAGATTGTAATTACTTATATTTTTTTCAGAAATCATCCACCATCCTGCGTGCAAATTTGCAGCTAATTTCGTTTAAGTAATGTAGTTAATTCACAGAAATAGGAACACACAATTTACAAAAGTCAGTTACTGCTGATGGAGCTCCTATCGCAAACCTGGTCGCGACTGAGCGCATCGAGGCGCACAGGCGGAAAAATACGCCTGGCCAAGCGATCCTGCCGTGCGACGCGACGCGACGCGACGCGGCCCGCCCCGCCCCGACTCGACTCTACTCGACCCGCCTCTGGTGTGCGTTACCCCATTAGAATTAGTGTAAGCGATTGCAGACGCATTTCTGCGATGCGACGCGACGCGATGCGATGCGGCCCGCCGTAGTGGGCGCGGACCTTTAGAGTTGCCTAGGGTGTGCCCGATCACTGGAATTCAAGAAATACTTAGTTTTCGGGGAGACTCCTTCTTTGCACCCAAAATTTTGTTTAGGCTGTATACTTCATTATTAAATTCTAAATTATTATTTTTCAACATTAGAAACTGCTACTGGTTAAAAGTCAAACTCGTCTTTACTCTATCACAGCCCGAAGTTCTCATGTTTATCTAGTTGTCCAGTGTGTTGGCCTTATATTAGTGTAATTCCTGTGGACTGCTTTGTCAGCTGCAGGCTACGCTGCCCATGTCGACACGCTGACGTCGGAGGGACCAGCGCCACCAGTGTCTAATCGCACACCAATTGCTCGCAATTTGTTCAGAGTTCGATTTCTGAGTGATTGTTTCACTTTCACCTGGTGGGTGACATGAGACCCCTGCTCGGCCATACAGATTTTAGTTTTCCATGGTTTCGCCGAATCACTCCGGGTGAAAGCCAGGACAGTTCTTTCAACAGGCCATGGGGCAGTTGCTTCCAGATCCTTCTCAATCCTCTACGGACTCTGATAACCTCTACTTTGAAAAGTCTAAACATAGACAAAATCGACATGGAAAAAACTACATACTTTTAACACATGAAAAACATTTTAAAGTATTTTTATTTGACCGTTTTGTGAAACCCTTAGGAATCGTTCTACTGCATTTCAGCAACAATCGATTCTATTCTAACGATGTCTGTCGGTTTTGGGTATAATTATTCGGCAGTTTGTCTTAAGAACTGATACATGTCTTTAGAATACCGACATAGCTTCAGCCGTTGAGATAAGCGAGCGTGATACAGCCGGCTGCACATGCTCCATTCCATGTCTACAGCCGGCTGACACTTGGAGCATGCGCAATTGCGTGTCGTCCAACGTAATGCACCGATCTGTCGCTTCGGCGAGTTCACCAATCCGCCACAGAAGTCAACACTTCAAAAACAAATCCACACACTCCCGAACTACAGTAACCACTTTTGAGTTCTCAGTTTCGTTTTTCTAGATCGCAACAAACCCAATATTTAGAGCAAGGGTGGCCAAGCCGCGGACCGCATGAGGACCACCTTGAATATTTTCCCGGCCCGCGAGATTCATCACACTTTTACAAAATACATTTATTTTATAATGGCCAAAGTAGTGAAAACCAATGTACAAAAGAATACATTATTTATACATCCATATTTTGAAAATTTATTTCATTTATATTTATGTATTTTTATATATCATTGTTAGTGTTATATATTTCTTCGAAATGGGCATTTAGTATCATTATTATTATATTATGTATGTTTAAAAGTAAGAATAATAATAAACACAATCATAATAACTCATTATATTTCAATTTTTCATTAAAAAAAATGTCTATAGTGGGTCTAAATCTAATATGGGGATATTTTTTTTATTTAGCACACATTTTTACAGCCTAGTATCTAGAAACTAAAATAGGCCTTAATTTAACACAACAGTTTTACATTTGATATTTCAACAGATAATTTCACAATGAATAATTTGAATTTTTGTTATGTATGGCTTTGGCAATATCTGTACAGTCTTTTCTTGTTGGCACGATACATACAATTGTTTCGCTGTTAACATATATTATAACTTTCTAAACTTGCTGCATTTTGTCATGATTTATTATAGTTTTCTAGTTTTGTATGGTGTCTGCAGTTTCCTGTCCACTTTATGGTTAGAATTTTTAATATTTCACTATGTCACTTCGTACGTCTACCACTACTACTATTACTAAACTATTACTACTATCTACTACTCTACCATCTAAGAAAGCATTTTCCAGCATTGGTATCGGTGCGGTAATCCGAATTCCAATGATTTTATATGCGGCTTGCGGAGTTATGAAGCATTTCGAAAGTGGCCCGCAAGATCATTTGGTTTGGCCACCCCTGATTTCGAGCGATGCGACGCTGTAGATTGCGCGGCAGTTTTAGCAAACTTTCTTGAGCACATTAACTGATGGAAAGAACAGATTGTCATCGTGGCAGAGGCAAAATGAGTCAACAACGGCGAGAATGCACTCACCCCGGCGAGTCAAACTCGGTGTAACTAGAATTTCAATAGGGCAACTCATGCCGAATCCAGAGAAAACTGTTTCAGGTGTCTATATTAGGGTTGGATTCAGAAGCTCGTGACGTATTCTCGTTCAGCCATTTTTACGACCATACCGTCTTTCAATATTTGTTGGTTTGCATTAACAAATATCCAGTTTCGAGTTTCGGCGTTAAACCGAGCGTGTTGGGAGAGCATTAGGGAGGACAGGGCTACAAATGCCCTTCCAGCCATCCAGATTTCGGTTTACTCCAGCAGAATGCCGGGAGGGTTCCTCAAAAGGCAAAGGCCAGATTCCTTCCCGTCTTCTCCCGAGATCTCGACGTAGATGAGTCATCAAACATGAAACAAAAATATTGAGCATCAATCCTACATTGTTGACCTGTTATAAAGCCTCTACAACTTTTAGTCTCAAATATTTTATTTGCCTCATAGACACAGGGGTCGTTACAGGCAGGAAAAATGCTGAACAAATAATCGGCAATTTCCTTTTGAAGGAACCATGCTGACACTCTCGTGGAGTGATTTGGAAAACGCGTGTAAAACCGAAATCTGGACGGCCGAACGGGAATTTGAACCCGGCTTCTCCTGAGTGCCAGACTATTCGTTGATGGTTAACGAAAGAGATCTGTAGAAACGTTTAACATCTACCACGTGGTTGCTCTAAGAACCAGGAAAATTGATCTATCGAGGAGGCTTGTCTGTTTACTACTCTTCAAGCTGTCATTAGGACTTCTCGGAATCTTCCCCGCCAGTGGTGTGACTAGCTCACGTGATTCGTCGGCATTTCCACTTGCGTAACAGCCACTACAAAGTATTTGACGTATGGTTCTTCGACTGCTGCTCACTAAAGTTCATTTTGTTTTTCCAGGGAACACCATAATGGATGGCTGGAGCAACGAACTCTGTCAGACCTGAGGCTTGGCGATGGTGAGTACAACAACTGGCAGTGGTTGCATGAAACTCTCCCTCTCCTTATGCATTTGATTGCAGACGATCATAATTCATTTGCATATAATGTTCGCTTGATACACTAGTGCCTTTGTGTTTATGCTGCTCCAATATTTTTATACATCTGCTACAATCTACCCTTTTCTCTTTGTATAGTGTTTACATTTATTTGTAGTAATAAATGGTAAAACATCTTGTCGGTTCCTTTTGTTAATGTTTTCTTCGACACGTTGGTGCATTTTGTTTTGTTGGATCAACTAATTTTCGAGTTATACAAATAACGGTTCATTTGAAATTATCTATTTATACTTTTTCACTACCTAAGGTACATCTCCATAAATATATGCGGCTTTAGAATATTCTACACTAGAAGAATCTTTTCTGGTAGTATGAAGAGTTTGTTTAAAACTTATCATACCCATTATTCTGCCTTGTTCCTTTGTCGTTCGAATAATCGGGTTGGTAATGAAAGATTCTAGATTTACATCCTTCTGCCTCCTTTCAAATTAAGTTCCAGAACTCAGCTGTAAAACCATTGAGACAAGTGTGACTTTGAATAAGAATGTGTCAAGAAATTTTTATTACAGTTCGATTTACTCGTAGTTATTTGTAACGGAGTATTTTTCCGGTAGTAATAACGCTACCCACCTATTTTTAATTTTTTTTGGGTGCAATTTTCCCAACCACCTAATTTTGCCCTTTTCGAATTTTAATTTTAAATTATTTCACTGTTTCTGGTAAATACTTCAGCATTGGTATTTTATATATTACGCTTTACCAAAGTCGTTCCATAATAAGAAGGTAAGTGGGGCCATGAAGTATATATAGACTGTGATTCATTCAGCTGCATTCTGGTACTCTTATACAATTATCCAGCAGACAGTCTAGTTTAGGAATCCTCCTGTCATTATTCTTATAGTATTCTCGTGTGTTCTCAGATAAATGGGAATCGGGTGGAATGAGGCAGTTGAAGTTACTAAATGAACCTGTTATAAGAGTTGTTTCCGGCCCCAAAGTCTGACCTTGCTTCTTCGTCGAAAGGAAATGTTTTCGATGTGAGGCAAACACAGTGGCTGCAAGTTGAGCATAACAAGCTACTGCTGGTTAAAACGCCCGTCGAGGCGAGAAGGGACGCGTTTGCTTCAAGAGCTGAGGTCGGTTTAGAGTTTGCCACTGTCATTATTGAAAATAAGGAACAATTCATCGTCAGTGTCGTTAAGGGTTTACACCTGTGTTTTAGCCGGACCTGTCCAGAAAATCCTGGACAGATCGGAATAGGTTTTAAGCTATTTTGTTCGTTACAGAACTTTTATGTTAGGGTTGCTCATTCATCGCCAGCTAAACATTGTTTCGAAAATTGCGTGTTCTTGTTGTTTCTTTACAGCCAATGTTTATTTTATTTTATCGTCTGAATGGTTAACCCATTTACAGTGTGTTAAACAGGTGTTTTTATTTTTTTTATTTTGGCAAGTTGCCATAGCCGTTCTTGGAGTATTAATGCCCTCGATGTCGATGCGCTATAAAGGCTTAAAAACTACAACTTAATGACTCGTTGTTAGGCACTTTGGAGCGTTACAATCGCTGTTATTTTTGTCGTTCAGTAAGAAATCTGCTTGATACTCAGTGCGTTCACTACGTCGCGACTGGGCTGAGGATGAGTTGTGAACTTTGGTATCTGAGATGGTATCGATGATTTGTTTGTTGTTGGGTGGCGGGCGGGGTGGAACATACTGTCGCCGGCGTTTCCGGGCGGACGCGACGTTCGTGACGCACCACCGATAAGGCAGTGTTCATCCACCAGAGTGCTGGCGAGCTGTCCAGTAACAAGAACGGCTGTCGCAGTCCACGGAAACCACTGTAAGCTGGCTCAAGGTACGTCTCGCATTCCGTTCTTTCATAGCAATTATACGTTTAGGTCGACTTTTTTTCTTTTTTCTTTTTTCTTTAATTAGTCAGAGCGGCGTTCAACAAAGATGCTCTATTTCGGATTTTTTAAGTGAAAACTTCTATATGCGTGTTAGTTGCTGTTTTTGGCGGAGGTAAATCTAAGAGATCGCGACTTCCGGTCACCGACATGATATGAGGTGTTGCGCGTATGATATGCGCATTGGACGCGTCACCAACATGCTAATGTTAATAGTATATCCGTAGCTATAAGTATGACGTGTTACGCTTAGATAGCAGTGAAAGTACAGATTATACGGTATCTAATATATATGTGTATATTTTGCCAGTGTTCTTCATAGAAACAGGTTTTACCTGATTTTGATGGAACTGTGCGCACGTATACTTTAAAACAAATAGAAAATTACTGTTTACGTTCGATTTACAAAATCCTAAACCATCTCCTGCTTTTCCCCCTCACCTTAATTTCTGTCATCGTTGTTCATACAGACCCAGTTTTTATCAGGTTTTGGTGGTACTTAGCACACGTATACTTCAAAACAGGGCGGTCTGGTAGCTCGGCGGTTAAGGCGCTGATTTCCGAAATTTCCTCTCTCCGGTCGCAGGTTCAAATCCCGTGGTGAGCAGGAATTTTTAGGAGTTATGTTTATGTGAGCTACGCCGGGAGAATCCGTGGTTCTGATTCCACGATAAAGTGTATGTTTCTGAGGAAAGGAATTGGCACAATAGTTTGGTACACCTCCTTCGGGAATATTCGACCAACCTTTAAATTGTTGACTAAGTTAGATTTTTAGTTTTTGAAGTGAATATTTCTTTAGACGGGTTGGGCGATTTTTGGATGGGTGAAATCGTATAAGTTCTCGTGGCCAACATGCACTATTATCTGTATCGGCCTGGTGGCTGTGTGGTTAAAGTGTCTGACTGGGGAACGAAAGGTCTCCGGTTCGAATCCCTGCCTCGACGGAGATTTTCGTGGACCCTCAACCCGACCTTCACAGCTTGCTGTATAATGTGAAATACGTCAGAACGCTTCCGTGATTCGGATTCCACGTTAAACTGTAGGTGCCCTGTATCTGGTACCACTTCCGGGTTAGGTTAAGGCGGCTAAGACAGGGGCGGAATGCGTAGCCAATAGAAACCCAGTAACCAGGTCATTACGACCACATGGAATTATTATTATTATTTCGTATAAGTTTTCACTTCTGTTGGCAGTCCCCAATGATTGTCAATTGTTTTTGTTATTATTATTTGCTGAGGGATACCTTTCTCGATAAACCAGTAACCAGGGAGGACGATCTGCCGAGCCTGGTGGGTGGATGGTAACTTTCTGGGACGGGATTCGGGTGGACGCGGGTTCAAATCTCAGTCCAGTCGTCCAGATTTCGGTTTACCTTGATTTACTGAAATCACTCCAAGCTAATGTCGGAATTGTTTCTTCGAAAGGTCCCATACCCTGTCTTCGGTTCTGCAAGCCTTAAAATTTTACAGTTCTAGTTGGGATTGCAGCTACGGTGCTGGAGTGTTCTTTACTCGCTGTCAGCGTAACTCACTTGTACTGTATCGTAACTTTTAACTTGGCTTAGTTGGGGGTTTGGATACTTACTGATTTTTTTTTCAGACCTCCATTTTCTTTACAGTTTTTTAAATTTTTAGAGCGCCGCTGTTTATATTTTTTATTCTTAGAAATATTTGAAAAGAATGTTCGGAGCACAGGTCCGTGTAGCAATTATTTTACCAAAGTTTTCCAGTCAATTTAATTGACAGAAAGTAGCATTGATCACACGACAATATTTCTTGTAAAATTAGGCCCAGTATCGTGTTGTTTAGTGACAGAGAGCTAAGTCGACACTTCGGTGTGTATTCAAGCTCTGAAACAGAATTGCTTCTCTCGGTATCATAGATCATTGATTTAAAATAAAATAAAATTTACTGGTGACTAGGCCATTTCAGAAAGTGTAGAGAATACACACTGTGAAATGTAAACTTGGATCAGCGCTAGATCTCATACAAGTATCTTTGTCACTAACAAATACGACACTGGGCCTGTTTTTACAAGAATTGTATTTGTGGGATCTCTCTCTCTCTTTTTTTATATATATAACCGAGCGGGGCGGTGTAACGGTTAGCGTTCTCGCCTCGCATTCGGGAGGACGGCGGTTCGAATCCCCGTCCGGGCATCCAGATTTGGGTTTTCCATGGTTTCCCCAAATCACTCCAGGCAAATGCCGGGATGCTTCCTTCAAAAGGCCATGGCCGAATTCCTTCCCATTCCTTCCCATTCCTTGCCCCCATCCTCGCCCCCCATCCTTTCCCGTCTCTAAAGACCTCGATGTTAAAAAGAGACGTAAAGCAGTTACAAAAAAATAAAATCTTTTTATATATGTATATATAAGTTCGTCGCTTTTTCTGATTTGTGGCTCAAATTTAAAAGTTCCATTTGAAAATCGTTGGATAAGGATATTCTACGGGTTTGCGTCCGGTGTGAGCAATGTCTATTACCATAGATTTGACTGCTATATAAGTCAATTCAAAGTAACTTCAAAACTAAACATAACTCTCCATGTGTAAAAGAAATTTGAGGCATATAGCATTATTAAAAGCAAAGAAATTAATCTGCAAATATGCGCCAAACTTTTTCACGTTTGGGGTGAATTGATATACGGGGATAGTTGCCTGCATACACTCAGTTAAACTGTCCTGCTTGATCCAGTACGTTATTAATGCGTTTTGGCTCGTAGAGAACCAACTAGGAAAGTTTGAGTGCACCGAAAGCCTGAGGCGTGAATTGCCGTGGACGGGCGCCCCATTGCATACCTGCTGTTTACTCCGAAAGTAAGCGTTTGCGGCCCAAAGTGTATCAGACATTTTTGTACTGTTTTGATGATACTACCATCTACTAATATATCCGATACTTTTTTAACACCTGGCCAACACGGGTTATGGAATCACTCAGTTGTTTGGTTCCTAAAAGAATACATGAAGGAAATACTTATATTTCTGTGATTAACAAATGACAAAACCATTATTCTTTTCTAGCTGATACGTTGCATGTCATCCTAGATGTTTCTTACCGTTTCACGCTTCGAAACTTGTCTGGACTAGTCTTTATTGCTTCGGTTTTTCACGTTAAGTGTAGCATTCCACGTAAGATATTCCTTCGATCTCCTCATTTCGTCTACCCATGATTAATGTATAACTGCTGGTAAGATTAAATCAACAGCAGCAGCTGAAAATTTAAATGAAAACGGCGAATTAAAATGTGTGAAGGTGAGATATGGAATATGAGCTATGCGCCGGCAGATGATGCAGCTCAGGAAGAAAAACAACGTTCCCATCCATATTTATGGGTGGCACAAGTGAAGCTTGATGTACTGCAACAAGTTATTGTATTGGTCGTTTACAATCGTCTTTGTTTGAATTTGCTGAATACATCTTTTACGAGACTGGAAAAGTGTCTAAAATGCGCGCAACGTACTCGTTTTTTCACATCTGTTGTATTTTATGATGCTCGGTCGATTTACACGAGACTCGAAACCGCCGATTTCGAGTAACAGAGGAGTCGGTAAATCGAACGAGGCTTTTGACAGCCTCCAATGAGCTACTCTGGTGGAGGCCACCACGTCTGATAGCATCTCCCCAGGCACGCTGCCTCCACATGTCGGTCCCGCTTATCTCCACGCGACACAGTTTTTGTTACGTTGTCTAACAACGGGAGGACCAGAAATGTGCTTCGCCGATTTTAAGAGATTAATCTAAAATTCTGAAATAGTGTCTTTCTGGATTTTTGTAGTAAATGTTATTGTAATGTGAATGGTGTATGATTTCATTAGATTCTTCTTTCGTTTTTCCAAAATAGTGTAGGCACTGATGAAGATTGCATTGATCAATGTCTTGTAATCTGCCACACGAAGAGTCTAGACTGGAAAAAAAGGCGTTATGGGTAATGCTTTGGCCTCGCGTTCGAGTGAACTATGGTTTGAATCCGCGTCCGACAATTCAGATTTAGGTTTTCTATCTCTCTGGGTGAATTACAGAATTTTTCCTTCAAAGGGCTGTGGACGAATTCCTTCCCTTTCCTTTCTCACGGTCCTTTCTCGCTTCTAATGACATCAACCTCAAGCCATAATACTACTAATAATAAAATTGACAGTCATTGCGAAGGAAGTGAAAACTTAAAACTATGAGTATCATATGCGCAACAAGTCATATAGCTACAGATATACTGATAATATCAATCGGTGACGGAAACTCATATGATTTTACGCATCCAAAAAGTCGCCCAAGGCGCCTTCAATTCAAAAACTAAAAATCTTAGTCCACAACCCGAAGGTTGGTCGAATCTTCCCGAAGGAGATGTACCAAGCTATTAGTGTGAGAAGCAAGAAGGCTAATGCCTTTCATCTAGAGGCCTGCGGTTTAACGTGCAATCAGAACCACGGAACATCCCGGCGTAGCTCATATACTCAAATATAACTCCTAAAAAATTCCTGCTCACCACCTGATTTGAACCCGCGAGCGGAGAGAAACTTTCGGAAGTAAGCGCCTGGGCCACTGAGCTTCCAAACAGCCTTGTTTTGTACTTTTACTATCAAAATCGGATTAAAACTGGTATTGTATAAAGATCGTTTGAAAAAATTGAGGGGTTAATAGGAGAAGAGGTGTTTTATTTATTTTTTTGGCCAGAAATCTTCCCACGCACGCACACAATTACTTACCAAAGTTTCATCGCAATCGGATGAGTGGTATAAGAATGCTAGGAAGATGCACAAACCTACAAACATTCATTTTCATATGTTGTCCGAGCGCAACACGTCATACTTGTAGCTGCAGACATATTTCTGTTACAGCATGTTGGGGAGGCGGACTCAGAATCGCCCAATGCGCCTAAAGAAGTTTTCACTTCAATAAAAAATAAATTAATGCATAATAACGGTGAAAAACCATCGACAAAATGACGTATGGCTAAATTAACAATGCAGTTTATTTTACAATATATTTTTATTATAAAAAGCTAGATCACGAAATTGTAAAAAATGTTATGGTAGTATCAGTTTTCGGGATGTAATAGACGAAAATTATCGTCACTAAAAGACAGATTTCAACCATTCGTTCTCTTGTTCGTTCCTGCGTGACGTGAAAGAAACGCGTTTCTAGATAATCGTGATGAAAGCTTTTGAACGTATATATTTGTTTACAATTTCTCCCGCACTGACATCTGCTGAAAGTATAACCATAAAATGCTAGAATACCTGCGGTGCTCGGGTGATTTCTTCCGCCTCCCTCCCCCCCTTCTTCTTGACAGTAAAAAGTATCGAAATTCACAAAATGAACAAATTTTGCATTACGTAACCATTAGAAAATGATTTACAGAAAACTCACTTTGCGACACTGTTTTTTCGACGAATGTTTCACTACTTAGATCTTTCGGGCTGAGTCAGTCGAAAGAAAATCAAGAAACGAGTTTGACTAACTGTGTTGAATTTAAGTTAACTTTTGTTATTAATATCTGTAACCTTCAACTGCATACAACGTCCGTTGGTGTTCTTCCACTCTCCTGAGAATTTCTGCACCCAAGTTCGGTTCAGGCTTTTTTTGTTAGCTTTTTAAATTTTAACATTTTTTTCAATTTTTATTTTGGTAAAAATTCCTTCCATTGTTACAATATTGCTTTCAGCCAGAATGTCTGCTGAACAATTTCTCGGAGAGTGAAAATAATGAGTTCCTGTGCTTGACGTTATGGGACCTGGTGAGGATAAGTTAGTATCCGACTTTGAACTCGACAAAAACGAATCCAATCGCAAGTATATGTTGTTAACTAGTACCCCCCCCCGCCGCGGGATTAGGCTATCTGAAGAATCACCCGCCATTACAGCGGGGATGGTGAGGCGAGTTTTGCCATCCATTAAGTGTATCCACCTGGCCGTGGCGTTAAAGCCTATCTATTAGTCCCGTGAGCTCACGGCCTCGCACACACTCCATATGGAGACAAGGCGGAAGCCCCAGCGACCGACCAAACACAGGCTTGAGGTTGGCGTGCGTTCCCCCGCACCCAATCGACAGTGTAAAGCGTCACTGATGGACACAGGTTCCCGCACACTCGTCCAAACTTCAAATAGTATCATCGTAACGCCGCAGCAGTCCAGGGACCGCCACAGCGTTCAGAAGGTGCTGCTGCCGTACCCGGGCCAGATGTTAGGACCCATGCACTACAAATCCCCACTTACATGGAGCAGAGTTTCTCAAAGTGTGGTACACGCACAATAGTCAATATCGCTCATTGTCGCCAGTAGTGAAGCTAAAAAAAAAAAGATCGCAGTTTTTTTTTTTAAGGGAGTTCGTCATTGCCCTGGGAAATTTTATAGGGGTACCTCGAGCTGCCACCTGCCACCTTCAACCTTCAACGGTGCACGTTGGCTTACCGGTACCGTCTGTTTTCCCCCGGCTGATTCGCGACACCACTCTGCACACAAGGGTTTACTGTTGGCAGCAGCAGCAATTCCCCTCCTTTTCCGCGTCATCGACCTCACTGCCGAGGGTATTGGCACTGAGGGATTCCAGCGGCATGGAGCACCAAACCCGTGACCGCACCGCACCCCGTTTGCCTCAACCAGGTACATTGACTCCCTGCACTGTATTTTGCTACATACCACTTTACCTGATCACCGGCGTCCACCTCAGCAGCATACACGGAAGCTACAAATAGCCGCCACCTACAACAGCGAACGCCGGCTTACCGGTACCGTGTTTTTCCGTCCTGCAAGGTCACACCACCTCCTTGAACCCCGACCGATCGAAGTCCCGAAGACCACAGCGCCGACACAACCGGAGTATCGGGACAGTTACGCATCTCGGCGGTAAGGGTATCGCGTCCCTCCAACAGCATAAGCGGTAAACTTACGAAAAGAAATGAGATCCCACAAAAACAATTCTTGTAAAAATAGGTCAAGTCTTGTGCTCGTGTAGTGACAAAAAGTTATGAGATTTCCTTCTGAGCCAAGTCTACACTTTACAGCTTGTATTAACTTCACTTTGTGAAACAGAATGGTTTCTCTCGGCGTCATAATCATTTATTTAGAATAATAAAAAAAGTATCTGACTTGGCTATTACATACGAAGTAATTTTTACTGAAATTGAAGGCATAATATTTACTTGTCAAATTCGATAAAGAGAGAGGGAAATCTTGGTTTTAACGTATTTGTATGTTTGGTATAGGTTAGCTAAAACCTGGCGCGCATAATGGCCAATCACCAGATTTTTAAAATTCTAAATAAATGATCTATGACTCTGAGAGAAACCATTCTGTTTCACAAAGTGATGTGAATACACGCTGTAAAGTGTGGAGTTGGCTCAGAAGGAGATCAATAACTTTTTGTCACTGCACGAGCACGAGACTTGTCCTATTTTTTACAAAAATTGTTTTTGTGGGATGCAGAAAGGACTACAGGGTAATTACGGGTACCCACAAATCTGTCAAAAAGCTGAGGAACGGGACACTGCTTTTAGAAACATCTACAGTACCAATAAGAAGGCTGTCCTACCCCTTAAGTGTGAGAAGCTCGGGAAGTTCGCAGTAAAATGCGAACTCCATAAAACTCTTAACTCGAGTAAAGGCGTGGTCACCTACCGAAACCTAATCTACAATATATTAATACTGAGGAACTCCTTAAGGAGTGGTCAACAGAACATGTGGTCGAGGTTCGTCAGATCATACGAAGGGTAAATGGCAATCTTGAGAAGACAGTCACCTTCGTCCTGACGTTCGACACTCCGACGTTGCCCATAGCCATCAAAGCAGGTTATTTGAACCTTAACATTCGTCCGTATGTCCCGCTGTTTCAAGTGCCAGCGGTTCGGGCATACGACGGCGAACTGCAAAGGCAACCCCACCTGTGGGAAATGTGGAATGGCTGCACACAAGCAAGGCAGTGGTTGTACTCTCCCACAGGTGTATGTCAACTGCTCCGGGTCTCGTCCAGCCTGGATCAGGGAGTGTCGATTGTACCTTGATGAAAAGAAGGTACAGGAGTCGAAAACGAAGGAACGACTATCCTATGGCGAAGCGATGAAACGGTCTAAGGCGCTTGCGCCGCCGGTCTTCGCCACAAGTTTCGCTAAAACGTTGTCAACTCCCGTCAGGAAAGAAACTGATGCTCACAGACATCCTTTGCAGACATGGGCACAAGTACGACGTGCTCATGTCAATGCAAATGTGGCGCAACGTACACTGAGGTCATAAAACCGAACACCGCAAACGTCGGTAGCAACACGTCTGTAACCTCGACCAACAAGGTTCTGGAGTTCCATCAGCAGAAGCACATCCATCTGCTACAACAGTTATAGCTGTGAGACCGTCTGCTGCAGTAGAAGCAGCACCTGCAGCGGAAGCAGTACCAGAATTGTCATCAGCCAGTAGCGGATGGCAATCTTTGTAGAGAGTTCGGGGTCCGAAATTCAATAATACGGATGGTAGTATGTTTGTTAAGTCCCCTTCCTCTTCTCCCAGAGCACAAACTGGCAGGGAAAGAAAGGGGTGAATGCCTCGGTGGAAGAAACGCCTTATCAAATTCAGATTCGTCTTCGGACCCTGAAGACGAGGTTATGCTGGTGGACGAACCTGGTCCCGTTCCTCAGCAGTCACTATCGGAGGACCCACCCGAACACCCGAACCGGGGCGGGTGGTTTTAAAGAGGTAGGATGGCTCCCATTCTTCAGTGGAACGTCAACGGTTTCTTATCTGAAAACAGTTATACGAATGGGGTTTTTAGGGAAACCTGCCCCGTTTTTTAAAATCATTTTTATATTCCGGTTGCCTCCGTCGGTAGTGAAGTGTTTGATCTTTTTATTCAGAAAAACTGTGTTCCTCAAGGGTCAGTTTTAAGCGTGACCTTTTTTGCTATTGCGATTAATAGTATCTCAAGCGTTATAGGGATTTCAAAACGGTACTCCTTATATGTGGAAGACTTTTTAATTTTTTGTAGTTCTACATCGTCCAGACTGAGAAGCGCTGAGTCTCCATTGTTGCACGCTAAGTTGTTTATATTGTAAACTTAAGCTTTCGCAGCTCAGGCGGTTATGAGAATTTACAGTGTGGCGCCATCTACCATTTTTACTTAGGTCGCTATTCAAAGCATTTCAATCACTCGGCGGAAATCTACCGCCCTATGCAGTCAGTGGTTGTAAAGACGCAAGTTGTAACCCTGTTTGAAATTGTTGACATAGTGCAGGTTCGCACTAAAATGACAGAAGTTGTATGTTTCATCCCTCTCTGAACCCATAAATGTACTTCTGAAGAAGACAAGCTATGTTTGTCGAGACTGGAGTTAAGATCAATAAATTTTAAGCAACGGGTTGGCTATTATCTTTATGTATAAAGATGAATGTTTGTTTGTTTGTTCTTCATACAAATCCACAGTTTTCATCCGATCTCGATGAAACTTTGCACACTTATCC
Organism: Vandiemenella viatica; assembly: GCA_031002005.1. Classification (NCBI taxonomy): domain Eukaryota; kingdom Metazoa; phylum Arthropoda; class Insecta; order Orthoptera; family Morabidae; genus Vandiemenella; species Vandiemenella viatica. Next base: position 241,448,978 of record JARYHS010009186.1, read on the forward strand.
TTTGGAACAAGAAGAAAAATACTGTCTATATTTGGTTGAAAAATTATCTGTATAAATAACACATGTTGTCTCATAACTTCGAAATACGGCGATAGACAGACACGTTGGATATGGACGTCTCCGTACCGTGTTTCCGTGTAGTGGACTGGCAGCTCAGTGGATGAGTTGCTCGCGACCAGCCTTATCGAGCGGTCGCTTCGCACTTTCCTGCTGTGTTGTGTAGTTAAGTGCCTACGGAGTAAATATAAGCAAGTGTAGTGAAATTCAAGAGTCATAGAAGTTAATCAGTTCGTTCGAGAATCTACGCTAAAATTCTCGTTTGCGTATGGATATGTGCGTCCAAAAGCATTGGAAATTGATGAGTTGTTATATAGTGAAATTGGACTGCGAGAAGAAAGTGTGTACGGTATCCAGGCGGACTTCCTTGCTAATGTTATATACGTCAAGCTACGAGATGAAGAAGAATGCCTCCGAATTTTGAGGGAAACCAACGGAGAAAGAAAATTCGTACACAGCAATGGCGAGGTAAGCAACGTTTCCGTATCACATGCTGGTCTGGGAATAAGACACGTAAAAATACATAACGTTCCTTTTGAAATCAGTACAGATATCATACGAAAAGCTTTCGACAAATTTGGAACAATCATGACCGTAACCTCTGATAAAAGATACGGTAGCAAAAGATTCGTTATAGACAGCGACATTAGAACCGTGAAAATAGATCTGAAGTGCCACGTAAACATTGCTGGATTTAAAGCACTCGTTATTTACGACGGACAGCCGCGTACGTGTGTGATATGCAACTCTAACGAACATCTCAAGGCTGAATGCACCAAGAAGAGACCTCTGCAGTTACCATCTGAGCGTTTGATCCCTGATACATCTTTCAGTGGAGAACCCTTAAAAGCATCATATGCTCGCGTAGCAAATGGTAATTCCTCAATCAATAGAAACATAAATGATGAACATACTCTCAGAATGGAAACGGATGACCCGTCGAACATCAGAATGGAAACCGAGAATCCTTGCAATGTTGAAGCAACTCAAGAACCACCGAAGGAAAAAGAGAAGAACTATACAACAGAACAAGGACCAACAAAACAGCTAAACTACATTCACTGGAAATGCAATCAACTGAGAAAAAAGAAATCAAGAAAAATGTTATACAACAACCTGTGACAACGCCATCACCTGAGAAAAACGAAACTAAGCTGATGGAAGAACGCAAGCATGAAAACACACCCAACACCAAAAGACCAAGACTTGATAAGAGGGGAGTAGATTCCATAGCGGAAGAATTGGCTGAAAAATCCAGAAAAGGTACTGCCATACAAAGGGAGACAAATACTGCTGAAACCACCCAAAGTGCAAATTCCGATAGAAGGCATAAAACGATGAAAATAAGACCAGCGAGATACTTGAAATAGAAAACGTCTGTGGAAACACTAAAATACTTTGGTCGGACGGGATTACTGGAGAACGCGATACCGGTAGAACTACTTTCCGCCGCGCAAAACAATGACGTCACAACATGGCGTCTATGACGTAAACACCATCCAACGCAGCAACAAATGTAACTAACGGGACAGCACGGGAACTAGGGGGTTATCTGGGCGGGGAACAAAAACAGTCAAAGGTAAAAACCAAAAAATGGTATCGTCATCTCCAATAAACCCCCACCCGCCCAACTGTATAACACGATACCACAACCTTGAAATCAAACATCACTTGAAAACTAAATTAGAACCCATGCAATCTAATAAAATTTTACACCAAAATCATGATATCCTAAGCACTTTCAAACCATCCGTTCCATTGGAAACGCGTTTCCGCTACATCAACATTAAATAACATACTTGTAATACTTCTACACACGAATTATCATCAAAGAATAATTACTTTATAATAAACCCTAAACCATTTTTTCCGACTGCAAAATTACGCACGAACAAAACGTACACCAATACAAAACAGATAAATCTACTTCGTAAATAATTACTAAATAAATCTTCCGTTAGACCATTATAAAATAATAATGCTAAATCCTAGAACAATTAAGATGTCCAATAATACCAAACTTTCTTCCGCCAGAAAAATTAAAAATTCGCGAAAACGTTGTCGCAAGAAACGAAAAAAATTACCAATTCACTAAACAAAAAACGTATTAACTTTTACAAACACATGAACACTCACCGTATCAGTAGCCAACTAACCTTACTAATTAAAAAACAAAAAAGCAACTACAACACATAACCCACAATGTCTCATTAACCACCGACACTTATATCAAAACACTCACCAACATAAAATACCCCACAATCCACCACTAAAACTTCCCACAAACACAAGACCGAAAACACACCAATAACTATAAAGAACCAACTACAAACATACACTTTCACTACATTCATCCTAAATACACAAACAATGTCTCTTCAATCACATAACGGAAATCCATTTGCAAAATCTTCAACACCAATACCATCGATTCACAATTCTACCACCCAACACAAGTCACGAACAACACTCCATCATAACATAAACACATCCGCAATCCGACCAAACACTGACCGCCTATAAATACCCACAATATGTATCGACATCCAATATATATCGAAAATCTCAGATCGAATTCCTCCGCGCAGACACAATGTTATTGTACCGGAATCGCGATCTCCAGTACACCCGGTCGGACGACATCCCTGACATAGAAAAAGAGGATATTCCACGCGAATAAGAAGGATGAGCAAGGTCTTAACTGTTATTAAATTAAACCAAAAACAAAAATACAAAAAACAACTGCTTGTTCAACACTGTGTCAATCAAAATGGCAGAAGGTAGCCCGCTCAGACATACTGCGTGTCCACCTTAAATTTAAATGCATTAAAGCGGAGCAGAAATGAAACTACACAAAGATGACACATCTGTACAACATACCTACAATTAATATAAATTCTATAGAAAGCCACCCTAAAATGAGAAGTCTCGTGGAATTTACATATAATAGTAATGCAGATATTGCTCTGCTGCAAGAGGTGCGCCCCCAATTTTTGAAAACAATTAGAGGATTTAATATTCTACTCAACTCTGTCCCAGATGTTGGTTTGGGCACGGCAATACTGCTGAGAGAAGGAATAGAGTTTAAACAAGTTGAAATGTTAGAAAACGGACGCGGTTTGGCTTGTTCAGTGGATGATACCCACATTATTAATATATATGCACCCTCTGGGAACTCTAAACGAGAGGAAAGAGCAACTATTTTACAAATCCGAAATAACGTACCTACTACGCAATCATAAGGACAAAGAGAATAATAGGAGGTGACTTCAACTGCGTTTTGAAACCAGCTGACCAAATACCCAACTACAACTCCAGTAATGAATTAAAAGAGATAGTAAATAAATTACGTCTAATAGATGCTATGGAAAAGAAATATCCATCTAAAACAGGTTTCACATTTTTATCCAACACCTCAGCAAGCAGATTGGACAGATTCTATGTCACTGAAACGCTGCAAGATCAAATACAAAATATAGAGATCTGGCCAATTCACTTCTCAGACCATCATGCCGTACAAATGAAAATAATCCTACCAAGACAACTGATATATAAACACCCAGGATGCTGGAAATTAAATACTTCAATCCTGAAATGTGACGACCTTAAAAATGAGGGCCGTGCCCAAATCCAAACAGCATTGCGTAAAACTGGCAACTATGCAAACAAAATTTCATGGTGGACGCACTGCCTCAAACCAAGGATCCAGTACAGCCTAAAAAATTATTCTCGTGTCCAGAAAAAATGGCAAGACGATACTAAAGAATTTTGTTACCGATGTTTAAGATACCTCTACACTGATCATCTGACTGCAATGAAAAACATCAAAAAAATCAGGAAAATAAAGGCGAAAATAACAGATTAAAAGGAAACAGTTAGAAGGTCTAAAGATTAGATCCAAAGACATTACTACTCAAACGCTAAAGAACCGTGAAATGGTGTCCGTATACCATGTATTGGCGGAACAGCGAAAGGGGAAAGCAAGGACCATTACTAAACTGAAATCTGAATCAAATGAGCTACTGGTAGACCAGCAACAAATAACAGAATACCTCCATAGATTTTATACGGAGCTCTACAGTAGAAAAGAAGTTAACACGCTCGAATCGGAGAAAATATTGGAACATGTAGATAATTCAATCACTGAAGAAGACAACCAACTTCTCCTTGAAGACATCTCCGTAGAAGAAATATGGAGTTCAATAAAGAGGAGCAAAAGAAACAAAAGCCCCGGTATAGGCTGCATTCCAGTAGAGTTTTATGCGACGTTTTGGAATGAAATCAAGGAACCATTGACTGATGTTTTCAATGAAATACTAAATATGGTGACAATCTCAAAATATTTTTTTTTTTTTTTTTAACAGTTTAACGTCCCTTTTTAACAACGTGGTCTTTAGAGACGGGAAAGGATGGGGGCAAGGAATGGGAAGGAATTCGGCCATGGCCTTTTGAAGGAAGCATCCCGGCATTCACCTGTAGTGATTTGGGGAAACCATGGAAAACCCAAATCTGGATGCCCGGACGGGGATTCGAACCGCCGTCCTCCCGAATGCGAGGCCAGAACGCTATCCGTTACACCACCACGCTCGGTCTCAAAAGAATTCAAGGAAGGCCTGATTGTGTTAATCCCTAAGTGCCATAAACCTAACAACGCCAACGAATTTAGGCCACTTTCCTTGTTAAACACTGACTATAAAATCTTTACCGGAATAATAGCAATCAGAATAAAAAACAATATCAAGAAAGTAATAGGCGAACACCAAGCGTGCACGGGAAAATCAGGGTCGATAATACACACGCTAATGGACATCAGAGACACCATGACTGCAGTGGAGGCAGCAAAATGTCGAGTAGCAGTCCTCTCCATAGACTTCCAAAAAGCGTTTGATATGGTTAGTCATGAGCACATTTACAGAACACTAAAAACCATGGGCTACAATAGTACCTTCTTAAAATTATTAAAAAGTATCTTAGGAGGTGCAACATCACGAATGCTGATCAATGGAAGATTATCTAGGCATATAGGTAGAAATAAACAGATCAGTTAGACAGGGATGCCCTCTGTCTATGGACTTACTTGCTCTCGCAATAGAACCACTAATAATATGTTTGAACCGCCACCTGGAAGGAATCGTCATAAATGGGAAAAAAAATTACCACCCGAGCATATGCAGACGACGTCACTGTGTTGATAAAAGACAATAATGAGCTAAAAATCGTGGAAAGTATACTAGAATCATACTGTAAAGCGTCGGGCGCAGTAATCAACAATAAGAAAACAAAAATAGTGAACATTGGGCGAGGTATTAACGAAATGAGATCTAAATGGACAGAAGTAAAGAAGATGAGAATACTTGGCACTGACTTCACTCCCAGCATTCAGCGCACGATGGCGCTAAACTGGAAAGAAATACTGCACTCTGTCAGAGCATTACTCAACAACAATAAAATAAGAGAATTGAACATGATTCAAAAGGTAAGATTTGTAAACTCCATTGCACTATCAAAGGCATGGTACACTTCACACATCTTGCCCATTCCCAACGAGATATCAAGGAATATAGAGTCGGCAATAGGATGGAAAGTCTAAAACCCTGATTCTACCACTCAGCAAAGGAGGTCTCGAGCTACAAGATGTTAAATATAAATCTCTTGCTATATTTATAAAAGCATGTTACGGAACTGGCAAAAATATCCAGACAGCATAACCGCATATTTAATAAATCAACTACCCCCCCCCAGCACAGAACCACCGATCGACATACGCCACATCAACCCGACGCTGATGCAATTCCGGACATTTATTATTGAGTACAGTTATATATATAACAAGATTCGGAATAAATCTGCCACAAATAACAAAGAAATATACAACCTGTTGATGGACAGTAGATATCATAGTAATATAGAACGAAAAAACCCAACAGCTAACTGGAAGAACATATGGAAGACCGTCCAAAACGAAAACTTACAATCACAAGTAAGATCCACATGGTAAAGAGTAATTAATCGTTGTGTAACAACAAACAGTCGTCTGCATACCATTCACCTCGCTGACTCACCCAACTGTGTCAAATGCAACCTTCAAGACACTGTAGAGCACAGACTAACTGGATGCTTGGTACCCCTATCTGGAAATGGACGAGGTGGAAACTGGTAGTGCTCAACAGAATTTCAGACACAGCATTTAAAATCAAAGATATAACAACACCTTAATTTAGTTCTTACCCAAAACAAAAGAACAATGCTAGCAAATTATATCCATTACATAATGCACAACAAAGAAAGAGCCAATCTACAAGAATACTGGTATTATTTAGTAACAGAAAACAAACGAGCTATGTGGTATCGATATTACAAAGAAAACTATGCTAACTACTTGAATAACATAATGCCTTTTTAAGGAAATGATTTAATACAGTTATTATATATTTAAATTTAAATACTTTCCTTTTTTATGCTACCTTGCTATGACTGTACAAAATGTATTATTTTACTGTAAAATTTGTGAAACAATCTGTAAAATAAGTAAATAAATAAATATAACTAAAAAAAGGGTAAAGCTAAAAAAAAAAAAGGAGGTTAAAGCGCTTGCTTACGAACGTCGTGGTCTCCGGTTCAAATCTCCGTGGAGGCTAAGATTTTTAAAAATTGTTTTTCATCGTAAGAGTCAGGCTTTGGCCGTAGGTTATTCGGATTGAATGTTGAAAGTTAGGGGTGCAATGCGAGGCAAATCGTAGGTAGTCTTGCAATGTTGTAGGTGTACACTTTTTTTACGTTAGAATGATCCCTCAGGTGTTGTTCGCAGTCAGTGTGTGAGTTTGAACCACAGTAATATTATTATAAATACGGAAGTAAGTCTCCGTCTTTTTGTTACGTTTTGACGACTAAATGGCTATATCGTTGTGATGGAATTTTATAAGGAAATCTGCATGAAGGGCACAGGATATTTTTTCCAGTATGATTAACAGTTGTAGTCACGAAATTTTGATACCTTATCGAATGGTGACAGAAATATGTTTGAAATGGATTCTCTTCAAGAGACAGGTTCGACGGTACAATGATGTGGTGATAGCTTTCCTGTCATATTGTCCCGACTCCTATTGTTTGGGACCAATCCTTCGTTACCAACAACTTTCTATATTTAATTCTGGCAAAAGAATTCTTAATCCACGCGTACGAAGTCGCGGGTACGAGCTAGTATCAAATACGTGTTTTACCGTTGCTGTAACGCAGCTATGTTCAAGATTCTTATATAGAAAGGACGATACGGAGGGTGATAGAACTAAGGGGGGAGCGGCTGGGTTTTCCCGAAACACTCTCCACTCCGAACCCATCGCTCTCCCCTCTAACCTACAGACAGACTCTCCTTATGCTATGTTGATCTGCCACCGAATACACCCGTCGATTACGACGAGGTCTCAAACATCTTGCGTCAGCTTACTCGGCCATTTCTCCTGTTACGAGAGACTTCAACGCACACAGTGGCTCGAACACCGATTGCCACAGAGGTCGAGTAGTTGGCAGATTAATAGAGGTAGAGGAAAAATGTATGTATCCTCAGTACTGGTAAATGACATTTAACCACTGCTTCCGGATCGTCCTCTGCCATTGAACTTGATTGGCTCTCCTTCATTTCTTCAATTCCGGACTGTGCAGTGGGAGGTGTTACGTGGCCTTCATGGAAGGGACCGCTTCCCGCAGAGTATGAACGTCGAGGAGGTTATACCCGACGCAAATGGAACGTCAACAAAGCTGACAGGCAGCTCTTCCGCCGTACAGTTGTTCTCCAGAAGTGTGACAGCATAGAGGAGAACGTGAATCACTTCACAGATGTGATTTACCGTGCAGCTGACGTTTCCATATCTAGAAGCTCAGCAACGCTGCGAAGAACGCTTGTCCGCTGTTGGAACGACGAATGTCTGTGTATGAAAAGGGTGTTGCACCGTATTAGGTTCCATCCAACATACGACAACCTAGCAGTGTTCCCTATTGCAAGAGGTAAGGGGTGTCATATAACAAAGGAGAGCAAGAGGAGGTCATGGCACAATTGTAAGTATGGGAGTCTATCCGCCGAGTATCTGGGAGATGCTTTCGCCTAGCAGTATCGGGATTACTGAATCATGGGCGTGTAGTTACCGACGAGTGAAGTGACCTTCGGGTCCAGCATCGAAGAATTTTTCCTAAATGCGCAATGCTGTGCTAAGATTCGTTGGATACAGAGGCGTATTAGACCGTTTATTTCCTGGGTGATGGAGTCACCACTAAACAGCCCATGGGTGCCTCCTGCCATATCCCTTATAACCCTTCCAAACCATAACCCTTTTAGATAGGTGCAATGCACCTTCCGCCACACACTTCTAGTGAATCGCGGAGTAATAATAATAATAATAAAAAAAGACACCGCGCTGGGGTCTGACCTGATACAGTACTTGGAGCTTAGGCAGCTTAGTAAAGGTGCTAAATAGTTTCTTCTAGATATTTTTAACTAAGTATGAGCTGAGAGATACTTCCCCGTCTCGTGGGGAAAAACACGTTAACCCCGCTTTCAAAACGCGGAATGAACAAAATGCTACTAGGTAGTTATCGTAGCATCGCCTTAATGAGCTGCGTTGGGAAGGCCAGTGTACACGTAACGTCTTGACTGCGGTTTTTTTTTTTTTGATCAGGCAAGACGTCAGGTAAAACTGACCAAAAGCTCGCGTTCACACACTTACGTTTTTGACTTCCGTCTTTAACTCAGTTCTATTGAAATCATGGGTGAAGCATTAATTTTAGTACTTGTTTCACTATGTCTAATGAGATTAAAAAGTAAGACTGGTCTAGAAGATGGTTGCTAAATGGTTCTTTCATCTGAACTTGCTTCGGAAATTATTAGTAACAAGCAGAAACTACGAAGATCTAGACTTCACTACTGTAATGTCGAAACAATCTCTTAGCCGCCTTATACCAGAATCTTGTCGAGTTATATATGAAATGTTGAAACCAGGAAATTCAATTACGAAGACTTGGACTGGTTTTGGAAGATGCGAAACGTGTAAGGGATACATTCAAGATGTACTTTAATACCACGGATCATGACTTTTTTAGGAGAATTTGATAAAATATTTCTTTCGTTTACATTTAGCACTACTACTGTCTAGCTATTAAATAAATCTATTTTATTTTTATACTTACATTTCTATATACAGTTCTGTTAATTCGCAGCGGTTAACGACTTACTTCTGAATCATCCTCTGTATTGATAATTGTTTCTCTCGGGGTATCTTTATAATTTAAGAATAAAAGAAGGTCGAAATTCCACAGAGATTTGTAAATATCATCGGCACCAGCACCAGAACGTGGCAGCTGCTTAATGTTTAATAACATTTAAGAAACACTGAACGAAAACAATTGAATATTTTTGTCATACCCGCTTTCTTTGTATCTCCAAGATACACTTGCTTACATTTATCAACCAAAGCATATGCTTAATTTTCTTGTCCCGGTCGCTGTAGTCATTTGACTTTAACTTGCCGTATACAAGGATAACTAGGATAGAAGTCAATGAATTCCGTAAACAAATCACTGTCCTAGATACTAAAAGATCACCGCGTAAAATGTTTTCCAAAAGAAAACCAAAATAATAGTTATTTTAGCTCTGGACAAGCTGAGAGATGATTAAAAACTGAAGGGAAAACATCAGTCAAGACCGAAAACAATGCTCCCGCCGATCTGTTGTCTGGAAATCGTGAGTAGACGGAAAACAATGCTCCCGCTGATCCGTTTTCTGAAAGTCGTCCCTTCTTCATTCAGTTCAGGTAAAACGTCCGTTTTGCTGTCCATACACAATGTTTTGTGATACGTTTTGCCTGATCAAGAAAAACGTTCAAGACGTTACGTGTATACCGGTCTTAGGAGCGGATGGTCACCGCCTTCTCGTCTGGTGTCGGGAATCCCTAAATTTGTTAAGCGGCTTTCAGTGTGGATTCAAAAAGTTCCGTTCCACATTTGACAATCTTATCCTGTACTTCTACATACTGCAATTCACAAAATTGTGGGTGCTAGAGGGTGCTCAGCAACAAAACTAATCTCTTTGCTGTACATTCCAATCCAGAATGATAGAGGGGAAAAAAGATTTAATATAAGCATCAGTGTGAAACCTTAGGTCTCTTATATTTCCTGCCATTGAAGCTATAGGCGAAATAATTCACCGCCCTCAATACAATACAATACATTCATTTTCCATTGATCCCGATATAAGAGACTGGCTCTGTGAGATGTGGAAAGTTGTCAATTTACAGATAAACAATTGCGTAACAAAATAATACATACACCACAAGATGTACAATCATAGCATACATGGTACCGTAAACAATTGCATAACAAAATAAATACATACACCAGGAGATGTACAGTCATAGCATACATGGTAAATTAATTATGTAAACTACATTTACACAAGCTACTGGCAGTTATTTTGTAGATACCTTAGAAATAAATTCTTCAATATAATAGGAGGAGTTGTCAATTAAAAATTCTTTCAATTCTTTCCTGAATTTATTCTTACCATCTGCTAGACATTTAATGTCTTGGGAGCTTATTGAAGATATGTGTCCCTGAATATTGGACCCCTTTTTGGACAAATGACAATGACTTGTAATCGCTGTGAATATCATTTTTTACTTCTAGTGCTATAATTGTGTATTTTACTATTTGTTTCAAACAAAGGAAAATTTGTGACTGCAAAGGACATTAATGTGTATATATACTCAGACGCTAATGATAAAATCCCTAACTTCTTGAACAGCTCTCTACATGAAGTTCTATTGCTAACCACACACATAATTCTTATTACACGCTTTTGGGCTCTGAAAACTGTCTCTATGGGTAGAATTGCCCCAGAATATTATTCCATATGACAATAAGGAGTGAAAATAAGCAAAATAAACTAGCTGCCTCATACGGAGATCACCTATAGGTGAAATTGTACAAATTACAACCCCGCAGGGGCCTGGTACGCAAGTGCCAGGTACGGGTTTGGCGAACCCGCGGTGCCCGAGCTGGAAACTTGTGAGCGCCGCAAGTTTCCCACACCGTAAACTCCTACCATGCTTCAACGACCACCGTAGGGCGTGGCGATGGAACGTTGTGTGCCTAGGAGAACGGGGATCTGGGCTTCATCGCCCGGATCGCGAGGACGGTAGAAACCTCTATAAAAAAACCCCTCAACCTCAAGGTCAGACACGTGCCGAGGAGGCGCATGGGTGAGAGGTAGATCACTGGTTAACGTGCAACCTCAGGGGCACCTGCACACGCCTGCTGTATTAGCGATTTCTTTTAAAATGGTTTTACTCGTGGGACCAAAATTCAGTCTTCCACTAAAACCACTAAACCCTGCGGTACGGGTGTGCCGCAGGCTAATATAAATACACCCAGTTCTAAGAAGCGGGTGAGGGTTGATAGCCCCCCCCCCCCCGCATCTGATGGAGATTGTCAGAGCGAACGCTTTTATCATAGTAGAAAGGATAGAAGGAACATTTGAAAAGGTGTCCCCATTCTATATTTCAAAGGGTCTAGAGGGTTTGGTTGGTATACTAAATTCTGTCAAAAAACTGAGGAATGGGACGCTGCTGCTGGAAACATGTAGCAGTAAGCAAGCAACCAAATTGCTTAATTGTAAGAAGCTCGGGGAGTTCGCCGTAAAATGCGAACTCCATAAGTCCTTAGATAGTAGCAAAGGCGTTTTCACCTGCCGGGATATCATGGACCTAGCGACAGACGAGCTTCTCAACGAGTGGAAATATCAGAAAGTGATCGAGGTACGTCAGGTCACACGAAGGGTAAATGGCAATCTTGAAAAGACTGCCACCTTCGTCCTGACGTTTGACACTCCAGTATTGCCCAAGAACAAAAAGGCCGGATACCTAAAACTGAACGTCCGTCCGTATGTCCCGGACCCAATGCGCTGCTTCCAGTGCCAGAGGTTCGGGCATACGACGGCGTCATGTAAGAGCAACCCCACTTGTGGCAAGTGTGGCAAGGGTGCACATGAACCAGGTGTCAGTTGCACGCTGCCACCGGCATGCGTCAACTGCTCAGGGTCGCACCCTTCATGGAGTAGGGAGTGTCAAGTGTATCTTGAAGAGCGCAAAATATAGGAGCTGAATACCAAAGAGCGGATTCCTTATGGGGAAGCAAAGGATGAGGCCAAGATGCTAGCCGCTCCCGTCTTCACAACTAGCTTTGCTAAGATGGCTTCAGCTCCCGTCAGGAAACAAAGTGTTGCTACGCAGACGTCCGGTACAGACATGGGCACAAGTACAACGTGTTCATGTCAGTGCAAATGTGGCGCAAATGCCGACAAGATCATAACATCTAAGACCGTGGACGTCTGTAGCAACACGTCTGCGACCTCGATCACTCCAGTAGCAGATTCAAAGGCCCCACCAGCAGTAACAGTCAAGGTAACCGCCCCTCCCATTCCACGACGTACCATGACCCCAGTAGCAATATCATTTGCTACCGGTGGAAAAGGTGACCAGAGGCTCCGTGGTTCAAAATTTAAACATACGGATCCGACTCATTTTGTCAAATCGCCCTCTTCGTCCCCTCCCAGACCATCAACTAATAGGGAGAGGAAGAGGCAGCGAAAGAAGCAGCGTACTCAAGCCTTGGAAGACAACAATGAGTCGGAGAGTTCATATTCAACTCCGGAGCCGGAGGAGACTGAAATGCTGGTGGACGAGCCTGGTCCCATTCCTCAGCAAGAAGGGCACCCAGACCCACCCGATCCCGGGCGGGTGATACTAAAATCGGTAGGATGGCTCCCATACTCCAATGGAACATTAATGGTTTTATGGCTCACAAAGAGGAGTTACAACTCTTAGCACGGTCTGATACCCTGTGTCCCTGTCTGCACGAGACACATTCCAGACCAGTTCACCAACCTGTGCTAAGAGGTTATGACGTTTACCGAAAGGATGATACCGAGGGTGATCGAGCGAAGGGGAGAGTGGCTGTGTTTGTAGGGAACACTGTCCACTCCGAACCTGTAGCTCTCACCTCTCCTTTCAAGCAGTAGCTGTTAAGCTATGTGGACCGGTATAGTTGACTGTATGCTCCATATATCTACCGCCGGGATCACCAGTTGATTGCGGTCAGCTGGCTGACATCACTCGGCAACTCTCTCGGCCTTTTCTCCTATTGGGAGACTTTAACGCACACAATGTGGTGTGGGGTTCGACCACCGATTGCCCCAGAGGTCGGGAGATTTGTAGATTATTGGAGCTGGAGGATATATGCTTCCTCAACACCGGAGAAATGACTCACTTCACTATTGCTACCGGTACGTCCTCTGCCATTGATCTTTCTCTTGGCATTTTGTGCGGACTCCGAAAGTTGGGAGGTGGATCGCGACCTGCATGGAAGCGACCACTTTCCAATTTGGTTGCACGTAGAGACTGAACGTCGAGAAAGCAATACGACACGGAAATGGAATATCAGTATAGCTGACTAGCAGCTTTAAAGCAGGTCAGTCATTTTTGAGCATCGCCACAACATCGAAGCAAAGGTGAAACATCCATTCCTAGCGGTTCTTGAGCGCTTCGCAGAACCTGCGTCCCGTGGTGGATCGACGAATGTCGTTCCGCTATTCAGGGCCGCAGACGGGCCCTGCGTTGGTTTAGGTTTCACCCGACACCTAACAACCTCGCAGCGTTCCGAATTGCTAGAGCGAAGTCGCGTCGTATTATTAAGGAGAGCAAAAGTTCATGGCAGACCTTTGTGAGCAACATTAATCGTTCCACATCGTCAACAAAACTATGGGAGTCAATCCGCCGTATATCTGGGAGGTACTCTCGACCGCCAGTATTTGGTTTACTGGATCAAGGGCGTGTAGTCACCGACGAGCGAAGCATAGCGCCGCTGATGGCAGAGCACTTCGCTGCCATCACTTCGTCTGCTGGATTGGACCATCAGGCCCAGCAACGAAGAATATCTGCTGGAAGGCAAGTCTTTTGCTTCGACTCGTCTGATGTGCAACAATACAACAGCCTATTTTCATCTTGGGAGCTGGAGTCAGCTCTAAACAGCGCCAAGGACACTGCACCAGGGCCTGACCAGATCCAGTACCAGATGCTGAGGCATCTTAGCAAAGATGCTAAAGAGTACCTCCTGGGTATTTTTAATGATGTTTGTGCTATGTCCTTACGGAGGCCGAACGTCACACGGCGGAAAGGCGGTCCACAGGAGACAGTCACGAACCCCGCAGGGGCCTGGTACGCAAGTGCCAGGTACGGGTTTGGCGAACCCGCGGTGCCCGAGCTGGAAATTTGTGAGCGCCGCAAGTTTCCCACACCGTAAATTCCTACCATGCTTCAACGACCACCGCAGGGCGTGGCGGTGGAACGTTGTGTGCCTAGGAGAACGGGGATCTTGGCTTCATCGCCCGGATCGCGAGGATGGTACAAACCTCTATAAAAAGCCCCCAACCTCTAGGTCGGACACGTGTCGAGGAGGTGCATGGGTGAGAGGCAGATCACTCGCTAACGTGTAACCTCAGGGGCACCTGCGCACCCCTGTTGTATTAGCGCTTCTTTTTAAACTGGTTTTACTCGTGGGACCAAAATTAAGTCTTCCACAAAAACCACCAAACCCTGCTGTACGGGTGTGCCGCAGGTTAATCCTAATACACCCAGTTCTAAGAAGCGGGTGAGGGTTGATAGCCCCCCCGCTTCCGATAGTAAGAGTAACGGAAAGGTATGTTCGATTGCGAACGACTTTGTTGTAATGATAAGAAAGGAAGGATCGTTCGAGAAAGTGTCGCCGTTTTATATCCAAAAAGGATTACAGGGTCTCGTAGGGACCCTAAACTCTGTAAAGAAGCTGAGGAACGGGACACTGCTGCTGGAAACATCCACCAGTCGGCAGGCTAACACACTCCTTAACTGTGTGAAACTCGGGGAGTTCGCGGTTACTTGCGAACTCCACAAAACGCTGAACTGTTCTAAGGGCGTAGTCACCTGTCGTGACATTGACATGGGAACCGAGGAACTTGTTAAGGAGTGGGAAGATCAGAAAGTGGTTGAGGTACGTCAGATTACGCGAAGGGTTAGTGGCAGTATTGAAAAGTATTGAAAAGACGAACCACCCGAACCGAGGCGGGTGAAACCAATTTTAGGCAGATCGGTCTAGTTTTAAGACTGATGGGTGACCTCTTTACGGCCACCCAATCCATATGCATGGTTTTTATTTTTTGTATTGTTATTATTCATGTCTGTCTGTGCAGTATACTGCCAGCAAGACATGTAGTGTTTTTTATCCTCTTTTGAACCTGTTTGGCCCCTTTACAGCCTTACAGGTGTTGTACGGTTTTAAGTCATTGTGGTCGCTTTAACGCCATGTCTGATTTTATGACTTATTTTATTTGCTGTCTGTATGGCCGACCCCTTTACAGTCGACCATGCAGGCAGTATTTTAGTACTTTCATAAGCCACAGTAATACCTGGTCATTTTTAGGGCGCTATTGGCCCTGCCGTCAACAAGCCCTAAAGCAATTACAATAACGTTTTTAGCCAACGATCTGTCTCTTATTTTTAACAACAAGATCAGAAATGTGGCGAGTGTTTTGAAATTTTGTGTATTGGCCAGTCTATTGCCTAAAATTTTATGCAGATTGGCCTAGTTTTATGATGTATGGGTGGCCTCTTTACAGCCACACATCCATTTGCATTGTTTTTATTTTTATGATTTTAATATCTTTATAATTTCTGTCTCGCTGGCCTCTATACAGCCAGCGAGACATGTAGTGTTTTTAATTATTTTGGGAACCGGTTTGACAACTTTTCAGCCATCCAGGTGTTTTATGGTTATCAGGTCCTAGTGGCCCTTTTAAAGCCATGTTTTTTATTTTTTTTATTTGCTGTCCGTATGGCCGACCCTTGTACAGTCGACCATACAGATGGTATTTTAATATTTTTAGCAAAAGTATTAGCTGGTCATTGTTAGGGCGCTAATGACCTCGCTGTCGACGCGCCCTAAAGCCACAAAAACAACAACAACAACAACAACGAGACGGTTGTCCCCGTGTCCACTTGAAAACGGATGTCCTGGTTGGCGACTCTAAGAGTTAAGAATTGTTTCTATGAGAGCGGGTCGCCAGTATGAGCTGCGGTCTGTAGTGTATTGACCGTTTCTTGCAGTATGCGGGCTATCGGGTTGGGGCGAGGTGCCCGGTTTCGGCAGACTGACAGCAAGTGTCCCTCTTTACCGCAGCGTGTGCAATGTGCCCAACGGTCGGGGCAATCCGCCCGTGAGTGCGAAGTGAAGCACTGTGGGCAAGACGGCAGGGGCCTCTGGATCCGTCGGCGGGGTGGGGTTCGGGGTTCGGACGTCATAGATACGTCGGACAGCGATGGCGTCCTGCTTTGTTGGCGTCTGGAGCACGACATGGGGGTGCCTCGTACGCTGGAGTTGCGTTGTGTAGTTTTGACCGCCGCTACTTGTGCGCGTGCCATGAGGCGCTCGTTCGCTGCCTGCGGAATTTCATGAGAGTGCGCGATGCTTAGAATGTCCTCGAGTGATGGGTTATCCAGCTTTAGTGCCGCTGTGCGCACCTCTGGGTCTGGAGCTAACTGCACTACGACGTCGCGGATCAGGGAGTCTGCGTATGAAGCCTTGCACTCTGCGTTTGAGCAAGTGAAGTCGCATTTGCGGCTAAGACCTTTGAGATCCGTCACCAATGACCGGTATGATTGTCCTGGTTGTTTGTGATACTGATGGAACTCAAGGCGGGAGGCCACCACATGGTATCTTTGAGAGTAGTAGCTTGTTAGCAGTGTGCACATTTCCTTGGAAGTGAGGGCGACCGGATCAGATAATGGGGCCAGTTTCCGCAGGAGGAAGAACGTGTGGGGTGATGCCCACGACAGAAACAGCGAGCGCTGTAAGGCATCGTCCGTCACCTGGAACGCCGAGAAATGCTGTTTCAGCCGATGCAAATATGTGTCCCAGTCTTCCTTGGCGTAATTGAATGGTGGAAAAGCAGGAGGCCGGATGTGCGAATTTTCCTGGGCCTGAAGTGATTTCGCATCCTGCGCTAACAGTTTCTCTAGAATTACTTGGAGCGTTTGCTGTAGCACCGCTGTCTGCTGTTATTGTTGCTCCAGAATGCGAGTCACGACGTCCATGATGCCTGCTGATAACCTTTATCCTCGTCGCCAATTGCTATGTCCTTACGGCGGCCAAACGCCACACGGCGGAAATGCGGTCCACAGGAGACGGTCACGAAGAACCCGAACAAGTACAAGGAGCAGGCCGAAACGTAATCCAAAAACGCGCACTGGCAGAGTCCGGCGTGAGGTTCACAGAGTCCGAAGAGAGTACCAAAACGTAGCCAAGAACGAGCACTGTCAAGAGTCCGAAGAGAGCAATTCACAGTAAGAGAGAGTACCGAAAGCGCAGTGAATACTGAACTGAGGAGTGGACCAGCGCGGGCTTTATTTATATGTGCGACGGGTCGGCTCCGATTGGTCGCTGCGGAAAACTATGATGTGGTGGCGCTGGTTGGCCCGATGCCAGCACCGTCTATATGAGGTCGATATCCATGTCCTCTACCGGGCATGCGGCAATGTCGGGACGAGATACCAGAGTTTGGACCGGAGGACACTTCCCCGACTCGTGGAAAGAAGCAACGCTCATCCCTATTTTGAAACCAGGAAAAGACAAGTTGTTGCCAGGCAGCTATCGCCTTAACGAGCAGCGTTGGGAAGACACTAGAGCGAATGGTGAACCGCCGCCTCGTGTGGTGTCTCGAGTCCCGTAAGCTGTTGAGCCGTTTTCAGTGTGGATTCAGAAAGTTACATTCCACCACTGATAACCTGATCCTACTGGAAGCGGCAATTCAAGACGCCTTCATCAGCAGCCAACACCTTGTGGGTGTATTTTTTGACATAGAGAAGGCATACGATACTACATGGTGACATGTTATTTTAAAACAATTATATGAATAGGGTTTCAGAGGAAATCTACTACGTTTTTTAAAATCATTTTTATCTCGACGTTGCTTCCGGTACCGAGTTTGTAGAGAAGTGTTTGAACCTTTTATTCAGGAAAACGGTGTTCCTCAAGGTTCAGTTTTAAGTGTAACCCTTTTTGCTATTGCCATTAATAGCATCTCAACTGTTATAAGGAGGCCCATCTGGTACTCCTTACACGATGACGACTTGTTAATTTTTATTGCATCGGCTAGCCTGAAAAGCGCTGAGCGGCGGCTGCAGCTAACGCTGAACAGGCTGGATGAATGGTCAGTACACACCGGCTTTCGTTTCTCTGCTGAGAAAACTCGGTGTGTACTTTTTAGCCGCAGTAGAAGTCTTTTAGTCCTCATCTCACCTTGAGGAACACCGATTTAGGTTTTAGTGAAACTGGGCCTCATTTTGGACAGTAGGCTTACATGGCTGCCACATCTTAAAGATGTTAATGCCAGAGCCATGAAAGCCCTTAATGTTTTAAAGTATCTGTGGTACAGGTCGTGAGGCGTTGACCGCTACAGTTTTATAGAGCCTTTGTATTGTCGCGGTTGGAGTATAGTTGCATTGTCTACTGTTCGGCACGAGACAGTTATCTCCGTATACTGGATAGTGTCCACCATGCAGGAATTCGTCCCGCCACAGGTGCATACCGCACCAGTCCGATACCCAGCATTTGTGCTGAGTCTGGTGAGCCACCGCTTTGCATCCGCCGGCGTCTCCTCATGGTGCGACACTATTACATATTGCCGCAACTCCTGGCTGTCCCGTGTACGACGTAGTTATTCATCCAAACTTCGAACGACTTTATACCAACCGTCAAAGAGCAACTAAACCGTTCAGCTACCGTACAAAGGCTATATTGGAGGAAAATGGTCTTCAGATGCCCACTATTTATCACCAGGGTTGGAGTAAATCTCCTCCATGGCTTTTAAAGAGGCCCAAAACAGTGTTAGAATTGTCGCGGTAGAACAAGCTGTGTACCGCCGACAATGTTTTTACTGGAACTTTTAATGATGTTTTAAATCAGTTTCGCGATTTTACCCTGGTATACACGGATGGATCTAAGCAGGGTAACAGAGTTGGCTGCTCCGTAGTGTTACCTCGAGCGACTTATAACTACAAACTGAATAGCTGTTGCAGGGTATACACTGCAGAATGTTACGCCTTGTTAAAGTCGCTCCAGCATATGAAAGTATGTAGCGGCACGAAGTACATCATATGCTGTGATTCCCTCAGCTGCATCCAGGCAATGGGAAGCATGTAACCAGCAGATCGTCTTGTTCAGGAAATACAGGACACCCTCCGATCCCTTCAATCTTCTGGAAAGGAGGGTCGTTTTCTGCTGGGTACCCGGTCATGTGGGAATCAGGGGGAACGAGGCAGCTGATGAAGCTGCCAAGTTACCCTGCAACAAGGTCAGAGTTGACTTTGATCCGGTCCCAAAGTCTGACCTGGCCTCGGCGGGGAAAAGATTTGTTTTTGACATTTGACATTTGACATTTGACATTTGACATTTGACATTTGACATTTGACATTTGACATTTGACATTTGACATTTGACATTTGACATTTGACATAGGCTGGAGGTAGAGCATAATAAGCTCCGGGTGGTCAAACCGACCGTTCAGCCGTGGAGCAGCTCCTTCAAGGGGGCGAGGAGGGATGAGGTTCTCCTTACTCGCGTCCGTATAGGGCACTGTCCTCTGACACAGTTTTTTTCTTCGCCGGGACTACCGTCCGGAATGTAATACCTGTGGCGTACCTCTGACGGTGCGCCCATTTTAATTGATTGTTTATTATTTTTAGACCTGAGGGCAGACGTTGGCCTGGCCAACGATCTGTCCCTGATTTTAAACAATGCAACCAGCAACGTGGCGTGTGTTTTAAAATTTTGTGTATTGGCCGGTCTAACGCCTAAGGTTTTTCGACAGATCAGCCTAGTCTTAAGATGGATTGGTGGCCTCTTTACAGCCACCCATCCATATGCATTGTTTTTTATTTTTATATTTTTAAATTCCTTTTCGCTGGCCACAATACAGCCGGCGAGAGATGTAGTGTTTTTAATTATTTTGTGGCCTTGTATGGCTCCTTTACAGCCATTCAGGTGGTACACGGTTTTGAGTTCTGGTGGCCCCCTTTCTAAGCCACGTTTTCTATTTGTGAATTATTTTATTTGCTGTCTGTATGGCCGACCCCTTTACAGTCGACTATGCAGACAGTACTTTAGTACTTCCTTAAGCCACAGTTTAGGCTGGTAATTGTTAGGGCGCTAATGACCCCGCTGTCAACGTGCCTAAATTCAACAACAAGAACAACAACAACAACGAATTACAAATGTGGCTGGACCAATCGCTTTAGTAAGTCAGAAACATGTACTTTCCAATTTAAATTATGATCAATATACAAACCAAGAAATTTGACACCCTCTACCTCTTGAATAGATTGGCCTGCAAATTTTATGTCTATAATTGGTTTTAATCTGTGTGATGTACTGAATTGCATGTATTGAGTTTTATCGAAGTCTAAAGACAAGCCATTAGCTGTAAACCATTTATTAATCAGTTCAGTGACATAATTTGAAATATATTCTGTAGATAAATGTGGAGTATTTTTAATTCCTATGTTTGTGTCATCTGCAAATTGGACAAACTTTGAGTTTTTAGATGAAACACATGGTAGATCATTTATATATATTAAAAACAATAGTGACCCCAATATAGAACTCTGAGGTACTCCACATCTGATTAATTTCCACTCAGAAAATAGAGGACCTCTTAAGGGAGCCTTAAAATTCTCCATTGATACTTCGTTTTCTATTTAGAAGGTAAGCACTAAGCCATTTATTAACAATGCCATCTATACAATAATACTTTAGTTTCTGTATCAGAATTTCATGATCTACACAGTAAAATGCCTTAGATAAGTCACAAAAAATTCCCACAGGAATTAATTTATCATTTATTCCTTTTAAAATATTGTCAGTGAATGCAAATATAACTTGTTCTGTTGAATGACCCTTTTGAAAACCAAATTGTGATTTAGTTAGAATATTATTATCTTTAAGGTGTTCATAAACTCTGTTGTACATTGCTTTCTCAAAAACTGTGGGGAAGGCTGTTAGTAATGAAATTGGTCGGTAATTTGATAAGTCTGCCTTATCTCCCTTTTTATATGGTGGTTTAACTACAGCATACTTAAGCCTTTTTGGGAAAGTACCCTCAAGTAAAGATATATTAAACAGATAACTTAGTATATTACTTAATTCTGTGGAGCACAATTTAATTAATCTGCTGGAAAACCCATCATAACCACTTGAGTATTTGCTCTTAAGTAGGGTTACCAGACGTCCCCTTTTGCCGGGGACAGTCCCCGTATTTAGCTCTCTGTCCCCGGACTGATTTCCTCCCCGCAATGTCCTCGGATTTTTACTGTTTTCCTCAGATTTTTTTTTTTTAATCGAGCGAGAATTCTTTAATAGCCCTGATTTGCTAATGCATTCGTTTAAAGCAAGAGATATAAAGCGCACTTCTTTCAGGGCCGGATTAAGACAGCGCGAGGCCCGTAGCAAATGTGAAGAAGAGGCCCTTGATTTTTGCCGTCCGGGAGAAAATTGTAGAGCTAAAAAACAGGTCGCCGGCTATCCTAGGAGCGGGGCCCCCCTAGAAGGTGCGAGGCCCCCTAGAAGGTGCGAGGCCCGTAGCATTTGCTACCTCCTGTTACGTGGTTAATCCGGTACTGACTTCTTTCCTTGTACGTGCCTAGGATTAAAAGAAAATTACAAGGATACTGCGTCTTGGACACAATAGCTTTGGAAAATCAAGTCTCCTTGCTGTCTGCAACATGGCTGTCTGTGATCCTCATTTAAAATACAAAATATAAACAATATGTGGCTTTCAAGTTAACCGAACCCGTAATCATATAAATTATAAAAGTACAACGCGTAATTAGGACAAATGCCGAAAGCGTCCCCGGATTTTGGTGAAAAAGTTGTGAAGCGTCCCCGGATTTGAGAAAAAATTCTGGTAACCCTACTCTTAAGGGATCTGATAATTTTTCTTATTTCTTCTGGAGTAGCTAATTTTACAGACATAGCTAAATTTTTCTTGGAAGCCTGTTTTGACAAAATCCATACTGTGCGTCACTGAGCTAGTAGCAGTCAATTTATGAGCAACAGATAAAAAATGTTTATTAAATATATCAGCAATTGAAAAATTAAATTCTACAGAATTTTCTTTGATAAAAATACCATTACTTGTTTGATTACTTTTTCCTATTTCCTTTTTTATAATGTTCCATATTGTCTTAATTTTATTTTCAGAATCATGAATTTAATGTTTGTAGTACATACTTTTAGATTCTTTAATAACCTTTTTCAGTATTTTGCAGTACTGTTTGCAATGTGTTTTAACATCAGCATTCTCACTGTTCCTAGAGGCAGTATAAAACTTCCTTTGTAAATGCATGAAGTTTTAATGCCAATAGTTAAACCAAGGTTTTTGTTCTTTTCAAGAATCACGACACTTTTTTGAGGGGAAGCAACTTTCAAAGTAATTTAATGCAATGCTACTAAAAATGTTGTATTTTTCATCCATACCTCTTCCCAGTTTATGGTATTGAGGCACTTTCTAAAACAAGTAACTGACTCATCATTTATTACATGCTGAAGTTTAAAAACATTACTCTTAGAGCTAGCTCCTATTGAAGTGTTGATGGTTAATAACTGGACATAGTGATCCGAAAGTCCATTGATGGAAGGCTTGATGGTATAACTGAATTTTGAGGTATCTAGAAAACATTTTCTATAGCTGAGTGACTATTATTAATTATTCTAGTTGGAAAATTAACTACCTGAGTTAAATTGAATGAACTGACTAATGATTCTAACATGACTTTACAGGGTAAGTTATTTAGAAAATTTACATTAAAATCACCACATACCACTATGTTGACTTCTTTTCTGCTTAAAAATGTTAGCAAGCGTTCAAATTAGTTCATAAAAATAGAAAAGTTTCCTCTGTATACTGTTACTATTATTAAAATGTCATTATTGAAATTTAGCTGTGTAACACAAGCTTCAAAATGTTTATCAACACAATACTTGCTAATACTTATATCCTCAAAACTATAACCATTTATAACATAAGTGACAACTCCTCCTTTCTCCAAGTTTGTTCTACAATAATAAGAAGCTAAATTAAAGTCAGTTACATTTGACATACCTATTCCTGTAGTTGTGTGGTGTTCATATAATCATAAAACATTAGTTCTATTGATATCATTTAATTCATTTATGTGGACAAGCAATTCATCCACTTTGTTTGTTAACCCTCTGATATTCTGATGTAATAAATTAATCCCTACACAATTTTTAATTTTGGTATCTGAAAACTCATTATTGTTTAAATTAATTTATTTTAAAACTCTCTGCCTAATACATGATCCAAATCTAACAAAGGAGCTGCCCTAACACCATTTACAACAGGAATCTTTTCATGTGAATTTGTGGCCCCAATTAATTGTTTTGCTATGAGATCTGAAATAACCCCCTTCCCTCTACTATTGAGGTGTAGGCCATGCCTAGTATAACCCCCCTATCAATAACATCTACAGGTTTCAAGCCCATGCCAGAGCCAATATCAGAGATAAGATACCGGTCCAGTTCCAGATCACTCGCCGCACAGCAGAGTTCATCTGTGGCCGATCATAGCGTCTCAAGACTGACATCACACTGACCCGAGTGTGGCACGTTGCTTTTGGTATTTTCTCCAGGTCATCTCTGATACTATACCTATCATTCCTGCCAAAACTATTTCCCGCTCTTCCCACTATCACTACGTGATCCTGATCTGTGAAATCCTTACACAAAGAATCTATATCTTCTACCTGAGCAAGACTAGCACTAGGTTTGAAGAAACTCATTACCTGGAAACCTGATCCTAATTTTTCCTGCACCAATGGACCAACACCTCGTCCATGACTACTACCTAGCAGCAAGACTTTGTTTTTCCCTAATCCCTGCCTGCCAGAGTTAACTACACAGCTTTTCCTACAGGTCTGCTGCTTATTACCTACACCTACAACTACAGAAGGCTCATCCCTGTCTAACTCTGGCAGCAGGGCAAACCTATTTTGCACTCCAACAACAAAATAATCAGAAGCCCTTCTTGTTCTAATTGCCCTTTTCCCTGTCAGCAGTTCCCAACCATCTCTGTTTCCCTCCCTGCGCAGCCTATCCAACTCCTTTCTAGCCTCTATCAGTTCAGCCTCAATGGCATTAATCCTTACCTCCTGCTTCAATATCTTCCTGCTTTTGAAACAATCTTTACAGAACCATGGGAGAGTCTTCTCAATTTCCCCACTTTCGACGCCACTACAAGTCGGTCCTCAATGAAACCATTTCTCACACCCTTCACAAAAAATTCCAACCCTCAAAAATCTACGGCAATGTTCACACTTTTCACTCATGATTACAAGAAACTAACAACAAAGTACACAAAGCGAGTGAGAGAATTTGTTGAACTTAACCATACAAAAAAAACTTAAATTAATTCTCAAGTAAGCTTTATCTAAATATATTTACGCTCTATAACAAAAATCTGAACTTAAGTCTAGCGTTCAAAAATGTAAACAAACACAGAAAATAAACACGGAAGAGACCAAAGCACTAAATCACATTTTTTTTTTTTTTTGCACGAATAAAAACACTCACTAACGCTCACAGTAGTAAAATGTATTGGAATTTAGAGTTTAGAATTACTATTACAACAAAAATTAACTATTAACTATATTTATTTATAATATAAATAGACACGCCCGTGCGGTACCTGTTTCCACGGTATTCCTGAGATAAAAAAATTCTAAAGTGAGAGTGGTAGTACGCATGTTTACCAATAAGTTCAAACGAAACATGCGTCGTCTATCTACCAGAGACTCCCAACCCAGTCTAATAATCAGTTCTGTGGCGCTTTCGTAAGGACTGTAGCAAGCGGTCACGAATCGAGCGGCTCTTCCTACTTTTTCTATATTGCCAATCACCCCCTTACGAAACTGATCCCAAATGGCACAACAGTAGACCAAATGTGGACGCACAGGAGATATATATATACTATATACCTCGTTTGTTCATTACAATTTTTCAAGATTCAACCTAGGAATCGCAGCCTCGAATGAGCTCTACCTACTAACGAGTTAATTGAAAGTCTCATTTAATCTTCCTGTGTACTGTTACGCCCAAATATTTCACAGAATCGACCATATTATAACTGAACCGTTTACATCGTATTTCTGAATAATCTGATCCTTTTTCTTAGTTATGCATATTGCCTTGCACTTTTTACAATTT
>JARYHS010009186.1:241475387-241523011 GCA_031002005.1 Vandiemenella viatica
ATTTTATGTTTTTTTGATTATGTTACAGCCATCGTTTTAGTGCTTTATTATTTTACTTGTTTCGCCGTCTGCATGGCCGACCTCTTTACAGTCGGTCATTCGGGCGGGTTTCTAGTTTGTATTTTACTATTTTATACTGCTGTCTGAATGGCCGACCCCTTTACAGTCGGCCATGCAGGCGGCCATTGTGTTACGTTTTTACCACAGTGTCATTCCACGTTTTTGTTAGGGCGCTAATGACCTAGTTGTCGACGCGCCCTAAAACCCTAAAAACAACAACAACGTCTCTGTGGTAGGCCGTGGGGCGCCGACCGCTCCTGCCTGCTACAATTTTATCGAGCCTTTGTACGGTCACGTTTGGAATACGGGTGCATTGTGTACTGTTCGGCACGGGACAGCTATCTTCGGATATTGGATAGTGTCCATCATGCAGGAATTCGGCTCGCCACGGGTGCATATCGCACTAGCCCTATACCCAGCATTTGTGCTGAGTCTGGCGAGCCGCCGTTTTCCATCCGGCGGCATCTCCTCATGGTGCGACACTATGTACATATAGCCACAACTCCCCATAGTCCCGTGCACGACATTGTGATGACACCTAACTTCGAACGGATATATGCTAATCGCCGCAGAGCGACCAAACCGTTTAGCCAGCGTACAAAGGCCATTGTAGTAGAGTATGGATTTGAATTACCCTCATTTTATTGCCAGGGTTGGAGTAAATCTCCCCCCTGGCTTTTAAAGAGGCCCAGAATAATGTTTGAAATGTCTAGGTTCAACAAGCAGTCAACTGCTGCCAGTGTTTTTACCAGAGTTTTTAGTGACATTTTAAACAAGTATCACGATTTTACCCCGGTATATACGGATGGATCTAAGCTGGCTAACGGAGTAGGATGTTAAAGTCGCTCCAGCATATGAAAGTAAGTCGCAGCATGAAGTACATCCTATGCTGTGATTCCCTCAGCTGCATCCAGGCCATGGGAAGCATGTACCCAGCAGATCGTCTGGTCCAGGACATACAGGACACCCTCCGATCCCTCCAATCTTCTGGAAAGGAGGTCATATTCTGCTGGGTACCTGGACATGTGGGAATCAGGGGGAAAGAGGCAGCTTATGAAGCTGCCAAGTTAGCCTGCAACAAGGTCAGAATTGACTTTGATCCGGTCCCAAAGTCTGACCTTGCCTCGGCGGTGAAAAGATTTATTTCCGACGTCTATCAGAGGCAATGGCTGGAGGTAGAGCATAATAAGCTCCGGCTGGTCAAACCGACCGTTCAGCCGTGGAGCAGCTCCTTCCAGCGGGCGAGGAGGGATGAGGTTCTCCGCACTCGCCTCCGTATAGGGCGCTGTCCTCTGACACACAGCTTCCTTCTCCGCCGAGAGGACCCTCCGGAATGTGATGTCTGTTGCGCACCTTTGACGGTGCGCCACATTTTAACTGAATGTGTGATGTTTTTATACTTAAGGGCAGACGTTGGCCTTGCCAACGATCTGTCCTTCATTTTGGACAATGATAGCAGCAGTGTGGCAAAAGTTTTAAAATTCTGTGCATTAGCCGGTCTGGTCCCAAAAATTTTGGGCAGACCGGCATAAGTTTTAAGATGGATGGGAGGCCCCTCTACAGCTTCCCGTCCATGTGTATTGCTTTTACTTTTTATGTTGTAGTAATTCCCATCTCCCTGGCCATTATACAGCCAGTGTGGTGGGAATGATTTTTAATTCATTTTTAAACCTGTCCGACGCTGGTGGCATTTTTACAGCCACGTCGTGGTTTGGTTTTATTTTGGTTAGCTGTCTGCATGGCCGACCCCTCTACAGTCGGCCATGCAGTCGGTTATATTACTAACTAGCAACACTGCTAAGCCGGTTGTTGCTAGGGCGCTAATGACCCCGTCGTCGACGCGCACTTAAGCCCTAACAACAACAACAACTTTTTCGAGGGGAAGCAACTTTAAAAGTAATTTAATGCAATGCTACTAAAAATGTTGTATTTTTCATCCATACTTGTTCCCAGTTTATGGTATTGAGGTACTTTCTAAAACAAGTAACTGACTCATCATTTATTACATGTTGAAGTTTAAAAACATTACTCTTAGTGCTAGTTCCTATTGAAGTGTTGATGGTTAATAACTGGACATAGTGATCCGAAAGTCCATTGATGGAAGGCTTGATGGTATAACTGAATTTTGAGGTATCTATAAAACATTTTCTATAGCTGAGTGACTATTATTCATTATTCTAGTTGGAAAATTAACTACCTGAGTTAAATTGAATGAACTGACTAATGATTCTAACATGACTTTACAGGGTAAGTTATTTAGAAAATTTACATTAAAATCACCACATACGACTATGTTGACTTCTTTTCTGCTTAAAAATGTTAGTAACCGTTCAAATTGGTTCATAAAAATAGAAAAGTTTCCTCTGTATACTGTTACTATTATTAAAATGTCATTGAAATTTAGCTGTGTAACACAAGCTTCAAAATGTTGATCAGCACAATACTTGCTAATACTTATATCCTCAAAACTATAACCATTTCTAACACAAGTGACAACTTCACCTTTCTCCAAGTTTGTTCTACAATAATGAGAAGCTAAATTAAAGTCAGTTACATTTGACATACCTATTCCTGTAGTTATGTGGTGTTCAGATAATCATAAAACATTAGTTCTATTGATATCATTTAATTCATTTATGTGGACTAGAAATTCATCCACTTTGTTTGTTAACCCTCTGATATTCTGATGTAATAAAATAATCCCTACACAATTTTTAATTTTGGTATCTGAAAACTCATTATTGTTTAAACTAATTTCTTTTAAAACTCTCTGCCTAATACATGATCCTAATCTAAAAAAAGGAGCTGCCCTAACACCATTTACAACAGGAATCTTTTCATGTGAATTTGTGGCCCCAATTAATTGTTTTGCTATGAGATCTGAAATAACCCCCTTCCCTCTACTATTGAGGTGTAGGCCATGCCTAGTATAACCCCACCTATCAATAACATCTACAGGTTTCAAGCCCATGCCAGAGCCAATATCAGACATAAGATACCGTTCCAGTTCCAGATCACTCGCCTCACAGCAGAGTTCATCTGTGGCCGATCATAGCGTCTCAAGACTGACATCACACTGACCCGAGTGTGGCACGTTGCTTCTGGTATTTTCTCCAGGTCATCTCTGATACTATACCTATCATTCCTGCCAAAACTATTTCCCGCTCCTCCCACTATCACTACATGATCCCGATCTGTGAAATCCTTACACAAAGAATCTATATCTTCTACCTGAGCAAGACTAGCACTAGGTTTGAAGAAACCCATTACTTGGAAACCTGATCCTAATTTTTCCTGCACCAATGGACCAACACCTCGTCCATGACTACTACCTATCAGCAAGACTTTGTTTTCCCTAATCCCTGCCTACCAGACTTAACTACACAGCTTTTCCTATAGGTCTGCTGCTTATTACCTACACCTACACCTACAACTACAGAAGGCTCATCCCTGTCTAACTCTGGCAGCAGGGCAAACCTATTTTGCACCCCAACAACAAAAGAATCAGAAGCCCTTCTTGTTCTAATTGCCCTTTTCCCTGTCAGCAGTTCCCAACCATCTCTGCTTCCCTCCCTGCGCAGCCTATCCAACTCCTTTCTAGCCCCTATCAGTTCGGCCTCTATCAGTTCAGCCTCAAGGGCATTAATCCTTACTTCCTGCTCCAATATCTTCCTACTTTTGAAACAATCTTTACAGAACCATGGGAGAGTCTTCTCAATTTCCCCACTTTCGACGCCACTACAAGTCGGTCCTCAATGAAACCATTTCTCACACCCTTCACAAAAAATTCCAACCCTCAAAAATCTACGGCAATGTTCACACTTTTCACTCATGATTAAAAGAAACTAACAACAAAGTACCCAAAGCGAGAGAGAGAATTTGTTGAACTTAACCTTACCAAAATAACTGTTAAATTAATTTACAAGTAAGCTTTATTTAAATATATTTACGCTCTATAACAAAAATCCGAACTTAAGTCTAGCGTTCAAAAATGTAAACAAACACAGAAAATAAACACGGAAGAGACCAAAGCATTAAATCACAAATCCCCGCAGGGGCATGGTACGCAAGTGCCAGGTACGGGTTTGGCGAACCCGCGGTGCCCGAGCTGGAAACTTGTGAGCGCCGCAAGTTTCCCACACCGTAAGCTCCTACCATGCTTCAACGACCACCGTAAGGCGTGGCGGTGGAACGTTGTGTGCCTAGGAGAACGGGAATCTTGGCTTCATCGCCCGGATTGCGAGGACGGAACAAACCTCTATAAAAAAACCCTCAACCTCAAGGTCAGACACGTGCCGAGGAGGCGAATGAGTGATGAGGAAAATCACCCGCTAACGTGCAACCTCAGGGGCACCTGCGCACCCCTGTTGTATTAGCATTTCCTTCTATATTGTTTTTACTCGTGGGACCAAAATTAAGACTCACAATAAAAACAAAAAACCCTGCAGTACGGGTGTGCCGCAGAATAATCAAAATACACCCAATTCTAAGAAGAGGGTGAGGGTTGATAGCCCCCCCTCTTCAGATAGTAATAGTAACAGAAAAGTTTGTTCGCTTGCGAATGCTTTTATAGTTATGCAACGAGTGGAAGGATCTTTAGAAAAAGTTTCACCTTTTTATATTTCTAAGGGTTTAGAGGGTCTGGTAGGGACCCTAAATACCATAAAAAAGCTGAGGAACGGGACGCTGCTGCTGGAAACAACTTCCAGTAGGCAAGCTACCCAACTCCTGAACTGTGAGAAGCTCGGGGAGTTCGCCGTTACCTGCGAACTCCACAAATCCCTTAACAGCAGCAAAGGCGTTGTCACCTGCCGTGACTTAGTTGACATAGGGACCGAGGAACTTGTTGAGGAGTGGAAGGAACAGAAAGTGGTCGAGGTACGTCAGATCACTCGAAGGGTAAATGGCAGTATTGAAAAGACTGCCACCTTCGTCCTGACGTTTGACACTCCAGTACTGCCAAAGAACATCAAAGCAGGGTACATTAATTTGAACGTCCGTCCGTATGTTCCGGACCCGATGCGCTGTTTCCAGTGTCAGCGGTTCGGACATACGACGGCGTCATGTAAAGGAAAACCAACCTGTGGTAATTGCGGGAAGGGCGCACATGAGCCGGGTGTTGGTTGCACGCTCCCACAGGTGTGCGTCAACTGCTCCGGGTCGCACCCTGCCTGGAGTAGGGAGTGTCAAGTGTATCTTGAAGAGCGCAAGATACAGGAGCTGAAGACTAAAGAGCGGATTCCCTATGGGGAAGCTAAAAAGAGGGCCAAGTCGCTCGCCGCTCCAATTTTCGGAACTACTTTTGCTAAGATGGCTTCAGCTCCCGTCAGGAAGCAGAGTGTTGCTACCCAGACGTCAGTTGCAGACATGAGCACTAGCACAGCGTGCTCATGTGAGTGCAAATGCGGTGCAAAATCCGCTAAGATCACAACATCTACGACCGCGGACGTTGGTAGCAACACGTCTGCGTCCTCGACCACACCAGCAGCAGCGAAGAAGGATCCACCAGCACTGATACCGAAAACAACGCCACCTCCAATACCACCACGTGCTATCACGGTGGTAGCATTGCCAACTGCTACAAGTGAGAATGGAGGCAATCAGAAGATCCGTGGCCCAAAGTTTAGAATGACGGACCCGACTCACTTTGTGAAATCCCCCTCTTCGTCCCCTCCCAGACTACCAAGTAGTAGGGAGAAGAAGGGGAAAGGGGCGAAGAAGAAGCAGAAGAAGAAGAAGAACAGCCAGGAGTCAACTGAGTCGGAGTCGTCCTGACTCTTCGGAGCCAGAAGAAATAGAAATGCTGGTGGACGAGCCTGATCCCGTTCCTCAGCAGGCAATGATCGAAGACCCACCCGAACCGAGGCGGGTGAAACCAATTTTAGGCAGATCGGTCCAGTTTTAAGACTGATGGGTGACCTCTTTACAGTCACCCAATCCATATGCATGGTTTTTATTTTTTGTATTGTTATTATTCATGTCTGTCTGGCCAGTATACAGCCAGCAAGATATGCAGTGTTTTTTATCCTCTTTTGAACCTGTTTGGCCCCTTTACAGCCTTACAGGTGTTGTACGGTTTTAAGTCGTTGTGGTCGCTTTAAAGCCACGTCTGATTTTATGACTTATTTTATTTGCTGTCTGTATGGCCGAGCCCTTTACATTCGACCATGCAGACAGTATTTTAGTACTTTTTTAATCCACAGAGGTAGCTCAGTGTTTTTTTAAGTATTCTGTGAACCTGTTTGGCTCCTCTACAGCCATCCAGGTGTACAACGGTCTTAGTTTCCAGGCGGCCCCTTTAGGGCTACTATCTTATTTTTGTGATTTGTTTTATGTGCTGTCTGTATGGTCGACCCCTTTACAGTCGACCATGCAGACAGTACTTTTATTATGAATTTTAATCACAGCCTTTGCTGGTAATTGTTAGGGCGCTAATGACCTCGTTGTCGACGCGCCCTAAAGCCACAAAAACAACAAAAAACAACAACAACATAAATCACAAATATTTTTTTTTTGCACTAATAAAAACACTCACTAACGCTCACAGTAGTAAAATGTATTAGAATTTAGAGTTTAGAATTACTATTACAACAAAAATTAACTATTAACTATATTTATTTATAATTTAAATAGACACGCCCGTGCGGTACCTGTTTCCACGGTATTCCTGAGATAAAAAAATTCTAAAGTGAGAGAGGTAGTACGCATGTTTACCAATAAGTTCAAACGAAACATGCGTCGTCTATCTACCAGAGACTCCCAACCCAGTCTACTAATCAGTTCTGTGGCGCTTTCGTAAGGACTGTAGCAAGCGGTCACGAATCGAGCGGCTCTTCCAACTTTTTCTATATTGCCAATCACCCCCTTACGAAACTTATCCCAAATGGCACAACAGTAGACTAAATGTGGACGCACAGGAGATGTATATACTATATACTTCGTTTGTTCATTACAATTTTTCAAGATTCAACCTAGGAATCGCAGCCTCGAATGAGCTCTACCTACTAACGAGTTAATTGAAAGTCTCATTTCATCTTCCTGTGTACTGTTACGCCCAAATATTTCACAGAATCGACCATATTATATCTGAACCGTTTACATCGTATTTCTGAATAATCTGATCGTTTTTCTTAGTTATGCACTTTCTACAATTTAGTGCAAGTTGCCATTCGTTGAATTCGGGAGGACGCGGGTTAGAATTCCCGTCCAGATTTGGGTTTTACATGGTTTCTCAAATCACTCCAGGTGAATGCCGGGATGCTACCTTTAAAAGGCCATGGCAGAATTCCTTCCAGTTTCTTGTCCCCAGTCCCAACCTGCCTCTAATATTCTCGACGACAACTATGCGTAAAGCCATAAGTAAAAAAAAAAAAAAAAAAAAAAAAAAAAAAAAAAAAAAAAAAATTGAAGAATTTAAAACTGTAGGTTTGTCTCAGAGCTCGTTTATAAAAATTAAGGAAAGGAGGGGCACTATTACATTTGAGGTACGGTCGATGTGACATCAAGATTAGAAGAAGTTTCTCCTAAAACGACGACACACTGCTACCGACCAGTTAGAAAATCCTTTATTCATTCCCCGCAGGGGCCTGGTACACAAGTGCCAGGTACGGGTTTGGCGAACCCGCGGTGCCCGAGCTGGAAACTTGTGAGCGCCGCAAGTTTCCCACACCGTAAGCTCCTACCATGCTTCAACGACCACCGTAGGGCGTGGCGGTGGAACGTTGTGTGCCTAGGAGAACGGGAATCTTGGCTTCATCGCCCGGATTGCGAGGACGGAACAAACCTCTATAAAAAAACCCTCAACCTCAAGGTCAGACACGTGCCGAGGAGGCGAATGAGTGATGAGGGAAATCACTCGCTAGCGTGCAACCTCAGGGGCACCTGCGCACCCCTGTTGTATTAGCATTTCGTTTTAAATTGGTAATACTCGTGGGACCAAAATTAAGACTCACAAGAATTCCAAACCAACCTGCGGTACGGGTGTGCCGCAGGCTAATATAAATACACCCAGTTCAAAGAAACGGGTGAGGGTTGATAGCCCCCCCGCATCTGACAGTGACAGTAACAGAAAAGTTTGTTCAGTACAGAACGCTTTTGTAATTATGGAAAAAGTTGAAGGAACCTTTGAAAAAGTGTCACCCTTCTACATCTCAAAGGGTCTAGAGGGTCTTTTTGGTACCCTTAACACTGTTAAAAAATTGAGGAACGGGACACTGCTGCTGGAAACAGTCAGCAGTAAGCAAGCTACTCAACTGCTGAATTGTAAGAAGCTCGGGGAGTTCGCTGTAAAATGCGAACTCCATAAGTCCTTAAACAGTAGCAAAGGCGTTATCACTTGCCGGGATATCATGGACCTGGCGACAGATGAGCTTCTTACCGAATGGAAATCTCAAAAAGTGATCCAGGTACGTCAGATCACACGAAGGGTAAATGGCAATCTTGAAAAGACAGCCACCTTCGTCCGGACGTTTGACACTCCAGTATTGCCCAAGACTATCAAGGCCGGATATATAAACCTTAACGTCCGTCCGTATGTTCCGGACCCGATGCGCTGTTTCCAGTGTCAGCGGTTCGGACATACGACGGCGTCATGTAAGGGAAACCCCACCTGTGGAAACTGCGGGAAGGGCGCACACGAGCCGGGTGTCAGTTGTACGCTTCCACAGGCTTGTGTCAACTGCTCCGGTTCGCACCCCGCCTTTAGCAGGGAGTGTCAAGTGTATCTTGATGAACGCAAGATACAGGAGCTGAAGACCAAAGAGCGGATTCCTTACGGGGAAGCTAAGAAGAAGGCTAAGTTACTTGCCGCCCCAGTATTTACAACTAGTTTTGCTAAGATGGCTTCAGCTCCCGTCAGGAAGCAGAGTGTTGCTACCCAGACGTTCGTTGCAGACATGGGCACGAGCACTACGTGCTCGTGTCAGTGTAAATGCGGTGCAAAACCCGCTAAGGTCATAACTCCTAAGACCGCGGACGTCGGTAGCAACACTTCTGCGACCTCGATCACACCAGCACCAGTGAAACAGGACCCACCAGCAGTAGCAGTGAAATTACCAGCACCTCCAATACCACCACGTGCCGTGAAAGCAGTAGCACTACCATCTGCTACCAACATTACTGAGGGCGACTTGAAGACACGGGGTCCGAGGTTTAGGCTGACGGACCCGACTCAGTTCGTTAAATCCCCGTCTTCGTCCCCTCCCAGAACACCTAGTAAAAGGGAGAAAAAGGGAAAGAGGTCGAGGAAGAAGAAGGGCAAGGAGGTAGTCGAGGAGGACGCTGAGTCGGAGACGTCAGACTCTTCAGAACCAGAGGAAACTGCAATGCTGGTGGATGAGCCTGATCCCGTTCCTCAGCGGGCAATGACCAACGACCCACCCGAACCGAGGCGGGTGAAACCAATTTTAGGCAGATCGGTCTAATTTTAAGACTGATGGGTGGCCTCTTTACAGCCACCCAATCCATATGCATGGTTTTTATTTTTTGTATTGTTATTATTCATGTCTGTCTGGCCAATATACAGCCAGCAAGACATGTAGTGTTTTTTTATCCTCTTTTGAACCTGTTTGGCCCCTTTACAGCCTTACAGGTATTGTACGGTTTAAACTCATTGTGGTCGCTTTAAAGCCACGTTTGATTTTATTACTTATTTTATTTGCTGTCTGTATGGCCGACCCCTTTACAGTCGACATGAGCCGGGTGTCAGTTGCACGCTCCCACAGGTGTGCGTCAACTGCTCCGGGTCGCACCCTGCCTGGAGTAGGGAGTGTCAAGTGTATCTTGAAGAGCGCAAGATACAGGAGCTTAAGACCAAAGAGCGGATTCCCTATGGGGAAGCTAAAAAGAAGGCCAAGTCGCTCGCCGCTCCAATCTTCGGAACTACTTTTGCTAAGATGGCTTCAGCTCCCGTCAGGAATCAGAGTGTTGCTACCCAGACGTCAGTTGCAGACATGAGCACTAGCACAACGTGCTCATGTCAGTACAAATGCGGTGCAAAATCCGCTAAGATTGCAACATCTAAGACCGCGGACGTTGGTAGCAACACGTCTGCGTCCTCGACCACACCAGCAGCAGCGAAGAAGGATCCGCCAGCACTGATAGCGAAAACAACGCCACCTCCAATACCACCTCGTGCTATCACGGTGGTAGCATTGCCAACTGCTACAAGTGAGAATGGAGGCAATCAGAAGATCCGTGGCCCGAAGTTTAGACTGACGGACCCGACTCACTTTGTGAAATCCCCCTCTTCGTCCCCTCCCAGACTACCAAGTAGTAGGGAGAAGAAGGGGAAAGGGGCGAAGAAGAAGCAGAAGAAGAAGAAGAAGAACAGCCAGGAGTCAACTGAGTCGGAGTCGTCTGACTCTTCGGAGCCAGAAGAAATAGAAATGCTGGTGGACGAGCCTGATCCCGTTCCTCAGCAGGCAATGATCGAAGACCCACCCGAACCGAGGCGGGTGAAACCAATTTTAGGCAGATCGGTCCAGTTTTAAGACTGATGGGTGACCTCTTTACAGTCACCCAATCGATATGCATGATTTTTATTTTTTTGTATTGTTATTATTCATGTCTGTCTGGCCAATATACAGCCAGCAAGACATGTAGTGTTTTTTTATCCTCTTTTGAACCTGTTTGACCCCTTTACAGCCTTACAGGTATTGTACGGTTTTAACTCATTGTGGTCGCTTTAAAGCCACGTTTGATTTTATTACTTATTTTATTTGCTGTCTGTATGGCCGACCCCTTTACAGTCGACCATGCAGACAGTATTTTAGTACTTTCTTAATCCACAGAGGTAGCTAGTAATAGGGCGCTAATGACCCCACTATCGATGCACCCTCAAGGAACTAGCCAGCGAGTTCCCTTTATCATTTAACCTGGTTGGCCTTTTTACAGTGAACCAGTTATTTTTGCCTTTAATTTTTTATGACCATTTTGCAGCGATCGTTTTAGTACCCTTTTTAGCTGTCTGTATGTCCGACCTCTTTGTGGCCGGCGATGTAGTTGGCATTTCTTCCAGTATTTTAGTCTTGTTTTTTTTTTCCCGTCTGTGTGGCTGACCCCTTTACAGTCAGCCATGCGGGCGGTATTTCTGTTGCTGTTTTAATATTTTAGTTTGCTTTACCTTATGCGTGGCCGACCAAGTCAGAATCGGCTACGAAAATGATATTAAATCACGCTGTTAAACCAAGTTTTAGTTAGGGCGCTAATAACCTAGATGTTGACGCGCCCTAAAGCCCTAACAACAACAACAACAACTAAATTCCAGTAAAGGTGTAGTCACCTTTCGTGATGTCATGGATTTAGGGACAGACGAGCTTCTGAATGATTGGAAAACAGAGAAAGTGGTCGAGGTACGTCAGGTCACACAAAGGGTGAATGGCAGTATTGAAAAGACAGCCACCTTCGTCCTGACGTTTGACACTCCAGTATTGCCCAAGAATATTAAGGCCGGATATCTTTACCTGAACGTCCACCCGTATGTTCCGTACCCGATGCGCTGTTTTCAGTGTCAGCGGTTCTGACATACGACGGCGTCATGTAAGGGCAGCCCCACTTGTGGGAATTGCGGCAAGGGGGCACATGAGCCAGGTGTTAGTTGTACGCTATCACAGGTGTGCGTCAACTGCTCCGGACCACACCCGGCCTGGAGTAGAGAGTGTGAAGTGCATCTTGAAGAGCTCAAGATACAGGAGCTGAAGACCAAAGAGCGGCTTCCCTATGGGGAAGCTAAAAAGAAGGCCAAGTCCTTCGCCGTTCCAATTTTTGCAACTAGTTTTGGTAAGATGGCTTCAGCTCCCGTCAGGAAGCGGAGTGTTGCTACCCAGACGTCCGTTGCAGACATGAGCACAAGCACTACGTGCTCATGTCAGTGCAAATGCGGTGCCAAACCCGCTAAGGTCGTAACGCCTAAGACCGTGGACGTCGGTAGCAGCACGTCTTTGACCTCGACCACACCAGCAGCAGCAGCAGCAGCAGCAAATGTTCCACCAGAAACAACGGCAGTTACTCACTCCACCTCCAATTCCTCCACGTGCAGAGATCGGAAAAACATCATCATCTGCTACCAGTGCTAATGGAGATGATCAAAAGATTCGGTACCCAAAGTTTCGGCAGACGGACCCAACTCAGTTTTTGAAATCCCCCTTTTCATCCCCTCCCAGGTTACCTGGTAGTAGGGAAAACAAGGGAAAGAGGGTGAGGAAGAAGACAGCCGAAGAGTTGTTTGGTGAGTTTGCTGAGTCGGAGATGTCTGTCTCTTCGGAGCCACAAGAATCTGAAATGCTGGTAGACGAGCCCGGTCCCATTCCTCAGCAGTGACAAAAGATCCACCCGAACCGGGGCGGGTGAAACTAAACCGGTAGGATAATCGATGGGTGGCTTCATTACAGTCGTCCATCCATATGCGTTGATTTTATTTTTTACACTTACAGTTCATGTCTCGCTTGCCACTATACAGCCGGTGAGACATGTAGTGTTTTTAATCCTCTTTTGAAACTGTCTGGCCTCTTTAAAGCCATCCAGGTGATGTACGGTTAAGTCCTGGTGGCTCCTTTAATCCACGTCAGATTTTATGATTTATTTTATTTGCTGTCTGTATGGCCGACCCCTTTACAATCGACCATGCAGACAGTATTTTAGTACATTCTTAAGCTACAGTAATAACTGGTAATTTTTAGGGCGCTATTAACCGTGCTGTCGACGCGCCCTAAAGCAGCAGCAGCAGCAGCAGCAGCAGCAACAACGTTTTTAGACTTAAGGGCAGGGGTTGGCCTGGCCAACGATCTGTCTCTCATTTTTAACAACGAGATCAGCAGTGTGGCGAGTGTTTTAAAATTTAGTATATTGGCCGGTCTAGTGCCTTAAATGTTGGGCAGATCGGCCCAGTTTTAAGATATATGGGTGGTCTCTTTACAGCCACCCATCCATTTGTATAGTTCATATTTTTATATATTTTTTATATATATTTTATATCTTTATTATTCCTGTCTCGCTTGTCACAATACAGCCAGCGAGACAAGTAGTGTTTTTAATTATTTTGTGAACCTGTTTGGCCCCTTTACAGCCATCCAAGTGTTTTATGGTCTTAGGTCCTGGTGGCCCTTTTAAAGCCATGTATTATTTTTGTGTATTATTTTAATTGCTGTCTGTATGGCCGACCCTTTGACAGTATACCATGCAGATGGAATTTTAATATTCTTTTTAGCTTAAGTATTAGCTGGTCATTGTTAGGGCGCTAATGACCTCGCTGTCGACACGCCTTAAAGCCACAAAAACAACACATCTAAGGATTTACTGTATATATCGGACAGAAATGGTCCGATTTCCGCCGCTTTCTCTGAAAATACCCTTACTGCTTTCCCCTACTTGAGGAACTGTTCATGCTTTGATAACTGCAGTATCAGTTCATAACGGACTCATCTCTAACTCCACACGCTGCTGGAAGTGGCGATACAAGATGCCTCCATTCGCAGCCAACACCTTGTTTGTGTGTTCTTCGACATAAAGACCTACTGTATTACCTGGCGGCATGGTATTTTAAAACAGTTACACGAATTGGGATTTAGGGGAAATCTGCCCCGTTTTTTTACATTCGTTTTTATAAGGACGTTGCTTCCGGTATCGAGTCGGAAGAGAAGTGTCAGATCCAGGAAAATTCCTCAAGGGTCATATTGAAGCGTGACTCTTCGCTGTTGGTATTAACAGTATTTTAACTGTAATGAATCCTATTCGAAACTACTTAAACGATGATGCATTTGCAATTTTTTGTACATCTCGCTAGAGAAGTGCTGAGATGCATTTGCAGTACATACCGGTTTTCGTTTCTCAGTCGAGAAAACCTATTGTGTACTTTTTACTTTTAGCAGAAGTGTTTTACCAGAATGTTACTTTACCTTAAGGAACATCGTTTTTAACTTAAGAGGAAGTATTTGGTTTCTGGGCCTCATTTTTGACAGTAGGCTTAGTTGGCTGGCATATCTTAAAGATGTGAAAGCCAGAACTCTAAAAGCTCTAAATTTTTTGATTGCTAGGTCATGGGGCACCGACCGATTATGCCTTCCACGACTTTATATAGCCTTTGTACGGTCGCGGTTGGAATATGGTTGCGTCGTGTATGGTTCGGCTCGGGATAGTTATCTCCTGATGTTGGATAGTGTCCACCATGCATTAATCGGGCTTGTAACAGGTGCATATGCACCAGCGCCATTCCCAGCATTTGTGCTGAGTCTTGCGAGCCGCCGCTTTCCATCCGCCGGCATCTCCTCATGGTGCGACACTATCTGCACATTGGAACAACACCTGGCAGTCCCGTTAACGACTCAGTCATCAAACCAAATCTCTAAACTCTTTACAGCCAACGGAATGTGATGCTTGTAGATTTCCTTTGGCGGTGGCCATATATTAACGGATTGTGAATTGTTTTTTGATGCGAAGGCAGACGTTGGCCCTAGCCAACTATCTATCTCTTATTGTAAACAGTGATGGCAGTGTGGTGAAGGTCATAAAATTTTGTGTATTAGCCGGTCTTGTCCCAAACTTCTTGACAGACCTGCTTAGATTTTAATGCGTAGTCGTTTGTAGCCTCCCATCAATATCTTCTGTGATTGTTTTAATCATTAGTCTTGTTTCTTTTAATCTGGTTGACCAATTTACAGCCAACCAGGCGACGTAAAGTTTGTTCTTTTATTGTCCCGTCTACATCCAGCATTTTAGTATTTCATTTCGCTGTCTGTGTAGCTGACCTCTTTACAGTCGGCCATGCTGTCGATAATTTCGTTAGTTTTTAAACCATATTGCCATACTGGTTATTGTTAGACCGCTAATGGCCTCGTTGTCGACGCGCCCTGAAACGCCACCAACAACTGCTACTCAAGTGCACAATGATCGAGCTGTTGTAATATTCCAACCATGGTTGTACCATATTCGCCAGTTTACTGTCGAAAATGATAGATGACAACTGTTATACGCAGACCTTGTGGTAGGTGTTTTTTTTTTTTTTGCAGCCTATTAATCGAAACCGATGAGGCTGTTGAATACGCAGTGTGTCGTGTGTGCAGGGTGCGGGCGATGTGGGAGGTTCGCGGCGGGCGCTGCTTGTCGCTGTCCCTGGTGCTGGTGTCTGTGCTGTGCGTCTCCTTGCTGCTCTTCAGTGAACCACTGCCAGCCCCCATGCATCCACTGCCAGTGGGCCAGCCATCCTGCAGAGTGCCCCTCCAGGCCATCCATCGAACGCGGGGAACAAAACATTATGTTTGTCGAGACCAGCTGCGCCCTCAAGGTAAGCAGAAACACCTTGTAGTTCCAGACCATATGTCCAGTAGATTACTTATAACAATGGATCATATTAGCGAAGACTGAGTATTATGTTACTTTGTCATGTGCTGTTACCATCCAGAAATATTGCTTGCTCTCCAGCAATATTAGCTAGTCTCTTTACAGCCCATATCATTTTTCTACAGAGTTAAGAAACAATGCATAGATTTTGATTGTATTTAAAGCTGTTTAATTACAACAAGAACAATCTACTTCATTTGTCAAAAATATATTAATAGAATTAATTACACTGTTTACAAAATTTCACTCATATATAGTAACTAACATGGGATAGCATGCACTCAAAAAGTGCTGTGAAAAATTATCATACTAACAGGTTTTTCAGTAATTGACAGCCTATGAGTTGTAGGAAATATAATTGATATTGTTAATAGGCGTGTGTACTGTTTCACATAAATAGAAACTAACATGATATAATGTGTAGTCGCAAATTACAGTGAAACTTATCATGGTAACTGGTTGGTAAGAAAATAACTGGTTATTAGATGCTGGTAACGAGTGTATACACTGTTCCACAATTAACTCGGGATTGTATTTGTAGATTACAGGAGATATTGGTTATACTAATGGGTTGTAACTAACTTGTCAATATATAATATTATCAATTATATAGTAATATTGATATTACAAATAAATAGTATGTACTGTTCCACATCCCCGAGATTATTCTCACATGGGATTAAAGTGAACATGTCTATCTATCTATCTATCTTTTTATATCTGTGTCTTAAGTGAAATGTGTCCACAGGGAACTGTGTTTCCTTTTAGATAATAAACTAAAACAAAAGTTGGTCTTCGGGAAAGGATCGAACGAACTAACGAACTAAGGAGCGAGAGATCTGGGAACTAGTTCGCGTAGTTCGCCTGTGGGAGCGCTCTTCCGAACTAGTTCGTTCGCGAACTACACAAGACTAGTGTCCACCATGCAGGCATCCGGCTCGTCACGGGTGCCTACCGCACGAGCCCGATACCCAGCATATGTGCTCAGTCTGGCGAGCCGCCGCTTTCCATCCGCCAGCATCTCCACCCTGACTTTTTTAAACCAGTACCAACATTTTACCCCGGTATATACAGATGGGTCTAAGCAGGCTAACTGAGTCGGTTGCTCCGTCGTGTTCCCTCGAGCGACTTACACATACAAGCTGGACAGCAGATGCAGTTTTTACACAGCTGTGTGCTATGTCCTGCTAAAGTCGCTTTATGTCTTTGTACATTGTGTGAACCAGGGCCCAGTCTCTTTAGGTGACCCTAAAGATGCTATCCACTGCCGTTCTTAGTCTCCGTTGAATATGCCGCAAGTGTGGTATAAAGATCTTCTTTGAGTGTAATACCATACCAAGACATTGTAATTGGTTCACAAATTTAATACAGTTCCCTGCTATCTTGATCTGGCCGGTCTTCCCCTAGCCATTTTGCCTTAAGAAACATCGCCTTTATTTTCTGAGGGGGGGTGGAGGATTTTCATCTTGTTCTTTTCTGTCCACGTATTTTGTCCATTGCTTAGTTACCTATTTCTTCTATCTTATCGCGGGTTTCTGCTTTTATTACCACCGTGATGTCAGGGTAGGCGATCGTCTCGTTCCGTTAGTCTTAGTGTTGTTCTCCTAGTAGGTCGTCAAGGACGGTGCCCCAGTAGTAAGGGCCACTCGCGTAGCCTTGTGGGCACCTCTTCGGGACTTCCCTTTTTCTGGTTTCGTCATTTTCTTCCATTTTTACTGTGATGTACGTCTCACTAAAATAGC
The DNA here is from genome assembly GCA_031002005.1 of Vandiemenella viatica. Taxonomy (NCBI): domain Eukaryota; kingdom Metazoa; phylum Arthropoda; class Insecta; order Orthoptera; family Morabidae; genus Vandiemenella; species Vandiemenella viatica. The sequence continues at coordinate 241,492,523 of JARYHS010009186.1, forward strand.
TGCACACAATACAAGTAGCCTCGGCAATTTGCTCTTAGCCGGCGAAGGATGCAAGCCCACCAAACAATCAAACGCGCCAGCGATGTTAATGAAGATTGCGACGTTGTATTTGTAGTTCTCATTTGACAGTTCAATCAGTCTGTTTATAGAATTTTCGGCGCCCAGTTTGCTCCTGAAGCTTACTGACATGGCGAGGCCAGCCTGGCTTCCTCGTATTGCTGCATTATTTTGTTCGATATTTTTTTCGGTTATTTTTTCCAAGGACAGGCAGTAGGCAGATCGGCCTATGTGATTTTAGCTGATGCTTTAACTTTTCCTCTGATTTGTGAAACAGACAAGGAGTCTTCCAGACTCTTAGAAAAGTCATCTGTTCGAAGCTCTTGTTTATAATAGGCTAAGGATTTTGGGAAATTCCGCCAGATTCTCTTTATAGTCTGTATTTATGCAGTCTAGGCCAGGTGCTTTCCCCGACTTACTGGTTTTCACTGCTCGAGCGGTCTCGTCTTCAATCTGATGTGGTGCATCCAGACCCACATACTCGTCACATGCAGCGATGGTTGTGCCGTTGTATTCACTGCACAATCTTCTTTGTGTGTGTTATATCTTATAGGATTCTTCGCATGTTGTGGAGTGAGCGTCCGTCACATCTTGAATCGTGACATAGACACTACACAACATCTCTCTCAGGACTCTATTGATAATCTCCTGGGTTTGAGTTCGCAATTTCTTGGACAAAAATTCGCCTTGAGGATTCCTTCTCTCTGACGGATGTAGCCATTTGCCTTCGCGAAGGCTGTTTCGGCTGCTGCTGTTGCCGGCTTCTTCACCTTTTGCGTGCGTTTTCTCTTATTTTAACAATTTCTGCCCATACATTTTCTGTTGGGTTCATGTAACCTGGCCAATCAGTTTAATGCACTTCTGGACTAGGTGGGACAGGAATCAGGCTAGAAAATGATACGCTCTTTTGGAAATCTCTGCCTCATAGATGGCAACATCACGTTCTCCAGAATAGATACATAGGCTGCGGAATTAAGACGGCCGTCCACCTCCCATAGCACACCACAACCTGCAGCAGAAATCCACGCCCAGACGGTAACTGATTACCATTTCTGTGGCTGTGATGAATGTAGGGTTGGTCAAATATGGCTCCACGTAGGCGGTACACCTTCACATTACCCGCAGATCCCATCGTAAACAACTTCTCATCACTGAAGACGACATTTATCCAGTAATTAGGACTCCTGGCTGCATTAGAAGATGCGAAGGTTAAACGTGTCTGTTTTGAAGAGGTGAAACTCACTCCTTAACTGCAGCATGTCTGGCCCGCAAACTTTGTTTCTGTAAGCGCCTTAGGACTGTTTTGGTACTAATGTAGTAAGGTATCTTTCAGCAGTAATGCACTAAAAAAACAAAAAAGGTAGCTGCGGCAGAGTCGAACGATTTTCCGATCCTGGCCAGTTTTTTTGCCGTATGCCTGTGTAGAACCGTTCTGAGACATTTCCTCTCTCTTGATATCTCCGAATTAGTTTTGCCACGATTAATTTGTGAATCCTCGAGGTTCGAGCAATTTAATCGTTTGAATTCCCCTCCTCATGCAGAGCAATAATCATTCCCTTCTCAATGTCACTTAAATTATTAATTTTGGTTGGTGCAACGAAAAGCACTGTTGCATGCTGAAGTTTGATAACAAGTGGCGCAGTTGATAAAGTCTTCTGGCGGAAATGATGTGTGATTTCTTTATAACTTCGGAATTGTGTATAGTTGACGTCAATATAGAATTGCACTTTCGTTCATTGGAACTTTGACTAAGAAATACGAAATTGAAACTTCGTAAATGTTCAATTTTTCGACAGGAATCTGCTAGGTTGGGAACATTTGCAACATAAGGACACATTATTTATTTTATATTTATATGTGAATAATTTTAAATATTAGGTAATTTGAAGGGCTGCAAATGAATATAATAAGAATTGGGAATCAACCATGAAGCCACCAAGCAATTCAGAAAGTTTTTAGGTAGCCAAATTAAAACTTTCAAATGTTTATTTTGAAAGGATTTATCAACAAAGCATCTGCCCTTTGTGTAAGCGTCAAATATTTGTGAATACGATGGACTGAATACTATGGATCATATTTGCTCTACATTTTAAATTTAGCTTTGGCAGTTACGGTGGTAAATTAAGGAATTGAAATTTCTCTTCTGAAAATTTAATTTTATTTAATTCCGATGGAGCGTACGCTCCGGCTGCAATTTCCCGACACACCCATTTTCGCCGTTTCCTGTATCCACCTACTTTTGCCCTTTACAAATTTCATCTTTGAACTCTTTCAGAGTTTTGGTAAATTATTCATCATCTCTCTTGGTAACTTATTCCAATCTCTGATCTCGTTACTTATGCCCTCGTCTGTTCAATGTTTTTTCAGAGGACTCCTGACGACTTGAGGCAATGCTACGTCTGATAGCTGGAAGATTGGTTCTCACATGATATTAGGAGGTATCCCACGATTTTTGGCACTTCAGTGTGTTCTGCTACGTATGTTTCTCTCAGTATAAAGAGATGACGGAAAATAATAACTTATCAGTATTTTTATCCTAGATGGTTGTTTCCTGTGTACACTTGCGCATTTGAAAGTAACATATGACTTAGCTTAATATACAGGTTATTCAAATATGTTAAGCTGAATTATATTTTCAACATCTTCATTTTATTAGGTTTCATTCGATTGTATTAGTTGTCTTACCCAAGATTGAGAATGTCTTTGTGTCTATAATGCTTGAATTCAAAATCTTAAAAAAATGTCAGCCAAACTCTTAAGGAATTTAAAATTAAAATTTATAAATCGGAGAAATGAATGAGGGAGGAATTTAACATTGCAACTATAAAAGAAAATTTAAAAATAATGTAAAATGGGGTAATTAGATGACTAGGGAAACTGCCACCGGAGCGTTAGCTCCGTAGCAATTAAATTATTATTATTATTATTATTATTATTATTACAATTATCATTATCTATTGTAATCATAGGCAAATATTAGGCGACCCGCAGGCCAACCTTGAATCGAAATTGTGGCTCATCTCCAAAATTGTTTGGGCAACCTTGGCTTAACACTATCTCTGCAAGTTCTGCTATATCAGAGGGTAAATATGTATATTTTTTTCCCGGTTTTTGGAAGAAGAATGTTACCGGAAAATAGTTTTTGATAAATAATATATATCAATAAATAATAAAAAATGTCGGATTATTTGAGATCACCAACCAATTTAAACGCTCCTGGGCCTTCAAGGAACAACACACAGGTCGAACCAAAAGATGCAGGCAAGATGGATAAAAAACAAAACAAATATTACGTACAGTTGAAAGTGATTTTGCCCGATGCTGAAGAAATCATTCCCTGTAATACCTACAGTACCCGTACAAGAGAAAACAGATGGGTGGACAAAAAGAAAATGGAAACCCTTCCAAAATACAAAAGATGGCCATCCTAAGACTGCCAGCACTCTCAACCAAGATGAAACTGAAGCAGGGCATGAAGGCAACAATTAAGAAACAGTCTCCTAGTCTGGTAATTTGATGATGTAGTCTCTTCCACGGTGTTTTTGTGATGTCTTGATATTATTTCCGAGATACTGCTCAGTGCTGATCCTCCATACCCTAGAGAAAATGCTGAAAGGACCGGCGATAACAGGGAAGAAATGGAAGAACTTGCTTCTAAAGCACTCGAGAAGCACATGAGAGCAGATTAAAAGAGTCAGAGCCGAGAGAAATTTGTAAAGAATTTTAAAGTTGAAGAATTTTTGGAGACAGTTCTCGAATCCCCTAAGTATTTTTCACTAATCAACATACATGAAGTGAAGAACTTTGTGTGTATCATAACACAAAGATGCACTTTCAGCAAAATTTCAGAAAAAAACCCGATTACAAACTGACCATAACTTGCAAACCCCTTGACAAATATAAATCATTCATTAGGACTGAAAGAAGTATACCTGAAATTCAGCGCTCTCTGGAAGAGACGAGTGACGTACAACTTTTGTAGGTGAGTTTCCATGCACTTTTCGCACGCACACGCACAGTGGGTAGGACACATTGGGTAATGTTTCCAAAACAATAATTAAAACTCTTCTACAATAAACATTACACGAAAGACAATTTTGGTTGCACTTCCACATCAACAATCTGATAGTCCAGTGAAATACGGATTAAACCTTGGAATGAAAGATAACAAGCTGAAAATTTGCATAAGCCTTTGTTTTAATATTTTATAAGTTGGCTCAAAAGTCTCATAGAATCTCGTGTACGCTAATCAAGATATTCAAGGCCAAAGTTCACAAAAACGTTTTTTTTTTTTTTTTACAAATATCTTGCTTCAATGTTATTTTGAGTTATTGGAAAACTTGTATAGCATAAAAGTCTCTACAAATTTCGTCATATACAATATTTCATAGATTTAACCTTTCTTGAGAATCATTTGTGTACAGCAAACTGTATAACGATTTAGGACATGTCGAAGATGTATTGGATTGTACAGTACTACGTAGATTCCATTTTTCTTAACAATTTAATGCCTTAAGTTAAAGGGCCGGGTACACTAGGAGAAAATCTGACGCACAACACTGTCTGGGTGTCGCTGCTTGTTGCCCAATGTCCCACACGCACCATTTTGAGCAACATCTACGTGCTATGGGACATGTGTGATGTCATTACCAGGGCGAAAACACTTGCCGCTCATCAATCCCGCGTCATTGGTTGCCAGTGTATTCATGTGTGTAACGTGTCACTTATATCAGTGATGTGGGCAAACGCATTGGAGCTATAATCAAGAGTTAACGGGATCTTGTGGGACACTTCAAACCGTGATTACAACCCCGCAGGGGCCTGGTACGCAAGTGCCAGGTACGGGTTTGGCGAACCCGCGGTGCCCGAGCTGGAAACATGTGAGCGCCGCAAGTTTCCCACACCGTAAACTCCTACCATGCTTCAACGACCACCGTAGGGCGTGGCGGTGGAACGTTATGTGCCTAGGAGAACGGGGATCTTGGCTTCATCGCCCGGATCGTGAGGACGGTTCAAATCTCTATAAAAAAAACCCTCAACCTCAAGGTCAGCCACCTGCCGAGGAGGTGCATGTGTGAGAGGTAGACCACACGCTAACGTGCAACCTCAGGGGCACCTGCGCACCCCTGTTGTATCAGCATTTCCATATAATCTGTTTTTGCTCGTGGGACCAAAATTCCTTCTCACAAACAAAAACAAAACCCCTGCGGCCCGGGTGTGTTGCAGGCAAATAAAAATACATCCTGTTCCAACAAGCGGGCGAGGGTTGATAGCCCTTCTCCGGAACAAGCGCACAATAACGGCAAGGGTTTTCTAATAGAAAATGCCTTTGTAATTATGACAAGGGTGGAGGGATCATTTGAGAAGGTCTCTCCATTCTATGTTCAGAAAGGTTTAGAGGTTATTGCGGGTACCCTCAAATCTGTAAAAAAGCCGAGGAATGGGACACTGCTTTTGGAAATATCCACCCCAGAGGCAGGCTGTCCAACTCCTTAAGTGTGAGAAGCTCGGGGAGTTCGCAGTGAAGTGAAAACTCCATAAAACTCTAAATTCAAGTAAAGGTGTCATCACCAGCAGGGTCATTATGGATTTAGAGACCGAGGAACTCCTTAAGGAGTGGTCAACAGAACATGTGGTCGAGGTTGGACAGATTAAACGAAGGGTTAGCGGCAGTCTTGAGAAGACAACCACCTTCGTCTTGACGTTCGACACTCCAACGTTGCCCAAAAACATCAAGACAGGATATTTGAACTTGAATATTCGCCCGTATGTACCGGACCCAATGCGCTGCTTGAAGTTCTAGGGGGTCGGTCATACGACGGCGACCTGCAAGGGCAACCCCACCTGTGGGAAATGCGGAAAGGCTGCACATGAGCCAGACATTAGTTGCACCCTCCCACAGGTGTGTGTCAACTGCTCCGGGCACATCCAGTCTGGAGCAGAGAGTGTCGATTGTAAGTGGAGGAAAAAAAGATACAGGAGTTGAAAACGAAAGAGCGCATATCGTATGGCGAAGCTAAGAAGCGATATAAGGCTCTGGCTCCAGCCTGCCTTCGCTACCAGCTTCGCGAAGACGTTATCAACTCCGTCAGGAAAGAAAGTATTGGCTACCCAGACGTCCGTTGCTGATATGGGCACAAGTCCAATGTGCTCATGTCAGTGCAGATGTGGTGCCACACCCATCAAGGTCATTACACCTAGGACCTCGGACGTCAGTAGCAATACTCGGACAAAGTCGACCACATCGACAGCAGGTTCAGGAAGTCCACCAGCAAACACACTGCCATCCGCTACAGCAGTGGGTCCCTCTGAAACAGCAGAAGCGGCCCCTGAAGCAGAAACAGCATCTGCAAGAGAAGTGGTAACGGCAAGGCCATCTGCCGGTAGCGGATGGCAAACAGTGCAGAAGATTAAGGGTCCAAAATTTAAGCTCACGGACCCCACTATGTTTGTGGAATACCCTCCGACTTCTCCTCCCAGATCCCACTCTGGAAAGGAGAAGAGGAGGAACAGGCCTCGGCGGAAGAAAATTCCGAAAGACTCCGAAGCCGCACAACGAAAATGTTCTTCGGACACCGAAGACGATGTCATGCTGGTGGACGGACCTGGTTCCGTTCCTCAGCAATCAGCAAAGGAAGACCCACCCGAACCGGGGGGGGGGGGGTTTAAATAGGTAAGATGGCTCCCATACTTCAGTGGAATGTAAACGGTTTTCAGGCTCACAAAGAGGAAGTACACCTCTTAGCACGATCTAATCCATTGTGTCTCTGTCTTCAGGAGACGCATTTTAGACCTTTTCACCAACCTGTGCTAAGAGGGTATGACATCTATAGAAAGGACGATACCGAGGGTGATCGAGCGAAGGGGGGAGTGGCTGTGTTTGTTCGAAACACTGTCCATTCCCAACCTATTGCTCTCACCTCCGATCTACAGGCAGATGCAGTAAAAATAAACGGTCCATTCCAACAGACCGTATCCTCTGTCTATTTGCCACCCAGTGTGTCAGTCGGCTACGACGACCTGGTTGGCATTATACGACAACTCACTCGGCCCTTTCTCGTTTTGGGAGATTTCAACGCTCACAGTGCGTTGTGGGGTTCCACCACCGATTGCCCGAGGGGCCGAGTAGTTGGTAGATTGATAGAGCAGGAGGAAATTTGTATCCTGAATACAGGGCAAGTGACTCATTTTACCACTGCAACCGGTACGTCTTCTGCCATTGACCTTTCCTTGTGTTCCCCCTCAATTGCGGACTCCGTGCAGTGGAACGTGGATCGCGACCTACATGGTAGCGACCACTTCCCTATTAGGATGCACGTCGAGTGTGAACGTGGAAGAGGAAATAACCAACGCAAATGAAACGTTAGTTGTGCAGATTGGCAGCTCTACTGCCGTTCTGTACAACTGCAACCCTGTGGCAGTATACAGGAGAAGGTGAATCACTTCACAGAAGTGATTCACCGTGCTGCTGACGTTTCCGTGCCGAAGAGCTCCGGAACGCTGCGAAGGATTCCCGTCCCGTGGTTGAATGACGAATATCGTTCCGCTATTCAGGGTCGCAGACGGGCGTTGCGGCGTTTTAGTTTGTATCCTACATCCGACAACCTGGCAGCGTTCCGTATAGCCAGAGCTAAGGCGCGCCGTGTTATTAAGGAGAGTAAGAAGAGGTCATGGCAGAACTTTGTGAGCACTATCAATCGTTCCACACCTTCGTCGAAAGTATGGGAGTCCATTCGCCGTATATCTGGAAGGTACTCCCGCGCACCAGTATCTGGGTTACTGGATCACGGACGTATTATTACTGACGAACGAAGCATAGCGCAGCTGATGACGGAGATCTTCGCCGCCATCACTTCGTCCGCTAACTTTGACCCTCGGTTTCAGCGACGAAGAGTCGCTGCCGAGAAGCGCCCGCTGTGCTGCGATTCGTCTAATACACAGGCCTACAACCGCGCATTTACATTTTGGGAGCTGGAGTCAGCGTTAAACAGCGCAAACGACACTGCTCCAGGGACTGATTTGATCCAGTACCAGATGCTGAGGAATCTTAGTAAAGATGCTAAGGAGTACCTTCTGGATATTTTTAACGAAATATGGACCGGAGGACACGTCCCCGACTCGTGGAAAGAAGCAACGCTCATCCCTATTTTAAAACCTGGAAATTGTTGCCAGGTAGTTATCGTAGTATTGCCTTGACTAGCTGGGTGGGGAAGACACTGGAGAGGTTGGTGAATCGCCGCCTCGTCTGGTGTCTTGAATCCCGTAATCTTCTGAGCCGCTTTCAGTGTGGGTTCAGGAAGTCCTGTTCCACCCTGGACAACCTGATCCTGCTGGAAGCGGCCATTCAGGATACTTTCATCCGCAGCCAACACCTTGTGGGTGTATTTTTTGACATTGAGAAGGCCTGCGATACTACCTGGCGACATGTTATTTTAAACAGTTACACGAATGGGGTTTTAGGGGTAACCTTCCACGTTTTTTAAAATCATTTTTATCGGGTCGTTGCTTTCGGTACCGAGTCGGCAGTGAAGTGTCTGATCTTTTTATTCAGGAAAACGGTGTCCCTCAAGGGTCAGTTTTAAGTGTTACGCTTTTCGCCATTGCTATTAATAGCATTGGAGCCATTATAAGGAGTCCCACACGGTATTCCTTATATGTGGACGACTATTTAATTTTTATTGCGTCGTCCAGCCTGAGGAGCGCTGAGCGGCAGTTGCAACTCACGCTGAACAGGTTGGATGAATGGTCAGTGCACACCGGTTTTCGTTTCTCCGCTAAGAAAACCCGGTGTGTACTTTTACTCGCAGCAGAAGCCTTTTACCAGAGCTTCACTTAACCTTGAGGAACACCGTTTTAAGTTTTACTGATACTGTTCGATTTCTGGGCCTCATTTTAGACACAAGGCTCAACTGGCTTGCGCATCTAAAAGATGTGAAAGGCAGGGCCTTAAAAGCTCTTAATCTTTTAAAATGTCTGTGCGGCAGATCGTGGAGCGCTGATCGCTCCTGCCTGCTACAGTTTTATAGAGCCTTTGTACGGTCGCGTCTAGAGTATGGTTTTATCGTATATGGTTCGGCACGGGACAGTTATCTTCGAATACTAGATAGTGTCCACCATGCAGGAATTCGGCTAGCCACTGGTGCATATCGCACCAGCCCTATTGTCAGTATTTGTGCTGACTCGGGCGAGCCACCGCTTACCATCCGCCGGCACCTCCTCATGGTGCGACACTATATGCATATTGCCATAACACCTGGCAGTCCCGTGTACGACATAATTTTACATCCCAGCTACGAGCGGCTCTATACCAACCGGCATAGAGCAACTAAACCGTTCAGCTACCGTACAAAGGCTATTTTAGCTTCCCTCTTTTTTTCGCCAGGGTTGGAGTAAATCCCCTCCCTGGCTTTTAAAGAGGTCCAGATTAATTTTAGAACTGTCCCGGCATAACAAACTGTTAACAGCTGACAGTGTTTTTATTAATATTTTTACTGATATTTTAAATCTACATCACACTTTCACCCCGGTGTATACGGATGGGTCTAAGCAGGCTAACACTGTAGGCTGTTCAGTAGTGTTCCCTTGAGCGACTTACAAATACAAGATGGATAGCAGGTGCAGTGTTTATACTACGGAGTGCTATGCACTGCTAAGATCGCTCCAGCATATGAAGGCACGCCGCGACAAGAAGTACCTCATATATTGTGATTCCCTTAGTTGTATTCAGGCATTAGCAACTATGTACCCAGCAGACCGTCTCTTCCAGGACGCCCTGCTATCTCTCCAGTCCTGTGGGAAGGAGATCGTATTCTGCTGGGTACCAGGTCATGTGTGAATCAGGGGGAACGAGGCAGCTGATGAAGCTGCCAAATTAGCCTGTGACAAGGTCCGAATCGACTTGGATCCGGTCCCAAAGTCGGTGGCGAAGAGATTTGTTCTCGATGTTTGGCAGAGGCAGTGGCTAGAAGTTGAACATAACAAGCTCCGGCTGGTCAAACCGACCGTTCAGCCGTGGAGCAGCACCTTCAGCGGGCGAGGAGGGATGAGGTTCTCTTTACTCGCCTCCGTATAGGGCACTGTCTTCTGACACATGGTTTCCTTCTCCGCCGAGAGGACCCTCCGGAGTGTGATGCATGTGGCGTACCTTTGACGGTACGCTACACTTTAACAGAATGTGTGCTGTTTTTAGATTTAAGGGCAGACGTTGGTTTAGCCAACGATCTGTCCCTTATTTTAAACGATGACGGTGACAACGTGGCTAAGGTTTGAAAGTTTTGTACCTTGGCCGGTCTTGTCCCAAAAATTTTGGGCAGACCGGCCTAGGGTTTAGATTGGATTGGTGGCCTTTTACAACCACCAATCCAAGTACTGATTTCACTTTTGACATTGCTTATATGGCTGGCCATTTTACAGCCAGCCAGCTAATTTGTTTTTTAAACTGGTTGGCCCTTTTACAGCCAACCAGTTAATGTACGTATTTTATATTTTATTGCCCATTCAGAGCAATAGTCTCAATTTTATATTTTACGTTGTCGTCTGTGTGGCCGATCTCTTTACAGTCGGCGACTCAGACGGTATTTTAGTTAGTACGTTAGTATTTTATTGTGCTGTCTCTGTGGCCGACCCCTTTACAGGCGGCCACACAGACGGCAATTTTGCCACGTTGTTAGCCTGGCATTGGTTAGGGCGCTAATAACCTCGATGTTGATGCGCCCTAAAGCAAAATGGAAGGAGAAATATCCTTATAAAATTCCATCACAACGATATGGCCATGTAGTCGTCAAGACGTAACAAAAAGACAGAGACTTACTTCCGTATTTATAATAATATTACTGTGGTTCACACTCACATACTGACTGCGAACAACACCTGAGGGATCATTATAACGGAAAAAAGTGTACGCCTACAACATTGCAAGACTACCTACGATTTGCCTCGCATTGCACCCCTAACTTTCTAATATCTACAGTTTAAGATTCAATCCGAATAACCTATGGCCCAGGCCTGACTCTTACGATGAAAAACAATTTTTAAAAATCTTAGCCTCCACGGAGATTTGAACCGGAGACCACGACGTTCGTAAGCAAGCGCTTTAACCACTGAGCTGGCAGTCCACTACACGGAACCACGGTACGGAGACGTCCACATCCAACGTGTCTGTCTATCGCTGTATTTCGAAGTTATGAGACAGCATGTGTTATTTATACAGATAATTTTTCAACCAAATGTAGACAGTATTTTTCTCCTTGTTTCAAAGGATAAGTGTGCAAAGTTTCATCGAGATTGGATGAAAACTGTGGATTTGTATGAAGAACAAACAAACAAACATACATTCATCTTTATATATAAAGATGAGGCAATGAAATTTTTGCTGAAGAGTAGACACATACCAGCCAGTTCAGTCATTAAATGATGGCGTCTTAAAGTCATGAGTTGAGGTAGAACTTGGGGTCTACTATTAGGATAAACGATCTTGGGCGATCGTTTGCTATTTTCTTCATATCTGTGGGCACATTAGATTTGAGGATAATGGAATGCATCCCAAGAGCCTGCCATCCCAGCTTTATGGAACGAAAAATTTCAGGTCTTACATCACCTCTGTTTACAAACTAGCCATGTTAAATGTACTAGCTGACATTTTTCTAAAGATTTATTGTCTAGTTGTACGAGGCGTATTCCAAAACTAAGGTCCGGTGAACAATATGTCACAGATGATTGGCTTGAATGACGTTTCACGCCTGCAGCGCTGTCTACCAACTCCTGGGGAACAGCAGTATTGGTGTGCCGCAGTACGTTCTGGCCTCGCATTCGGGAGGACGGCGGTTCGAATCCCCGTCCGGGCATCCAGATTTGGGTTTTCCATGGTTTCCCCAAATCACTCCAGGTGAATGCCGGGATGCTTCCTTCAAAAGGCCATGGCCGAATTCCTTCCCATTCCTTGCCCCCATCCTTTCCCGTCTCTAAAGACCACGTTGTTAAAAAGGGACGTTAAACTGTTACAAAAAAAAAAAAAAAAAAAAAAAAGTGCCGCAGTAGGCGCATGCCTGTCGATGAGAGCAGATCGAAATGGCCGCGACAATCGTAACTCCCGCCAGTTGTGAAGTGCGCGGTGTGATGAGATTATTACTGGCAAAAGGATCGTCAGTTGCGGACATCCATCGTGAGTTGTGTCTAGTGTATGGACCGGATATAATGAGTGACAAACAACTTCGAGACTGATGTTGAGAAATTCGAAATGGCCGCACAAATGTGCACGATGAGCAGCGGAGTGGCAGGCCCTGTATTCGGACCAACGACATTCTTCATCAAGTTAACCAAAACCGTTGAAGTTATCGGTTTTGACGATTAGTGTTCTGGCTATGGAATTTCCAAATGTTGCTCGAACCTCACTTTACAGGATTGTCATTGAAGAGCTTGGATATCGGAAGCTTTGTGTGAGATGGGTGCCAAAACCGCTCACCGGTCAGCACAAAGAGCAGCGAATCCATAGTGCACGACAGTTTTTGGCGCGCTGTTGACAAGATGGTGACTTTTTCCCACATTTTTATATGACACGAGACGTCGATAGCGTGCACCAACTCAGAATCAAAACAACAGTCAATGCAGTGGCGCCATTCCGGTTCACCCAAGCCAAAAAAGGGTAAGCAGTCGCCGTATACGAATCGCAGAATGATGGCTTCCGTGTTTTAGGACGAAAAGGGCGTCCTTTTGATCGAATTCATGGACCGTGGGACAACCATTACAGCTGACGTGTACTGTGTAATACTCATCAAACTGAGACGTGCGATCCAAAATCGACGCCGCGGGAAACTGTCGACTGGAATCATCGTCCTGCACGGCAAAGCACGCCCGCATGCCGCTGCCAAAACCAAAGAGAAGATTACAGAGTTTCGTGGGGAACTCCTTGACCACCCTGCATACAGTCCCGATCTTGCAGCAAGCGACTGTTTCCTCTTCGTGCATTTGAAACTGTGACTTGGTAGACAATGATTTCAAACCGATCGCGATGATGAAATCAAGACGAGCGTTACGAACTGGTTCGGGTCCCAGGCGGCAGAATTTTATGCCGAGTGGTTAAAGTAGCTGGTGCAGCGTTACAGAAATTGTATATATGTGAACGGCGATTATGTGGAAAAGTGAATTAGATATGTAGTCGCATATTACTGTCAATAAAAACCTTGTCTCATGAGCGATGTTTTTATTATGACCAAACGGACCTTAGTTTTGGAATACGTCTCGTACTTTCCCTTTGTGAGCCATTTTTAGACATAACTTTTGTTTTAGAAAGATTGATTCTTAGGCAACTGCTTTACAATCGGAGACGAGATTGGTAACCAAGTTTTGGAGTTCGTCAATGCCAATTAGCCACAAGTGCAATGTCATCATCAAATCTCAAGTTGTTAAGTCTTCTGCTTTTCCCCCCATTCTAGCTTTGATAATGTCATCTCCAAGACAAAATAATTTCGGAGAGATGGGATCACCTTGCTTGGAGACAGATGTAGGTCTTATTTAATTATTTATTTGCCTGAAGTTTACTTATACTGTGCTAAAATAGTTGTTTATAGGATATGGTGAATCATTTGTTTTCTAAATTATTTTGTCAGGAAACACTTTTCACTCACAAAATACTAAGCGAAATTGTTTCTTACTTCCATAGTAGATTGAGAGTATTATCTTCCTGTAACATCTAAATAGAACATAGTTCTCGTTGTAGTAATTAATTTCGCGTCCACCACTTTCTCTTTCTTTTAGGTTTCCATTGACTATTTGATAAGTTTGTAGGGTACGCAGCACTAATCAACGCAACCTACTCGGACAACATTCCTATAACCTTATAGTGTCAGCCAGGGGCGTAGCTACTATGGGGCTAGGCGGTGCAGTGCACCCGGGCTCCTACGCTCAGGGGGCCCCCAAGCATACCTCAGGGGCCCCCAGCGCACCTCTGGGGCCCGAAAGCGCATTTCAGAGGGCCCACGGGCTTTTACGGCAAACTGGCGACTTTTTTTTTTACCCCTCACTAAGGACCTTCACTTCTCAGGGGGCCCCCAACCACTGCTCAGAGGGACCCCCAACCACTGCCAAGGGGGACCCTAAGCACAACTCAGGGGCTCCAAGCCTCAGCTCAGGGGGCCCCTACCAACACAAAGCAAAAAAAAGGTCGGCCATCTGGCCTGAGGGCCCAAAATAATTTTTTTGTACCGTGGTCCTTATTGACCTAGCTACGTCACTGGTGTCAGCATGATGCTCCGCGACATTGCCCCGGGAGTTGTTCAGTGACATACCGCGCGACATTCCCTCACTTTGCCCCCTAGTGTATCCAAGTCTGTTCATTCTCGTCTCATACATATTTAATTTATGTGCAGTGTTGGTTGTTGTTCTGCCGCAGGAGGTGCCGTGGTCTGGTCTGAGTCCACGCCAGTCGTGCGCCGTCGAGTCTGCGGTTCGCCACAACCCGTCGTGGAGTGTCTACGTGCTGCACACGTGTGCGGGACCTGCGCGGCAGGTTCCCCGTGGAGCCCGTGCTGTGCACGTGCCACTGCGCGCCTTCCTGAGCGACACGCCTCTCTACGCGCCTCTGCTGGAGGCGGGGGGCGCTGGCGGACAGCAAGTGGCCAGTGGAGCACGCCTCCGACGTGATGCGCTTCACAGCCCTCTGGAAGTACGGCGGCATCTACCTCGACACAGACGTCGTAGTGCTCAGGTACACCATGAAATTTCATTGCAGTTGTATTGGTGGCCTCATATTCCGCATGACGCTGGGTTCGAATCTCCGTCGGGCAAGCCGGATGTCGGTTTTCCATTGTTTCCCAACATCACTCCAGACGAATTCCAAGATGGTTCATTCAAAAGGTCATGGCCGAATTTCTTCCGCCGCTCGTGACTTCGTTCCTTTTCCGCCTCTAATGACGAGCGAAAAGGGAGCATCCATAAATTACGTGAGGTGAAATAGGGGGGGGGGGTCCGGGGAAATCTCACCAACGGGGGGGGGAGGGGGTCTACGGAAACCTCGCGTAAGGTTTTGTGAAAACAAATATTGGACTGTAGAGCTAAAAAAAAAAAAAAAAAGGTCTCAAAAGGTTTCAAAGGCTATTTCCAGGGGGGGGAGGGGACCAGACTAACCAGGGGGGATAGTCTTGCCAGATCTCACGAAATCTCACCAGAAGGGGGGGGGGGGGGTCCGGAAATCCGGAAACACACATCACAAAAATTTATGGATGCCCCCAAATGTTAAAAACGCAGAAAAATACCTTGTATTTCTTACTGT
The DNA here is from genome assembly GCA_031002005.1 of Vandiemenella viatica. Lineage (NCBI taxonomy): Eukaryota > Metazoa > Arthropoda > Insecta > Orthoptera > Morabidae > Vandiemenella > Vandiemenella viatica. The sequence goes on from JARYHS010009186.1 coordinate 241,507,845, forward strand.
TTCAGTCAAATAATCCTGCATTTCTATAACTTATTCCAGTCATCGAACCTTTCAAAAAGTGAGATTTTCCCCTTCCCTATGAATGAAATCAATTGCCAGTTTGTCACCTCTGCCTTTTAACATAATTCTGGTTCTTTTGCTGATAAATACCCGTTCTTGTTTACTAGTAGAGGAAAAACTCCAAATGGGCTAACACGTTCATTTTGGTCCTATCGAGTTACCTGTTCACTCAGCATTGATAGTTTTGATGTCACTTGCGTCTCTGTGGTGCTGAAATCTGAGCGTTTACTTGTCAAGAGCTAGCTGTTATTGGCTCACCAGTGGTGACCTGTATTTAGACCATGCAGTACTTAAGGTTGGTCTCGACAGCCATTTCAAAACAAATGGAACAGTCAGGTGCCCTGGATGAAGTTCAGGTCATCTACTTTGAGATGAGGTGGCAGCCATTGACTTTACTGAATAAATAAGAAAGCGAGAAATTAGCACTTACATACTTTGCAAAGTTTTGAGTTTGTCAAAAGCAAATTTTCTCATATAACAATATGTGCCAACACACGTGTTTCGTGGACCAAGTTCATTTGCTCCCTACTCTTCCCCCACCACTTGATGTTCATTCAGGTGCCATTAACATGCCTGCTCACAACCTCCTTCCCCCCACTCTTCAGCTAGTAGGTCTGTGTTTAGACCGGGGGTCCCTATAATGATTGACATCTACCCCAAGGCATCGGTAAGAGTTCTCCAGGGGTCAATTAAAACACGGGGGTCGTTAGAGGGGGGTCAATTAATACTAAAGGGGATCAGTTAAACTGTCTAGAAACAAATTGGAATATTCCAATTAAAATTCGAAATAATGATTGAAATATGATCAGATAATGACTACCATAGTTATAACTTGAGTTTTGCCATAGACTGCATCACTTTACACATGTGTTACTCTGTTTTCATGCATCTGGTATCAGTACTTACTATACACGCATGTGGCAACTGTGCTAATATTGTAAAAATGTTATGAACACTCATAGTTCTTTTTATACACAGACATATGTTGCACTGTTAGGTTCTAGTAAGGTTGCAATCCAAGTTTTTTATACCTAAATGTAGATTTTTGTCCTTTACAGAGAAAATATAGCAATATATCAAATATCATTAAATTTTGATATTTCTTTATTATCTTTTTCCTGGTTGATAGTAATGAACAGATAAATTTTAGATATAATTCCCTCTAATTCTAAATAGCTTTTGTTAGATAAAGGTGGCATAGATTGTGCAGGAGTAAGTTGCATCTTTACTGCTGTTGTGTTGTCATGCAGCAATCATATTGTGTCTTTCATATTAAAAATGAATTTTAACACCCACAATGTTGTCTACCGATGCTAAAAAGAAATTTACTCACAAGTATTTGAAATATGGTTTTGTGCCACCATTTTATAATGAAACTGTTCCTAATCCTATATGTTTGTTATATGAAAAAACTTTCAGCAAAGATGGTGACAATGAAAGATTACTTGGAAAGGATCCATTCTGATAGGATATATTTTGAGTATTTAAAAATTCTAAAAGAGAAATTGAAAGTTTGGTCAAATTTGAATACATATCTGAAGTCATATGCTATTGCTGATAGTGAAGGAGGACTGAAGACATCCTGCAGCATCTTTCTTGATATAGCAAAGAATGGAAAATTGTACACTGTTGTTATGGTACTACAATACCAGCTAAAAAAAAAATCTAATTGAAAATGTTATGAAGAAAGATTCTCAACTAGTTCTAAAATGCAAACCATTAAGTCCAAATCCAGTGCAGCAAGTTATTGATGAAATGGCCGATGATGTGGATAGAACTTGTAGCCAAAAAACTGAGTGGCGAGGTTCGTGATACTCTAAAAATGTGTACCATATATAAAAAAAAGAAATTAAAGATCATCCTCTCAATTCCCCACCGTTTGTGAAGTAATGTGAAGAAACTTTCAAACCAAATGCTTTTGCATATTGAGGTAAGATGGCTGCCCAGAGGCTTGTTGACTTTTACTACACATCTGAAGAGTTTCTTAGTAATGTGAATCCATCACTATGTGACGAGTTAAAACAGTGGAAGTTACCATCTGTCAGGGTTGGATCCAAAAAAGTATCTAGCTCTCCTTATCTTTCCTGAGGAGACTTCAAAGACACCCTTTCCTGACTCAAGGCCCTCCTCCCAAACCAAAATCCACTCAAGCTTCCCCCCCCCCCCAAACCAAAATCCTGGATCCGCCCTTCCCATCTTTTCTATTTGGCAGATGTTTATTCGAAATTTAATGAAGTACAGAAGTGTTTTCAAGGAAAAAACATTACAAATTGTTCAAGCTTGAACAATCTTAATGGCCTTTGATGTAAAAAGGGGGTTATTTAAATCATGTCTGGCACGTAACAATTTTAAATATTTTTCAAATTTATTAGTACTAAAAGGAAATGAAAAGATTTCCAAACATGATTTGAAAATATATATTGTACATCATGTTGAATTAAGATAAGATTTTAAAACAAGTTTCGGAGACTTGGAAAAAATGCATGTTCCTAAATGGTTTTCTAATCCATTTGATGTAAAAATTGATAGTGAAAGTAGCAAAATGGCTTAGAAGATGAACTGATTGAAATATGTTGAGATCTCAAAGCTAAAGTATTATTTAAAAATAAAAATTTCATTGAATTTTGAAGCAATAACAATATTGTTACTAAATACCCGAAGCTCAGCTCTGAAGCCGACCTTGTTTACTTGCACGGTTGATGCTGGTTTTAGTCATGTGAACAAAATTTTGACAAAACAGAGGAACAAATTGAACGTGGAAAACCATACCTTACCAATTTTCAGCCAAATGTCAATAACCTTGGACCTTTTACTCTATATGCCTTAAGTGCTCCCAGCACTCTATTCATTTGACTTCCACCCTTCAGCTTTATTATACAACTTACCCATTCTGTTCTGTCTCTATTTGAATGAACAATTCTAGTTGCTTCCTTTGCACTGCTCTAACTCTTAAATTTGACACCCAAAATGTGGATCCCATACTCGAGCAATTGCCTGTACAATCTTTTGTATCTCTCTTTACTTCCCTTGTTCATCACACATTCACCTGTCCCAGTAAATGCAGGATACTGAATCATCTCCCTACCACATGCTCACTGTGTCCTGACAAGTTGGGTTTATTACCCCCCCCCCCCCACACACACCCACACAGGGGCTTAGTATGAAAGTTCCAAGTACGGGTCTGATGCACCTGTGTTACCGGAGCTGGAAACTCATAACTGCTGCAAGTTTTCCACAGTGTAAACTCCTTGCATGCTTCAACAACCACCTTATCGCATGATAACAGGAATCTAGTCTTCAATACCCAGATAATGAGGAATAAACGCATCTCTTTACTAAAAAAAAAAAAAACCCCGCAGGGGCCTGGTACACAAATGCCAGGTACGGGTTTGGCGAACCCGCGAGCTGGAAACTTGTGAGCGCCACAAGTTTCCCACACCGTAAGCTCCTACCATGCTTCAACAACCACCGTAAGGCGTGGCGGTGGAACGTTGTGTGCCTAGGAGAACGGGAATCTTGGCTTCATCGCCCGGATTGCGAGGACGGAACAAACCTCTATAAAAAAACCCTCAACCTCAAGGTCAGACACATGCCGAGGAGGCGAATGAGTGATGAGGGAAATCACCCGCTGACGTGCAACCTCAGGGGCACCTGCGCACCCCTGTTGTAATAGCATTTCCTTCTATATTGTTTTTACTCGTGGGACCAAAATTAAGCCTCACAATAAAAACAAAAAACCCTGAAGTACGGGTGTGCCGCAGAATAGTCAAAATACACCCAATTCTAAGAAGAGGGTGAGGGTTGATAGCCCCCCCTCTTCTGAAAGTAATAGTAATAGTAACAGAAAAGTTTGTTCGCTTGTGAATGCTTTTATAGTTATGCAACGAGTGGAAGGATCTTTAGAAAAAGTTTCACCTTTTTATATTTCTAAGGGTTTAGAGGGTCTGGTAGGGACCCTAAATACCATAAAAAAGCTGAGGAATGGGACGCTGCTGCTGGAAACAACTTCCAGTAGGCAAGCTACCCAACTCCTGAACTGTGAGAAGCTCGGGGAGTTCGCCGTTACCTACGAACTCCACAAATCCCTTAACAGCAGCAAAGGCGTTGTCACCTGCCGTGACTTAGTTAACATAGGGACCGAGGAACTCGTTGAGGAGTGGAAGGAACAGAAAGTGGTCGAGGTACGTCAGATCACTTGAAGGGTAAATGGCAGTATTGAAAAGACTGCCACCTTCGTCCTGACGTTTGACACTCCAGTACTGCCAAAGAACATCAAAGCAGGGTACATTAATTTGAACGTCCGTCCGTATGTTCCGGACCCAATGCGCTGTTTTCGGACATACGATGGCGTCATGTAAAGGAAAACCTGTGGTAATTGCGGGAAGGGCGCACATGAGCCGGGTGTTAGTTGCACGCTCCCACAGGTGTGCGTCAACTGCTCCGGGTCGCACCCTGCCTGGAGTAGGGAGTGTCAAGTGTATCTAGACGAGCGCAAGATACTGGAGCTGAAGACCAAAGAGCGGATTCCCTATGGGGAAGCTAAAAAGAAGGCCAAGTCGCTCGCCGCTCCAATTTTCGGAACTACTTTTGCTAAGATGGCTTCAGCTCCCGTCAGGAAGCAGAGTGTTGCTACCCAGACGTCAGTTGCAGACGTGAGCACTAGCACAACATGCTCATGTCAGTGCAAGTGCGGTGCAAAATCCGCTAAGAGCACAACATCTAAGACCGCGGGACGTTGGTAGTAACACGTCTGCGTCCTCGACCACACCAGCAGCAGCGAAGAAGGATCCACCAGCACTGATAGCGAAAATAACGCCACCTCCAATACCACCATGTGCTATCACGGTAGTAGCATTGCCAACTGCTACAAGTGAGAATGGAGGCAATCAGAAGATCCGTGGCCCGAAGTTTAGACTGACGGACCCGACTCACTTTGTGAAATCCCCCTCTTCGTCCCCTCCCAGACTACCAAGGAGTAGGGAGAAGAAGGGGAAAGGGGCGAAGAAGAAGCAGAAGAAGAAGAAGAACAGCCAGGAGTCAACTGAGTTGGTGTCGTCTGTCTCTTCGGAGACCCCGCGGTGCCCGAGCTGGAAACTTGTGAGCGCCGCAAGTTTCCCACACCGAAAACTCCTACCATGCTTCAACGACCACCGTAGGGCGTGACGGTGGAACGTTGTGTGCCTAGGAGAACGGGGATCTTGGCTTCATCGCCCGGATCGCGAGGACGGTACAAACCTCTATAAAAAACCCCTCAACCTCAAGGTCAGCCACGTGCCGAGGAGGTGAATGGGTGGAGAGGGGAATTCACTCGCTAACGTGCAACCTCAGGGGCACCTGCGCACCCCTGTTGTATTAGCGCTTCTTTTTAAACTGGTTTTACTCGTGGGACCAAAACGAAGTCATCCACTAAAACCTCAAAACCCTGCGGTACGGGTGTGCCGCAGGTTAATCCTAATACACCCAGTTCTAAGAAGCGGGTGAGGGTTGATAGCCCCCCCGCTTCCGATAGTAAGAGTAACGGAAAGGTATGTTCAATTGCGAACGCCTTTGTTGTAATGATAAGAAAGGAAGGATCGTTCGAAAAAGTGTCGCCGTTTATATTCAAAAAGGATTACAGGGTCTCGTAGGGACCCTAAACTCTGTAAAGTAGCTGAGGAACGGGACACTGCTGCTGGAAACATCCACCAGTCGGCAGGCTAACACACTCCTTAACTGTGTGAAACTCGGGGAGTTCGCGGTTACTTGCGAACTCCACAAAACGCTGAACTGTTCTAAGGGCGTAGTCACCTGTCGTGACATCATTGACATGGGAACCGAGGAACTTGTTAAGGAGTGGGAAGATCAGAAAGTGGTTGAGGTACGTCAGATTACGCGAAGGGTTAATGGCAGTATTGAAAAGACTGCCACCTTCGTCCTGACGTTTGACACTCCAGTACTACCCAAGAACATAAAAGCAGGCTACATAAACTTGAACGTCCGTCCGTATGTTCCGGACCCGATGCGCTGTTTTCAGTGTCAGCGGTTCGGACATACGACGGCGTCATGTAAGGGCAGCCCCACCTGTGGTAAATGCGGCAAGGGGGCACATGAGCCGGGTGTCAGTTGTACGCTACCACAGGTGTGCGTCAACTGCTCCGGATCGCACCCGGCCTGGAGCAGGGAGTGTCAAGTGTATCTTGAAGAGCGCAAGATACAGGAACTGAAGACCAAAGAGCGGATTCCCTATGGGGAAGCTAAAAAGAAGGCCAAGTCGCTCGCCGCTCCAATTTTTGCAACTAGTTTTGCTAAGATGGCTTCAGTTCCCGTCAGGAAACAAACTACTGCTACCCAGACGTCCGTTGCAGATATGAGCACCAGCACAACGTGCTCATGCCAATGCAAATGCGGTGCAAAACCCGCGAAGGTCGTAACATCGAAGACCGCGGACGTCGGTAGTAGTACGTCTGCGACCTCAACCACACCAGCAGCAGTAACTGAAAGTCCACCACCACCAGCCAGCAAATTTCAGAGTTACGCCACCTCCAATTCCACCCCGCACTTTGACAGTTGTGGCACTACCACCTGCTACAACTGTTAATGGAGGTGATCAGAAGATCCGGGGTCGGAAATTTAAACAGACAGACCCGACCCAGTTTGTCAAGTCCCCCTCTTCGTCTCCTCCCAGACTTTCCACCAATAGGGAGGGGAAGAGGCAGAGGAAGAAAAAGAAAAAGAATAGGGAAGAAACTGAGGAGTCCTCTGGGTCGGAGATGTCTGTCTCTGCTTCCGTGGAGGAAGAAATTGAGATGCTGGTGGACGAGTCTGGTCCCGTTCCCCAGCATACAGCGACCGATGACCCACCCGAACCGGGGCGGGTAAAATTAAATCGGTAGGATGGCTCCCATACTCCAGTGGAACATCAACGGTTTTATGGCTCACAAGGAGGAATTACAGCTCTTAGCACGGTCTGATCCTTTGTGTCTCTGCCTCCAAGAGACACACTTCAGACCAACTCACCAACCTGTGCTAAGAGGCTATAATATTTACCGGAAGGATGATACCGAGGGTGATCGAGCTAAGGGGGGAGTGGCTGTGTTTGTTCGGAACACAGTTCACTCCGAACCTGTTGCTCTCACCTCTAACCTACAGCAGTAGCTGCCAAAATTCATGGACCGGTACAATTGACAGTGTGCTCGTTATATCTACCGCCGGGGTCACCTGTTGATTTTGGTCAACTGGCTGATCTATTGCGGCAAATTTCCCGGCCCTTTCTCCTGCTAGGAGACTTCAACGCGCACAGTGTGCTGTGGGGGTCGACCACCGATTGCCCCAGAGGCCGGGAAATCTGTAGATTATTGGAGCGAGGAGGACGTATGTGTCCTTAATACCGGCCAAAATGACTCACTTTACTACTGCTACCGGTACGTCCACTGCCATTGATCTCTCTCTTTGCTCTCCTTCACTGGCGGACTCCGTGCGCTGGGAAGTGGATCGTGACCTTCATGGAAGCGACCACTTCCCGATACGGCTGCACGTGGAGCTCGGCCAGTGGAGAAAGAACTATCCACTACAAATGGAATGTCAGCAGAGCTGACTGGCAGCTCTATAGCCGTTCCGTCACTCTCCACCAGTGTGAGAATATTGAAGGAAAAGGTGAAACACTTCACCGAAGTAATTCACCGGGCAGCTGATATTTCGATGCCTAGCAACTCAGGAGCGCCGCGAAGAACGCCAGTCCCTTGGTGGAGCGATGAATGTCGTTCAGCCATTCAGGGCCGCAGGCGAGCCTTGCGCCGTTTCAGGTTGCACCCGACACCTGACAACCTTGCGGCGTTCAGAGTTGCTAGAGCAAAGGCACGTCGAGTGATTAAGGAGAGCAAGAGAAGATCATGGCAGACTTTTGTGAGCAACATTAACCGTTCCACTTCATCAACAAAGGTATGGGAGTCAATCCGCCGTATATCTGGAAGGTGCTCTCGATCACCAGTATCTGGATTACTGGATCAGGGGCGTGTAGTCACCGACGAACGAAGCATAGCACAGTTGATGGCAGAGTCATTCGCTGCTATCACTTCCACTGCCAAGCTGGAACCTCGGTTCCAGCAACGAAGAACTGCTGCAGAAAGACACAATCTAGCTTCGAGTCGCCGGATTTCCAGGTGTACAACCTCCCCTTTTACATTTTGGGAGTTGGAGTCCGCCCCTAAACGGGACCAAGGACACAGCACCAGGACCCGACCTGATCCAGTACCAGATGCTGAGGCATCTCAGCAAAGGCGCTAAAGAGTACCTTCTAGGTATTTTTAACGATATATGGACCGAAGGACACTTCCCCGACTCGTGGAAAGAAGCAACGCTAATACCCATTTTAAAACCAGGGAAAGACAAAATGTTGCCAGGTAGTTATCGTAGGCATCGCCTTAACAAGCTGCGTCGGGAAGACACTAGAAGCGGATGGTTAACCGCCGCCTCGTCTGGTGTCTCGAATCCCGAAAACTATTGAGTCGCTTTCAGTGTGGATTTAGGAAGGTTCCGTTCCACCTTGGACAACCTAATCCTGCTGGAAGCGGCGATTACAGGATGCCTTTATTCGCAACCAACATCTTGTTGGCGTGTTCTTTGATATCGATAAGGCCTACGATACTACCTGGGCGGTATGGTATTTTAAAACAACTCCATGAATGGGGTTTTAGGGGAAATCTACCCCGTTTTATACAGTCATTTTTATCTCAGCGTTGCTTCCGGTACCGAGTCGGTAGGGAAGTGTCAGATGTTTTCATCCAGGAAAATGGGGTTTCCTCAGGGTTCAATTTTAAGTGTTATTCTTTTCGCTATTGCGATAAACAGCATCTCAACTGTAATAAGGAGTCCGATAGCGGTTCTCCTTATATGTTGATGATTTTTTAATTTTTGTGCATCATCTAGTCTGAGAAGCGCTGAGCGGCAGTTGCAGCTCGCGCTTGAACAGGCTTGATGAGTGGTCAGTGCGAACTGGTTTTCGATTTTCTCCTGAGAAAACCCAGTGCGTACTTTTTAGTCGATCTCGTAGCCTTTTACCAGAACCTCGTCTTACCCTGAGGAACACCGTTTGTCTTTTACTAATAATATTCGTTTTCTGGGTCTCATATTTTGATAGTAGGTTAAGCTGGCTACCACATCTAAAAGATGTGAAAGCTAGAGCCCTAAAGCCCTCAATATTTTAAAGTGCCTATGTGGCAGGTCATGGGGTGCTGACCGCTCCTGCCTGCTACAATTCTATAGAGCCTTTGTGCGGGTCGCGGCTTGAATATGGTTGTATAGTATACAGTTCGGCACGGGACAGTTATCTGCGCATATTAGACAGTGTCCATCATGCAGGAATCCGGCTCGCAACCGGTGCCTACCGCACCAGTCCGATTATCAGCATCTGTGCTGAGTCAGGCGAGCCACCGCTTTCCACCCGCCGGCGCCTCCTCATGGTGCGACACTACTTGCACATTGCCACAACACCAGCTAGTCCCGTGTACGATGTAGTAATTCGCCCAAACTACGAACGACTGTATACCAACCGCTTAAGAGCAACCAAACCGTTTAGCTTACGCACAAAGGCTGTTATGGAGGAGTATGGGTTTGAGATGCCCCCTTTTTATCACCAGGGTTGGAGTAAATCTCCTCCTGGCTTTTAAGGAGGCCCAGAACTGTTTTTAGAACTGTCCAGGTACAACAAGCTGTTTACCAATGACAATGTTTTTATCAGAATGTTTATGGATGTTTTAAACCAGCATCACGATTTTACCCCGGTATACACGGATGGGTCTAAGCAGGCTAACGGAGTTGGCTGCTCTGTAGTGTTCCCTCGAGCGACTTATAATTACAAACTGAATAGCTATTGCAGCGTATACACTGCAGAGTGTTACGCCTTGTTAAAGTCGCTCCAGCATATGAAAGTAAGTCGCAGCATGAAGTACATCATATGCTGTGATTCCCTCAGCTGCATCCAGGCCATGGGAAGTATGTACCCAGCAGATCGTCTTGTCCAGGACATACAGGACACCCTCCAATCCCTCCAATCTTCTGGAAAGGAGGTCGTATTCTGCTGGGTACCCGGTCATGTGGGAATCAGGGGGAATGAGGCAGCTGATGAAGCTGCCAAGTTAGCCTGCAACAAGGTCCGAAATGACTTTGAACCGGTCCCAAAGTCTGACCTTGCCTCGGCGGTGAAAAGATGTGTTTCCGACGTTTGGCAGAGGCAGTGGCTGGAAGTAGAGCATAATAAGCTCCGGCTGGTCAAACCGACCGTTCAGCCGTGGAGCAGCTCCTTCCAGCGGGCGAGGAGGGATGAGGTTCTCCTTACTCGCCTCCGTATAGGGCACTGTCCTCTGACACATAGCTTTCTCCTCCGCCGGAGGACCCTCCGGAATGTGATACCTGTGGCGTACCTCTGACGGTGCGCCACATTTTAGTTGATTGTGCTTTGTTTTTAGACTTAAGGGCAGACGTTGGCCTCGCGAACGATCTGGCCCTTATTTTAAACAATGAGACCAGCAGTGTGGCGAGCGTTTTAAATTTTGTGTATTGGCCGGTCTAGTGCCTAAAATTTTAGGCAGATCGGCCTAGTTTTAAGATGGATGGGTGGCCTCTTTACAGCTACTCATCCATGTGCATTGTTTTTAATTTTTATATTTTTAAATTCCTTTTCGCTGGCCACTATACAGCCGGCGAGAGATGTAGTGTTTTTAATTATTTTGGGACCCTGTATGGCCCCTTTACAGCCATTCAGGTGGTGCATGGTCTTGTGTTCTGGTGGCCCCTTTTCTAAGCCACGTTTTATATTTGTGAATTATTTTAATTGCTGTCTGTATGGTCGACCCCTTTACAGTCGACCATGCAGACAGTATTTTAGTACTTTGAGCCACAGTTTAGGCTGGTAATTGTTAGGGCGCTAATGACCCCGCTGTCGACGCGCCCTTAAAACAACAACAACAACAACAACAACATCTTCGGAGACAGAAGAAATAGAAATGCTGGTGGACGAGCCTGATCCCGTTCCTCAGCAGGCAATGATCGAAGACCCACCCGAACCGAGGCGGGTGAAACCAATTTTAGGCAGATCGGTCCAGTTTTAAGACTGATGGGCGACCTCTTTACAGTCACCCAATTGATATGCATGATTTTATTTTTTGTATTGTTATTATTCATGTCTGTCTGGCCAATATACAGCCAGCAAGACATGTAGTGTTTTTATCCTCTTTTGAACCTGTTTGGCCCCTTTACAGCCTTACAGGTATTGTACGGTTTTAAGTCATTGTAGTCACTTTAAAGCCACGTTTGATTTTATTACTTATTTTATTTGCTGTCTGTATGGCCGACCCCTTTACAGTCGACCATGCAGACAGTATTTTAGTACTTTCTTAATCCACAGAGGTAGCTGGTAATAGGGCGCTAATGACCCCACTATCGATGCACCCTAAAGGAACTAGCTAGCGAGTTTCCTTTATCATTTAACCTGGTTGGCCTTTTTACAGTGAACCAGTTATTTGCCTTTAATTTTTTATGACCATTTTGCAGCGATCGTTTTAGTACCCTCTTTAGCTGTCTGTATGTCCGACCTCTTTGTGGCCGGCGATGCAGTTGGCATTTCTTCCAGTATTTTAGTCTTGTTTCCCACCCCCCCCCCCCCCCCCCCCCCCCCCCCCCCCCCCCCCCCCCGTCTGTGTGGCTGACCCCTTTACAGTCAGCCATGCGGGCGGTATTTCTGTTGCTGTTTTAATATTTTAGTTTGCTTTACCTTCTGCGTGGCCGAACAAGTCAGAGTCGGCTACGAAAATGATATTAAATCACGCTGTTAAACCAGGTTTTAGTTAGGGCGCTAATAACCTAGATGTTGACACGCCCTAAAGCCCTAACAACAACAACTTTACTAAAAACCTCAATCTCAAGGCAAATAATGTATGGAGAAGATAAATGGGTGGTGAGTTAATCAATTTGGGAGAGTACAACATGTGTGGCACTTGTCACATCCTGGCAGTAAAATGCTTGGCAGAATGATATGGGAGTTTGAAGTTCTGATGTTATGGACACAGAATACTAAAGCACTATTTCCATAAATAAAAACCACTCTTGTGTTTTGGGTGAAACACAGAAGTATTGTAACACTATCATAAACAAGAGGGCCTGAGTTGCTAGTACAACCTATTCTCTGTTTGAAGAAACAGGAAAACTTTTAGTTTGTAAACTAACATAGTGAAAGGAAATATATATCTTTGAAATTGGACAATCGACGCATTTCGTTGCTACTCCCAGATCATTTTCTGCCATTGACCTGTCATTGTGCTCTCCTTCTGTTGCAAATTATGTGCAGTGGGAAGTGGTAAGTTACTATCATGAGAGCAGTTTCTTTGCTGCCTCTTACGGCTGCATGTTAAGATTATAGGACACAAATGGAACATCAATAAAGATTGTTGGCCCTCTGCTGTCCTTTAATTGTACTCCAGCAGTGAGTCACTTGACAGTAGATTCACCAGCTGGAACATGTTTCTGTCCCAGGAAACTTAAGAATGCTGCGAACAACTCTAATCACTTTGTGAGATTACGAATGTTGGGTATGAACGTGGGCGCTGCATCATTTTCAGTTGCATCCAGCAATTGATAGAAGCTGGGCATTTTGTCATTTTAGATTGCATCCATCAATTGACAACCTCGCATTGTTCAGAATCAGAGAAGGAAATGTGCATTGTATCGTTAAGGAGGATACAAAAATGTCATGGCAGAATTTTGTCAACACCATTCACTATCCAAAACCTTAAAGTATCTGCCATATGTCTGGAAGGTACTCTTTATCACCAGTGTTTAGTTTACTGGACCGAGAGATACATAGTTGTCTATGAATAAAACACTGCACAGCTAATGCAGAGTCCTTTGCTGCCATCACTTATACTGCCAACTTTATCACAAGTGGCAATGAAGAATTGCTGGGGGGAAAAGATGGTTTGTGCTTTGTTTCATCAAGTATGAAATCGTGCAATAACCTGTTTACAGTATGGGAGTCGGAGATTGTCTTGGACGGTGCAAAGGATAGTTCCAAGGCCAGAGCTCATCTAGTACCAGAAGCAAAGTTTTCCCAAATTCAATTTAGGCAAATGTCTGGATGATGCCTACAAAAGGACATGTCTGACTTCCTTCCGATTACTTAATTTTTAAAATCTTCTTTTACTTATGACATTGGTGAGCAATTAAATTGTAAAAATGTAAGCAAATAAATAAAAATACAGATACTTGTGTGGCAGCTACAGTGGAAAAATTGTCAGGTTTCAGACTGTATGTAAGAAAAAAGTCTTCCCTGATGTCTGTTCTTTTATGGTGACTGGATGATACTTAGCTTATTCACATTATTTTCTCCTATTTTTGTATTGAAGGTTTTTTCGTATCAGTGGTATAATTTTGTTTTTTTGAGAATGATGATTTGTTTCTAGACCATTGTCTGATCTGGGATGGGACTGGGCTGGTGCTGAGAGCTCCGAGTTGGTGGCCAGCTGTGCACTTTCAATGTCTACCTCAGCCAAGTCTGCTGGGCAACAAGTGGCTGAAGCTTGTATGCAGTCACTCAGAGACGATTTCAAAGGTGACCAGTGGACACACAATGGGCCTCAACTCATAACGAGGGTGCTAATGGACCGCTGCAGTGCCAAAAATGTAAGTTATGCCATGTAAGGTTGGCCACTGTAAAGCATGTACAGAACATAGAGGGTTATTCTCTTTGAAGGAGATCCTATAGTCCAATGAAATGGGTAGCAATAAAGATTATGAGGCAACTGAAAGAGTTTGAGACATACTACAGCAAGAGAGAAATCCTAGTTGTACTAGAGATTTTTTTTCGCTTACTTGAGGGAAATGGGTTGTGTTAAACAGAAATATTTAAAAATAACATTAGTGATTTTCATTTATTGATCATTTCTGCTTGGAATATAAGCCTCTCCTCATATATCTACTCCCATTTATTCCATTCACTTCTCTTTCACACTATTCCCGCTATCTGTCAATTTATATTTGTGGCTTCGTTTGTTTAAAGTCCCTGTGTCTGATTTACTCTTTAATCATCAACTCATCTTCATCCCATTCTCTTAATGTTGCCAAAACATTATATCATTTATTGTATATCCTCTGTTGTAGCAGTTGGTGATTTACCTCTGCCCTGACTCTCTCATCCCTCACTGTCTCTCTCTATTTCTGTTGCTTTACTTCTCAGAAACTTTTTTTTTTTTAACTTTTCCTTCAATACTTTGTTTCTGAAACATTCTTTATAATTAACACAAAATATGTTCTTTATATTTTATGGTAAATATCTACTCTAGATAAGTTCTCTAGCACCCAACATCTCTCTACTTCATTTTTCCATCTCTCTTTTCATCACACACGTTTCCCAAATGTTTGAAACATTGTTCTCTGTTAACATTGCTGCTCTTAGTGTTATGACATAATTGAGCTAGCTGAATTTATTTATATTTCAAATTTGAAGCATTCTAAAACTGTGAATTTGATTTAATAAACACTTCACAGTTCTAGTGTAATATTGATATGAAGCAGCGTGTATAACACCCTAGTAACATGTAAGCTTACTATTTTACAGACAACGGCCATGTCCTATTGCCGTGGTTTCCGTGTGTTGCCGACTGCACTACTATTCCCTCTGGACTTCGACTCGTGGAGGAGATTCTTCTCCCCATCAGATTCAAACCAAACTTTGTTGTCGACCAGACATGCTTACACTGTGCACTTATGGAACAAGCTGAGTCGTGAGGAACTAGTTGTTCATCCAAAATCAGCTTATGCAATAATTGCAAAAGAAAAACTGCCCATATACATACAGTATGGCGAATGGTAAATTATGAAAATGGAGCTTCCTGATATTACCAGTGAAGTGCGTGGAACTTTAAACCTGGCTGTGACTAGACACTAGAACAAATTTAGTGATAAAATACAGTAAAAAAGACTACTGCTTTAGTGATAGGTGATTGGTTGGCAGCAGATTTTTTAGTTATTAAGAATACTACACAATTGTTATTTGAGACTGAAACATTGAAGTAATCTGAAAGTGGAGGAATCATCACACATGACTTTTTTTTTAGATGTAATGATTGTGATAAAGTCCT
>JARYHS010009186.1:241524011-241595043 GCA_031002005.1 Vandiemenella viatica
GGCGAAGAGAATTGTTTTTTGATGATTGGCAGAGGCAGTGGCTGGAAGTTGAGCATAACAAGCTCCGGCTGGTCAAACCGACCGTTCAGCCGTGGAGCAGCTCCTTCCAGCGGGCGAGGAGGGATGAGGTTCTCCTTACTCGCCTCCGTATAGGGCACTGTCCCCTGACGCACAGCTTTCTTCTCCGCCGGGAGGACCCACCGGAATGTGATGCTTGTGGCGTACCTTTGACGGTACGCCACATTTTAATTGATTGTGTGTTGTTTTTAGATTTAAGGGCAGACGTTGGCTTAGACAACGATCTGTCTCTTATTTTAAATAATGACAATGTGGTGAAAGTTTTACAATTTTGTAATCTGGCAGGTCTTAACCCAAAAAATTTTGGGGAGATCGGCCTAGTTTTTAGAATGGTTTGGTGGTCTGTTTACAACCACTGCCTTGTTCGGTGTTAATTATTTTTCCTTATTCAAATCGAAATTTTATTTCTGGGTGGCCCCTTTACAGCCATCCAGATCGTCCGTTTATTGTTTGTATAAGCTGGCTGGCCCTTTTACAGCCAACCAGTCAGTGATATAAGTTTGTAAATTTATGTTCTTTTTATAGTTACTGTTTTAATGTTTTACCTAAATCTGCTGTCTGTGTGGCCGACCCCCTTTACATTCGGCCATGCAGACGGCACCAATTTTTATCCCACATTGTCATTCCGTGTTTGAGCTAGGGCGCTAATGACCTAGACGTCGACGCGCCCTAAAACAACAATAACAACAACAAATACCATAAAAAAGCTGAGGAATGGGACGCTGCTGCTGGAAACAACTTCCAGTAGGCAAGCTACCCAACTCCTGAACTGTGAGAAGCTCGGGGAGTTCGCCGTTACCTACGAACTCCACAAATCCCTTAACAGCAGCAAAGGCGTTGTCACCTGCCGTGACTTAGTTAACATAGGGACCGAGGAACTCGTTGAGGAGTGGAAGGAACAGAAAGTGGTCGAGGTACGTCAGATCACTCGAAGGGTAAATGGCAGTATTGAAAAGACTGCCACCTTCGTCCTGATGTTTGACACTCCAGTACTGCCAAAGAACATCAAAGCAGGGTACATTAATTTGAACGTCCGTCCGTATGTTCCGGACCCAATGCGCTGTTTTCGGACATACGATGGCGTCATGTAAAGGAAAACCAACCTGTGGTAATTGCGGGAAGGGCGCACATGAGCCGGGTGTTAGTTGCACGCTCCCACAGGTGTGCGTCAACTGCTCCGGGTCGCACCCTGCCTGGAGTAGGGAGTGTCAAGTGTATCTTGAAGAGCGCAAGATACAGGAGCTGAAGACCAAAGAGCGATTACCATATGGTGAAGCGAAGAAGAAAGTGAAAATGCTATCCGCTCCCGTTTTCGCAACAAGTTTTGCTTAGATGGCTTCAGCTCCCGTCAGGAATCAGAGTGTTGCTACCCAGACGTCAGTTGCAGACATGAGCACTAGCACAACCTGCTCATGTCAGTGCAAATGCGGTGCAAAATCTGCTAAGATCGCAACATCTAAGACCGCGGGCATTGGTAGCAACGTCTGCGTCCTCGACCACACCAGCAGCAGCGAAGAAGGATCCACCAGCACTGATAACGAAAACAATGCCACCTCCAATACCACCACGTGCTATCATGGTGGTAGCATTGCCAACTGCTACAAGTGAGAATGGAGGCAATCAGAAGATCCGTGGCCCAAAGTTTAGACTAACGGACCCGACTCACTTTGTGAAATCCCCCTCTTCGTCCCCTCCCAGACTACCAAGGAGTAGGGAGAAGAAGGGGAAAGGGGCAAAGAAGAAGCAGAAGAAGAAGAAGAACAGCCAGGAGTCAACTGAGTCGGAGTCGTCTGTCTCTTCGGAGCCAGAAGAAATAGAAATGCTGGTGGACGAGCCTGATCCCGTTCCTCAGCAGGCAATGATCGAAGACCCACCCGAACCGAGGCGGGTGAAACCAATTTTAGGCAGATCGGTCCAGTTTTAAGACTGATGGGCGACTTCTTTACAGTCACCCAATTGATATGCATGATTTTATTTTTTGTATTGTTATTATTCATATCTGTCTGGCCAATATACAGCCAGCAAGACATGTAGTGTTTTTTATCCTCTTTTGAACCTGTTTGGCCCCTTTACAGCCTTACAGGTATTGTACGGTTTTAAGTCATTGTAGTCACTTTAAAGCCACGTTTGATTTTATTACTTATTTTATTTGCTGTCTGTATGGCCGACCCCTTTACAGTCGACCATGCAGACAGTATTTTAGTACTTTCTTAATCCACAGAGGTAGCTGGTAATAGGGCGCTAATGACCCCACTATCGATGCACCCTAAAGGAACTTGCCAGCGAGTTTCCTTTATCATTTAACCTGGTTGGCCTTTTTACAGTGAACCAGTTATTTGCCTTTAATTTTTTATGACCATTTTGCAGCGATCATTTTAGTACCCTCTTTAGCTGTCTGTATGTCCGACCTCTTTGTGGCCGGCGATGCAGTTGGCATTTCTTCCAGTATTTTAGTCTTGTTCCCCCCCCCCCCCCCCCCCGTCTGTGTGGTTGACCCCTTTACAGTCAGCCATGCGGGTGGTATTTCTGTTGCTGTTTTAATATTTAGTTTGCTTTACCTTCTGCGTGGCCGAACAAGTCAGAGTCGGCTACGAAAATGATATTAAATCACGCTGTTAAACCAGGTTTTAGTTAGGGCGCTAATAACCTAGATGTTGACGCGCCCTAAAGCCCTAACAACAACAACTTTACTAAAAACCTCAATCTCAAGGCAAATAATGTATGGAGAAGATAAATGGGTGGTGAGTTAATCAATTTGGGAGAGTACAACATGTGTGGCACTTGTCACATCCTGGCAGTAAAATGCTTGGCAGAATGATATGGGAGTTTGAAGTTCTGATGTTATGGACACAGAATACTAAAGCACTATTTCCATAAATAAAAACCACTCTTGTGTTTTGGGTGAAACACAGAAGTATTGTAACACTATCATAAACAAGAGGGCCTGAGTTGCTAGTACAACCTATTCTCTGTTTGAAGAAACAGGAAAACTTTTAGTTTGTAAACTAACATAGTGAAAGGAAATATATATCTTTGAAATTGGACAATCGACGCATGTCGTTGCTACTCCCAGATCATTTTCTGCCATTGACCTGTCATTGTGCTCTCCTTCTGTTGCAAATTATGTGCAGTGGGAAGTGGTAAGTTACTATCATGAGAGCAGTTTCTTTGCTGCCTCTTACGGCTGCATGTTAAGATTATAGGACACAAATGGAACATCAATAAAGATTGTTGGCCCTCTGCTGTCCTTTAATTGTACTCCAGCAGTGAGTCACTTGACAGTAGATTCACCAGCTGGAACATGTTTCTGTCCCAGGAAACTTAGGAATGCTGCGAACAACTCTAATCACTTTGTGAGATTACGAATGTTGGGTATGAACATGGGCGATGCATCATTTTCAGTTGCATCCAGCAATTGATAGAAGCTGGGCATTTTGTCATTTTAGATTTCATCGATCAACTGACAACCTCGCATTGTTCAGAATCAGAGAAGGAAATGTGCATTGTATCGTTAAGGAGGATACAAAAATGTCATGGCAGAATTTTGTCAACACCATTCACTATCCAAAACCTTAAAGTATCTGCCATATGTCTGGAAGGTACTCTTTATCACCAGTGTCTAGTTTACTGGACCGAGAGACACATAGTTGTCTATGAATAAAACACTGCACAGCTAATGCAGAGTCCTTTGCTGCCATCACTTATACTGCCAACTTTATCACAAGTGGCAATGAAGAATTGCTGGGGGGAAAAGATGGTTTGTGCTTTGTTTCATCAAGTATGAAATCGTGCAATAACCTGTTTACAGTATGGGAGTCGGAGATTGTCTTGGACGGTGCAGAGGATAGTTCCAAGGCCAGAGCTCATCTAGTACCAGAAGCAAAGTTTTCCCAAATTAAATTTAGGCAAATGTCTGGATGGTGCCTACAAAAGGACATGTCTGACTTCCTTCCGATTACTTAATTTTTAAAATCCTCTTTTACTTATGACATTGGTGAGCAATTAAATTGTAAAAATGTAAGCAAATAAATAAAAAATACAGATACTTGTGTGGCAGCTACAGTGGAAAAATTGTCAGGTTTCAGACTGTATGTAAGAAAAAAGTCTTCCCTGATGTCTGTTCTTTTATGGTGACTGGATGATACTTAGCTTATTCACATTATTTTCTCCTATTTTTGTATTGAAGGTTTCATCGTATCAGTGGTATAATTTTGTTTTTTTGAGAATGATGATTTGTTTCTAGACCATTGTCTGATCTGGGATGGGACTGGGCTGGTGCTGAGAGCTCCGAGTTGGTGGCCAGCTGTGCACTCTCAATGTCTACCTCAGCCAAGTCTGCTGGGCAACAAGTGGCTGAAGCTTGTATGCAGTCACTCAGAGACGATTTCAAAGGTGACCAGTGGACACACAATGGGCCTCAACTCATAACGAGGGTGCTAATGGACCGCTGCAGTGCCAAAAATGTAAGTTATGCCATGTAAGGTTGGCTACTGTAAAGCATGTACAGAACATAGAGGGTTATTCTCTTTGAAGGAGATCCTATAGTCCAATGAAATGGGTAGCAATAAAGATTATGAGGCAACTGAAAGAGTTTGAGACATACTACAGCAAGAGAGAAATCCTAGTTGTACTAGAGATTTTTTTTCGCTTACTTGAGGGAAATGGGTTGTGTTAAACAGAAATATTTAAAAATAACATTAGTGATTTTCATTTATTGATCATTTCTGCTTGGAATATAAGCCTCTCCTCATATATCTACTCCCATTTATTCCATTCACTTCTCTTTCACACTATTCCCGCTATCTGTCAATTTATATTTGTGGCTTCGTTTGTTTAAAGTCCCTGTGTCTGATTTACTCTTTAATCATCAACTCATCTTCATCCCATTCTCTTAATGTTGCCAAAACATTATATCATTTATTGTATATCCTCTGTTGTAGCAGTTGGTGATTTACCTCTGCCCTGACTCTCTCATCCCTCACTGTCTCTCTCTATTTCTGTTGCTTTACTTCTCAGAAACTTTTTTTTTTTTTTTTTTTTTTTTTTAACTTTTCCTTCAATACTTTGTTTCTGAAACATTCTTTATAATTAACACAAAATATGTTCTTGATATTTTATGGTAATTATCTACTCTAGATAAGTTCTCTAGCACCCAACATCTCTCTACTTCATTTTTCCATCTCTCTTTTCATCACACACGCTTCCCAGATATTTGAAACATTGTTCTCTGTTAACATTGCTGCTCTTAGTGTTATGACATAATTGAGCTAGCTGAATTTATTTATATTTCAAATTTGAAGCATTCTAAAACTGTGTATTTGATTTAATAAACACTCCACAGTTCTAGTGTAATATTGATATGAAGCAGCATGTATAACACCCTAGTACATGTAAGCTTACTATGTTACAGACAACGGCCATGTCCTATTGCCGTGGTTTCCGTGTGTTGCCGACTGCACTACTATTCCCTCTGGACTTCGAGTCGTGGAGGAGATTCTTCTCCCCGTCAGATTCAAACCAAACTTTGTTGTCGACCAGACATGCTTACACAGTGCACCTATGGAACAAGCTGAGTCGTGAGGAACTAGTTGTTCATCCAAAATCAGCTTATGCAATAATTGCAAAAGAAAACTGCCCACATACATACAGTATTGCGAATGGTAAATTATGAAAATGGAGCTTCCTGATATTACCAGTGAAGTGCGTGGAACTTTAAACCTGGCTGTGACTAGACACTAGAACAAATCTAGTGATAAAATACAGTAAAAAAGACTACTGCTTTAGTGATAGGTGATTGGTTGGCAGCAGATTTTTTAGTTATTAAGAATACTACACAATTGTTATTTGAGACTGAAACATTGAAGTAATCTGAAAGTGGAGGAATCATCACACATGACTGTTTTTTTTTTTAGATGTAATGATTGTGATAAAGTCCTGTCTTTGTGTATCATTGTTTACTTTCCCCTCTTTCGATTAGTGTCATTGAAGGTGACTAGATTACAAATCAGAATCTCATACTCTAATTTTATTGACCTGGACCTTAAGGAGGCCCTGGGATCTTGAAGTTACATGCCAGTGAGAAGCAGCATAAAATAGAGCTTTCCAGCACATGCTTTATTCCAAATTTAATTCTGGTTTACTATAGACTTACTTTCTGAGCACTGTATCCAGTCTTCCATTAGTGGCATTTGATGTATGCAGAGTTAGGAATTGTGAAACTACATTTCATGAAGGAATGAAGTAATTGATTAATTTTGGGAATGTAGCCAGTATTGTAGCTGTGCACCCACTATAGCAAAAATCTTTAAAAAATGAAGGGAAAATGTAAAATTTTGCAGTTTTATATGTTGTTTTGAATATTTGTGTCAGAATGATTGCAGCTGTCATTTTGACTTGACTCGCATCTCAGTTTGTGCTGCTGTAAACAAAGTGGCAGTTTGCTTATTTTGTTGATAAAATTAGTTCTACAGTTTACAAGTGGTGTGTAATGTCTCAGTGTGTAAATATATCAATTAAAACTCCAAACAAATTGTTTTTGTTCGAAAAAGGGAAATCATGTGAATAAAGTGTATAAAATGAAGACCACTTTGATGTAAGTTTTACTTAATATTTTATGATGTTCAATAAAATGTGTACCATAATATTTTTTTCTCTAATAAACTTAAATGTTTATCGATAAATGAATTCCCTTTCACTGTTGAGTATCTTGTGCTTCAATAAACACAACACTTCTATAACCTGTTGAAATTGGACAGACTTCATCTACAATATATGATACATGATTTAAATGAATAAAAGTACATAACTCGCCTAACAAATTGCTAACTCGTTCCACAACACGTCCATAATTTTCATTTCATTACCACTATTTATTTATTATTTTCAGATAGCCTATGGGAAATACAAATAGTTATATTTTGAAAGATTTTGCTATGCTTTATCATCACAATTAATGCCATATTATCTGAATATTGGTATATTATTGTGAGAAATGCTGCTGCTGGTTTGACATTTACTTATGTGCACAGCAATTAAGCAATATTTTCAACTTAACTACTGCCTCTGCTAATATTGATGCTACAAAACAGTATTTAGCTTATATAATTTTTTCTAGGCTACATACATTTCTGGAATCTTTTGTCTAAGGCATAATAGTCATACAATTCTGAGAAAGACTTCATTCATATCTAACTTTTCTTAATTATTTGATATTAAAGGTACTTTTCTGCACAAAACTACACTTTTAATTTTTGAGTACATGTACTTTAAGGTAAGTTTTAAAATTCCAGAATTCTGTTGTACAAAAAAAAAAAATCACTGTTTTATGCAATAAAGCTTTTCCAGTATCGTTGCGTCAATATGGAGCAAGTTAGAGCTGTTTGATTTGGTAAATCCAGCTTCAATTACAAAAATTATTTGTTCTATGGATTTATAATTAGACCCAAGTAATGAATTGACTTAAAACCTTAAATATACAGTGCACAGATTGTTGACAGATGCTTAATACACAGAGCAAAACTAGTGCTTATTATTGTTATTATTATTATTGTTGTTAATTGTGATGGAGCTAACACTCTGGTGGCAATTCCCCTAGTTATCCATTTTCCCCTATGTATATACATATTTTTTTTTAAATTTCTTTTACATTTGGAATGTTAAATTCCTCCCCCATTTACTATTATGCTTTACAAATTTTAATACTAAATTCCTTAAGCATTTTTGGAAGATTATTCATCAATACACTTAGTAATTTTTTAAAATCCTTGATACCCTTACCCAAAAACATATTTACCACTCCCTTGTGCATGAAATCGAGCACAAGCTTGTGGTCATGGCCACCTTTCCCCTTCCATGCACTATTCCTAATTCTTTGACCAATATCCCTCCAAGCTCCATCACCATTATATGCCCTGTACATTTCCAGCACTCTCTTCACCCTCCTCCTTTCCTCCAATGACTCCCAATCCAGCTCCTTTATCAAATCAATTACTGACTGGTTCCTGTGATAATTCCCACAAACAAATCTAGCTGCTCCTCTTTGCACACCTTCCAGCTCCTGTATTTGATAATCAAAATGTGAGTCAACCAATGGTCTGACCATAGTTTTGTAACCCAACTCCCTTACTTCTCATCACCTCTCCAGTAAATGAAGGATTTTGTTATCTTTACCTTACCGCCTGCCAAATGTGCTCTGCCCAATTGAGTTTGTTATAAAATGTTATGCCAAGGTATTTACGCTTCAAAATTTCAACAAACAATTCTGACCCTACCCTATAATCGTATTTAACCTTTTGTTTTTTTTTGTGTTTACCTTATAAGCTGACTCTTCTTGGTATTTATCTTCATTGCATGCTGACCAACCCTTTTAGATATTCTATCCTGGTCACCCTGCAGCTGTTCAATCTTCACCTGTTTTGATCCTATTGTATATCATTATATCATCTGCAAAATATCTAGACTCGGAGCATAACCCATCAACACAGTCATTCATTAGAAACATGAACAGCAATGGTCACAATACACTACCCAGTGGCACTCCCATATTTACTTCAACCTCTTTTGATACCGGTAATGTATTTCCTACTATAACACTTTGCTTTCTGGCTTTTAAGAATTCCTCTACCCAGCAAGTAACTTTTTCATCCAATCCAATAGATTTCAGTTTATTTAAAACCATTATATGTCTCACTCTCTCAAATGCCTTAGAAAGATCTGGTGCCACACCACCAACTTGGCCTCCCTTATTCAGTTCATCTGAAACATCTAGCATATAGCCCACCCTCAGGGATTCACATGAATATCCTTGCCTAAAACCATGTTGTCGAACTGAAAACCAATTTCTTTCCACACAGACATTGCATATCAATCTCTCCATCAGTTTGCCTATCACTGATGTCAAACTAATTGGCCTGTAATTTTCAACCCTATTTGTTACCCCTTCTTTATGAACCAGTTCTACTATTACTCTTTTCCAATGCTCTGGTAAGCAGTAAGACTCCAAACTTGTTTTAAATAAAATTTCAAGGTAAGGATAAAATTGCATCCCACAATCTTTAATAAATCTGTAGTAATGTCATCTACACCAGCCCCTTTACGTTTTTTTATCTTTCAGAGTTCCTTCATAATTTATTTCAAATTTTGTGGTATCCTCATTTATACTATTAGGGAGACTCTCCTCTGATTCATTCCCTCCCATCACAGGATGATTGTCCCTAGTCATAATACTAAACCAGTCACTCAGTATCGCTGCAATTTTAAAATCCTCAGTCACTTCAACTAAAATCTTATCTATAATAGTCTGAATACCTTCCTTTCCCCTCAATTTTCTAATATAGTCATATAAGTTTCTAGATGCATTGTTCATTGGTCCTCCTGCACCAATAATCGATACTAATATTATAAATGCGAAAGTAACTCTGTCTCTCCGTCCGTCTGTTTGTTACGTTTGTTGGGCTAAATGGCTAATCCAGTTGTGATGAAATTTGACAAGGAGATGCTATTTGACACTAGGATGGACATAGGATACTATTTTCTGTATAGATAAGAACATATTGTCATTGAATTATGAAAACTATCTGAACTGTGACAGACAGACGCATAATATCTATACGTCTCTGTAATGCAAAATGACAATCATGTCTGGTAGTGTAGTGGATAAGGTGCTTGCTTCTTAAGAAATGACCTGTGAGGCTTCGGGTTCAAACCCTGTTCCCCGCAGGGGCCTGGTACGCAAGTACCAGGTACGGGTTTGGCGAACCCGCGGTGCCCGAGCTGGAAACTTGTGAGCGCCGCAAGTTTGCCATACCGTAAGCTCCTACTATGCTTCAACGACCACCGTAAGGCGTGGCGGTGGAACGTTGTGTGCCTAGGAGAACGGGAATCTTGGCTTCATCGCCCGGATTGCGAGGACGGAACAAACCTCTATAAAAAAAACCTCAACCTCAAGGTCAGACACGTGCCGAGGAGGCGAATGAGTGATGAGGGAAATCACCCGCTAACGTGCAACCTCAGCAGCACCTGTGCACACCTGTTGTAGTAGCATTTTCTTCTATATTGTTTTTACTCGTGGGACCAAAATTAAGCCTCACAATAAAAACAAAAAACCCTGCAGTACGGGTGTGCCGCAGAATAATCAAAATACACCCAATTCTAAGAAGAGGGTGAGGGTTGATAGCCCCCCCTCTTCAGAAAGTAATAGTAACAGAAAAGTTTGTTCGCTTGCGAATGCTTTTATAGTTATGCAACGAGTGGAAGGATCTTTAGAAAAAGTTTCACCTTTTTATATTTCTAAGGGTTTAGAGGGTCTGGTAGGGACCCAAAACACCATAAAAAAACTGAGGAACGGGACGCTGCTGCTGGAAACAACTTCCAGTAGGCAAGCTACCCAACTCCTGAACTGTGAGAAGCTCGGGGAGTTCGCATTTAACGGCGAACTCCACAAATCCCTTAACAGCAGCAAAGGCGTTGTCACCTGCCGTGACTTAGTTGACATAGGGACCGAGGAACTTGTTGAGGAGTGGAAGGAACAGAAAGTGGTCGAGGTACGTCAGATCATTCGAAGGGTAAATGGCAGTATTGAAAAGACTGCCACCTTCGTCCTGACGTTTGACACTCCAGAACTGCCAAAGAACATCAAAGCAGGGTACATTAATTTGAACGTCCGTCCGTATGTTCCGGACCCGATGCGCTGTTTCCAGTGTCAGTGGTTCGGACATACGACGGCGTCATGTAAAGGAAAACCAACCTGTGGTAATTGCGGGAAGGGCGCACATGAGCCGGGTGTTAGTTGCGCGCTCCCACAAGTGTGCGTCAACTGCTCCGGGTCGCACCCTGCCTGGAGTAGGGAGTGTCAAGTGTATCTAGACGAGCGCAAGATACTGGAGCTGAAGACCAAAGAGCGGATTCCCTATGGGGAAGCTAAAAAGAAGGCCAAGTCGCTCGCCGCTCCAATTTTCGGAACTACTTTTGCTAAGATGGCTTCAGCTCCCGTCAGGAAGCAGAGTGTTGCTACAGAGACGTCAGTTGCAGACGTGAGCACTAGCACAACATGCTCATGTCAGTGCAAGTGCGGTGCAAAATCCGCTAAGAGCACAACATCTAAGACCGCGGACGTTGGTAGTAACACGTCTGCGTCCTCGACCACACCAGCAGCAGCGAAGAAGGATCCACCAGCACTGATAGCGAAAATAACGCCACCTCCAATACCACCACGTGCTATCACGGTAGTAGCATTGCCAACTGCTACAAGTGAGAATGGAGGCAATCAGAAGATCCGTGGCCCGAAGTTTAGACTGTCGGACCCGACTCACTTTGTGAAATCTCCCTCTTCGTCCCCTCCCAGACTACCAAGGAGTAGGGAGAAGAAGGGGAAAGGGGCGAAGAAGAAGCAGAAGAAGATTAATAACAGCCAGGAGTCAACTGAGTCGGAGCCAGAAGAAATAGAAATGCTGGTGGACTAGCCTGATCCCGTTCCGCAGCTGGCAATGATCGAAGACCCACCCTAACCGAGGCGGGGGAAACCAATTTTAGGCAGATCGGTCTAGTTTTAAGACTGATGGGTGACCTCTTTACAGTCACCCAATCCATATGCATGATTTTAATTTTTTGTATTGTTATTATTCATGTCTGTCTGGCCAATATACAGCCAGCAAGACATGTAGTGTTTTTTATCCTCTTTTGAACCTGTTTGGTCCCTTTACAGCCTTAGAGGTGTTGTACGGTTTTAAGTCGTTGTGGTCGCTTTAAAGCCACGTCTGATTTTATTACTTATTTTATTTGCTGTCTGTATGGCCGACCCCTTTACAGTCGACCATGCAGACAGTATTTTAGTACTTTCTTAATCCACAGAGGTAGCTGGTAATAGGGCGCTAATGACCCCACTATCGATGCACCTTAAAGGAACTAGCCAGCGAGTTTCCTTTATCATTTAACCTGGTTGGCCTTTTTACAGTGAACCAGTTATTTGCCTTTAATTTTTTATGACCATTTTGCAGCGATCGTTTTAGTACCCTCTTTAGCTGTCTGTATGTCCGACCTCTTTGTGGCCGGCGATGCAGTTGGCATTTCTTCCAGTATTTTAGCCTTGTTTCCCCCCCGTCTGTGTGGCTGACCCCTTTACAGTCAGCCATGCGGGCGGTATTTCTGTTGCTGTTTTAATATTTTAGTTTGCTTTACCTTCTGCGTGGCCGAACAAGTCAGAGTCGGCTACGAAAATGATATTAAATCACGCTGTTAAACCAGGTTTTAGTTAGGGCGCTAATAACCTAGATGTTGACGCGCCCTAAAGCCCCATTATACCTTCAGCTGGAAGGCCTGCTCGCTCTGGTTTGGCTTTATACGTGGCCTGCTGCGGCCACCACTGGCGCCACTAGCTCCTTCCTGCCCGGATGTGCTGGCGGTCCGAGATGTTGGTGTGTCCACTTCTGATTGGCGGTGGCCTCTGGCTTAATCCGCCATCCGCTGACGCCCGACTGGTGTCATTTGATTGTGAGGATCTGCTACACTTTCTTTGGAGATTGCTAATGATAGGTTTCCAGGCTTCACTCAGAAAGAGCCCGCCGTACCTATTTATATTGTTGTCATGTAGCAGACTCTCCAACGCCTCACTTATGACCGAGTCCCAGAAGGAAGAGGGCCGGCTAGCAGTGCTGTTTTATCGAACTCTATCCTGTGTTCTTTGTCGAAGGCATGCTTGGCTATCGCAGACTTGTCCAGTTGCAACAGCCTCAGGTGTCGTTTGTGTTTGATAAGGCGCTCTTCAATCGTTCTGATGGTCTGACCGATATACACTTTACCGCATTCCCACGGTATGGAATAAATCCCAGGTGTGCTCAAGCCTAAGTCAGCTGAGAACAACTAAAAGATACCTGATGAAAACTGCAGAGTCAGCTGTCGAAACGTTGTGTTTTTACACCACCATCCGGCTGGACACCCAAGATGATTTTGTTGCAGCAACAAAAAAGATACTCTGCAAACATACGCATCACAATATTTTGGGCTGTTCCCTTCTAGAAAATACTCTATTGTTGCTGAAACAACAGTTCAAGCTTTTTATCATTATCAGTCTTCCAATATGCAGTTCTGAATGCAAAATTCTAAAGCTGCAAGTTATTTTTATCCATTCTGTGAAACCAATTTTACCCAGGGAGTTGATTCCGTATGAATACTGAGGTTTTTGTAATATACTTTTTTTTTTTAGATATTGTTTTATATCCTCTGAACTGTTAGTAAGTCTACCTCAAATGTGTGGAAAGTGTTGAGTTGAAGAATTAGTAGTGTAGAAAAAGGATAAGATGACCGTGAGACAAGCTAACACTTTATTTAATAAGAGAGTAGGAACAGGACCACATTTAGGTGAAGACTACCTAGATTATAGCTTAGGGACCTGCATCACATTTATTTATCATTTGGTCACAGAAAAATATATCACATCTATTACAAAATGCATTGATTATATTCAAACCAATAAAAAAAAAATTACATGAGGTGACTCGATTGTCGAAAATTAAAATTATTAATTCTGAAATATTCTGTTGATTTGTCACTCATTTAGATTCAAGGAACATCTAAATAAACTCTCCGGCAAAATAAAAACCTGTAATAATATCCACAAACTCGCTGGCAGAACATGGGGGGTCTAGCTCAGAAACACTACATATATCTGCACTCAGCCTCATTTATTCAGCTGCAGGATATACCTCTATGGTATGGGTCAACAGTACACACACTGGACTGGTGCATTGTCTCTGGCATGCTAAGATCGATACCACATTACTGGCTTCCTATCCTGAGCCACATTCCACCTCACGACCACCAATGACGGGGTTTCTTAGTTGACGAATATGTTACCAACTAGCAGAGACCTCGACTACCTCCTATCAATTAGTGGGCTTAAATCAAGATGACCTCCACTGACAAAAGCAAAAAGCGTATACAACAAGTGATTCAGCATTAGTCATGGAAATGCACATGGGAAGAGTCCTCAGACCAGACAAGTTGCTTTCTTCCATGAATCATGTGTAAGCTGCTGGCTTTAATCCACCACCAAGCTTATGGACTGTGTGTTCAGTGCTTGCAAGAGGCATATTTTGACATTTAATGTCAGTTATCAATAGAGAAACTTTTGATTACATTCAAATTTAAAAAAAAAATACACGCGGAGCCTCTTGGTCGCTGTAAAATATAACTGAGTGGATCCCATCAGCATAGAATCAGTACCTTTATGCAACTGGGGTGTCCAAGGTGTGGTGGCACTAAGAATTGGGCACCTCACAGCAGCAGGGGACTCTCCTGATGCTTGGAGATACACACTTCACCTTCGCAGAACGACATCAGTGGGGTGCTGTGAGGAAGCAATGCAATCACTTCCTCAGGGCTAGAAGATCCCAAAAGAGGCCCCCAGGACTGGTTTCCCCAGACAGTTTGATGGTCATATGGCATTATTATTCCATCTGTGTAATTGTGCAGAACAGGTACAGTTAATATGTAAAACGGTTATAAATTATCCATTGTAAATGTAATCAAGATGAAAAGAATATAGCTTAACATTGCACTACGCTTAGCCTTCATAAAGTCCCTGTGGATTTCTCAACTGCTTCCGATGTTGCTTAGCACCATTTGTCTGATGGTCGACGCACTGAAGCCTATGGTGTCAATTAGGCCTTCATTATATTTTGGCCAGATTCCTCGTGCACCAATTGTAATTGGTAAAACCACTGTTTATAGGTTCTGGTATCTTTTAACTATTTGATCCAGAAAATCAGGAGATGAATATTTAGCCTGCTTATCAGCAGAGATGGAAACGAAAGGCGGAGGATCTTCCCAGCAGATGACAATGTTGGAAATAATAGTATCTTGGTTGTTACAGATGACTAGATTCAGGGCTAAAGCAGGCTGACGTTTTCATCCGTATATTGGCTTGACATCCACAGCCCATCTCTTCTTCACGGCCTTTTCCTTGACATTATGCACGATTTTGTCGTGTCGTAGAATCCTTTTCCAGTGTGTAGCAGGGCATCCCTGCAAGACGTGAGAGAGAGACTTGACTTTCATATAGCCAGCACGCCATTTACGTGCATCAGGTGGATTTGATGGAATACCCACTGTGGGTAACAGGTTGCATCTTAGATGGTTAGCGCTCTTCCAGACCAGAAGGGGGGTGGATTGATTACCCAAAACTGCTGTGGTTTCCGCCTTGGACCTGTACTAAACCATTGATTGCATAGTCTCCACCCAAGTATAGCCTTAATTGGTTGGCATGGGCTCTGTCACCCGAGATAAGGCCCGGGGATATTTTACTTAGTCCTTCATATAAGTTTCTGGCAGTAAGTAAAGGTGATCGTTTTGCGAGGGCGATAAAATTCCCAGAAGCTTGCATATTGAAGATGCGGTTTGTCATGATTTAAGGTATTCTAGTCGCAAGACTTACAACACCGAGGCCACCACCTTTCACGTCGGCATGTATTGACGCGACGGGTGAAGATCGATTGTAATGCAAGACTCTCCTAATAAAGATCCTAATTAGGTGGTCCGTGCTTTAAGGATTTTAGCAGAAATCATGGGATTCTGGAGTATGCAGAGGTATCTGGGGAGAAGATAGGATTTTAAGATAGTCATTATCTGGAAGGGTTTCAGAGGAGCTTTCCTAATACGACTGAGTTGATCAGGTAATTCCAAGACGTTTGGCTTGAGCTGACCTTCTGCAGCAGATACTTGAAGGCTTTGCCGACCTGTATTTGGTTCAGACGAGATCCATAAATCCAGAATTAAGGCCTGGTGACAGTAATAGCTTCTTCTTATAAGGTACTCGTGCGGTCGAAAGTGCAGTACACTTCTTGATGTTCAGTGCTAATCTTCTATCTCTCAAGAAGGATAAGCAAAGTTCAAGATTATGCCGCTCGGTGAAGGTGTTAGGCGCCAAGAGCTCAATATCATCCACGTATCCAAGACACGCAACTTTGGCGTCGTCAATTGAGATTAAGGTGGAAGGATCGATCATCTATCACCAGTTTAAACAAAAATAAAGAGAGAGTGTATCACCTTGGAGAATTCCGCTACAAATTGGTATTTTTTTCGTCTTCTTATTACCGCACTTGTTTTTAGTTGTACATCCGGAATAGCTATCTGCTATAAATTCTATGAATCCTTCATCTAATTGAAATTTACACATTGTGCGCACTGTTCTGTGATAAGAAACAGAATCGAAGACTTTACGCAGATCTAGCATATGAAGATTATATGGCGTGGCTCTTCTTCTACATTCATGAAGAATTTCTTGAAGAGTCAGGGAGTTGAAAAAGCACACGTCAACCGGTTGGAATACTTTTTGACTCTAATTTCACTGTATTTTAGAGAGCCTCTGCGCTAAAATACGATGTAGGGTGCGCAGCAGGAGGGAGGCAATCTCAATTGGCCTCCAACTGCTGACATCTCTTGGTTCCCTGCTTTTCGGAATAAGTCATTCGAGATCTTTTGAGCGCGGGTGGTGTGTTGCTTGCTACAAGTGTACTATTATAGAAAACAGCTAGAACCACTCCGGGGATTTGTTTGATCATCTTTAAGGTTATCCCATTCCATCCCATCCTGTCCGGATGCTCCCGATTTAGTGGCTGCGACCGCGGAGCTTACCTGTTCAATGCTAATTGGCGCATAGATTTTGCACGCAGGTTTATTCTTATACTCCTTAATAGGAGCAGCATCATTAGGTGACTCACTGCCAAGGATAATATTGTATTCCTTCTCGACTTCATCAATAGCTCTTTATTGTATAGGGGAGTTCTGTCGATTATGCTACAAGCCAGATGTATCCTGTTCCTGATATAAAGTTGTTGAACATTTTTGTATTAGAACACGCATTGTGCTCATTTTTTTTTGTAAGTCTTATTATCTGGTTTCCGCCTGTTTACGGGGCTTGTGGCCCAGTTTGAATGACATCATTTACAAAAACATTTCACAAAAACTATAGACTGCATTAATGATTACTGACCTTTGTCCGTTTTCTAAAGCTGACAATAAACTACAAAGTATCTCATTGCTACACAATAGTGTATTTCGTAAATTCCTCTTCCGCTCCATTAGTTGGTCCCGGAGTAGTATTGTCACTGGCCGTCGCGCAGTCTTCCGTTGATGATGCTATAGTTGTAGATGCCAAAATAGCTGATGTGGTTGTTACAGTCTCAAGGTCAGCTTTGAATTGGCGGAATAAGGCCTGGTAATCAGGATATTTCCTTCTACATTTAATGGCACCTAAAGATCTGGTTGAGATGCGCTTCAGGTGGTAATTTATGTTGCATCCGGTATAAGTGGCCTCAGCGATTTTGCGAACTTCAAATTTAGTCCATTGTGATCTTGCAGATGAAGATTCAACTTCTAATGATAGATTGTTGCTGATGTTATACGCTTTTTTCCGATATTGTTGCGCATATTCCATTACACGAGTTGCAGGTGCAAAAGAACATTCTTTACTCTTTTGATATATTACTGATTCTATCACCTTCTGTGATATACATATTTATATATAGTATCTCAGTCTCTCCCGACATATCGATAATCCTCAGTCATTTGTTGAACTTCGGCGTGTGCACACCTCCCAGACCACATGACTCATTTCCTACAGCATGAATAAGGTGTAAAACCGAAGAATTGTGTATTCTTGTGTTTCACTCGTCACAGCATTGAACTTTGGTGAGTGATGAGTCATTTTACATTTACCTTGTAATTTATTTTGCTCATTGGTTTCAATTGAATATATTTTCTGTATTTTATCACTTTTATAAACACTTATGGAGTTACACCTTAGCAGCAGCCGTGCACACCAACCTCTGCAGAGGAACGATAGGAGAAAGAAAGATAAACATAAAACCATTCACACATCCCTAAATACAACCAATCACAGCCACATTCACTCAAAAAATCAATTAAATAAACGCATAACATACAAAAGAAATCATAAAACTAAAAACATTAAAAACGCCACACATCTTTGGAAGGAGGAGTGTAAACAGACACTACATCACGAATAAATGAGGTAACCAAGCACCTACTCCCAGATTCATTCTTTCGCTACATATACTCGTCGAGGTGACGTTGCAAAATATTCCCCCGCCTTTGACTCAATTCCACGTGCCCCTTAATCCCCGCCCAATATCCCTCAATTGTATTAGTACATGCCCCCGTAGAATAATCTTTGAATTGAAATTTATGATTGGCTGTAGGAAGCTGAAACCGTAAATCTGATAACCCCTCATATGCAACCCACTTAACTGAATAAATAATAGAACCCTCCTTTATATGATCTGAAATTAATTTAAGCAATGTATCCTTTTCCCTAGGCGAAATGACCAGTAAAATTTTGCCCCCTCGCCCCTATTCAACCGCCCCAGAAACCCAAACACTTACAGCCTCCTACCCTTATGAAATTTCACTTTCCGAAAATTACTTTCGTCTACCTCCACAATTTTACTAAATTCCCACCCACTGAAATTGAATAAACCTCCCTATAAAAAGAATACCAATCTACTACAGTTTTTTTTTTTGCACACTCGACCTCATGCGCAGCGTCGGAAACACGATAACGTCGACATAAACAATAGGACAGTTTAAATATAGATAAAACAGACCACTTCCCCCTCTCAAACCAGGTGCCCTAGCGGATGGAGCGCCAGACGTTATCTTTACGGCTACGCCAGGACACTCCATCCCGTGTTGGCGACTGTGACACTGCCACCAGCTTCATCTCCTGCCCACATGTGGGACAAAGTAAACCTTTGCCATAAGACGAGATTCCCCACAAAAAAGTTTTCGATATCACTTTCCACGCGATGCAAAATTGTCACTGGTAGCTCTTATGCGGAATCTGCACTACTCGTTCTTTCAGCACCAAGAACATGTTCCTTCTTCGTCGGACGCACAACACGTTGCTTCTTCGCCGCACGCACATCATGTTGCTTTTTCGTCGGCCGCTCCAAATCGTCCGACCAGGAAGACTCACTACTGCTGCTCCGTTGCCTACTCGTACCCGGTTAGAGATCCATTTTACACATACAGGAAACACTGAACTCATATAAATACACGAACATATCTACATTCAGTATATCGAAAATATCAACTCGAATCACTCCGCGCGGACACAACGTTATTGTAGCGGAATTGCGATCTTCAATACACCCGAAAATTGTTGCGTCTAACAGTTTCTGATTGTCTTCTGGCCATTAATCAAACAATGATAAAACACCTTCTGCTAGGGCCATGATCTCCCCCAGGTTCCTCTATTATTTTTGTTCTTGTCGTTACTTCTTTCAATTTTATCAGCATTGTCTTTATTGTTTCTACAATTTCCGTCGCCATGTCTTTCAATTCATTTTCTACTCTGTTGTTCTGTTCGTTGTTGATCTTTTTGGGTCTGTTCATGTGATGGCCTCTGCCTGCAGTGATATCGGCATACATGTTCCGTTCTCGTCGTTGCTCTTGGGTGCTTTCTCTTCCTTCGGTTGCGTCCTCCTTGCGTCCGATGTTTTTAATTGTTTCTTGCGTATCGATCCGGCAATTTTTTGGGGTTTCTCCGTTGTCTAGCCACTATTGCCTTCATTGCGGTCTGGAAGGTAGAAACGCCTCTCTATGATGCGTGGTGGTCACCCAGACAATTTACACACATTACTTTCACTTCGCCTGGTAACTTGCATTCTTTTGTTGAGTGGTAATTGGCGCATTTTACGCATCGGAAGGGCAGTTTACAGCAGTTCGCCGTGTGTCCTATTTCTAGCATCTTATACATTGCAGAGGCCCGCTGAGGCTCCTTGTGCCTTTCAATCTGTACTCTCGTGTATAAGATAGTGCGCTCGTTGTATATTTTCTCAGACGCTTGACCTGCGGCTAAGGTTACTTCAAATACCGCTAGCGGCGTCAGCTCTCGTGTTTGCTTGTCTTTCTTTTTGAATTGGCGAATATTTTGTACCAGGTATACTTTCTGTTTCGTCAGGTTCCACTGAAGGTGGCAATCCTATGATAACTACTTTTAATGGTTTTCTTTGGGATAGCTGGTAAGCATAAAAAGAAATTCCATATTATTTCGAATCGCGACTGTTTTCCACGTTATACTTGAGGCTGTCATCTCCGTATACTACTTTTAAGTTTCCTTGTAGGTTCTCCTTTATTACTCGGTTCATTTTTATGAAGTCTGTAACCTTTTGTATTACTATTGGTGGAAAAATTTCCTTTGGGGCAGTACTCACTTAAGTTGTTAACTTCTCTGTATTTCTTTCTGCGACTGGTGTCCTATTTTCAACCTGCTGCAGTGGTAAGAATCTGTTCGTTGTTCGAATTTCATCGTTTGCGCGTGTTTGTTTCCTTTTCTCTTTCCTCATTCCGTCTATCTTTCTTTTTCCTTGTTACTTCTTGGAACGGTGTAGCGTCGTACTGGTTGTCATTTTCACTCTGCTCCATTGTCTCTTCTGTTTGCCTGTCTTCTTCTGTGTCACAGTCAGTACTGAGTGCCATCTCAGCCATGTCAACATCTGAGTGGCTCCCCACTTGGTTAGTCGTAGCCATGTTCATTGCTGGGTTGTCGTCTGTGGTCCTGGTTCTGTCGCCGGGTCGTCTATACTGAGATCCAATTGTCCAAACCGTAAACCAATTCGAAACCTGAAACTCGCATTTTGTCAACAACTAAAGCTCGACTCGCGACTAGCAGCAAACTCGGCAACATCGTTCGACACGCTGTATTTTTGTCGCATAGAGGTGCATACGACTGACGACACCGCCCAACATGTGGCAAGCGTCATTGTTATTTGTTACATTTCGCAGCGTGTAGCTTCTCTTGAAATACTACTTACCGCATGTGTCAGTGCCGCATGCCACGTGTTGCCCAAAATTTGCCTCAAGTGGAAAGGTACCTTTAGTATCATTCTTTCGGATATTAATTTTGAGGTTGATTTGAAAGTAAATTACGATTGTTTGTTTGCGTGCTCACGACGGCTAATTGTACCTCTGAGCGTTGCTTTATGATTTTGCCTTCTTGTATTAACAGTAACGGTAATACAAATTTTCATTCCTTCATAAAATCAAAATTAAAATCCCCTTTGTTAATCATTAAGTTCTAAATGTAACTTATTCCGACACAGGAAACACCCCATTACAAGCTTCGCAAAAACGTTGCCGCCTCCTGTCAGGAGAGAAAGTATTTTTGGGATAGGTGATGGCCTTTATACTCTGTTTCACATCGGGCATCTACCGTATGACTCTTGGTTTCCTTCTTTGCCGTAGTACTGTACCAACTGAGATCTGATGCTTGTGCCGTACTTTTGGTGGTACTTCACATTTGAACTACTTTAGCTAGTTTTCTAGGGTAGAGAGATAGCAGATTTCAGCCCAGCCGATGATTAGTCCCTTATTGTAAGTGATGATTATGACAATGTTGCTATTATATTACGTTTCTTTATAGTGAACACACACGAGCATTTTCTGCAAATTTCGTTGGTTTACAGTTTCGATGAGTTTGTCTTTTAACATTTCTTTCAAGATTACATCTTAAGTGATGATGTGCCGTTTTTTTTTGCTCTGGGATATTTTTATTTTTAATTGACCGTCACTATTGACGGCGGCTTTTTATGCTTATCAAAGTTGGTAGAGTACTGCCCTAAATTTCCGATGAGGGGATTCAGGGATTTTCTTTAGGTTCTGTAGAAAGCATGTAGGAAGGAAGCTAGTGGAGACGAAATAACGCTAAATCTGTGTAACCTCATATAAAAACTACTCCTACTGGACATGAACCGAGGCTGGTGTATTGCGAATTCGCACTACTACCTGCCATCTGGGAGGACGGGGTCAAACCCCGTACGGCCATCTTGACTGAGGTTTTCCGTGGTTTTCCTCAGTCACTCAAGGCGAATATTGGGATGGTTCCCTGCAAGGCCACGGACTTTTTCCATCCCCCTCCCTACCCTTTAAATTAGTCGGCTGAAAAAAAAAAAAAAACTGCGCATGCGCGGCGGCCAGGGCAATAACCCCAAAACATTGGGCTGTTTGCACTGTCTTTGCTGCTGTGAATTTTCATTTTCTAATATTTCAAAGTTTTTTTATAATGCCAAGTTGTGTTGCATACGGGTGCACAAACACACAAGATAGGGAACAAGCTGGAATAAACGTTTCGTAACTAAATCACATTGAGTCTATTGTTCTTGCAGTGTGTGCTGGATAACTGCAAGATTAAAGACTATCGCTATAAGTTTATTCATTGCGCTCAGTAGGATGATATCGTTCTCAAATGTTTGTTGTGTTGGTGTAGTGTAGACAATCAGCATATGTTACTACTGTGCACCTAAAAGTCTATTGTAAACAAGTGTTGAAAGTCTCATTTAAGCGGGTCAAGTTTACATCGTGATACAGTGAATGTGCATGCTTTAGTGCAGTTTCAGTTTACTCTGAAAGTGTACGATGAAATTAATCGTGATAATCTGTGCTGTGTGAACTACTAAACTTGATGAACCAAACGTTGTTGTTACCCGAAATGTAGTGAGCGATGCATTTCATGTGTTTAGATCTGTGCACATACGAGTAGTTTGATTTTGTAGGGCAACATTAATGGAAATGTGGGCAGGTTGAAATGCGGCGTGTACCGGAAGGGTACAAACAATTTATTTATTATTAGTTATTACTAATTTCATGAACACCATGTTAGTGACACAACGTGTATCGCGATATAAAACTACTCCCATCTGAGCTTCACGCTTTTAATGTATGGTAAGAAGATAAATGCACTGATGTTGCTAGCAAAGTTACGCAGGCCACTAACAGTACAATATCTTCTGAGTAAGTTCAGTAGCTATTAGGTCTTTTGAAGGGTTCAACTTATTAAAAAAATAAGTTCTAAACATTCGCTTAGCCTAACCTAACCACCCCAGTTTTGAGACAGCATATTTCGAGAACTAAGCGAGATATCGAACAAATTTATTCTTCACTTTTGATTTGTCTCGTCGTGTTACATAAGAGTCAATCATCAAATTTGACCTTGGGGAATTTTTTCTTCTAAATTTCAACCCGAAACTCCTCACTTTTGAGACAGTATATCTCGAGAACTAAGCAGGATTTCACAAAATTTTGTTCTTCATGTTTGATCTGTCTCGTCGACTTACATAATAATCCATCATCAAATTGCGGTGCCACGGTTGTATGATTCCCCTGAGATATTTATGCCTATTCCCTGCCGACCAATATGGCGCCCTCCCCACCCCCACTTCTCTCTACCCGGTTTCACTCCAGTGTGTGGTGAAGGTCCCTTGCGTCGTCTCTCCTATATTCCTTCCTCCATGATAGATAGGTCTCGTTACTTGAAGGATTCGTACAGAGAGTAACGGACTCCCTGCGGCTTCGTGCAGGGGGTATGCTGAACAATTCTGTGCCAAAGATTTTATATAGATTGGCATAGTTGTTTAGTTCACTGGTTGGCTATAAACTGACCAACCAGCGATCTAATGTCACATAAGAACGCATTTTCTCTCGGCGTTGAGAATATATGAAATGCTCGCGCAACATGCGAGTTAAAGAAATGTTATAATTACACGATATTTCGGCGAAATATCGGGTAATTATAATACTTCTTTAACTCGGCTAGTCGCCCGAGAGCATTTCATATATACAAACTAATTTTGTATGATTTCTGTTTTCAATAGTCTTTTTATTGGTTTATGTAGTTTACACGTCTTCTGTCTGTCATTTTTCCAGCTAGCCAAACTTAAAATTTTTAACATTTGGTTCAGTTTATTACCTGCGGTTTGACTTCTCTTTACACTTGATCTTACAGCGCAAATTTTGTTCCGTTTTAGGGGAAGCTGTCATTTTAATTCTCTTCAGGAGTGCAAATCACCATGATTCAGACACGTACTAAATCCCCACCAATACGACAGTCAAAACATTAATTTTAATGAAATGGGGGACCTTTTATGCACTTAATGAGAGGAATAAGTCTATTATAATTTTCTGAAATTTAAGGTAGCTGCCAAACATTTTTGTTGATCTGGTATAAATAACACAATGTTTTTTGAAGTGTGTTGATCTGCGAGTTTGGTTTCCATGTTGTAGCACAATTTTATCTCTGTCCAATGGACAGTGTCCATGTGTAAACAGTGATTGTAACGAATTATATGTAGCTTCATTCCACTTTCGTGTAGTGCTTGTATTTTTAATGTATAGGCTGCATCTTTATAAGTTTCGGTAAGTAAATTGCTTTGTCTTTTCTCTGGCTGCTTTCAGAAAAGGAAACAGATCCTCTAGTTATACGACTTTGTAACTACACTACAATAAATATTCCGGTCAATTTAAGACCTCGATACAGTGAATGTATTTTTGCGCTAGCGATAGAAGCTTTGATTTTAGAACAGCAATATTAACGGAAGTTGTGGTTAGGTTGTGATTTTCCGTGTCAAGATGTAAGAAACCCAGAGTTTATTTCTTATTTATATTTCATGTCGCTCTCGTGAGCACAACAGTATGTTTCTGATGTCATTCTTTCATGTGGGTGAAATTAGTTTCACATATATTGACAAATATGCGGTTAGGATCAGAATTATAACTAAACTTTATAGGCATATCATAAGACGCCACGATTTCAACTAAATTTCAATTTTTGGTGTCATGTTATTGAAGTAATTAATTTATTCAGTCGCATGTACGTTGTTACAGCGATATTGCGTTGTGAAGTGCTGCAAAATGTTCTAATACCACTTTTCCTCGCTAAAACTTAGACTGGTATCATTATAAAACATTACATATCTGATATAATGGCAGTTCTATCATTACTATGGCGCCACAATCTGATAATGAATTCTTCTAGAACTCGACGAAACAAATCGAAAATAAAGAATAACATTGGTTTTCGAGATACAACATGTTAAAAAATTAGTTATAGTTCCTTCTGCTTCTTATGGTCCAGGCCGTATTTCAACCTTAAAACAACCACTAGGGAGAAAATAAAACACCTATAGTACATTTTCACTGTGTAATTATATTGATTTTGGTGAAAAAATTTTCTGGTCCAGGGGATACAATATGTCGGGAACTAACATATATATATTCTTTATTTTCGATTTGTCTCGTGAAGTTACACACTAATACATGATCAAATTTGGATATGACAGATTTTTTTTCTGGTCCAAGCCGCATTTCAACCACGTCAACTTTGAGATACAAGGGGTTCTATCATTACCGTGGCGCCACAATCTGATGATTGATTCTTATAGAACTCGACGAGACAAATTGAAAGTAAAGAATAAAGTTTTTTGATATCTCGCTCAGTTCTCGAGATATCGTATCTCAAAATTGACGTAATTAGGCTGAAATACGGCCTGGATCAAAAGAAAAATTTCGGTATAGCCAAATTTGATGATAAATTCGTATGTAACTCGACGAGACAAAAGGAAAATAAAGAATAAAGTTTTTTTTATACCTCGCTTAGTTCTCGAGATAAGTGAGGAGGTTAGGGTGAGATCCGGCCTGGACCAGAAATTTTTTCCACCAAAACCATCATATCTACACGATGGAAATGCACTATAGGTGTTTTATTTTCTTCCCAGTGATTTTTGCTAGGTTGAAATACGGCCTGGACTAGAAGAAAAAACACCAAAAGCAGAAGGATCTATACCTATGACTGATTTTTAACATGCTATATCTCGAAAACCAAGCAAGATATCAAAACATTTTATTCTTTATTTCAGATTTTTTTAGTAGCGTTCTACAAGAATTCATTATCAGATTTTGGCGCCACGGTTATGATAGAACTGCCAGATACAATATCTCGAGAACTAAGCGAAATATAAAAAATATGTTTCCTTTACTTTCAATTTGTCTCGTCGAGTTACATAAGAATCCATCATCATATATCGGCGCCACGGTTATCGTGTAATCTCCTAGACCTTTAGCTAATTGTAGGTAAAGAGAAAGTGACTGTACAATGCCAATGTACCTACAAGGGATTATTTTAGTCTGACACTTGGTTCACACATTGTTTTGGTCGTACTATTGGCGAAAACCTGCAGATGGAAGTCAGAAAATATGTAATAATTTCACACGGAAATATCTTTGATGCCAACGATATAAATATCTTTGACTTCAACGGTGGTGGCGGTATAACACGGCGGACAATTTTTTGTGAATACGATACTCTGGTTCTCGTTACATTTCAATCTTACCAAAACCTACGCTGATTTATTGTATCTCTAAATTTAAAATAGCATTAAAAAAATAAAATGATAAAACACCCTAGCAAGAAACATCAACTACTTTATAAGTGACTTTACTTCATTGATACACAGGGTGTCCAGAAAAGGACTCCCTGATTTCAAAATTAAATATCTCGAAAACTAAGATCGATAGGGGAATGCAGTAAACGGTATGTTTATCGTGACAGCTGTAAGAAGTGTATACAGCAGTTTGAAATAATAGTTACAAAAGCTGCTAACAGATGGAGCTGTAATCGCCATACGTAATGCCTAAATAGTGATCCGAAGCTCAGGGCGATAGGTTCCACCATTGAAACGTGAAAGGAGGTTAGCGTACCGAAGGAAGAATTTAAAACCATGTACACCATTGATTGTTTTCATACGATTATTTCACTTATGTATGCTGATATGAGCTGTACAGCGTACAGCGCCATCTGTTAGCAGCTTTTGTAGCTATTATTTCACACTGCTGTATACACTTCTTACAGCTGTCACAATAAACATACCATTTACTGCATTCCTCTATCGATCTTTGTTTTCGAGATATTTAATTTTGAAATCAGGGAGTCCTTTTCTGGACACCCTGTATATTTGGTGGCTTTAATATGCACACTTCCTTTAATGAAACCGTATAAGAAACTTTAGCACCAAATTTCAGATGGTAATGACAATTCCTCGTAGGTGCATTGCGACTTAACCGCAAAAAAAAAAACCATTACATAATTTTTTTAATCTTTTTTTTATGTAACAACTTGTTTACAATATACTTAATAGAAATGAATAAAAAAATATAAAATAAAACGCATTTTCGAAATGTTAAGAAGGCTATTGTGAACCAGGAAATTTTTTCCGCTGTCTCCCACATGTAAGATATCAGTTAAGGGCTATTTTCGTTAAAATGAACTGTGCGTTTCTCTGAAAACAAATTACGAGAAGCAATATTTTTATTCTGAGCTGTTAATTAGGATTAATAAAATGACAACCCTACTGCGCTGTCTAAAGAAAGGATACGATACAATTAAAACTACTTAGCCCACATGTTTAGGTGATGTTGGTAACATGGAGCCCATAAATCAACTTAAATTATCAAAGAAAATTGAAATCCTCGTGTGATTATATTTTGCATTTTTCGTTTTGTTCGTTTCTTCAAGAAATAATGTTTTTTGGCTATAGTAGAGGCACAGCTACAATACTGACTACTTTCCAAAGTTAGTCAACAGTTATTCGAGGTGCGACATTCCTTGTGTTCGATATAACAAACTACGGACCCATGACACATAATTAATACCGGCGTAGAACCGATGGAGAGCGATCAGATTCCGCTAGCAGTCCCAGAGGATTCGCTAACACAACTCGGAGTGGAGATGTCCCCTGGGGCCAGCATCAACATAAAAAGCCGAAGAGAAAGAAATGGTACTGAAACCTTACAAAAACTTCAGCTGCTCGTCATGCCCCTAGTTTCCACACACACTAACTTCAGCAGTTCCAGCTTCAGCAGCTCTTAGGAAAATGTACCAACAGCTGCGGGTGGTGATAAGAGAGTTTCCGTTTCAGCCAATGTACGGCCGATTGTCTGGTAGATTGGCTGAGAGACGGATGGGGGACTAGGAGTGTAGAGGCACTCAGAGTAGAGGTGTCAACTTAGAAAGCACATCGATGTTTTTATTCGATATAAAACATCGGAACCCTGCATCCATATTTTTCGGTGCATCGCTTAAAAACTTCGGTGTTTTTTCAACATCTAACACTTACGTTTTTCTTAGCCCAACAAATACAAACCAATATTTGTCGGCAAATATAGTTTCATTTATCTTTTACTTGTTCCTTTAAAATTGCCAAGAGAAAATGTGACTCTAGTTTGATATTTACAATTTTTAGTTGAACGCAGATAGTTCATTGTCTTTCGTGTAACACTATACCAGCAGTCTAGTGCTGTAGCTGTAATGATGTGTTTAATTTTATGTGTTTTCTGTTTATGGCTTTACGCTTCGTCGACGTCGTGGTCCATAGAGGCGGGAAAGGACTGGAAGCAAGGAACGGGAAGGAATTCGGCCAATGCCTTTTGAAGGAACCATAGTCATTCGCATGGAGTGGTTTTGGGAAACGATGGAAAGCCCAGATCTGGCTACCCGGACGGGGATTCGAACCCGCATCTTCCCGAATGCGAGTCCAGAGCGTTACCGTTACCCAATATTAAATAAGATAATTTTATGATTCAGTGTACTGGCTAAGTAGTGTTGTGTGAGTGAGTTATATCTTCGTGAGTAAAATAGAAACTACAGATTAACAAAAATATTTTATTACGATACCAAACCCATTACAGGTAAAAATATCAGACATCAAATACTAAAGTCTAAATCTAATTTTATGTTTTTAACCACTTAATAACAACAGTGTTTAGACAAATTTTGCAGAAACAAAAGTTTACTCGACCGTTTTCCTTTCATTCTGTTTCTTTGCTGATTGACTATTTCAGCAGCCATTGAAAATAAACGTTTGGATGCAACAGAAGTCCTGATAATATTCAATCAGATGTTGCCCCAACTCGGTTTATATCAAAATATTGAGCAGTATCAGGTACCACTTGGTTGTTTTAGAGTAATAATATCTTACTTCAATTTTCAGCAAACACCGGCAAACAGTAGGAGTGAACATAAGTAATTTATTTTATTTATTCATTCATACGGTCAGGATAGCCAACCGCAAGAAAAATTCAACTTCACCGTAGGTATGTCCCTCTAGTTGCTCACAGGTGACATTGAAATAATTTAATTTAATCTTGAATAAATTTAGTAATCTTAACATTTATTTTTATTAATTTTGTTATTATTAGGCCGAGTTAGTTTTTTATTCATTCGATTTTTTTAAATTAAAACAATAGATGCATCGAATAGAAAAACATCGAATCAATCTGATGTATCATACAGTAAACATCGAATAGATACGTTGCATCGATGTTTAGTGAACACCTCTAACTCAGAGCAGTCAGAACAGGTCAAAATTTTTAACCGATTTTGATTTTTTTACTATTTTAAAGGTTAGGATAAGACTTCAAATATGCGGTATGTCTTATGTTTCTACGTTACATGATGCCGGAGCAGTAAAAGAAATTCTGAAACTATCGTCAGAAACACCAAAAATGCAATTCCTGGCTCTCAAGCCGCACAGATACAATCTCTAACATCTCGAAGTGAAATTATATTCACGATGATTTCCGTAAGTGGCTTGTTCAAAGTTCATAAAACTTAGTACATATGTTTAATTTGATTGTTATGGAGTACAGGCTCCGGTGGCAATTTCCCTACACCCCCATCTCCCCCCTATCCTGCACCCACCTACATTTGCCCTCTACAAATTTTAACTTTAAATTCTTTCAACGTTTTCGGTAAATTATTCATCACTTCTCTTGGTAACTCATTCCA
Source organism: Vandiemenella viatica (assembly GCA_031002005.1). NCBI lineage: Eukaryota > Metazoa > Arthropoda > Insecta > Orthoptera > Morabidae > Vandiemenella > Vandiemenella viatica. The sequence goes on from JARYHS010009186.1 coordinate 241,553,719, forward strand.
ATCCCTGATACTCTTACCTAAAAAAGAGAATCTTCCCACACCCTTGTGCCTGAAATCGAGTGCCAGCTTATGTTCATGGTAATCTTTTCCCTTCCATGCACTACTTTTCATACCTATTGCAATATCTTTCCATGTCTTATCGCCAGTATATGCCCTGTACACTCCCATGACCCTCCTCATCATCCTCCTGTCTTGCAATGAATCTCATTCCAGCTCCTTTATCATATCCGTCACTGATTGCATTCTGCGATAATATCCAGAAACAAATCTAGCAGTCATTTTTTGCACCCTCTCCAACTCCTGTATTTGATACGTAAAATGAGGGTCCCATACTACACTACCATATTCGAGCAATGGTCTGACAAAAGTTTAGTAACCCAATTCCTTTACTTGTCTCGTTCATCCCCTCATAACTCTCTCCAACAAGTGCAGAATTTTGAAACCTTGTCCTACCACCTGTCCAATGTGTCCTGCCCAGTTAAGCTTGTTATCAAATGTAATGCTAAGATATTTACATTTCAAGTCTTCAGCAAGCAATTCTTTCCCCACCTTATATTCATAATTTACCTTTTGTTTTTTTTATTTGTGTATCTAATAAACTGACTCTTCTTTGAATTTATCTTCATCTCGTGTTTACCAACCCAACTTTGTCGAGTGACTAAAAATAGTTTCAGGTAGTCTGTTAGCGTATAATACAAACAGAAGGGGGCTTCTGTGGGATTGATTTTTTCCCAGTTTGATAAAGCATCTTCACTGATTTTAAAACCATAAAGGGAAACTCTTTGCATTCGTCTTTCCATACACGAATTAAACCATCTACCTGCAGTTTCATATTTCAATGAATTTTTCAGTAGTAATTCATTGTTAACACAGTAAAATGCTTTTACAAGATCTTCAAAAATTCATACAAGGCACATTTTATTATCCAGTCCCTCAAATGTGTTTCTTAAAAAATAATATATTGCTTTGTATTTGGCTGACCCTTTTCGAATTTAAACTTTGATGCAGTAGGGATATTATTTGCGTGAAAGAAAGTTTTCCGGGTGTCACTGAAATATAATCTTCGTGAGCTCGCAACCGTGTGAGAGACGAGCTTTTGACGGTTTCTGTCATCATGCTCATGTCCTATTCACGTGCTGCGACCGGCTGAACTGCGTAACCTGAAAATGATTGCAGAGAAAGCCATTGGAAATTCAACTTTCAAACCGAACATGGAGGGTGAGCGGTTAATGTTTTGGTGTCGTAGTCTGGAGGACGCCTGTTCGAATCCCCGTCCTGGCATCCATGGTTTCCCCAAATGACTCTAGGCGAATCCCGGTATGCTTCCTTCAAAATGCCATGGCAGAATTCCTAACCCGTTCTTTGTCCATGTCCCATACCACCTCTATTGACCTCGACGTCGGATTATATAGTATGTTACGTGATTTAGTACTCTACGATACTTTTTTATAAATCTGTGAGAATCGTGGGAGTAAAGAAATGGGACTGTTCTTGTCTTTTTTTTAAAAAAAATTGGCTTTACAATTGCAAGAACGACAATGTAGTAAAAGTTTTATATTTCTGTGCTTTGATCTGTCACGCTCCAAACATTTTGGACTGATGGCTCCAAATATACTGGACTAAATGGGTGCGTGGCTTTTTACGACAGTTATCATTGTGCTGTATAGTTTTGCTGTTTAGTATTTGTTACTTGTGTCAAACGATTCCTGAGTCGACCTCTATCAGTGGTCAAATAAATACCATGAGGTTTGAAATAATGAAAAAAAAAAGGGGGGTTAAAGTATTAGAAGTACAGTAGTTTAGCCAAACTGTCGTGACAAACGGTTGAAAAGTCGTTTCATTGGCTGCCTTATGGGGCGGCAGATGGGTCATCGAGGTCACCGGAGCGGAGCTCAGAAACCTCTCACCAACCTCACCAGTGTTATCTGACTACTTCGCTACGCCCCTGCCACGGGATTGAGAAATACCCTCCCCCACCTAATCTTTCAGAGGGAGGTCGGACTCTCCGGTAAGGAGAAGCACCTTTAGCCAGCGGGAATGTTGAACGATGCCCACGGGGAACCTCGTGGCGACGGTTTTGTCACAACTGAGGCCGAAGACATTCCTCAACCATTTGACGTCCATGTAGTGTACCGAAAGTGCGCAAGACAAGTTGTCTAGGGCCTGGCTGGACAGGCCGTACACTACTGAGCCCTACTCGAGGCCGGGTTCCTTCAGCTTTTTGTTTAATGAATTTGTTTATTATTCTTCTTTTCTTGCCACCTTAAATCTCTTGATCTTGGTAGTTAAGGTTTACTGCCAGCTGGCTTGTGACCGTCATCTTGGCTATCTTCGTCTCGTGCTGGATGTGTCCTCGTTTGATGTCTTCAGTCGGAGAACACTAGTGACGCCAGGAACATTCTTCTTTTGCTGCATATTGGGTGCTCTGAAGGTGAACACAGCACGAGGAAATTTGAAGAATGCTGCTACATTTTCTGGCGTGCTGATCAGCCGCTGTTGCCATCCATCATCTCGTAGGTTGATGTGCGCCAACTGCTGTATGGGAGCAGTATATATTGGGCATGTTTGGAAGATGTGTGATGCGTTTTCCACTTCACCACAAACGCATCGGTCGCTATCTTTAAACCCTCTTAGGCGTAGAGTCTCACCAATACCATGTCCCGTTAGTAAGCACGCTTGTGCATAAGACAGATCTAATGTGCTGCCCCATCCATTCGATCAGGAGTTGGCTTCTGGCATCCATTGGAATGTTTCTAGTCCTGTCTTACTTTGATCCCATATTTGCTGCCAGGATTCGTACAGTTTTCGCCTTAAGCGATGTTTTTCCGCTTTGAGCCATCTGGTGATTCGGGTGGTTCTTGATGCTACACGCGCTTCTGGGACACCAATTCCCGCCGATTTGTGCTGCAGAGCCTTGCTGCAGGTGGAAGTATAATGCCCGTTGTATGGCTTCCAGATCCATTGGGAGACACCCAGTTAGCACTTGTAATGTTTCATTTGAAATCTTGCGGCATGCTCTTGTGATCATTAATGGGCATGAGCGCTGCATGCTTACCAGGTTTCTTCTTATGTGTACTTGCGGGACCTTATAGCCCACATTGAGGCACCATACGTGATAATAGGCACACACAGCGCCTTGTACAGTGTGACCATGACTGTTTTCTTGAGTCCCCAGCCACGCATACAGACCCTCATTAGGCCTGCCACTGCCCCTGTAAGTTTTCCTTTTGTTTGATCCATATGCGACAGGAAGGAACTCTTTGGTCCAGCATTACATCCAGACACTGGATTTGTTGCACAAATTTAATATTGTTGCCCCCAAGCTTACTCTGTGGTGGCCTATGAATGTCTAGGGATCCCTTGAGGAACATAGCTTTGGTTTTTTCTGTAGAGATCTTCACGCGGTGTCTTGCTACCCGGTTTTGGATGACCTGCACGACTTCCCTTCCCATATCTTCCAAATCTTTTCTGCTGTCCCCTTTTATTACTATGACACTGTCATCTGCATATGCGATGATGCCCCACGGCTTTCCTTTGGACCCTCTCCGCTGTAGGGGTGCACAGATGTAGATACACTTTCGAATCACTGTTTCACAAAGTTTTACTTGGGCACTAAAACCCTGTCTGTAAGACACTTCGCTAGTTCGTCGGTTCGCACTTATGGTGACAAAGTTTGCATAATCCTGTAAGTATATTAGATCCGCTGTTTCACAAGATCTCACTTAGTCACTAAACAACTGTCTGTGAGACTCTTAGCTAGTATATTAAATCTCACTTATGGTGAGTCAATGTTTACACTTAAACACTCGCCACTGTCTGTTGTAGTGTTCGCTAACTAAGCCCCAACTACTGCTTAGGCGCTGGATCACTACACTTGGATCAATAGCTCTAGATTGGCGATTTCAGCACTACTACACTAAATTGCTGTGGTCGACACTTTTCTGTAGGTACTCATCAGTTAGGCAATGCTCGTGGTTCTTAGGATCTCGTGATGTTGAGCCTCTCTCGCACGTCACTGCCTGGATCTTGCAGACAACTCTTCGCAAGCCGACTGATAAATGTAACTGGGAACTGCTACATCCACAAACGGTTGATAGAAAGCACGGTTCAGAGATACACTTTAAGAGGATTTTTTTTAACTTGTGTTTACAGGTTGGGTGTGATGCGGCGACGTGTGGATCGACGTTGCATTGTGTCGCTGATGCTACTGCTGCTGTTCTTGGTTTTGCTGGTGCTATTCGTCTTTTGGCTTGTCTCAAGTCGGCCCTTTCCCAAACCTCCAGAGGAAATACCACCAGGATATCCGCAACGTGGGGAATTGAACATCATTTTCCTTGAGACCAGCTGCGGCCTCCAGGTAAGGGATTAATATAAAATTTTATGTGAACCATTCTGGTAGTGATAACGTTCTATTTACTGTTTGATTGGGAGTATCTGTTTTATTAAACATAGGATGTATAAAAGATCTAGCTAAAATACTGTTTTAAAGGCGTTACAGAACTGTAATATCTTTTACAAACTTGCTGAAGATTTTACTTGTCTCATTGACCTTGTGATGTGAAACGTTGGCGATCCTCATGATCATATCGAACAATCAGTCAGGGAACTCAATACAAATGACGAGCAGTTCAGATGGAGAGGTGCATTAAAAGACTATCAGGACACCAACAGTAAGAACTTCCTTGGTACCAAAGAAAGTTAAACGGAATGGCGTTCAAGTAAAGAATAAACACTGAACAGGAAACTCATTTCCGGTTGAGACAAAACAGTCCGATATTAATAAGCGAGCTCCCATGTGTCATATTTATTTACATGCTTGAATATTAGTTCCTATTTTCAAAAATTATTTTTTTCAGATTTCTGATCGGAAAAAGTAAGAATGGTCTGGCCATGGCACTTCGTATGGGTCGTCTTACAGCATTCCCAACACCACTAACTCCTTGAGTGTATCAATGACCACCACAGGAAGTGATGGTGAAATATCTCTAATACTCGACCTCGGGTGTCTGCTGGATGCAACATACGGTATCGGTTGGTCAAACCGACAGTGCAGCCGCGCACCAGCTCCTTCCAGCCGGCCAGGAGGCACGAGAGTTTTCTTATTTCACACCTGAGGGGACTCTTCTGGGCCGCGAATAATCTCTACGGTGTCGATTTTACAACGACTAATTTTATTATCTTTAGCTGAATGCTATCGAAGTTTTAGTTTTGCTTGGTAAGTGGGTTCGTGGGCATGCAGCCGATGCGCCCTAAACAACAACTTTCTAACACATAAAAATGATGCTATAGGCATCTTAAATATAAGTAACCTTACAGCATTTTACTGGGAAGCAAGTAAAACAATGAGCACTGTAGTATAACGCGGTCGACTCTCCCTAAAACCACAACCACAACAACAACGACTGTAGTATAGAGCAGATACTTAAAGTCAAAATTATTTGCAAATAAGCAATTGTTTTACCAGTCTCAAAAAATTAGTTGGAATGTGGACTTCCAGTAATATAACTGTGGTTCATCCTTACCCTTAGTTTATAAAACTCCATCTTGGAACTAACATAATTATGATTCTCAATTATTTATACCCGACTATTTACTGTAGTTCAATAACTACAAACCAGAAAATAATGTGAAAATATCGTAGTACCGAAAGTAATGTGGACTACTGATAAATGATCATAAATTTGCAGAATCTTAAAAACAAACAACAAAATGTTTCGGAAGCTAATAGATTTCTAACAATTTCAGAATCGCCTTTGCTCTGCTCCCAAAGTTAGATCTAACCTCGACGGCGAAAAGAAGTGTCTTTGATGTACAGCAGAGGCAGAAGCCGGACGTAGAACATATGAAGGACCGGGTCAAACCGACCGTTCAGCCGTGGAGCAGCTCCTTCCAGCGGGCGAGGAGGGATGAGGTTCTCCTGACTCGCCTCCGTATAGGGCACTGTCCTCTGACTCATGGTTTTCCTCTCCGCCGAGAGGACCCTCCGCAATGTGATACTTGTGGCGTACCTTTGACGGTGCGCCACATTTTAATTGATTGTATATTGTTTTTAGACTTGAGGGCAGACGTTGGCTTGGCAAACGATCTGCCCCCTATTTTAAACAATGAGACCAGCAGCGTTGCGAGTGTTATAAAATTTTGTGTATTGGCCGGACTAGCGCCTTAAATTTTAGGCAGGTCGGCCTAGTTTTAAGATGGATGGGTGGCTTCTTAACAGCCACCCACCCATATGCATTGTTTTTATTTTTTATGTTGTTATAGTTCCTGTCTCGCTGGCCATTATACATCCAACGAGACATGTAGTGTTTTTAATGCTTTTGTGAACCTGTTTGGCCCTTTACAGCTATCCAGGTGCTTTACGGTCTTTGTTCCTGGTTGCCCCTTTTTAAGCCACACCTTATTTTTGTGAATTATTTTATTTGCTGTCTGTATGGCTGACCCCTTTACAGTCTACCATGCAGATGGTATTTTAGTATATTTATTGGCCAAATTATTAGCTGGTCATTGTTAGGGCACTAATGACTTTGCAGTTGACGCGCCCTAAAGCCACAAAAACAACGTTGAGGGGGAAGGATGGCCATTTTACAGCCACCCAACCATGTACATAGTTTCTTTTATTGTTGTATCATTAGTTGTAAGCTTTTATATCTGGTTGGCCTCTTTACAGCCAACCAGACATGCTTTGTGAAGTTCTTATTTATAATGGCCCCTTTACAGCCAACATTTTAGAATTTTATTTATATTTTCCTTCTGTGTGGCCGACCCCCTTACAGTCGACCATACAGACGGTAATACTGTAAATTTTAAGCCTCATTGCTTAGTCGAATATTGTTTGGGCGCTAATGACCCCGTCGTCGACGCGCCCTCAAACCCAAAAAACAACAACAACAACAACCACAACAACAACAAAAACAGCGGCGACATAATTTTCTTCTTCGCCGGGAGGACCGACCAAAGTGTGATGTGTTTGTCGTAACTTTAACGGTGTGCCACATTATAGCAAAATTATTATTATTATTTAAAAATAAAAGACAGATCTCGATCTTGTTTAGGAGCTTGAAAGTGACAGTGACAGTGGCAACGCCAACCTGGGCTGGCTAAGGTTTAAAATTTCTGTGTATTGGCTGGTCTTTAAAAATATTGGACAGGTCTTCATTGATTTTATGTCGCATGGCTGTCTCCTTTAGAGATGCCCGCCAATCCATTATGTTCCGATGCTTTTAGTTTCCTTACGTGATAATTATGTTTTTTAATCTGGTAGGCCTAGTAGAGCCAACCAGACAGGTTTTTGTTGGATTTTAGATTTAATGACCTCTTTACAGTCCATATTTTTTTTTTGTCTTCCTTTATTTGCTGTTGTATGGTTAATCTCTTTACAGTTTGATTTAGCCACGTGGCCATATCAGTTTTTAACTAGTACTAATGACATCGACTTCGTCGCGTCCTGACGTTCCAGCAACATAAACTCTCAATTGGTAGTAGTGTTATTGTCCCACTGTTTGTGTTTCTTGTTATATGTAAATACTGACTGCAGATATCCGCTCTCGCACAGACTGTACCTTGGTTTGGCTTGACCGCGCGCCAGTCATGTGCCGTGGAGTCTGCGGTGCGCCACAACCCGTCGTTGCCTGTCTACGTGCTGCACACGTGTCCGTACGAGGCTCTGCAGCTGCCACTTGGTGCCCGCGCCGTACATGTACCACTGTTTGCGTTCATGAACGACACGCCTCTGTACGACCCACTGGTGAAGAAGCAAGGTTTAGCGGAGAGCAAGTATCCGGTCGAGCACGCTGCTGATGTTATGCGCATGGTTGCTCTCTGGAAATATGGCGGAATTTACCTTGACATGGATTTCGTCATACTCAGGTATTTGACTTACCTAATATCCTGAATACCATAGTATATGTAAAATAATTGAGAGTGACTTGTCCCATCAGAGGTAGGCAGTGTCTTAATGTATGTTTGAGAAGATTACGTAACTGGATTTATTACCCCGCAGGGGCCTGGTATGTAACTGTTATGAACGTGTCTGGCAAACTCGCTATATCTCTGAGCTGGTGACCGACGCCATTTTTCTAACACTGTAAATTCTATACGTACGTCAACGACCATGGAGGGCGCGATGGTTGAAGTGTATGTGGGTTGCTTCAATGCCTGGATCGCAAGGATGGTTCAACCTAAAAAAAGAATTTCCCTCTGCGAGGAGGGATGAGGTTCTCCTCACTCGCCTCCATATAGGGCACTGTCCTCTGACACACAGCTTTCTTCTCCGCCGGGAGAACCCTCCGGAATGTAATACCTGTGGCGTACCTCTGACGGTGCGCCACATTTTAACTGATTGTGTATTATTTTTAGACTTGAGGGCAGATGTTGGCCTGGCCAATGATCTGTCCCTCATTTTAAACAATGCGACCAGCAACGTGGCGTGTGTTTTAAAATTTTGTGTATTGGCCGGTCTAACGCCTAAAATTTTAGGCAGATCGGCCTAGTTTTAAGATGGATGGGTGGCCTCTTTACAGCCACCCACCCATATGCATTGTTTTTAATTTTTAAATTCCTTTTCGCTGGCCACTATACAGCCGGCGAGAGATGTAGTGTTTTTAATTATTTTGTGACCCTTTATGGCCCCTTTACAGCCATTCAGGTGGTGCACGGTGTTGAGTTCTGGTGGTCTCCTTTCTAAGCCACGTTTTATATTTGTGAATTATTTTATTTGCTGTCTGTATGGCCGACCCCTTTACAGTCGACCATGCAGACAGTACTTTAGTACTTTCTTAAGCAACAGGTTAGGCTGGTAATTGTTAGGGCGCTAATGACCCCGCTGTCGACGCGCCCTAAAGCAACAACAACAACAACGTCGGGCCCATCTCGTTCGGCGAGTCCCGGCTACATTTGCCCCGCTTATCCCTCCCTTCACGTCGGCCCTGTTTGCTGATGTTGAAGCTGTCACATAATTTTTTACCATGACATTTAACTCATTGAGAGTTTTACGAACAATTGATTGCGAGGCTATTAGATGGCAGATGGTATTTTTGTATATAGAACATAAGCTGGTCAGTTCAGTAGCTGAGATTCATAAAACTGTGGGTGGTAGAATGTGCCTTGCTTCATTCCAATCTCTATCGGCAGGAGAAGAGAGAGAATATGTTAGTGGTGAAGTATTTCTTCGTAGTCGTAAACCAAATGTATTAAGTATTTTTTTAAAATATTTATTTTGTAATATGCAGACTGACAACTTATATAATGGAAAGTACTTTGGACCATGGCATATTCGTCAAAGGTTAACAACTAGAGTATTGTCGTGATTTGATCCCAGTATGGTAGGAAGGAATTAATATGGGTTATATGGTTATATGGGTTTCCTTAGTATCCTCTAAAATTAACCAACTTCATTACTTTTTTATTTGTAGTGACATTTCCATTGTTTCAGTATTTTATTTTATGGTGGTATGCTATTAATATCGACGTTCAGGAAAAGATCACCTCAGTTGTCTCCAGTTACCAAAGTCAATCATATAAACATGAAAGTCAATAAGTTGATAGCTTAATCTTCTAACATCAATACAGCCTCAGAAAGCATGTGTCAGGATCGAGTTATTGGTCAGCAGTTAGAAAATGTTCCCGAATGAATACTTTTAGTTTCTGTGTACCCTTTTATCCTGCTTTCTGATCAAAATGTGACTGATGTATGGTTTCAGGTCGTTGTGCGAGCTTGGCTGGGATTGGGTTTTCTCTCAAGGTGATGCATACCTGGCCAATGGCGCTCTTTCCATTTCCACATTTCCCGGGTCAGCAGGCCAGCAAGTGGTCGAAGCTTGTTTGCGAAGACTTATAGATTTCAGTGTAGGCAAGAGGACGCGTAACGGGCCGCAACTAATAACAAAAGTGCTGAAGGAACGTTGCAATACTAAGACCGTAAGTCAAAAAGAATTATCTATTATTCCACGACCGCTACGGTGAATTTTTTAGTTGCTTATCCTTTGAGTATAATACACCTTTCCAATGAATCCACTTTTATCTGCGTAGCAATACGTCTAATGATGGGGTTAGTGACACAATTGAAGAATCCCCCCAGACAGCCTGCAACGAGACTATGTGCAAATCCCTCAGTAGCCTAGCTTAAAGGGCTTCAAAACCCCCAGCTTTCATAGTGAGTGAGCAAAATCTGTACCCAACGTGTTAATTAGTGTTGCTAGTATCCTCTACTTATATACAAACAACGTAAAACAGAATGGTGGGCAGCTGTAAATTTTGGCTGTATGTACGTATCATTTATTTAATGTTTTCAGATACTAGTAGTTTGAGTAGGGCGTATACTTTGGTGTATGGTAATCAGACCAATGTAAATAGGAACTCAAAATAGAAAAGTAGTAGTAGCATACTCCCAATTCGTGCTTCAACGTCGTAGCATTAACAGCCGAGTATCATGACATCTGTGACGTCAACATTAAAAGTGAAACTTCTAATTTCTTTCCGTAACTCATAGGAATACATGTTACTCATTGTTCTGAAATTCTTTCGTAATGTAGTTAATGAATAATGAATCATGCTGATTGACGTGTTAGGCCTGTGTGAGATGGTGTGTGGATGTCTAAATGCTGGTGTGAGGCGGTATTATTTATGCCATGGTGTTAGTGAATTCTGAAGTTGGCTGATGGATATCTGCGTGCAAGACGTAGCGTGTGGCGTGGGAGTATGTGGGTTAGTGGATGAATGAATTAGTGTCTGTACAATCGTGGATGAGTTACTGTGTATGTGCATGAGATAGATTGTGATTAGAGATAGTTTGTTGGTGATTAGGTTACTAACTGTCCGTATGGTATCTCAATGTGTGTGGTTCGATATTCGTTAGTGATTTAATGCCTTGTTTTCAGATGAGATATTGTCTCTGTGTGATTGTCCGCTCAGTTACGCTGGTGGATGTGTGTGTGTTGTAAATGTATTTTTATGAGTCAATGTTGTTGTGTTTGTATGTGTGGTGTTGTTTGGATGCATATTGAAGCGTGTGTCTGTGAGAGAGAGGGTTGGTTAGTATTGTGGGTCATCGAGAAAATGCCTGTGAGTGATGGTATCATATCTGAAGGTCGGCGATTCAATGTGTTCGTGAATTATTTGCTAAATGAGCGTTCGGGTAGCTCACTGATTAAGGAATTTTTCTTTAGATTTAATGGTTCCGAGTTCAAATAGCGGTGAAATCAGGAATTTTTAAGAGTTGTGCTTGATCGTATGATTTCAAACTGAAAATCAGGCTACAGAGGAGGAACTCTGAAACTAGGTTGCAAGGCCAGTGTGTGCTGGTGTATGTTACTAAATGTTTTTGATGTTGGAATGTGTGAGGTTTGGTTTGTGTTGACGTATGTTGCAGGATGTCTATATGTGGTAATGTGATGGTATGGCTTGGTGTGTGTTAATGACTGTCTACTTGTGCTGGTGTATGTTTGTAAGTGTTGTTGATGTTTGAATGTGTGTGGTTTGGTTTGTGTTGACTAGTGTTGACGTATGTTGCAGGATGTCTGTGTGGTAATGTGATGGTATGGCTTGGTGTGTGTTAATGACTGTCTATTTGTGCTGGTGTATGTTTGTAAGTGCTGTTGATATTTGTTTGACTGTGTGTGGTTTGGTTTGTGTTGACTAGTGTTGACGTATGTTGCAGGGTGTCTGTGTGGTAATGTGATGGTACGGTGCTGTGTGTGAGTTGGTGACTGCATGTATTTGTATTGATGCAGGTAGTTGGATGTCTCTTCTTGTGTGAGTTGATTGGTGTGGGCCTATTGTAGGTGTGGTTTTATGTGTATGTACTTGCATTACCCCTCTCTCCCTGTGTGTGTGTGTGTGTGTGTGTGTGTGTGTGTGTGCGCGGTGCGTTTCTAAAATCAGTGATCAGCTTGAAGAGAATCATATGACCTGATTCTCTGAGATGCATTCAGGCTCTGGAAAACACGTTTCCAGCAGACCGGTTGATTAAAGACTTGTCCAAAAAGTCTTGCCCAGATCGTCCTATACAAGTAAAGCGTCTTTACTATTTTTTCTTTAAAATTACTCTTAAAATTTGTGGGCTCTAAAGAAGCCAGCCTTTTTTTAAAATCTGGTTGTGCATGTTAAAAGCCAAACAGACATTGCTTGTAAATTTTAGGATTTTGGGGACTGTTTAAGCTAGCGTTTTATTATTTTGCTGTTTTGCCGACCCCTTTACAGTCGGCCATGTAGACATTTAGTATATTTTTGAATCACGTTGCGCTGATGACCATTCTACCGATAAGCCCAAACGTCCCGAAAACAATCCTTTGTGTTTGTTTGGAGTCGCAAACTATTCGCTGAGTAAAGGAAATTTCGTGTGTGTGTGTGTGTGTGTGTGTGTGTGTGTGTGTGTGTGTGTGTGTGTGTGTGTGTGTGGGTCGTATAAAGTCAGCCAGATATTTTAATTTTCGAATTTTGGTTTTCTTTGGAGTATGAGTGAGGTGTTTTACAGTCTGTCAGTTAGTCACACTTCAGTTTTATCTCATTGTTTACTTATTATTAGGTTTCACTTACTAAGTTGTGTTTCGTGATATTGATTAACCATGTCGTTGACGAGACGTAAATTCAGATCAGAGAAAACGAACATAGCTTTGGCCGTTACCATATCACTATTATGCGGAAATATACTTCTTCACCAATTAATCATGGCGCTAAGAACAATCATTATATCACCAGCATAATAGGCGACTCTCAGGCAAGTGCAGGAGGCTTGATTCATAGTTTATTAAATTTATTTTAATCGCGAAATGTGAATCCCTGCAAGTAAATCTTTACGGATGCACCACCGGATTGTTTTAAAACACGATATTTCGATGGCAAGTTCCGCCATCTTCAGGTATGAATCCAATTGTACTGGTCTACGGACAATAGGTGTCTGTCCGTTGGCCAGTACAGATGGAATCGTACCTGTAGAAGACGGCGGAGCTAGCCGTCAAAATACAAGGTTTTTGCAACACAGTCCGGTGGTACACCCGTGAAGATTTCATTGCTACTATACGCTGGGAAACTTTCTATTCTTCAATGAATTCCTATACTGAACTATTATGTCTTCACCACGTACTGGTTTAGTAGACAAGTGAAACGAATTTAATTTCATTTCAATAATTCTATCCTCAGTCACTGTGTGCATTATCGTACTACATTAAGAAATAAGTACTAACTTTTTCTTTGCAGATGGGAGAGATGATCTATTGCAGTGGGTTTCGAGTGTTTCCGTCCGTAAAGATGTACCCTGTAAAATACCCACACTGGAAGCAGCTGTTCTTACCAGAATACACCGACAAGGTGCTCGGGGTCATCAGGCAAGCCTACGCTGTGCACATGTGGCATGGGTTGAGCAGTAAGCAGCAAGTTGCGCCCAACTCTACGTATGACATCATTGCAAGAGAGCATTGTCCGCATGCATATAGAGCTGCCCGCGCCGGTGGTGACTTTTGAACACAGGTGTGCATTTTGTGCTATCACTTGTGCTCAATGAAAGAAACTCCAAAGTAGGGGCCAAATTCTCTAAGGGATTTACTACTTGATTACTGTTGATTAAATGGATAGAAAATAATTTCTTACCATATTATAAGTAATATGTAGGCATTATATACCTTCGTAAATATCGTGTGAATACTATTGAGAGGATGAAATTGTCTGCTTGTAATATTTTACATTTATACATTCTTACTCTGTCAATAATAAACTCTTGTCTCACAACCAGTGCACGGAAGTGTCTACATTTTGATAATTTTTTTGATGTAACTGTTTTGTCTTCAACTTTCCGTTAACCCTTTGTATATTACAAGGAGATGGGCATATTCAAATGGCATTCCAGTAAACACGGTGTACCGCAGGTCAATTGTTAAAGAAGGTTTCAATTTTTAAACGATGGTAGACCTACCTTCCCTCCAGAAATGGTGTGTAGTATGGAAATGTTTTAAAAGTTTTGGGTAAAATGTATTTCACAGTATCGTTTGCAATATTATTTTTTTCCTGTTGTATGTGTTGCTCCTTTTGTTTAACTTTTAATAAAATTCATATTTACACTGCAAATCAGTAGTTAGTTACTGATATGAATGTTACTACAATGAATTTGGTTTCATTTGATTATTGTAATATAATACCCTGTAATACTGATTAAACTGCTGATGTATGAATATGATGTACAGCTTTATGCACATTTGAAAGAAAGAAAAAAAATAAGAACCTACCTCCAGAATTGAAATAATTCAATTACAAGTATTTATTTATTAGTGTTGTATTATCTACAATACAGTTACCTCAAAAACATACATTCTGATAAATTCACGTTCTGATACACACAAATTTCAACAAAACATTTCAATAAGAAGATCAACACAGATGAACAGAATTTGAACCGTTACAATTTTAGTAATTAAATCCTCATTTTGATGGCTGACAGTACCATTACTTTGTCGTTAATCTATAACACAGAAGTAATACACGATAGTAGCGGATATCTAGCTTTCACTAATAACGAGTTCACACGATGTCTCCGGAATCTGCTTCGCTGAAATAAAAGGTGATTTATATCTTCTACTGATGATTCATTGCAGTTTTACAATGGGGTGTTAACCGCTCCTATCTTATGCAGATGTTCAGAAACTACAGCTCGCCCGGACCGCATCCGCACTACACTACTGATGTACTTCTCTAAGCCATGGTTTAGCAGGAAGAGAGTTCTGAATTACGGCATATCTTCTACCGCGTTGAAAATGGCTTGCTTTCCAGTCTTTCTCGCACTATTTAATTGCCTCTAATTATCGAGAAAAAGTTTGGTGGTGGTAACAATTCCACCACCATACCTGATTATACAGGGTGTCCCAGAATTATATCTACAACTTTGACATTGAATAAATTATGTTTGGAACGAGATATCACAATGCAGGTTTTTGCACTTCGAAGAGTATCTCTCAAAGTTTTGTTTCTGTCTCTAGAACATTTCAACGTGTGCACCATTTGTTGCCCGTACAATATCATAGCGATATTCAATTTCTTGCCAAGTTCTTTCGAGCATCCCTTGATCAACTGTCGTAATTGCTGCAGAAATCCTCTGCCTGAGATTAGCCAAATTTCTAACCGGGGTTTGATACACGATGTCTTTTACGTATCCCCAAAGAAAGAAATCCAAGGGGGTTATGTCAGGTGAACGAGGCGGCCAGTCAATTGGACCCCCTCTTCCTATCCACCGACCAGGAAATAGTTTATCTAGAAAATCACGGAAATCATGAGCGGAGGTGCACCATCCTGCTGGAAACACACTGAGCTTTTTCCTGCGGGGTGTACATTTTCAGTAAATGTGATGTAACTACCTACTTGTCAGCAAACCGCACCTGAAATGAAACAGAAATTAACTTTGAGAGATACTCTGTAACATGCAAAAAACACCATTGTGATATCTCGTTCCAAACATAATTTATTCAATGTTAAAGTTGTAAAGATAATTCTGGGACACCCTGTATTATGTATTTTGCAAGAGGAACTGCCATTTTATTTCTTGCTGTTCCAGTGTTTCCTCATACTCAGCCAAGCTTAATGTTGAATCCTGACCGTTCACTTTTTTGTATCCCCTCCACAACGTCAAAAATAATGTAAATTTGTTTGTAGAGATTTGGTCAAGCAATGGTCAGGAGAACACATCGTGAATAACTGAGAACGTAAGCAGATTCTAAAGATCTGCTATACTTTACTGTTTTTCTTACCACGAATGCTTCTGGTGCGAAGTTAAAACCCTCTCCAATCTACTACATAATTTCGTAAGCTCATCCACTCACCTCTATACTTATTGGCTGGAGAATGGTGCCACGTGTCAGCCTTCGCTCGCAAAACAGCGACCAGAGATACCATTAGTAGAAATTCGTGGTTATGTCTACAATTTAATAGCTAAGCAACTACTACCAAATTAATAGCCATAATACTGTCGTTAGGTTTGCTTTTCGTAGCGTTTCATAGTTAAAAAAATATCGATTAATTTTGCGGCTGAAAAAACGTTGATCTATTTTTCAATAACATGTTACTAATGAAAGCAAAATAAAAAAAAAACCTTTTAAAAAATTAAATTACTCATCGCCTCTACTGTAACCATGAATCCCAATTGTCATTCCAGCTTAGCATAAATTTCAATTTAATTAAAACTGTCACTAATGTTGTTGCTCGACCAAAGTTTATGCATTACGGCTTATTTGCTTTTCAGGTATTTTACTGACCACTTTTGTCGATGGTCTTTATTCATGTTCACTGTACGTGAGTTAAGAGGTTATTTTAAGTAGACATCAGACCAAATATGTTACCGAATCAACTATTCTGGCAACTTATTTCTGCGGAGTTGCTCAACTGTTTCATAATATTGAATATGTATTAAGTTCTCTGACCGTCACAGATACTATGACCAATAATAAACAGCGTGATGCTTTCGAAGAAAACAGGATTTTTTTTTTTTTTTTTAAAAAATTTTGGAGAGTGAACTTTAAGGGTAAAATACAAGTCAAGTTCGTATTTAAGCAAGTTCGAGTGTATGACCTTTGAAACAGTCACACGATAGCGCTATCGTTCCTTTCCGTGTTTTATACCAACCTCTATTAATGCTTCTGATTTCTTCAAATTCCTCGCCTCGCATTCGGGAGGACGGCGGTTCGAATCCCCGTCCGGGCATCCAGATTTGAGTATTCCATGGTTTCCCCAAACCACTCCAGGCAAAATGCCGGGATGCTTCCTTCAAAAGGCCATGGCCGAATTCCTTCCCATTCCTTGCCCCCATCCTTGCCCCCCATCCTTGCCCCCCATCCTTGCCCCCCATCCTTTCCCGTCTCTAAAGACCTCGATGTTAAAAAGAGACGTAAAGCAGTTACAAAAAAAAAAAAAAAAAAAAAATCTTCAAACTCAAGAGATGTTATTCATCCTAAGGGTGAAACACAGGTCAAGCTTATATTTGGCCAGATCAGATCAACCTATCATAATATTTCATCGTAAAAACTGGAACTATTCTAGACCCGTGACGATACGCAAAAAACAGTCACGGGCTTACACTAGTTGTCTTATAAGCCCTACCAAAATATTGACCTGTCCTGCCTACAAGCAGCGGTGTAAAACAGCATCATCCTTGTTTCTTCTAGATTCCATATTACATGGTAGCAAGTTTCCCGTCCTCATCAAGGTTTACCTGCGGAATAAACGAGGTAGTAAAAGGTTTGGTGAAAAACGTATGCACGTTGTTTTTGGTAGAATGCGATAGAGTGAGCCACACTATGCCAGTTCGCCATGAAAATGAAGCAATTGTTCGCAGTCAGAAGATGAGCTTCTCAGCTATTGTTTTCCTTCTGATAGTTACTGGTGATTTCAGGCACCTACAAGCAGCGCGCATGCAAAACTAGATTTTCGAGAACTTGCCGGTTTCCACCTCTGCAGCAGACAGAGCCGTAAGGGGGCGTCCATAAACTACGTGGCTCGGTCTGGAAAAGGGGAGGGGGTTGGCTGGAAAGCTACGCTGCGATACGTGAGGGGGGGGGGGGAGGGGAGTTCCGAGCCAGGCCACGTAGTTTTTCATTCATATTATTTGTAACAGTTTAAATGGGTACAGAACACTCAACAGCATGTGAATATTTATTTCCGTCATTTAATTATCTCCGTATGTAACTTACAATACTCTGATAAGAGAAAATAGTACAAAATGTATTCTGGAATAATGGGATCTCGAATCTACGCAAGGGGGGGGGGATGAGGTAGAGACGAAAGCCAAGTCCAGAGGCAAAAATGGAGCTACGTGGTTTATGGACGATTCCTAATCATCAAAAGCGTGTAGATGCTCTGCACGGTATTACTGCGACCATTAATAGTACATTTAAAAAGAATTCTATTCTTTTAGACCATGGTTGGAAGAAAGAACTTTAAAGGGTAAAGAGCAGCGAGAAGCCAACCGACGGCATTAAAAACTTCAAATAAGATTGGAGTATACAACGCTATCGCAATGGACTTGAATCGGGAATATAACAGTTTTGAGCTACGAAATAATGGAATAGGAATTGGAAAACAAGCAATACACATATAAGTGAATTATATAGATAGTCACCTGTTGAACTTGTGGATAAATTCGCACGCCGTCACTATAGTCCAGTGTTTCCCAACCTCTTTTGGGTCATGTCCCACTTTTAACAATTTTTTTTTTTGTTGCCCCCCATAGATAATTTTTAATAAAAAAATATTTGTTATTAAAGAAACTCATATAGGACGATTTTTGAAAGAAAACACTTTAATATTGTCATAAAACACAGTAAGTAAAATTAAAAAACATATAATGAAATATTAAAATTCAAAAGATTTATTATGGCAATTTAGTGTAATCCTTGCGCTTGATGCTTGCTACATAGAAATTTTATATTAGACTCCAATTTAGTAAGCTTTAATCTCAAGTCACCATGTTGTGTTATATCCAATCGATTTCTTTTTTTTTATCAGTAAATCATTTGCTGCACTAAATCCAGATTCGGCTAAATATGAAGATGGAAAATCACGAACAACGGCGTTATTGGCGCGTTTTAAAAGGTCCGGGTTCCCGAGACAGGCGGAACATTACGCGGTGAATCCCAAAAAGGTCAAGTTGATGACTCAAATCATCCAGAGGATATATTTTGCTTACATCAAACGAAACTATATCTAATAATTATTTACAGCACTGTTTTAAGAATTTGCTTTTTTGCTATATTTTGTACCTATATCTATCATTGCATTTAAATAACCCGAAGAGAAAGCGGTAAAGTCGTATCAAGTCAATTTCTAAATTGCCCCCCTAAAAAAACCAAATTGCCCCCCTGTGGGGCGTGGGCCCCACGTTGGGAAACACTGCTATAGTCTCTAGATGGATGACATTAGATTTTGACTCAAATTTAACCATAATTGAGACAAAAGTTTTCAGCGCAAAAATCAGTCCTTGACAAACTGTTTGAGCTTTTTGACTCTAGATGTCTTGAAGATAGAACTTACATTGTTCTATTATTATTATGACTTCAACGACTGATAACATAAAAGAATTCTGGCGTGAGTTAATAGATTTTCGTTCCGAGTTGCTTTAATTGTGGAAAGTGAAGAGTTAAGCATATAAAATACAAATAAAAAAAAGCATGGCGTACAATATACAGGCGGAGCAATTAAGGAAATTGACCCCAAGTTGGATACGAGTCTGGTGCGTAGCAAAATTATTACTCTTTGTACTTCGCACAGTAAATAAAAAAAAAAAAAATCACTGCCAGCAAAAAGTTCGCTGCAGGATCCTAAGACGTTTATGTACATGTTTTAAGGTATTTCACCGACATAGATTTTATGAGGGACCAGGAGACTGAATGAATCAGCTTCCACAATAGACGATATAAATGAACATGACGAGGAAAAAATGAATGAAACGGTAAGAATTTAAACTCATTATATTCCACTGTTTACTATGGAATTAATTACCACTTCTTAGATATATGTATTTATTACAGTCTTAAGTACTATTATTTTCGTACTGCTCTTTGTACAATAATTTAGAATTGTGGTAATATATTTTCCAGATAGGGGACAGCCCTTTTGATGATAAGGGTGTATTTCTGTCAGTGAGCTTGTGTAAAGGAAGTAGCATTCCGTCTGATCTGCATTCTCCCTTGTCGTTGTGTTTTATTTTTTACGCTTCGTCGACGGCTAAGGTCATTAGAGGCGGGGTGGGACTGGGGACAAGGAACGGGAAGGAATTCGGCCATGGCCTTTTTAAAGGAAGCATCCCGGCATTCGCCTGGAGTGATTCGGGGAAACCATGGAAACCCCAAATCTGGATGCCCGGACGGGGATTTGAACCCGCGTCCTCCCGAATGCGAGGCCAGAGCGTTAACCGTTCACCTACCACGCTCGGTGTTGTGTTCTCAACGTTAAATCAACCTTGGTAGCATATACCACCTTTTTCATCAATGAACAAGTATGTAAGTAAGCACATGTTACAAATTATCCAAGAGGCTCTTGTTGGGCAGACGTCATTTCTCTCAACAACATTTGAAACCGAGATGCTAATATTCCAGATTCATTATTCACAATGCGATGAGCATGAGATAGTTTGTAATTAAGTATGGTACTTTTCTTCAACTAAATGTTTTCATAGAGTTGTTCATAAGAGAAATGGCATTATCAATCGACTCAATAATAACACCCCCGCAGGGGCCTGGTACGCAAGTGCCAGGTACGGGTTTGGCGAACCCGCGGTGCCCGAGCTGGAAACTTGTGAGCGCCGCAAGTTTCCCACACCGTAAACTCCTACCATGCTTCAACGACCACCGTAGGGCGTGGCGGTGGAACGTTGTGTGCCTAGGAGAACGGGGATCTTGGCTTCATCGCCCGGATCGCGAGGACGGTAAAAACCTCTATAAAAAACCCCTCAACCTCAAGGTCAGCCACGTGCCGAGGAGGTGCATGTGTGAGAGGTGGATCACACGCTAACGTGCAACCTCAGGGGCACCTGCGCACCCCTGTTGTATCAGCATTTCTTTTTATCATGTTTTTGCTCGTGGGATCAAAACGAAGACTCACAAACAAAAACAAAACCCCTGCGGCCCGGGTGTGTCGCAGGTAAATAAAAATACACCCAGTTCAAAAAAGCGGGCGAGGGTTGAAAGCCCTCCCCCTGAACAAGGATAAAAGTAACGGGCAAGGATTGTCTAATCGATAACTGCCTTTCGTTATTAATGTACACGGGATGGAGGGATCTTTTGAGAAGATCTCTCCATTTATGTACATCATAAAGGTTTAGAAGGGTATTGCAGGGTACCCTCAAATCGGTTAAAAAGCTGAGGAACGGGACTCTGCTTTTGGAAACATCCACCCAAAAGCAGGCTGTCCAACTCCTTAAGTGCGAGAAGCTCGGGGAGTTCGCAGTGAAGTGCGAACTCCATAAAACTCTAAATTCTAGTAAAGGGTGTCATCACCTGCAGGGACCTTATGGATTTAGAGACCGAGGAACTCCTTAAGGAGTGGTCCAAAGATCATGTGGTCGAGGTTCGCCAGATAAAACGAAGGGTTAACGGCAGTCTTGAGAAGACAGCCACCTTCGTCCTGACGTTCGACACTCCGACGTTGCCCAAAAGACATCAAGGCAGGATATTTAAATTTGAATATCCGCCCGTATGTACCGGACCCGAATGCGCTGCTTTTAAGTGCCAGCGGTTCGGTCCATACGACGGCGAACTGCAAAGGCAACGCCACTTGTGGGAAATGTGGGAAAACCGGCGCATGAACCGGGTGCAACTTGCACCCCCCCACAGGTGTGCATTAACTGCTCCGGATCACATCCAGCCTGGAGCAGGGAGTGTCGAGTGTACCTTGAAGAGAAGAAGGTACAGGAGTTGAAGACTAAGGAAAGAATATCCTTTGGCGAGGCGAAGAAACGGTTTAAGGCGCTGGCGCCACCGGTCTTCGCCACTAGCTTCGCCAAAACGTTGTCAACTCCCGTCAGGAAGGAGAGCGTTGCTACGCAGACGTCCGTTGTAGACACGGGCACGAGCACGACATGCTCGTGCCAGTGCAAATGTGGTGCGCAGCCCATTAAGGTCCTGACACCAAGGACCGCGGCCGTCGGTAAGTAGCGCTTCTGCTCACCCCGACCACAGAAGCACGTTCAGCAAGTCCACCAGGCAAAGCACAGCCATCCGCTACAGTAGCTGCAGCCGTGGGTGCCTCTGCAACAGCAGAAGCAGCACCCATGGCAAAAGCTGCATCTGCAGCGGCAGTAGCAGCAGCAACGCCATCTGCCAGTAGCGGATGGCAAACTGTGCAGAAAGTTCGGGGTCCGAAGTTTAAACACACGGACCCCACCATTTTCTTGAAGTCCCCCTCCACTTCTCCTCCCAGTTCCCCAACTGGCGTGGGGAGGAAGGGGACAAGGCCTCGGCGGAAGAAAGATCCGCATGACGCCGAGGCCTTAGAGCAAAAGTCGTCTTCGGACCCCGAAGATGACGCTATGCTGGTGGACGAAGAACGTGGTCCCGTTCCTCAGAACCCAACAGACAGTGACCCACCCGACCCGGGGGCGGGTGGTTTTTAAATAGGTAGAATGGCTCCCATACTTCAGTGGAAACGTAAACGGTTTTCAGGCTCACAAAGAGGAAGTCCAACTCTTAGCACGGTCTGATCCTTTGTGTCTCTGTCTGAAGAGACACATTTCAGACCGCTACACCAGCCAGTGCTAAGAGGATATGACTATATTCCGAAAGGACGATACCGAGGGTGATCGAGCTAAGGGAGGAGTGGCGGTGTTGGTCCGAAACACTGTCCACTCAGAACCCGTTGCTCTCACCTCCACATTACAAGCAGTAGCGGTGAAAATACACGGTCCAATCACACTGACCGTATGCTCTGTCTATCTGCCACCCAGTGTGTCAGTCGGCTACGACGACCTGGTTGGCATTATACGACAACTCACTCGGCCCTTTCTACCTTTTGGGAGATTTCAACGCCCACAGTGCGCTGTGGGGTTCCACCACACGATTGCCCCAGGGGCCGAGTGGTTGGTAGATTGATAGAGCAGGAGGAAATTTGTATCCTGAATACAGGGCAAATGACTCATTTCACCGCTGCTACGGTACGTCTTCTGCCATTGACCTTTCCTTGTGCTCCCCCTCCATCGCGGACTCGTGCATGTGGGAGGTGGATCGCGACCTACATGGTAAGTGACCACTTCCCATGTTGGATGCACGTTGAGTGCGAGCGGGGAGGAGGTAACAACCGGCGTAAATGGAACGTCAGTGGTGCAGATTGGCAGCTCTTCTGCCGTTCTGTACTGCTACAACCCTGTGGTAGTATACATGGAGAAGGTGAATCACTTCACAGAAGTGATTCACCGTGCAGCTGACGTCTCCATGCCGAAAAGCTCCGGAACGCTGCGAAGGACGCCCGTCCCCTGGTGGAACGACGATTGTCGTTCCGCCATCCAGTGTCGTAGACAGGCGCTACGTCGTTTTAAGCTGTGCCCAACAGCTGAAACACCTAGCAGCGTTCCGTATTGCCAGAGCTAAGGCGCGTCGAGTTATTAAGGAGAGCAAGAAGAGGTCATGGCAGATCTTTGTGAGCACAATAAATCGTTCCACACCTTCATCGAAAGTATGGGAGTCCATTCGCCGTATATCCGGAAGGTACTCCCGCCCACCAGTATCTGGATTACTGGATCATGGACGTATTATTACCGACGAACGAAGCATAGCGCAGCTGATGGCGGGAGAACTTCGCTGCCGTCACTTTCATCGGCCAACTTTGAACCTCGGTTACAGCGACAAAAGAGTTGCTGCCGAGAGGCGCGCGCTGTGCTTGATTCGTCGAATACAGAGGCCTACAACCGCCCATTTACATTTTGGGAGCTGGAGTCAGCGTTGAATAGCGCTAACGACACTGCTCCAGGGCCTGATCTCGATCCAGTACCAGATGCTGAGGCATCTTAGTAAAGATGCTAAAGAGTACCTTCTGGATACTTTTACTGAATATTGGACCGGAGGACACTTCCCCGACTCGTGGAAAGAAAGCAACACTAATTCCAATTTTAAAACCTGGCAAAGACAAATTGTTGCCAGGTAGCTATCGTAGTATCGCCCTTACAAGCTGCGTGGGTAAGACACTGGAGAGGATGGTAATCGCCGCCTCGTCTGGTGTCTAGAATCCCAAACCTACTGAGCCGCTTTCAGTGTGGATTCAGGAAGTTCCGTTCCACCTGGGACAACCTGATCCTGCTGGAAGCGGCGATACAGGATGCGTTCGTCCGCAGCCAACACCTTGTGGTGTTTTTTTTCGACCTTGAGAAAGGCCTACGATACTACCTGGCGGCATTTGATTTTAAAACAGTTACATGAATGGGGTTTTAGGGGGAACCTACCCCGTTTTTTAAAATCATTTTTATCTGGTCGTTGCTTCCGGTACCGAGTCGGTGGTGAAGTGTCTGATCTTTTTTATCAGGAAAACGGTGTTCCTCAGGGTTCAGTTTTAAGCGTGACTCTCTTCGCTATTGCGATAAATAGCATTTTAAGTGTTATAAGGAGTCCCATACGGTCCTCCTTGTATGTGGACGATTTTTTTAATTTTTATTGCATCTTCCAGCCTGAGAAGCGCAGAGCGGCAGCTGCAACTCGCGCTGAACAGGCTGGATGAATGGTCAGTGCACACCGGATTTCGTTTCTCTGCCGAGAAAACCCGGTGTGTACTTTTTAGTCGTAGTAGGACTCTGTTACCAGAGCCCCATCTCACCCTGAGGTACACTGTTTTACGTTTTACCGATACTGTTATGTTTCTGGGCCTCATTTTAGACAGTAGGCTAACCTGGCTGCCACATCTTAAAGATGTTAAAGCCAGAGCCTCAAAAGCTCTAAATGTTTTAAAATGCCTGTGTGGCAGGTCATGGGGCGCTGACCGCTCCTGCCTGCTACAATTTTACAGAGCCTTTGTACGGTCGCGGTTGGAGTATGGTTGTATTGTCTATGGTTCGGCACGGGACAGTTATCTTCGTATACTGGATAGTGTCCACCATGCAGGAATTCGGCTCGCCACGGGTGCATATCGCACCAGCCCCATTGTCAGCATTTGTGCTGACTCTGGCGAGCCGCCGCTTACCATCCGTCGGCGACTCCTCATGGTGCGACACTTCCTACACGTTGCCATAACACCTGGCAGTCCCGTGGTACGACATAGTTCTGCACCCCAACTACGAACGGCTCTATACCAATCGCTGTAGAGCGACCAAGCCTTTCAGCCACCGTACAAAGGCCATTTTAGAAGAATACGGATGTCAACTGCCCGCTTTTTATCACCAGGGACGGAGTAAATCTCCTCCCTGGCTTTTAAAGAGGCCCAGAACGATTTTAGACCTGTCGCGGTACAACAAACTGTTTACCGCTGACAGGGTATTTCGAAGTGTTTTTAAGGATGTTTTGAATCACTATCGCGATTTTACCCCGGTGTATACGGATGGGTCTAAGCAGGCTAACGGAGTGGGTTGCTCCGTTGTGTTCCCTCGAGCGACTCATACATACAAGCTGGATAGCAGGTGCAGCGTTTACACTGCGGAGTGCTACGCCATGCTAAAGTCGCTCCAGCATATGAAGGTATGCCGCGACATGAAGTATATCATATGCTGTGATTCCCTCAGCTGTATTCAGGCGTTAACAGCCATGTACCCAGCAGACCGTCGAGTCCAGGACATCCAGGACGCCCTCCTTTCCCTACAATCTCGTGGAAAGGAGGTATTATTCTGCTGGGTACCGGGCATGTGGGAATCAGGGGGAACGAGGCAGCAGATGTAAGCTGCCAAGTTAGCCTGTCGACAAGGTCAGAATCGACTTTGAACCGGTCCCAAAGTCAGACCTTGCCTCGGCGGTGAAGAGATTTATCTTCGATATTTGGCAGAGGCAGTGGCTGGAAGTCGAGCATAATAAGCTCCGGCAGGTCAAACCGACCGTTCAGCCGTGGAGCAGCTCCTTCCAGCGGGCGAGGAGGGATGAGGTTCTCCTTACTCGCCTCCGTATAGGGCACTGTCCTCTTACTCATAGTTTCCTTCTCCGCCGAGAGGGCCCTCCGGAATGTGATGCTTGTGGCGTACCTTTGACGGTACGCCACATTTTAACCGAATGTGAATTGTTTTTAGATTTAAGGGCAGACGTTGGCTTAGGCAACGATCTGTCCTTATTTTAAGCGATAACCGTGACAACGTGGCTAAGGTTTTAAAGTTTTGTTGCTTGGCCGGTCTTGTCCCAAAAATTTTGGGCAGATCGGCCTAGGTTCTAGTTTGGATTGGTGGCCGTGTACAACCACCAATCCAAGTACTGTTTTATTTGTGACACTGATTATATGGCTGGCCCTTTTACAGCCAGCCAGCTAATTTGTTTTTTTAACCTGGTTGGCCCATTTACAAGCCAACCAGTTAATGTATTATATTTTAGTCAACAGTTTTATATTTTAAGTTGCCGTCTGTGTGGCCGATCTCTTTACAGTCGGCCACGCAGACGGTATTTTAGTTGGTAGGTTAGTATTTTATTGTGCTGTCTCTGTGGCCGACCCCTTTACAGTCGGCCACACAGACGGCTATTTTTGCCACGTTGTCACGCCTGGTTGTTGCTAGGGCGCTAATGACCCCGTCCGTCGACGCGCCCCTAAAAACCCTAACAACAACAACAACAATAATAACACATCTCCATCACGATCCTCTGTTGGTTCCTACATGTAGAATTATAAATTCATAATTATCATTTACCACTGCCGTTAATAAAATGCTGAATCATGCTTGCAGTCAAAATAATAGAAATCTGTTGCTGGTGATTTTCGAATGGTAATTTGCTCACTTCTAATGGCACCGATGGAAGGTGGAAAATTCAACTTTTCTCAAAATGTTTACTACTTCCTTCTATTCATTTTTATTTGTCAGGATCTGCACTTAAACTTCAGTTATTTTAGTCGCATTTCATTATTTTTATACTGAGCAGCTTAAATGTTTAAGTACATATCTATTTTACTTTTTAAAGTTGCTGAAGAAACTACTTTCCTTCAACCAACACAATAGCAGCATATGCATGCTCCGAAATAAGAACTTGGACATAAAAAAATACCATCTGATTTTCAGTCTATTCTTCACGTCAAACAAAACACCAATCACAGCTCTTGACGTCATACGTTAGGATGGTGCGCCGCGTTAACTTTTTTATTTTTACTGTTTCTACGCTTGTTTGAGTTTTTTGGCACAGAACTGTTACAAAACTGAGTTATAAGGGACGTGGTAACAATCTTGCTGATTGTTTAAACTAAAAAGAACTAGTTTATTGGGTATCGCCTGTCAACATCTTCAAATCCCCAGCCTCACTCCCAAATAATTGCAAAGGGGTGGGACATAGAGTTCATTAAAATGAGGCCAGCAAGGGCATAGCCAGGATTAGCTTCCGGGTGGCGCGAAAACAAAGTTAATAAAAATAATTGAAAATAGTTTTACGTAAAAAAATATACACTCATTTAAGCACTAGTCTGCAAAGGTTCTGATTAAATTAAAAAAAAAAAAAAATTCAATATTAAAAGAAGGAATTTTTATTCTCATATATTTTTCGCTCGTTTACTTGTGGGAAGGAGCCAGGGTGGGGTAAGCGCCCAAGGGCACATAACAGCTACAAAAAACTCTGGAATTTAGTTAGAAATAATATTTAAAAATTCATAAAAATCATCCAATATTTTTTCTTTGTGAAATAATAATGATTTATATTTTTAAATCAATAAATATAGTCTGATTTTTAGTCTATTCTTCACGTCAAACGAAACACCAATCACAGCGCCTGACGTCATACGTTAGGATGGTGCGCTGCCTTAACTTATTTTTTTTTTGGTTGTTTCTATGCTTGTTTGGGTTATTGTCACAGAACTGTTACATTACTGAGTTATAAGGGACGCGGTAACGATCTTGCTGATTGTTTAAATCATTGTTATCATGAATCCGGAATTTACTAATGCCGACCGTTGAACTCTCCAGAGAGTGGATATAAAAATGGTTGCAAAATTCTTTGCAACTAATTCGGATTTTTGTGCTGCTAAGTTTGGAAATGTGAAAACATCTGTGTAATTCAGCTATTTGCCTTATAAATTAGGTTTTAAAATAAAAGAAAACATAACCTCTACCGAGTGCAAATGCACTAATCTTTGTTATGAATGTCGTGTGATTTTTTTTTTTTATGTATTCGTACATACCTATGAAACTTTAATTTAATTTAATTGCAATGGAGCACAGGCTTCGGTGGCAATTTCCCTACACCTTCATCTTCTCCCTATCCTGCACCCACCTACATATGCCCTTTATAAATTTTGTCTTTAAATTCTTTCAACGTTTTCTGTAAATTGTTCATCATTTCTCTTGTCCAATCCCTGACACCCATACCTAAAAAAGAGAATCTTCCCCAGTTTTGCTTTCTCGTATTTTCAGACCAGCGAGACACATTCTCTGCTTTCTTTTTGCTCTGGGTTCTTCTTTTCCGTCAATCAAGGAGTTACTATAGAAGACCAAGTAGTTTCCCAACACCAACCAGTTTCCTTATAAGACATCTCCCGAGAGTTTCAAAAATTGAACTGAGTTTTGCACAAGCCATTATGATGTGTATGTACCATAGTTTGTGCAAAAATGATGTTGCGAAAACAGTTGTTGCCCAATTTGTTTACTTGTTTAATTGCCAGTGGGTTTCTTTGCATAAAGTTGGCCTCATTTTCATTGTTTTACTTGCAGGATGACTGACAGTCGTACTGATAGAGAATTTATTTCAACTGCGAACTCAATTATTTGTTAGTATGCTGATCACGACTATGTCGACGCGTCTTAAAGACCAAACAACAACAGCGATACTTATAAAAGATTTTGCAGCTTTCGCAGCTGTCATGTTGTTTTAAATATCTTCAAGATATTTACGTTGCCTTACAAACATTCCACAACACTTAAGCTTGGTCGAAATGTCTGGAAGGAGGAGGAGTGTTAGTGATGCGGAGTAAATCTTATGAAGATATTTGCAACAAAAGTAACACTTGTTCCCAATGCTCTCCCACTCTTTATCACCTTGAGGTCGACGATGGGAAACAAGTTATTATTATTATGAATTTTAATTGCACCGATAGCAATTCCCCTAGTCATTTAAATATACCATTTTATTATATATATATTTTTTAAATTATAGGCTTTGAGTGTTAAATTCCGCCTCTCATCTATATATGCGATTTACGAATTTTAATTTTAAATTTATTCAGCGTTTTTGGTAATTAATTCATCACTTCAGTTGGTAATTTATTCCAATCCCTGACATCCTCACACACAAAAAAAAATTTCCCACTCCTTTATACATGAAATCGAGTGCCAGCTTGTGGTCATGGTCATCTTTTCCCTTCCATGCACTATTCCTAATTCTTCAGCCAATGTCCTTCCAAGCCCCATCACTAACATTTGCCTTGTACATTCCCAGCACTCTCTTCACCCTCCTATTTTACAATGATTCCTAATGCAGCTCCTTCATCATATCAGATATTGATTGAGTCCTGATATAATTTCCACAAACAAATCTAGCTGATCTTCTTTGCACGCCCTCCAACTCCGCTATGTGATACTCAAAAAGTGCGTCCCATACTACCCCACCATATTCAAGCAATGGTCTGATCAATGTTTTGTAACCAAATTCCCAAACTTCTCTGGTGCATCCTCTCAACACCCTCTCCAGTAAATGAAGGACTTAGTAATCTTAAACAACCTTAAGGTTTTTTATCTGTGTACCTAATAACCTGACTCTTCTTGGAATTTATTTTCGTCCCATGTTGACTTAACCATGTAGACATTATATGTTGGTCATCCTATAGCTGTTCAGTCTTCGCTTGTTTAGATCCTATTATATACCATTATGTCATCTGCAAACAATCTAAATTCTGACTGAAAACCGTCAACACAATCATGCATAGCAATAATCCCAATACACTATCCTGTGGCACTCACATATTTACTTCCACCTCTTTGGTTTATGTATTTAGTACTCTAACACTTCTGGCTTTTAAGAATTCCCCTACACTGCAAGTAACTTTTTCATCCAATCCAATCGAATTCAGTTTATTTAAACCCATTTTATGGCTCACTCTGTCAAATGCTTTTGAAACATTTAGTTCCACACTATCAACTTGGCCTCCCTTTTTCAATTGATCTGAAATATTTACATATAGCCCACCATCTGAGATGAACATGAATATCCTTGCCTAAAGGATGTTGTTTATCTGCAAACTAGTTTGTTTCCTCACAGACATTTTTGATATAGTTGCATATCAATATCTCCATAATTTTGCCTATCACTGATGTCAAATTAATCAACCTGTAATTTTCAACCCTATTTGTCACTCCTCTTTTATGAACCGATACTCCTCTGGTAAGCTCCAAGACTCCAGACTCATTTTAAATAAAATTTCAAGGTAAGGTACAATACCGTATCCCAAAAATTTTAATACATCTGTAGTTTTATTATGTACACAAGCCTCTCTGCGCTTTTTTTTCTGAGTTCGTTCATAATTTCCTTAGGATCTATTTCAAATTTGGTAGATTCCTTATATCTACTTATATGGAGTCTCTCCTCTGATTCATTCCCTCCCAGCACAGTAGGGTTGCATTTAAGCATAGGCTACCTAGGCTGTAGTCTAGGGCCCCGCACCACAAAGGGGGACCGAACCACAGTCGGAGTGGGCTCCGCCTAGGCAAGTAGTAGAGTTTACCTTTTTTTCTTTTTAAAGAAAAAAAGAAGGGTCGCCCATGAATTGATACGCCACTGCTGACATGGGCCCACACCACACGTATAGCCCAGGGGCCAACAAAGCCTAAATGCTGCCCTGCAGCACAGGATGATTGTCCCTAGTAGTCTCATGAAACCAGGCACTCAATATCTCTGCCATTTTCAAGTCCTCTGTAACTTCAACTGCATTCTTATCTACAATAGTCAGAATACCTTCCCTAAGTTTCTAACATAGCAATACAAATTTTTAGATGCATCATTCAGTGGTCCTCCTGCAACAATAATAATCTTTATGAACCAGTCTTTAGCTTCTTTCTTTGCTGCTATTAATAGCTTGTTTAGTTGTTTCAAGTATTCCCTACTGCCTTCCCGTCTCTAACCTTTGTTGTGTTCTCGTCTCGCTAACCTCTTTAAACCTCCTTACCTCCCTATTGTAGTATGCAGGATCTGTACTAATTTTTATTTTCTGTTTTTTTGTTTTGTTTTATTTTATACTTTACACTCTTCCCATTTCGCCTCCACTGTACTTGTGCCATCCTTTAATTTCTTGAACCTTTCCCTGGAATGTCTTTTCAGTTCTAAAATTTGTGTCTTTTTATAATTGTACCTATTCCCCCCTTCATTACGAGCACTGGTTTACTGAATCGCCTAGTATCCTTCAGTACTGCATTGTGATCACTAGAGACCGGATTATATGCATTTGCATATGCGTTTGCATGTTAAGCCCATTTTCACCGGTTATTGCATATTTTACTGGGGACACAGTCGCGAAGGACCTCCCATAAGAAATCAATGTTAAAACAAGCGAACTTCAGGTACACTTTCTGAAGAAACTAATGGAGATACAGACCTGAAACTTTCGCAGGCAAACTTTACACATAAAACATCATCTGCAAATCACATAAAGATTTGTTACTAAATTTTATATAGTTTATGAGTAATGATTTTTTGTTCTAAAAGACATAAAAAATTATAACTTTTATAAATATCTTGGAGCTTGTAAGTTTGTTCTTGTTGTTACGATAGGTCCCTTTTTTATTTGAATTATCATTGTATTATTAATAAGAGATGCTGAAAGTCTGATGTCTTTATCAGTTTTAGTTTTTGAGAAAAGTGTACCAGAATATAAAAAATGTAGTTTTGAGGAAAAAGTGTATTAAAAGTTTTACATAGAAGAAACTAATGTAGGGCCTACATTACAATACAGACACACTATTACCACGCATCACGAAAAAACTAATAACTCGGAATCTAATCGTCAAATTTTCATGAAACAAACGGCATTTTGCAGCTAAATAATTGGAGCTTTGAACAAGTCTAAAAAAAAAATTCGAATTTTTTGAGCCTGTTCGCGACTGTCCCCCCTTTAAAACCTAGTGATGATGCATATTTTTGCTATATTTACAACAATTTTTGGTTGTCTATAAAAAAAATCTTACGTTGTTGCCGGCAAAACCTATTAGCAGCACAGCTCTTAAACTATGACAACTCGCTGAAGAACTACGACCCACGTTTGGGAATGTAAATAAACTGATTTCATCAACAAAGAAAGCGTTTCTTAAGGCAAGTTCTCGTAATAATGCCTATAAAAAAATTGCCAAATGTGCCTTTACCTCCGGAACCAGTAGTAGCTCGATGGGCGACGTGGGTTGAAGCTGTACTGTTTTACAATGAATATTTCGAGGCCATTAAAGGAATGGTAAATGACTTTGATAGTGGAGAGGCTATGACAGTTTGTCAGTACAAGGAAACATTTAACAATTGTAGTATTAAAATCATAGCTGTGATTAGCTTTCGTTTTTCCCTCATATCTGCGAATATTAAAAATCTTGAAACTCGTTTGACGTTGTCTGAATCTATTCAGTTAATGAATAAAATCCGCGTTGCAAGAGGTATTCCTGTGTTAACTTAAAGTGAAGTTTGAAAATACTTTGAATAATAACCCAGGTTTTGTACCTTTGTGTTGATGGTTTTAGTAATGGGACAGGTGAACTTTTTCCAGAAACAATGACTACTAACACAGCACCAAATTTCAAATGATGTCCAGTTACATCAGTGAACATCGATCTGTACATATACACTTGTAAAAATATTTTGAGAGATCGAAGGAACAATCCTTTTTTTTTACTTATGGCTTTACGCATCGTCGACCTCGAGGTCATTAGAACGTCGCAGTATTTGCGTGGCTGGTGGTCGCAGCGCAGCGTAAGGTCAGAGGTCTGTCCAGGATGGCAGCATTTTCAAACAAACGGCCTAATTATCGGACTGTGAGGAATAAAGTAACTTCTAAACACCTGAAAAAATAACATTTGATTTTGGTTCGGAATTATTATACCTCTTCCAGCAGAGGTAATGTGAATTTGATATTTTAATCTATATAAGCCATGTTAAATAATTGGTCTGGTATGAGTATTACCAAAAGCAATATTGTAAATGATGTATTCTCTTTAACCATTATCGTCGATACAATTCTCATTTTAACTGTAATCATTACTAATATGTTTAAGACATTTCAAATTCTGTCACGTAATACATATAAGAACAAGTAATTTTTTTTAACTTCCTGAATAGGGTTACTCTTGCTTGCAACGTCTCGGCAACAAATTCAGTCCAAGACATAATTTGTGTAGTTTGCTACTGCAGATACACCAAACGATTGTTGGAACTGTATGAGAATAACAAGGTACGTTGTCACAGCACCGATAACCTGAAACAAAACCTTTGTTATATGTTTCATACTAGTAGAATAATTACTAATCCAGATAAAATAAACGTTTAATATAAAGACAAATTACAAACACATACAGTCCCTGGCCAATTTATTAGACGCACTACAGTTTTTATGCAAATTTTGATTTGTGGCTAACTAAATACGTTTTTTAATACATAAATTGCAATAAAATTATTATATGTAGTCTGCTTCATGACACAGGTGATATAACAAATAAATAAAACACAGTATTTATTGAAAATATTTTATTTCAAATAATCACAACAAAATATTAAAATATTGTGAAAATGAAAACATTAGTTTTAAAATCTTGTTGAGCCACCTTTCGCAGCAATGAGAGCCTTAATACGACGCGGCATGCTGTTGATGGAGGATTGTACAGTGTCCTGCATTTGTGGATGATGATACCACACATGGATGATCTTCTCCAAGAGCTGCGTTTTTGTCGTGATGACATCTTTTGCCATCTCCCTCTTCATGGGTTCCCATACATTTTCTATGGGGTTTATGTCGGGACTGTTACCTGGCCAGACCAACAGAGGGATATTTTGTTTCTTCAGAAAGGTTTTTACTGACCTGGCTGTGTGACAGGGAGCGCCATCCTGTATAAAAATGGTTCCCCATTCGGGAACCATTCTCTGACCTGCGGTATTAACCGTTTTTGCAAATCTTCTTTGTACTGGTCTTGCCTCATTATGCCTTTAACCACATAAAGACGTCCTGTATCCTTGCCACTGATGACAGACCAAATCATCACCTTTGTTCGGTGTTTTACGGTCTGAATAACGCAGTCGGAATGGAATTTTTCTCCTCTTCGACGGCGCACATGCTGACATTTGTTGCTTAAAATTTCGAACGTGCTTTCATCGCTGAAGCATACCTGTAAAAATCAAGAAACTTAATTTATATATTATGAATAAATGTACATAGCATCTACCATATCGCGAATTTTAAAGTTAAATTACCGATCTCTAGAAGTCCACATCCTTATCACACCACTGTTTAGCCCACTTCAGACGTTTTGCTTTCATTGCGGCTTTTAACTTGGGTTTTCTAGCAGGTCGACAAGCCTTGAAATCATTATCCTTCAACTTTCTGCGAACAGTGCGTTCAGATGCATTCAAATTAGCCTCTTCCAGTTGATATGTTATCTGTTTCGTTGTTGCAAATCTGTTTTCTAGACAAATTCTTTTGAGAAATCTTTCTGACCTTGGGGTGAAAATTGGCTTTCTTCCACATTTATTCTTCCTTCTAGGGCTCAATTCTTCACTTGAATCAATTTTCTTCTTTATGTGCCTCACGCTAGTGTCGGATAATTTCAACCTTCGTAAAATTTCCCGATTGAGATACATTTTTGTATTAACGAGGGCTTTGACTTCTGCATTTTTACGTGGTGTAATATCTCCTCTTTTACACATTTTTAAAGGTCACAATCAATAATATCTGGTTATTAAACAATCACTTGTCGATATTACACAAATGATAATAAAAGTGAACAAAGAAACAGAGCAGTTACACGCGAGAACGCCACTGAACAGGTCCGTACCTGTACACTGTACTATGCACACTGATAGCCACAATAATTCAACAATCCAATGTCAAATAGCAACAATAGACATAAAATTCAACAATTAACTAAGTGCCCTAAATAACTGTTATGAATTTTATGATTAATTGCATGAGAAATAGTACTCAACACGTAATTATTACAAATAATACTAAAGATTTCCAGTGCGTCTAATAATATGGCCAGGGACTGTATACCTGTAATTATTTTTACTATTATTAATCGCGTTGGTTGATATGCTCTCATGGAATTGACTTCTGCCTAACTGGAATTTTTACTGTAAATTAGCTCAACGCGGTTGTTTATCCCGACCACTGATTGCTTTAACAATAAATATGCTAGTTTAAAATCATCTCTTTGCTTACAGTTAATACCCCTAATATCCATCCAACACTGTTCAACCTCCCGCTGTCTTCCACGACTCCAAACCCAGCTCATTTATCATACCCTTTACTAACAATATTCCACTGTAATGTCCTCAAACAACACAGTTCACAGAGTGTTGATCAGACATAATCATACGATTCGGCAGCTCTTCAGTGGGATATTGCACACAAACGTGATCACATGGTCATCATGAATATCCCGGTAACGGAAGTCTAATAAGAGCCGTGCAATTTTACGCAGTAACAGCGGGTCAAATTGCAGCGGCAATAATTCTACGGATTACTTAGACGAGCCTAAATTTTTACCTGTGTATTATCGGCACGTACCGCGGTCCTTTAAGACCCACGCTTACTAAGACTCATAAAACAGTCATTACCTTAATCCTTAAAGGAATGCCGCTCTCTTTGATGCCGGCTGGAAACTTATTCTATTATAATAACAATGTGGTAATATCCTGGAAATACCCGATTTTTGCCTGGTCATTTAAATATTCATGGCTTTTAAATAGCTTGATTATATGTTTATGGTTTATATTCTCTTAGAGCCTGTATCCATTTAATGTGAACAAAGGGTGTCAGGGATTGGAATGAGTTACCAAGAGAAATGAATAATTTACCGAAAACTTTGAAAGAATTTAAAGATAAAATTTGTAGAGGGCAAATGTAGGTAGGTGCAGGATAGGGGAAGATGGGTGTGTAGGTAAATTGTCACCGGAGCCTGTGCTCATTGCAATTAAATTAAATTAAATTAAATTTCAGCCAACTTATTTTTTGTTGTAATATCTTAATTTTAATAATATTATAAATAAAAAGTTTGGATGTTTTGACTTTACAGCCGCGTTTACCCTTTGCTTCTTACATAAATCGCAAACAATGCTTTTCAGTGATCAAACCAAGAACGTTATAACATATTCAATGGTGGGTTCAGTTTAAAAGTGCGAAAATGGATGCACTTGATAAACTGATATTTTCGGAGCGGAAAATATATATTAGTCCTTGACCTTTATTTTTTTTTTTTTAACTGTATGTGCTTAGTGTCTGGCAGTCTGGAAACAGACATAGATTGTGGAACCGAAATAAAAGGTTATATTAACGTTTCCTCATCATTACTATATAAAAAAAAATCCCCTAAAGTGATCCATCGACAGATTGCAGTACTAAAAATATGATTATCACAGAAATTTATATATTAAATCATAAATTGGTTGTTTTTTTAATTAAACTGTAATTAAATTAGTTTTTTTATTTTATTTAGTGTGTTAGTTCATTGAGAGTTCTCTCCTTACCCAATCACTTAATACTTTTGCACATCATTTAGTAAAATAACAAAATTCAACCATTTCCTTTCGCAGATTAAAAAAACTAAAAGAAGCTGTAGTATTATCAAATAATAATTCATATCTTTAAATGAAATATGTAAAGCTAGGACTATAAATTAATCAAAGATCACAATAAACAAACAATTCGCACTAAAGTATGTAAATTTCTATTATAAAGCAGAATTGATTGATCTGATATTGGTCTAATAGAGGTTAAATCTATACTATTATATATCTGTAAGCAAGCTGCGTTTGTCTCTGTACTGTAACGGGTATCGCGCAATAAGTACTGCAGCAATTTGGATGTGGTTTTCACGTTTTTAGAGCGAATGGTGTCAGTCAAAATCTGGAAAAATAGCTAATGACTTATATGTACCATGGGCAAGGAGCAATCAATTAAAAACCTTTATATTTGGAAAATTGTGGGCTGCCGATCATAGTGCACATCAAACGCGCACTCCTTTCGCAATAATCTCACAAAACTTTGGATTCAGTTTTATTATTTTACTTTTGTTACTCAGTTTTCTGGACCGCGAACTTAGAATAAACGGAATACGAGAATTAAACGTAATAAGCATTGACTTACATCGCAAAATGCGTTAGATTAATTACTATATGGTGGTAGACATATATTATCTCTGGTAGACAGTTAACAGTTTGTCTCTGGAACAATATGTCGCTAAACTATGTACATTAATAAGCCAATATTTCTTATTTACATATCATTATGGTTAAGAAAATCAGTTTTATTCTCGAAGAAAGATGTATGAAAAACAGCTACCATAAATATCAACAGGTAACAATACATTTTCCCCACAATGACTTGTGCGGAACTTTCCATACTTCTACGTACGTTACTCGATTAATATATATTTTGTGGCTATAAAGTGCAAATATTCGTCACTAATATCGCCCAAGGAACGTGTGTACAAATTTTGTCCGCTGTTCAAACCACAGCCAGTAAAATGAACTGTTATGTCTATTAATTAAGTCTCGTAATCCAAATTCTGCAATGTTATCACCATACGTGCTTTGGGTTAATGACGACAGCAACGTGGAATGACTGAAACTAAAAATCAATTAAGCATCTTAAAACGTTATGCCACACCGCGTAAATAACAATAAAACTAAATCCATCATGCCTTATGATCTAACAAAGCTAGTCAATTGTCATACTGGTCCAGGCTGCATTTTAACCTAACCACAAATCTGGCTATTGATTCTTTTCGTAAATCATAGCTTCTGTCACAACCGCATTAATACAGTCTTCATCGATTCTTGAAACTTTGGAATTACTTACATGCGGGTGAAATAACGACATTAGTAATTTGGTGTCACTTGAAACGAAGGAAATTAAAAATAATTCATAACGTGTAAGATTAGTTTTAGTACGTGCTTTTTTAAAACATAAATAATTGATCGAATCAACATATCGTCAGAATAAAACCAATATCCAATCAGAAAAAAGATGCTGTTATTATTATTAATAATAAAGACAAATGCTCTAAATAAATTTACGGCACCACGGTTATCGTGAAATTCTCCATATCCGAATTTAAAAATTAGATTTTTTTTAGCTAAGTTAAATATTACAGAAATAATATGTATGGTTATGTCCATAGCTACATTCTCACCAAAGTTTACACTTAGTGCTCATAATTTCAGCTGTGTTAACTGTTATATATCGATATAAACTTGCGGCATCGCGGTTATCATGCAGTCTCCATTTTTTAGCTAAGTTAAATTAATATAAATAAGTTAATATTTTTCATTACCACCATAGATACATCATTACCAAAGTTTATACTACATTTCAGTCTAACTACTTCAGTTCTAAAATACCGTGAAGGAAAATGGTTCGAAATGTGGGAAGTTGTATAAAAGCCATTAAGAACAAAATACATGTTATTACTCATGGATTAGGAATGTATGTATATGCAACATAATCCTCTCGGGTGTCCAGCCGGATAGTGGTGTAAAAACATGACGTTTCGACAGCTGACTCAGCTGTCTTCATCAGGTTTCTTGTAGTCGAGGCAGAGACAGTCAGCTGAGGACAACCACAAGAAACCTGATGAAGACAGCAGAGTCAGCTGTCGAAACGTCGTGTTTTTACACCACTATCCGGCTGGACACCCGAGAAGATTTTGTTGCATCGATACGCCGGGAGAGTCTCCACTCACACAACAATGTATTTATATGTTATTTAAAAAAAAGGGATTCTACGATCACCGTGGCGCCGCAATTTGTTGATGGATTCTTATGTAACTCGACGAGACAAATTTAAAGTGAAGAATAAGTTTTTTTGGTATCTCGCTTAGTTCTCCAGATATTGTATCTCAAAAGTGAGGAGGTTAGAGTGAAATCCGGCATGGACCAGAAAAAAATTCACCGAAACCACTATATCTACACGGTGGAAGGGGGATTCTATCATTACCGTGGCGCCACAATCTGATGATAGATTCTTATAGAACTCGACGAGACAAATTGAAAGTAAAGAATAATTTTTTTTGATATCTCACTTAGTTCTCGAGATATCGTATCTCAAAATTGACGTAGTTAGGTTGAAATACGGCCTGGACCAGAATAAAAATTTCGTTATAGCAAATTTGATGATGAATTCGTATGTAACTCGACGAGACAAATGGAAAATAAAGAATAAAGTTTTTTGATATATTGCTTAGTTCTCGAGATATTATATCTCAAAAGTGAGAAGGTTAGGGTGAGATCCGGCCTGGACCAAAATTTTTTTTCACCATATCTACATGGTGGAAATGCACTGTAGGTGGTTTATTTTCTTCCTAGTGATTGTTGCTAGGTTGAAATACACCCTGGACCAGAAGAAAAAACACCAAAAGCAGAAGGAACTACACCTATGACTCATTTTTAACATGCTATATCTCGAAAACCAAGCGAGATATCAAAAAAAAAATTATTCTTTATTTTCGATTTGTTAGAGTGAAATCCGGCATGGACCAGAAAAAAAAATCACCGAAACCACTATATCTACACGGTGGAAATGCTCTATAGGTGTTTTATTTTCTTCCTAGTGGTTGTTGTTAGGCTGAAATACAGCTTGGACCAGAAGAAACGCCACCAAAAGCACAAGGAACTATACCTATAACTGTTTTTTGACATGCTATATCTCGAAAACCAAGCGATATTATATATATATATATATATATATATATATATATATATATATATATATATATATATATATATATAAATTATCGAGTTCTATAAGAATCCATCATCAGATTGTGGCGCCACAGTAATGATAGAACTGCTTTAAAAAATAATCTTTTGAACATCAGTATGAAAACAGCATCTAAGGTAATAACTAAAAGAAAGGAAATTTTTTTAAAAAAAGTTAAATAATATATTTTGCTTCTCTGCATTAATATTTGACACTAAAATAAAAAGGGTAAAACTTTTTTTTATGGGAGGGGGAGGCTGCCTACTACTGGTACTAACCATTTGAAATTTGGGTTAACTGCTTCGCTATAATATTCTCTTTAGGTTTTGCAATCTCCTTTTTTCGGAAAAGTTACCACAAATTAAATTAAAAATGCCAAAATATGAGAGACTCCCTGCTATTAGATGGCATTGCAAAATTAATGAAAATCTATCGAAATGTTGGTTAAATCCTTTATTGTAATGTTTTCTTGCCGTTTATGCTTCTCTCCGTTGTAAAAAGTCGCACGAAATTAACAAACAAAAAATATTTGTCTGAGATGTAGTAGGTCCTACAAAAACGACTGCCGTCTTAGAATCGATACAAGCGATCGGATACAATGCATTGCTTCCGTTGTAAACAAATACCTAATGTTTTAGATGGATGCCACAGAACGATTTTCCGAAACATTATTTTCTTGGTCTAAGCCGAATTTCAACCTAACCACAACCTCTATGACAAAACGAGACTGTTTAGGTTGATATGATCCCTGTGCCGATAATTTTTTTGTCATTTTACAGTGGCAACATTACGCAGTTGCGCAGAATCTCATATTTCGACATTTTTAATGTAACATGTGGCAATTTTCCCGAAGAAGGAGAGTGTAAAACGTGAATAGGACATTTTGTGGAGGCAGATACTTCAAATTTCAAAACGTTAGTACCAGTTTCGGATTGGTGGAGAAAGAGGCAGACTACCCGCATTTCTATACACTTCACGATCTGCACGTGCAAAGCAGCGGGTAAATGCTAGTATTAAAGTAATTGTGTTTTTGCTGTTTGACGTCAGTAAATTTTCTTCTTCTTTTCGTTATGGGCAGCTGGGGACCACGTACAATTTCAATTCCTTTCCTGTTGTTTTTCTTCCTTCCTTTCCAGTACTCCTTCATTATTGCACTGTGGTTCTCTTTTTCTCTTCAGACCATTTTTTACCCGTTTTCTTCTCATCTCTATCTTGGAATCCTGCCATATTCGAAATCTGCTTTCGAAAATTTTCTCATTCCATGGCGTCCTGTTCACAGATATTATTTCGTTTCAAATCTTTCTTAACCTCTTGATTTCTTTCTCCCAAAAATATTTGAATATCTTTTTGTTAGCCTGGTGTCATCCATGTGATAGATTTGGCCTTTTTCTGATTGATTCTGTTATTTTTTCATTGATATGATATACATATTTCCTCATTAGTTCTCAGCTTCCATTGTACTGTCTTTTTCATTGGACCCAAATTTTTCATTATTACATTGAATATTTATTAGTATTACTATTATTAATGAAAACTATCACACTATACTATAAAACACTTTCAAGTGAACGAAGTCTCGGGTAACTGCTAGTTTTTAATATCGTGCCTGTGTACAAACTGCCCGTCTTCTGGGAATACCGGTTGAGAAACACCAGTTTAAAGTCTCTCATACTGTTTAATTTTGAGCGGCTGTATGTAACAGTATATATAATTTTCTGCTGAATAATTGTGATATCAAAATTACTGTTAGTACCGTATCCTTACAATCAGATCCAAGCAAGTAAATGTGGAAATTTACGTTCTGCATTCGTTCGTGGCGAACTGATATGTCAAATA
>JARYHS010009186.1:241596043-241620468 GCA_031002005.1 Vandiemenella viatica
CGCTCTCCTTCCTGACGGGAGTTGACAACGTTTTGGCGAAGCTAGTGGCGAAGACCGGTGGCGCCAGCGCCTTAAACCGTTTCTTCGCCTCGCCAAAGGATATTCTTTCCTTAGTCTTCAACTCCTGTACCTTCTTTTCTTCAAGGTACACTCGACACTCCCTGCTCCAGGCTGGATGTGACCCGGAGCAGTTAATGCACACCTGTGGGAGGGTGCAACTTGCACCCGGTTCATGAGCCGGTTTTCCACATTTCCCACAAGTGGCGTTGCCTTTACAGTTCGCCGTCGTATGCCCGAACCGCTGGCACTTAAAGCAGCGCATCGGGTCCGGGACATACGGGCGAACATTCAAATTTAGATATCCGGCTTTAATGGATTTCGGCAACGTCGGAGTGTCGAACGTCAGGACGAAGGTGGCAGTCTTCTCAAGATTGCCGTTAACCCTTCGTTTGATCTGCCTAACCTCGACCACATTATCTGATGCCCACTCCTTAAGGAGTTCCTCGGACTCTATATCTATTAAGTCTCTGCAAGTGATGACTCCTTTGCTAGAATTTAGAGTTTTATGGAGTTCGCATTTCACTGCGAACTCCCCGAGCTTCTCACACTTAAGGAGTGAAACAGCCTGCTTGTGGTTAGATGTTTCCAGAAGCAGGGTCCCATTCCTCAGCTTTTTGACACTCTTTAAACTACCCGCTATTCCCTCCAATCCTTTGTTTATATAAAACGGAGAGACCTTCTCAAAGGATCCCTCCGTTCTTGCCATTATTACAAAGGCGTTGTCTATAAGACAAACCCTTCCGTTACAATTATCTTGTTCCGGAGGAGGGCTGTCAACCCTCGCCCGCTTGTTAGAACTGGGTGTATTTTTTTTAACCTGCGGCACACCCGGACCGCAGGGGTTTGGTTTTTGTTTGTGAGATGGAATTTTGGTCCCACGAGCAAAAACATGATAAAAAGAAATGCTTATTACAACAGGGGTGCGCAGGTGCCCCTGAGGTTGCACGTTAGCGTGTGATCCACCTCTCACACATGCACCTCCTCGGCACGTGGCTGACCTTGAGGTTGAGGGGTTTTTTATAGAGGTTTTTACCGTCCTCGCGATCCGGGCGATGAAGCCAAGATCCCCGTTCTCCTAGGCACACAACGTTCTACCGCCACGCCCTACGGTGGTCGTTGAAGCATGGTAGGAGTTTACGGTGTGGGAAACTTGCGGCGCTCACAAGTTTCCAGCTCGGGCACCGCGGGTTCGCCAAACCCGTACCTGGCACTTGCGTACCAGGCCCCTGCGGGGAAAAAAAAAAAAAAAAAAAAAAAAAAAAAAAAAAAAAAAAAAAAAAAAAAAAAAGAAGAAGAAAAGACGCTGGTGGGTGTCGTCAACTAATAAGAGCCGGTCGAGGTATGTTATTTTCCATATAACTTAAACAGATAATTTGTAAAATTAATGGAATAAATTAACTAACACATTTTTTAATAAAATTCAGATACAATGGATCGGATATGTTAAGTGATTTTGTTAAAGACACCCAAGTCACAAATTTAAAAATCCCTGGAGAATATCTATAGAAGACTATGAATTTCTTCTAAATAAAATTGGCATTCACATTGCAAAAAAAGATACAAATATGAGAAAGTGTATTCCTGTTCAAGAACGGCTTGCAATCGCTCTGAGATTTCTGGCAGCAGGAGACATATCTTTTTAAAGTATCTGTCAAAACCGTTTCAAGGAGTGTTACTGATGTTTGCAGAGGAATTATCACAAGAAATAAAAGTAAGCAGTATCTATTGTAGAAAGTATTTATTATGAAGAAATACTAACTTACTAAACACAATTAAGATAAAGAATAATTAGGTCATTAAATTTAATCACTTAAGCATATTTCCAACTTCCAATTCGTAAAATTGTTTCAACTGTCATTTTTTTTAAGTTATTGATGTGGTTTATTTTTTTAAAAAAATAGTAGTTGAGAAGTAGATGGTTTCAACTAGGTGACTGTTGTGAATTATTACAGCTTTTCGTGTCTGATGATGGTTGTGTTGAAAGGGATGAATCGAAATCTGGTGTCTGTTGTGAATGATTAGAGTTTTCCATGTTTGATGATGGTTTTGAGGAAGTAGATGAATGGAAACTTGGTAACTGTTGTGAATAGTTGAAATGTTACGTGTATTGTAATGGTTTTGGAGAAGCAGATTGATGGTGGGAATTATAATTAAAGGGCTGTGATTGTGAATAGAAACTTGGTAACTGCTGTGAATAGTTAAAATGTTGCATGTGTTGTAATGGTTGTGGAAAAGCAGATTGATTGTGGGAATTATGAATACAAGGTTGTGGCTGGTATATTTGTGTTTAGTTTTTCAACTGATAAACTAATCTATCAATTTCAAGCAT
Organism: Vandiemenella viatica; assembly: GCA_031002005.1. NCBI lineage: Eukaryota > Metazoa > Arthropoda > Insecta > Orthoptera > Morabidae > Vandiemenella > Vandiemenella viatica. The sequence continues at coordinate 241,598,433 of JARYHS010009186.1, forward strand.
AGCAATTTGTCGTACTTTCTCTTGCAATCCTCTCAATTTTTTTTTTGCACAATAAATCTGTATACAAGGCAGAATCATCTCACTCAGGTTTTTGGCTCATTTGCTTAAAATAATTGTAGGCTTCATCCATTCTTTCTTCGATATCTTCTGTTTTTGAACGTTTTGGAAGATGTTTAGGTTCTTTAAACGATTGTTCATATCCTCCAGCATCTTCCTGTTACTTTTCATCGTTTCCAATATCGTTTTCCTTATCATCTTCTTCGGTATCTTCTTTATCTTCAGAGTCCTAAAAAAAATTAAAAATTAGCTTCTTGCTTTACTTTGTATGCTCAATTACTTAATTTGTTTGTTTCAGTTGCCTCGAACTACATCTGAGTGGTTAAAAATAGAAAAGGATTTCAGCAGAATTTGGAATTTTCCTCATTGCCTTTGAGCACTGGACTGCAAACATATTTTAATGCAAAGTCCTAGCCATAGTGGGTCCGAGTTCATCAATTATCATAGTACTTCCAGCATTGTGCTTCTAGCTCTAGTAGACGCAGACTACAATTTTATTTTTGTGGATTGTGGGTGTCAATGAAGAATAAGTGATGTTCAGAAATACAGAATCATACAAAATAATTTGTGGCAATGAGCTAAATTTTCCACCAGCTGAATGCTTGCCATTGAAAGAAACGCCACTGCCATATATTTTTGTAGCAGATAGCGCATTTGCTCTAACTCAAATTATGATGAAACCATATACTGGAACTCACAATAAAGGATCAAAAGAGCGCGTGTTTAATTATCGGCTTTCACGAGCTTGACGAATAGTTGAGAACGTTTTTGGTATTATGTCTGCTGTTTTTAGAGTCCTCAGAAAACCTATGCTAATACAACCAGACAGTGTGACTGACGTTGTTATGACATGTGCTTTATTACACAACGTAAGACGCTCTAAAAAGTCAAGATCAGTTCCTTTGATGCAGATAAAGAAGTTGGCGTCGTGCAACCTGCTTCATGGCGTAGTGACCAAGAAGGAATTACTTCATTACAATCGCTGAGAAATGTACCAATGAAACCTCCGCTTTCTGCCAAGGTTGTAAGAGACCATTTTGCTGAATTCTTTAAAACGAATGGTGCAGTTGCATGGCAAAATAATTATTAAGACTAGTAATGTAATTTTGTTTTAGAAAACAATAGCTGAAATATGTATTAATGCTAAATATGAATAAATTAGCCATGGTACCCGCCATCGCTCGGGAATGGTGAACGGATAATTAATTGCCTTTCACTGATTTATAACAGAATTACAAAGAAAATAACGTTGGTAGAAATGAATTTAACTGTCAGACAATGATAACAATATTGGAAACCATAAAAAGAATAGAATCTTATTACATTGTTTCAGAAGTATTGTTAACAGATATATGTAATGTTGACTTACACTGCTGTGGTGCAGTGTACAATCTGGCTTTAAGATATCTCAATTTCTGGCTAACCGCTAATTTTGGCAAAAAATTAATATGTGTTAACACCAGTAAAATATCTCTCAAATTTAATAACTTTTTTAAAACAGTTGGCACTATCCTCCAATCGAAATATCGAAATAAATACTGTTAGACTCATAAAAAAAATTACTTCATAGCGACACGAGTAGTATTCATTGAGAAATGTAAGTGAAAACAGAAAGAGATGAGTACTGAGGATCAATTTGGATATTTCTAACCTGATTGTTCCTTGGAGCATATTGTGTACTAAGTTACGTGTAAATTGCTACACATAGTCTAGAATCATGCTGTGACACACAGAGGCTTCAAAAACTTCAAAAGTTAAATCGCACAGAAACTTTAAAAATTTATCACGTTCAAACCATCCAAACACGCCAACTTTAAAAATATATATAAGATGTACTTACCTCGAAATTCTTCGTTTTTTTTTTCGGATTATATACAGCATCCAGAAATCAGGCTTATAAATATCTCCTGCACCACTGCATGTCTCCATGGAGTCTTTAACTCTACTACGTAGCTTCCTATAAGTCGACATTAAGTTAGCCCTTTTCTTCTTTAAATCTTTAATCGGGATGTTACCATCCTTTAATTTACTTTTAATTCTAGTCCACGCATCGTATAAATCGTTTCTGTTTTTACGCTCTGCGGTATTGGTGTTCCATATAGCTGGTTCGTCATCGTATGCACTCAAAAACTCGAAAATCATTTCATTTGACAACTCTATATTTATCACGCACAAGTCGACAACACAAAAGTGCGGTCCGAAATGAAGTTACACATTCACTGGCACAGAGCACTTTACAGCAACAGAAGGCGTGCGCACCTCTGCTGCAGAGCGATAGCAACAGCGCACCTCTACACACACATGTGATGTTTACCGACATAGAGTGGGTAGCTGCGTCTCGTCCCCGCTAGCAGAGGCGGCCCTGTTCCCATGGCGTGTTGTTGGCTTCCCGTCCCGTCTCGCCTTCGTTACAAGAGATCGTGGGAACGCGGCTTTACAGCCCAGACTTGGCGCCTAGTGATTTTCTTCTATTCACTCACATGAAGAAGTGGCTTGCGTCGCAGCACTTCGATGACGACGAGGAACTTCAAAATTCTGTGGAAGATTGGCTACTTGCCCAGGCGGCTAAACTTTATGAAGAAGGAATTTGAAAATTAATGAAATGCTATGACGAATGCTTAAATATAAATGGTGACTATGTTGAAAAATAGTAAAAAGCTGTAGTTTTAAGATGTACATAATAAAAAAAAAAATTACTTTCCGAATTACCTTCGTATTATTACTGGTTTACGGTCTAGAGACCATTTTACCAACCCTTATACCTATAACATTTTACATATAACATCTTACACACCACATAACATTTTACACATCATTTCTACATAAAACATTTTATACATTATCGCCGTAATTTTTGTATTATTTTATTTTGTAAAAATGTCTTACTTCCATATGTAATGACAACAATACCCTGACTTTGCAATGTACCATTTGTATTTCTTGCTGTAAGAAACAATCGGTCATGACATGATGTATCCAGTTTAGCAAACAGCTTATTTTTATTTACTTGTTACTAAAAAGGAAACCGTTACATTGCAGGCAAACGTGACAGGGCTGCTTGTGCACAGACTACTGGCGAAGTGTCGTGACCCAGCAACAGTTTATAAGGTGAGGTTTTATTTTAACAAACACCTGAAGAGTGAATATAAGAAATCTAAACCTAGACATTTCACTGTCTAGAACTATATATCTCTTCAGAGGGAAAACCATTTTTTATATGTATTGTGTTCAACTGCTTTAGACTCACGTTACGGTGGTTGCGAGTATTTTTTTTTTTAAATCAAAGTAGCTAATAAAAAAACTGGACTGATTGAAATATTGATGGTATTTAGCGTGTCTTGTGTGCCCAATGTGAACTACTGTATTATATTTCATGGTTGGGGTCGCCTCAGGGGTCAGGCCCCAGGCAGCTAACTTTTCTGCCTACGTGATTGTCAATAAACTACATGGCTTCATTTAGGCCTTTTTTTTAACCCTCCCTCACCCCACGTAGTCTTGCGTTGCTTTTGCCTTAACAGCCCTCCCCCCCCCCCCCCGTATCCTGTGTGGAACGTTGCTTTTTCTCTGTTAATTTCAAACGACATTTTGTGCTGTCTTCTTTTAGTAAAATATTATTAACATTATTTCATATATAATGGACACGACCGATATTTGCTTTTATAACTATAAATATTCAGATTGAAATGGTGACTCTAGCCCGGGGGTCCCCAAACTTTTTACCCCGTCGACCCCTTGATACGATATTTGCCTTCTTATCGACCCCCACAAGTATTTAATAAAAACATTAAATCATTTTTGGCATTTCTGATGCTAAGAAATAAGGAGGTCTGCATAACAACTCAAAGAAATAATTTATAAAATCCACCTAATAAAATTAACAGAAAAACGAGATTTTTCCACTATTATTATAATGTCAAAAAATACGAGTAGGAACAAAACTATGGATAGATGAAATAAATTTCAAATAAAGACCTGCCAAAAAGAACAGATGGTAGTTGCGCTGTTTTAATTTGTCGCATAGCGATTAATCCACCTTCCTAAGGTAACTACTGTAACTATCACCTCTTGGCAACCACCTTACCTCAGTGAGTAAAAGTAATTGGTTGAAAGTTTCATCATTTACTCCACATGACTTCACAAACAGACGAGAATTGAGAGGATGAGCTTTACTTTAATTTATTGACCTGATTGTTAGTAGAACATTCCTATTTTTTCCTGTACAGTTTAACTGATCCTCTTTAGAATTAATCGATCCCCTTTCGCCCCCCCCCCCCTGTATTAATCGACCTCGGGAGATCTCTTATCGACCCCCAGGGGTCGGTATCGACCACTTTGGGGACCCCTGCAGTCTAGCCCAATTCTGCAAATTATCAATCATTCAAAACGTTCTTCTCGGGCACAGGCAGATCCTTTCCTTCTAGAGGTGTCAAAAAAGCATTCTCCTCCTCTCTATTACCATTGTTTATTAACTGATAAATAGGACAAACTAAAACTGCAACGTAAGAAATTTCCATAGGTCATCGACGCCATTTTAGATATTCGAAAAATATTTCGATAGGCCTCGTAAAGTTTATTGTACAGTGCCATTACACATTTGGAAAACTTTATAAACTGCTTTATCCGTTTCAAGAAACACTTTCCCAAGCATCTAGGAAGATATTTGGCAGTTGAATTTCATTACAAGTTGTCCCCGTGGCCAGAAATCGGAGTCTTGCAATGAGGCATTGTTATTAGGGATTGCAATCCAGCAAAGCGGGATCCCGCAATCCCGCGGGATCCCGCATCATTAGACAGTCTGGCGGATCCCGCACAAAATTAAGCGGATCCGCAATCCGCAAAATCCGGCGGAAACGCGTGTCAGTCTGCGTGACTCGCTGCCCCACTCGGTCTCTATCGGATATTTTGCACTGTTTGCCTGTGGCTGTACCCTTCCAGTTGGCATTTGACTCGTGTGAACAAGCGTTTGTTTTTGTCAACCATCGTCATTCGTAAGTAAATAAATACACTTTTACGTATTCATCAAAACTTACGTTTGTTTCGAGTACACATTTCTGTAATTTGACTTATGGTGCGTATTAAGTACGATTTTATAACTATATAATTATTTTTTAAGTGTCGCACACGTTATCCGAACCACACTGTTACAGGTTTTTATTCACAGTTTCATTATTCCCATTTTCTGTATTTGCAGATAAAGTAATTGTGACAATTTCCTAATTTGCGGCTGAAAATTTGATTATTCGTTGATATGAAACTAATCTTATCGTAATTTAAACGATCGCGTACATATTTATATAACAGCTATCCAAAGGAAATTGTATATCCTTTGACTTATTGTTGTTTGGCCGCTGCCTCAATGCGTTCCTTTGACGAAAGCAACCTGCTAACATGTGCCGCTCAGGCTTTCGATTAATCCCTGTTCTTCTTGTTAATATTTAGACTAAAGGTAAAAAAAGTTATAATGAAAGTTTCACGGGTGTATCTATGAATTGTGTTGAAGGAACTCCATACTTCGACGGCTGCCTCCGCCGTCTTCCTCACGTGTGTAATTTCGTGTGTTTGCAATGAAATCCGGAGATACAACCTATGAGGGCTTCACTGCAATCATTCGCCGAGAAAGTCTCCTTTCTTACTAAAAAAAATAATAATTTCCACTCTAAAAACGTCGTTACGGCACATAAGTAAGTCTAAAATACTTGACAGTTTACGTGTTGGTGAGTAGTTTCTTTTAATAACATTGAATCAACTGTAATATCAATCAAGGAATCAGGAGATATAATAATGAATCACGCAAAAGTAGGCCAAGTCTCCTGCTTGTGCAGTGACGAAAAGTTATGAGATATTGTTCAGAGCCAAGTCTACACTTTACAGAGTATATACACTTCACTTTGTGAAATGGAATGCTTTTCTCGGTGTTATAGAACGTTTATTTAGATTTTATTTTAAAAAAACTATGGTAACTTGGTCATTAAGCAAACCATATTTTAAAACTTATGTGATGTATTGTAAGGCACATACTATGACCTAAGACTCAATATTTTCCATTTTTATTATTTATTTAAAAATTGGTTTAGATTAAAAAATAAAAATGTAAAACCTCGAAATGCACTTAAGACACGCTAAAAAGTTTTAATGTCATTTTGCCAATCAAAATATTGTTAACTGTTAATTTTTATCATTTAACATTAATAAATTAAATAATAATTAAATAAATAAATAATTTTTAATGTTTTAAGTAACTATGTTTTAAATATAGGCGTTAAAAAACCGTTTGTACCAATCCCGCACGGATCCCGCGGGATCGGCGCAAATCCCGCGGGATTGAAAACACTGCGGGATTGCAATCCTTAATTGTTATAGACTGACTTTGTCTAACAAAAACGTGAAACTCGTGTTGTCCATTCTAAAGCAGTTTTTTCGTTCAACAACCTCGCGTCTCAACAGTTTGTGGACCAACACTTTCCTTTTCTTTTCTCTAAAATTATGGAAAGAAGACAAAGTTCTGTCGTGTTTCCATTGGTTCTCCTAGAAATAATGCGTGATGAAAGCATTTTTATGCCGCGATAAATTACGAGTGAAGACAACTGCTTGGAACATCTTGTTGGATTGTGGATTAGCGAGTGCATCGTACGGTAGCGCCACAGAAAATTCCTACAAGTTGATCTGTGAATGGACTCCTTAAGCGAATTTGAGTCTAGTTACCGCATGCCTATTATTTTCGGGGCGTAATGCGCCGTCGCGTGTCGTCTAGTTCAAACAGTGCCGAATCTACATCTACATCTACATCTACATCTACATCTACATCTACATATATACTCTGCAATTCACAAAATTGTGGGTGGCAGAGGGTGCTCAGCACCAAAGCTAATCTCTTTGCTGTGCATTCCAATCCCTAATGGTACGAGGGAAAAAAAGAATTCATATAAGAATCAGTCCGGCACCTTATTTCTCTAATTTTATCTTTTGTCTATGGGAGATCAAGCCGGAGCGCTTGCCCCGGCGGCAACTTCAGGGGGGCGGTGTTTCTAAGTAGAGCTCTATACTGTCCCGGGCGGGAAAATTCACGTTTGAAGGGGTGGCAATCTCAGGTTTTTGCCCCGGCTCGGAAAATTCATACATCGTCACCGGGTTCAAATGCGCCGGACCCGTACCAAACGAACACTATAACTTTATATCGCAAGCATGCGCGACACTGTCAGTTTTTAGCGTACGTTAATTACGGATGGGGTGTAAGGGTTTGGGAAACACTGTATTAGCTTCTTCCAACCAAATTTCAACCTCTCATTCACGTCGTGCACCCTGTTCACACGGACAAGGCTCTGGCGACTGAAAGATTCCCGGTATAAGGAGTCACCCACTGCTTGCCAACGGCCTCCAAAAGGAAGACGGAAGAGCGGGGAGTGGTCCAGGGCTCCCTCCTGCGCTTGAGGTTGGAAACAGCACCCAAGGCTGGATGAATCAGAAATGATCAATGGCATGGGGATGCAGAAGGTAACGGGAAACCACTGCATTAAAGACCTAAAGGGTATCCCAAGGACATGTAATCCTCTCAAATTACATGTATATTGAAGTGTTCCCTATGTTAGGAAAGCGACTTCTCGACCTTACTGTGGCCGTTCACTACCAGTTATTAATTTCCAAATAATATTAAGTATTAAAAAAAAAAATCAGTTGGGCGCCAGAGATTGGAGTGTACCCTATTCTGAGGGAAGCGACATCCAGATCTCAAAGTATTGTTACTTAAACATGAATTATTGGACAAATAGAATTATTAATAAACTCAAATGACACATTACGTGATTGGATGGGATCTATTGAAAACAAGGTTCACAATCTGACTTTACGATTTACTTTAATTGTTTGCTTGACAAGATTTTACAAAGATTAATTTTCTTTCTGCAACACAAGGGTACATAACTTTATCGGTGGAGCAAGAGAGTCTGTCTCGGGGCGATAACTAGGGTAAAAAAACGACGATGATGCAAAAGTTCCTTTTTCTGAATGGTGGTTACCGTGCAGGCGAATCTACGTTGTGCAGTCGGTGGGTTGACCAGCTCTCCATCACGGCCGGCTGCCTCACTGCTGTTCCCAGTAGTCAGCTGTTCGGTCGATCCACACCTCTCCGTCGGTAGTCAACAAGTCCCCCTTGTCTTCTCGCGCTGCCTCGAAGAAGCGTCGTTTTCCGCCCCCCTTCATGACGTCTGCCAATCACTGTCTTTGGAGGGAAGCTTTTTTCTCTGGTTGGCTCAGGACATGCAACAAAACCGTCCCTTTTTTGTAATAAAAATACAAATTTTTCCTATTGGCTGTGTACTCCCTGGCTTCCCCTCACCCTTCGTTCTTGGATACAGATATACATTTTTTATTTTATTTGTTTACTAAAACAGCCCAGGCTCCCACTCCATCTTGAGTCGCGGGCCTTGTCACGAGGCTGTTATGCCATAAGTCACATTTAATGGAAACACTCAGGGGCTGGCGTTCCCCAAACACTAGCAGAACCTCCCCTGGGACCGGGGTCCGACACACACCAGACGAGAAAAGAAACACGCGCACCTCTGTCTCTCGCGGATCATTACAACTTTATCCACCAACTCCGATAATTTAAAATTATTCACTGAATAATTTTAAATTCCTTAATAATTGTTCATTAAACACACTCGCGATAGCTAGCATCACTCTTTAATTATGCCCTCTCTTGCTCTGTCCCCTGTGACCACTCCACATACCTACTAACAAAATATCAAATTGAATAATAAAATACCCTGCTTCCAATCATCCCATCTAATATGTCATTTAACATGATTCAAGAGCGTATTATCCTTGAGCATCCGTTTCAATACCCTGAACAAGTGTGGAGCGAAACCAGATGGAGTACGTCATCTAATTTATAAACATATTACATTCATTACTTATCTAACAATGTTGCATCTATAATTAAACAATGAAACATGAAAATAAATGGACATATAACTTTGAAAATTCTTAATTCACTGAAGATACACTATCATTCACATTCTCTTAATGTTTTCTAACAATTCTATATTCATTAAACAATTTTTTTTTAATGATTATAATCCTTCACACAATCATTTGTGATGAGCGTACCCTTACTACAAAACCTTACTAAATAAGTTTTTTTTTAATTTTTTTTTTTAATTTTACTATTTCACCAGTGGTTTCTCTAACCACATACCTTCATTGAACCAACTTCCAAGATTAGTACACAGTTTGAGTTCTCACACAGCAATGTGTAGCGTAATTACATGAATGTCTATCCTCTGACCAGTACAGAAGCACGTCTTTCTAATGTTTATCTAGCTGAGTTTTGTAAGATCCTTGGTTCCTTTTTCGGGAAAACCCCTTCCTTCCCTCTCTAAGGCATGTTGATACCCCGTGTTTGATTTTTTTAATTGTGTGTCACCGACCGTATCACTTACCACGCCGTTGTTAAAGAAGTTGATTCAAACAATACCAGTGAAACAAAACTGAATAGTTTTCGTTACTGCTAGAGCAGGAAAATTAATCTTTTTAATCCTAAATCTCTTATCACAATAATAAAATAGGTTTAAATTATCGTCAACTACTTAAATCTTCAACGATCCGTTGGCTTATTTCTAGTGCTTAACTATTTTTACTTCTACGTTTTTCAAACTATTTTACAATCAACTCATTCTGTATCGGCGTTTTCCCATCTGTATACTTAAAATTTCCGGACTCTGAGACAGCAAAACAATCTTAGTACGACCAGTTACTTTTTAACTTCTCAAGTAAATATAATTATCTTTTATCGTTTACTACATCTTCAAATTATTTTCTTATTGCATCCTCGGAAAATCTTTCATGACGGGTTCATGATTATTCACATTTCTTTTCAAACCACTTTAATTTTTATCAAGCCACAATTACTTTTTTCGTGAAATCTTCTAACCGGTGTTCTATGTATATTCTTTATCAAGCGTTTACAATCGTCTTTTCAGAAAATTCTCAGCGTGTTGGACCACTCTCTACTTTCGTAATGCGACTATTGTTCCGCGCTCGTTCTAGCTTCCACGACGAAATTAAATGACTTTATCTGTCATCTATTGAATTCTAATTGACGATTTCATCCGTCAACAAATCATTTATGCCCCTTTTACCTTCAACGGTCTTTCGGTCAGCATATATCCTTACCAATCGTTCAATATCATTTCTCGCAAATTTTCGTCATCATTCTTACTATCACGAGCTCTTCCTTTCTCTTGTCTCTTACGATTTTCAACATCAACACACCGCCAATTATTATCATTCCGATTATAAACTACATCTTAATGTCACGTAGTATTTTAGATTTGATTACCTTTGTAAACATTTCAGCAAACCCGTCTCGAATTAATATAACATAACGTAATTAAACCAGATCTCTCTCTTTTTATAATTCGTCGAGGATATTTCTTTTAGTATTATGAATAATGGTGTCTTTTTTTTATGGAAAGCTTCTAAACTTGGGAACACCAATTGATCAATTTTTCCGTATTCTGTCCACTCATACATCTCAATTATTATTACTGTTTTTCAACGAAATTGCTACATTAACTTCCGTTCTATATTATTTTTGATGAAACCACGTCTACATGATTTATAAGTATAACATATCCTACAATGTTCGAATAATTATCAGTACCAGAAATTAATTTTACAGTTACTATTCTATACTAACTTATCACTAACAACAACCATTATAATCTTGCATGGTCATATTTCCAATATCTGGCTACCCTAACTGTTTCATATATTCGTTAACACTTCAAACGGCCATGCACAATCGTCATCCATTTTTCATTTTCCAAATTATTATTGTTCCTTTTCGCTCGATACTCCAAGCAGTGCTGTTCATTTACGATCGGCAATCCTGTACAGCTTTGTTTTCTCTTTGTTGTCGTAATATTTCTGTAGAAATCCCGACAGAATATCTTTTCTAGCGGCGACCTGCTATCCAGAAATTTTTTTGTGCCTGCGTCGACCGTTCTTCCAGCTGCGAGGTCAAACACCCGGAGGCACTCACACATATGTTTTCCTTTTTCGCAGGGTCTTCTACCTGCGACATCTCCCCGCATCCCGCCAGCTGTTTTATTTACCTTTATGAACTTGACATACTTTATGTATTCTCGTTCGCTGCAGACTGTTGATCTTTGATGTATTTGTCTCTTTTTTTTCTCTCTTTTTGTTATTGTTCCACTGACAGACAGCTGTAGCCGAATCGACTTAATTTCATCCATCAACATACTCTTTTCGAGTTCGGTAATCGAACGTGAAAAGCTACTATTTTCACACGCTTTGTTTTCTTCTTTTCTTCCGATGATACTTTCAATTTCAGCAAACTTTCCGCAAGACTCTACAGTTCGCAAATCATCCTCAGATCCTCTTCCAGGATCTCTTATTTCCGTTTCCTTAGATACTTCATCTTCAATCATTTGACTTTCGCTCGTAGTGCTCCTCAATTCATTCAAATTATTCACCTCGTTCTTCCACTTATCAACAACCACAGCTACAGTGTTTTTCAAACCTTCATGCTCCACGCTCATTGTAGGTTTTATTTCCTGGTCTGCTGTTTTACGCGAATGCTTTGTCATTTTTCGATCCGTTTCTCCAAACTCTTTTTCCATGCACTGGTGTGCAGTTTCAGTTTTATTCTTTTTCATATCGGCATCCCCGCTTCTGAAGTCAGATCTTACTTGTTCGCAAATGGCGATTCGCTGTTCATTCAACTGTAGACCTATATCAATTTTCAAGCGTTCACTGAGAGCCATAAATTTTTCGCTTATCCGGTTTTCGGTTTCATTTTGTCTCTCATGCATTAAACCAAATTTTTCGTTCATGCTCGCACTCATTTGTTCGCAAATAATCTTCGACTGTTGTTCCAGCATAGTTTTAAACATCAACATCATGGGATGACATGCAACATTTTCGCAACCCGTACTCTGAGTATCACTTTCAGATTGAGCTACCGATTGTTGAACCGGTTCATTAGTTGGAGGGCACGTGATTGTGTCCTCACTTCCGGTTTGACAAGGATTTTCTCTAACTTCCATTATCCCGGCATCGACTGGAAACTGTTCGCTTTCTAAATTCACAGATTCTCTCAGTTCCGAAGTTGAAACATTGGTACTTTGCGACATATTGGTTGATTTTCCTGACCTTAGCAACATTCAATTAATTCATTATTGTACGATCGCGTTAACAACTTTCGAATCCTACGCACTGATTTATAAAATTCTTTACAAACGACATCAAAATAAATCTCTCAGTAAACCACATTTACGACCATTAACATTTCAATCAATGCAAACACACCGCGAATTTAACCCGGAAAATCAGTAACCCACAAGAAAAAACTTTCCGATTACCAAAATGCATAAAGATTTTGACCGCACTAATATAATGAAAGGAAAAAAAACTCATACAAATCTCAGCATAGTCAAACAGATATTCTATACACAAACACAGAATTTTTCAACGCCGGTCAGATGAAAATTCTTACCTTCAGACATGAACCTTGGAAGTTGTTTCAACATAACTATCCAAAAAAATATTCCACAATAATGACAACACAAAATAAGAGACCATCACACAACAAATCAGGACAACACAAAGGCGAACAAAAAAAAAACCATCACACCAAATATCAGTCCTATGCCAACTCAAAACTCTTTGAATATCGACTAAAAAAAAATCAACAAAACATCAAACATATAATATGCTCCATCCTGCTTTCGCCTTCATCCAAAACTAAATAAAACAAAATTCACATGACATAACAAAACATGTATGTTTAACATAGTTCATATGATTATTTTTTTTTTAAATTCTCCACCTGGTTTGGCACTGCACTGAAATAAAAAATAATGTTAAAATAATATTGGAATTGAAACTTTTGCATCCGCTCGATTATTTTTTTTTTCGTTAGCCCCGCGTTCTGGGCGTCATAATTTGAAGTGTTCCCTATGTTAGGAAAGCGACTTCTCGACCTTACTGTGGCCGTTCACTACCAGTTATTAATTTCCAAATAATATTAAGATTAAAAAAAATCAGTTGGGCGCCAGAGATTGGAGTGTACCCTATTCTGAGGGAAGCGACATCCAGATCTCAAAGTATTGTTACTTAAACATGAATTATTGGACAAATAGAATTATTAATAAACTCAAATGACACATTACGTGATTGGATGGGATCTATTGAAAACAAGGTTCACAATCTGACTTTACGATTTACTTTAATTGTTTGCTTGACAAGATTTTACAAAGATTAATTTTCTTTCTGCAACACAAGGGTACATAACTTTATCGGTGGAGCAAGAGAGTCTGTCTCGGGGCGATAACTAGGGTAAAAAAACGACGATGATGCAAAAGTTCCTTTTTCTGAATGGTGGTTACCGTGCAGGCGAATCTACGTTGTGCAGTCGGTGGGTTGACCAGCTCTCCATCACGGCCGGCTGCCTCACTGCTGTTCCCAGTAGTCAGCTGTTCGGTCGATCCACACCTCTCCGTCGGTAGTCAACAAGTCCCCTGTCTTCTCGTTGTTGTTGTTGTTGTTGTTGGTGCTTTAGGGCGCGTCGACGACTTGGTCATTAGCGCCCTAACTCAAACACAGAATGACAATGTGGGATAAAAGTAGCAACCGTCTGCATGGCCGACTGTAAAGGGGTCGGCCACACAGACCGCTTAATAAAATACGAAAACACTGACTAAAATACCGCCTACATGGCCGACTGTAAAGAGGTCGGCCATGCAGACAGCAGGTTTAAGTAAAACATTAAAACAGTTACAGTAAAATAAGTAAACTATCAAATAACACTAGCTGGTTGGCTGTAAAAGGGCCAACCAGCTTACACAAACATTAAAAAAGACAGTCTGAATGGCTGTAAACAGGCCATCCAGTTGTAAAGTGTCGATCTTAAAAAACAAAACAAAAACAAAAAATTAAAAGACGAATGAGTCAGTACATGAATTGGTGGTTGTAGACGGACCACCAAACCATTCTAAAAACTAGGCCGATCTACCCAAAATTTTTGGGGTAGGACCGGCCATATTACAAAATTTTAAAACCTTCACCACATTGTCATTATTTAAAATTACGGGCAGATCATTAGCTAGGCCAACGTCTGCCCTTATGTTAAAAAACTTTACACAGTCTGTTAAAATGTGGCGCACCGTCAGAAGTACGCCACAGGCATCACATTCCGGAGGGTCCTCTCGGCGGAGAAGGAAACCATGAGTCAGAGGACAGTGCCCTATACGGAGGCGAGTAAGGAGAACCTCATCCCTCCTCGCCCGCTGGAAGGAGCTGCTCCACGGCTGAACGGTCGGTTTGACCTGCCGGAGCTTATTATCCTCAACTTCCAGCCACTGCCTCTGCCAAACATCAAAAACAAATCTCTTCGCCGCCGAGGCAAGGTCAGACTTTGGGACCGGATCAAAGTCAATTCTGACCTTGTCACAGGCTAACTTCGCAGCTTCATCAGCTACCTCGTTCCCCCTGATTCCCACATGGCCGGGTACCCAGCAGAATACGACCTCCTTCCCACAGTACTGGAGGGAAAGGAGGGCGTCCTGGATGTCCTGGACTAGACGGTCTGCTGGGTACATAGTTGCTAACGCATGAATACAACTGAGGGAATCACAGCATATGAGGTACTTCATATCACGACGTGCCTTCATATGCTGGAGCGACTTTAGCAGGGCATAGCACTCCGCAGTGTAAACACTGCACCTGCTATCCAGCTTGTATTTGTAAGTCGCTCGAGGGAACACTACTGAACACCCTACACTGTTAGCCTGCTTAGACCCATCCGTATACACCGGGGTAAAAGTGTGATATTGATTTAAGATATCAGTAAAAATATTAATAAAAACACTGTCAGCGGTTAACAGTTTGTTATACCGGGACAGATCTAAAATTGTTCTGGGCCTCTGTAAAAGCCAGGGTGGAGATTTACTCCAACCCTGGTGATAAAAAGAGGGAAGCTCGAATCCATATTGTTCTAAAATAGCCTTTGTACGGTAGCTGAACGATTTAGTGGCTCTATGCCGGTTGGCATAGAGCCACTCGTAGTTGGGATGGAGCACTATGTCGTGCACGGGACTGCCAGGTGTTATGGCAACCTGCAGGTAGTGTCGCACCATGAGGAGTTGCCGGCGGATGGTAAGCGGCGGCTCGCCCGAGTCAGCACAAATGCTGACAATAGGACTGGTGCGATATGCACCCGTGGCGAGCCGAATTCCAGCATGGTGGACACTATCCAGTATACGTAGGTAGCTGTCCCGTGCCGAGCCATACACGATACAACCGTATTCCAGCCGCGACCGTACAAAGGCTCTGTAAAATTGTAGCAGGCAGGAGCGGTCAGCGCCCCATGACCTGCCACACAAACATTTTAAAACATTTAAAGCTTTAGACGCTCTGGCTTTCACATCTTTAAGATGTGGCAGCCAGGTTAGCCTATTGTCTAAAATTAGGCCCAGAAACCGGACAGATTCCGTAAACCGTAAAACAATGTTCCTCAGGGTAAGGTGGGGCTCCGGTAAGAGACTCCTGTTGCGAGTAAAAAGTACACACCGGGTTTTCTCGGCAGAGAAACGAAAACCGGTGTGCACTGACCATTCGTCCAGTCTGTTCAGCGTGAGTTGCAGCTGCCGCTCAGCGCTTCTCAGGCTGGACGATGCGATAAAAATTAAAAAATCATCCACATATAAGGAGTATCCTATAGGACTCCTTATAACACTTAAAATGCTATTTATCGCAATGGCGAAAAGAGTCACGCTTAAAACTGAACCCTGAGGAACACCGTTTTCCTGAATAAAAAGATCAGACACTTCACTACCGACTCGGTACCGGAAGCAACGACCAGATAAAAATGATTTTAAAAAACGGGGAAGGTTACCCCTAAAACCCCATTCGTGTAACTGTTTTAAAATAACATGCCGCCAGGTAGTATCATAAGCCTTTTCGAGGTCGAAAAAGACACCCACAAGGTGTTGGCTGCGGATGAACGCATCCTGTATGGCCGCCTCCAGCAGGATCAGGTTGTCCAAGGTGGAACGGAACTTCCTGAATCCACACTGAAAGCGGCTCAGCAGATTTCGGGATTCAAGACACCAGACGAGGCGGCGATTGACCATCCTCTCCAGTGTCTTACCCACGCAGCTTGTAAGGGCGATGCTACGATAGCTACCTGGCAGCAATTTGTCCTTACCAGGCTTTAAAATAGGAATAAGCGTTGCTTCTTTCCACGAGTCGGGGAAGTGTCCTCCGGTCCATATCTGATTAAAAATATCTAAAAGGTACTCCTTAGCATCTTTACTAAGATGCCTCAGCATCTGGTACTGGATCAAATCAGGCCCTGGAGCAGTGTCATTTGCGCTGTTGAGCGCTGACTCCAGCTCCCAAGATGTAAATGGGCAGTTGTAGGCCTCTGTATTCGACGAACTGAAGCACAGCTCTCGCCTCTCGGTGGCGGCTCTTTGCCGCTTAAACCGAGGGTCAAAGTTGGCGGACGAAGTGACGGAGGCGAAGTTCTCCGCCATCAGCTGCGCTATGCTTCGTTCGTCGGTAATAACACGTCCGTGATCCAGTAATCCAGATACTGGTGGGCGGGAGTACCTTCCAGATATACGGCGGATAGACTCCCATACTTTCGAAGAAGGTGTGGAACGGTTTATGGTGCTCACAAAGTTCTGCCAAGACCGTTTCTTGCTCTCCTTAATAACACGACGCGCCTTAGCTCTGGCTATACGGAACGCTGCTAAGTTGTGATCAGATGGCTTGCATCTTAAATCGGCGCAACGCCCTCCTGCGTCCCTGAATAGCGGAACGACATTCGTCGTTCCACCAGGGGACGGGCGTTCTACACAGCGTTCCGGAGCATTTAGGCATGGAGACGTCAGCCGCCTGGTGAATCACAGCTGTAAAATGATTCACCATCTCCGTGATGCCTTTGCGAGGCCGGAGGCATAGTGACCTGCTATACAACGGCCAATTGGCTTTGCTGACGTTCCATTTGCGTCGGTTATTGCCTCCTCCGCGTTCAAACTCTACGTGCATCCATATTGGGAAGTGGTCGCTTCCATGAAGGTCGCGATCCACTTCCCAATGCACGGAGTCCGCGATTGAGGGGGAGCACAACGAAAGGTCAATGGCAGAGGACGTACCGGTAGCAGTGGTGAAATGAGTCATTTGCCCTGTATTCAGGATACAAATGTCCTCCTGCTCTATCAGTCTACCAACCAGCTCGGCCCCTGGGGCTATCGGTGGAGGAACCCCACAACGCACAATGGGCGTTGAAATCTCCCAAGAGGAGAAAGGGCCGAGTGAGTTGTCGTATGATGCTAACCAGGTCGTCATAGGCGACTGACACACTGGGTGGCAGATAGATAGAGCATACGGTCAGTTGGATTGGACCGTGTATTTTCACCGCTACTGCTTGTAGATCAGAGGTGAGAGCAATGGGTTCGGAGTGGACAGTGTTCCGAACAAACACGGCCACTCCGCCCTTCGCTCGATCACCCTCGGTATCGTCCTTCCGGAATATGTCATAACCTCTTAGCACTGGCTGATGTTGTGGTCTAAAATGTGTCTCCTGTAGACAGAGACACAATGGATTAGACCGTGCTAAGAGTTGGACTTCCTCTTTGTGAGCCTGAAAGCCGTTTACGTTCCACTGAAGTATGGGAGCCATTCTACCTATTTAAAACCACCCGCCCCGGGTCGGGTGGGTCAGGGTCTGGTGTCTGCTGAGGAACGGGACCAGGGTCTACGTCCACCAGCATAACGTCATCTTCGGGGTCCGAAGACGACTTTTGTTCTAAGGCCTCGGCGTCTTGCGGATCTTTCATCCGCCGAGGCCTTCCCCCCTTCTTCTCCCTGCCAGTTGGGGAACTGGGTGGGGAAGTTGAAGGGGACTTCACGAACATAGAGGGGTCCGTATGCCTAAACTTCGGACCCCGATTTTTTCTGAACTGTTTGCCATCCGCTACCAGCCGATGGCGTAGACATTACCGCTTCTGCTGCAGGGGCTGCATCCACCGCTGGAGCTACCTCTCCGCGGCAGTGAGACCCACACCTGCAGCTAATGTAGCAGATGGCTGTTCTTTTGCTGGTGGACCTGTTGTACCTGCTGTCTGACGGGTCGTGGTTGCAGAAGTGTTGCTGCCGACGTCCGCGGTCCTTGGTGTTAGGACCTTAGTGGGTATTGCGCCACATTTGCACTGACACGAACACATTGTGCTCGTGCCCGTGTCTACAACGGACGTCTGCGTTGCAACACTTTCCTTCCTGACGGGAGCTGACAACGTTTTGGCAAAACTAGTGGCGAAGACCGGTGGCGCAAGCGCCTTAAACCGTTTCTTCGCCTCGCCATATGATAATCGTTCCTTCGTTTTCAGCTCCTGTACCTTCTATTCTTCAAGGTACACTCGACACTCCCTGCTCCAGGCTGGATGTGCCCCGGAGCAGTTAATGCACACCTGTGGGAGGGTGCAACTTGCACCCGGTTCATGCGCAGATTTTCCACATTTCCCACAAGTGGCGTTGCCTTTACAGTTCGCCGTCGTATGCCCGAACCGCTGGCACTTAAAGCAGCGCATCGGGTCCGGAACATACGGGCGAACGTTCAGAATTGAGATATCCAGCTTTGATGGACTTTGCCAACGTCGGAGTGTCGAACGTCAGGACGAAGGTGGCAGTCTTCTCAAGACTGCCGTTAACCCTTCGCAGGATCTGACGAACCTCGACCACGTTCTCTGAGCTCCACTCCTTAAGGAGTTCCTCGGACGCTATATCAATCAGATCACGGCATGTGATCACTCCCTTGCTTGAGTGAGCGATTTATGGAGTTCGCATTTTACTGCGAACTCCCCGAGCTTCTCACACTTAAGGAGTAGGACAGCCTGCTTGTAGGTGGATGTTTCCAAAAGCAGGGTCCCGTTCCTCAGCTTTTTCACACTTTTAAGCGTTCCAGCTATGCCTTGTAACCCTTTATTTATATAAAAAGGAGAGATCTTTTCGAAAGATCCCTCCTTTCTTCCCATTATTATGAAGGCGTTTTTCTATAAGATAACCCTTCCTGTTACCGTCTTCTTTCTCAGGAGGAGGGCTTTCAACCCTCGCCCGCCTTTCCAGTTTTTTGGGCGGAAGATTGGGCCCCTGCGGATTGCCCGAGCCGCAGGGCAAATGAGGAATTTTTTGGTGTTTTGGGTATTGTTCCCACGAGTCCGGAGGACCTAAAAGTCGAGTGGCGTGGAAGCCCCCGAATCACACCACCAAGCCCAATACAACAGGGGTGCGGCAGGTGCCCCTGAGGTTGTACGTTAACGGGTGGTTTGCCTCACCACCCATCCACCTCCTCGGCACGTTACTCACCTTGAGGTTGAGGGTTTTTTTATAGAGGTTTTTACCGTCCTCGCGATCCGGGCGATGAAGCCAAGATCCCCGTTCTCCTAGGCACACAACGTTCCACCCGCCACGCCCTACGGTGGTCGTTGAAGCATGGTAGGAGTTTACGGTGTGGGAAACTTGCGGCGCTCACAAGTTTCCAGCTCGGGCACCGCGGGTTCGCCAAACCCGTACCTGGCACTTGCGTACCAGGCCCCTGCGGGGCCTTGTCTTCTCGCGCTGCCTCGAAGAAGCGTCGTTTTCCGCCCCCCCTTCATGACGTCTGCCAATCACTGTCTTTGGAGGGAAGCTTTTTTTCTCTGGTTGGCTCAGGACATGCAACAAAAACCGTCCCTTTTTTGTAATAAAAATACAAATTTTTTCCTATTGGCTGTGTACTCCCTGGCTTCCCCTCACCCTTCGTTCTTGGATACAGATATACATTTTTATTTTATTTGTTTACTAAAACAGCCCAGGCTCCCACTCCATCTTGAGTCGCGGGCCTTGTCACGAGGCTGTTATGCCATAAGTCACATTTAATGGAAACACTCAGGGGCTGGCGTTCCCCAAACACTAGCAGAACCTCCCCTGGGACCGGGGTCCGACACACACCAGACGAGAAAAGAAACACGGGCACCTCTGTCTCTCGCGGATCATTACAATATAGATGGCTTCTTCCTGGGTAAAATATTCCGGAGGTAAAATAGTCCCCCAATCGGATCTCCGTGTGGGGACTGCTCAGGGAGGAGTCATCAGAATGGATAGAAACATTCTACGAGTCGGAGCGTGGAATGTTAGAAGTCTGAATAGGGCAGGTAGGTTAGAAAATTTAAAAAGGGAGATAAACAACTTAAGTTAGATGTTGTGGGATTAGTGAGATTAAATGGAAGGACGCACAAGATTTCTGGTCTGGGGAACACAGGATAATTAGCACACAAGCTGTCAATGGAGTCACTGGTGTAGGATTTGTAATGAACAAGAAAGTAGGGAAACGGGTGAGTTATTATGAACAGTTTAGTGACAGGATTATTTTGATGAGGTTAAAAACTAAGCCCACCCCAACCACATTAGTACAAGTGAATATGCCAACTTCACAGCAAGATGACGAAGAAATAGATAAAATACACGCCGGAATTGAAGTACTAATCCAATATGTGAAGGGAGAGGAAAATCTAATAGTCATGGGTGATTGGAATGCAATAGTGGGAGAAGGAAAAGAGGGGAATACTGTTGGATCTTTTGGTCTAGGAGAAAGAAATGTGCGAGTAATCAGGTGGTTAGAATTTTGTGAAAGATATAAGCTAGTTGTGGCAAACACACGGTTTAAGAACCATGATAGAAGGATATACACCTGGATACGTCCAGGAGATACAGACAGATATCAGCTAGATTATATAATGGTCAAGAGAGATTCAGGAATCAAGTTCTAGACTTTAAAGCGTACCCAGGAGCAGATATAGACTCTGACCATAATTTGATAACAATGAAGTGCAGGCTGAAATTCAAGCGAATAAGGAAGGAGTGTAAGCAGAACAGACTGGAAGTGAATCACTGAAACATTCCAGCACGAGAGAAAAAATTTGCATAAATGGTAGACTTAGGTCTGAGAAGTAAATCTGAATGCATTAAAGACCAAAATAATGAAAGCTGGTAAAGAAACATTAGGCTTTAGGGAACAAGCTGCCCGAAAACCTTGGATCACAGAAGAAATTTTGGAGCTGATGGATCAGAGGAAAAGGTATAAAAATGCTCAGGATGAAGCGGGAAGAGAGCAGTACAGGCCATTTAGAAATCAAATAAATAGGAAATGCAAAATAGCAAAAGAAAATGGCTACAAGAAAAGTGTGAGGAAGTAGAAAAGGATATGGTCGTAGGTAAAGTAGATGTTGTATACAGGAAGATCAAACAGAATTTTGGAGAAATGAAGAAAAGAGGTGTAAACATTAAAGCTAACGAAGGGAAACCTCTTTTAAGCTCAGAGGATAGAGCTAACCGATGGAAGGAATACATTGAGAAACTGTATGAATGGGGACGACTTGAACAATAGACAATGAAAAAGGATGGCGATGTTGACATTGATGATTGGGAGATCCTGGTTGAGGACAGAATTTAATAGAGCTCAGAATGACTTGAGAGCAAATAAGGCAGTTGGAATAGATGAGATCCCGGCAGAACTTCTTAAATCTCTAGCGGAAGAAGGAAACGAAAGATTATTCAAGCTGATAGCAAAAGCTAAGAAACAGAAGAAATCCCATGTGATTTTAATAAAAATATCATCTTCACACACTTCCGAAGAAAGCACAAGCCGACAAATGTGAGAATTATCGCACCATTATTCTAACGTCACATGCTTCAAAATTACTGACCAGAATAATTATACAGAAGAATGGAAAGGGTAGGAAAAGAGATAGTAGGTGAAGAACAGATTCGGTTTATGAAAATTCGTGGTAGAGAGAAGCAATTCTGGCTTTAAGATTAATACTTGAAGGGCGGATGAAGATACTTTTTGGGCGTTTGTTGATTTAGAAAACGCTTCTCATAACGTTAGGTGTGACAAGATGTTCAAAATTTTAAA
>JARYHS010009186.1:241621468-241978099 GCA_031002005.1 Vandiemenella viatica
AAGGAAAAAGTAGAATCACTATAAGTCTCCTGATTGATTCCCAGCAGCAGTTTTAGAGTACGCTTCGGAAATCCGACCATTTCCATCAGATATGAGACGCGAGTCCACTTTAGCGTCCATTGAACCCCCCCGTACCCCAAGTAGGTCTCCACTCTTTGGATTCTGTTAATATTGATTTTTGTTTGGACTAAGTAACATTTGTTATTTATTTCTTCAGTTTTCTGAAATATAACTCGTTGGAATACACGAAAGACATTAATCAAACCACTAAATCAAATATTAACACTCCAATAAATTGTGAAATTTAATTGCGGTAAAGGTTACAAAGATATTACGTTACAAAAATTAATGCTTTGCTACTAGGGGAGGAAAAAAAGAAGAAGCAAATGCATTACTACGCACATCAACGTCAGCGGGAGATTGTTGTAACTTTGTTGTATTTCCTAAAATGATCTCCCTTAATTTTTGCTTTTAACCTCTCATCTGTACTGCATATGTTTTAATTACATCATCATCATTTGACGTTTCTGCTTCTGTGAAGTTATTGTGCCTGCTCTTGCAACATATTACTAAACAAACTGTACTTACTTACTCTAAATTGTAAAAAGTGAAAGACAATGAGCATAACTAACAAAAAGAATCCAATTGTTCAGAAATACGAGTTAAGCAATACAGTTATTGATATGGTCGATTCTATGAAATATTTGGGAGTAACAGTATAAAGGAACATGAAATGGGACATACACATTAATTCGTTAGTAGGTAGAGCAAATTCTAGGCTGCGATTCATAGGTCGAATCTTGAAAAATTGTAATGAACAAACAAAGGAGATAGCGTACAAATCTCTTGTGCGTCCACATTTGGATTATTGTTGTGCCATTTGGGACCCGTTTCGTAAGGGATTGATCGAAAATATAGAGAAAGTACAGAGAAAAGCCGCTCGATTCGTGACCGCTTGCTACAGTCCTTATGAAAGCGTCACAGAACTGATTAGTAGATTAGGTTGGGAGTCTCTGGTAGATAGACGACACACGTTTCGTTTAAACTTATTGGAAAACATGCGTACTCCCACTTCCACTTTTGAGTGTAGTGAAATACTTCTTCCACCAACCTATTTGAATCGGAAGGACAGGAAAGATAAAATTAGAGAAATAAGGTGCCGGACTGATTCTTATATGAATTCTTTTTTCCCTCGTACCATTAGGGATTGGAATGCACAGCAAAGAGATTAGCTTTGGTGCTGAGCACCCTCTGCCACCCACAATTTTGTGAATTGCAGAGTATATATGTAGATTTAGATGTAGAAAACAATGTAGAGACGTTGTGATCAAGACCACGAATTTAAAAATGTTCATTGTGGTCTATTTTTTTTCGTTTGCAGTGCACTGCAAAGCTGATGTTGAAGCCGTTGCCCGTGCGCAGGCAGTACGTTGGTTTGTTCCGCACCACAGAGTTTTATCGCTGCGCATTCACTTCTTTTAGCTTTCACATTGCACTCGGTCGCTGGAGTGTGCCTCGCCTGGCGGAACTGTTTGCTACGTGCGAATGTTGTCGGTTATCAGCTTTCACTGTCGAAAATCCCCTCCACAAACACACCATCTCTCCCTTCGACAAACATATCCATTCTGCTAAACCCAACGTAACCTAGCAACACACGTGTTGTTTATTTCGTATTTTATACTTTGTGGAACATTTATTTCCTGCCGTCTCCGCGTTACATGTAATCCTGAGTCTTATATTTGAGACGCATGATGCCATCTAGTCCTGAAACAATGGAAATTTTTTTGCTGTCTCCGAAAAAGAAATAAAAATGAGAAAATTAAAGAATTCATGTATTGAGTTTTGAATAGGACCTCACATTTGGCTTCTTTGGAAACGATCTTCACTATTTTTTGCTTGCTAATTATTTGTCGGTTGTCCCTGTGCATATATTTCGCCAGAGGAAGTACTGGGATAATAATTTCATTTATATGTATTTAGAGAAGAAGCAGAGGAAATAATATTAGAGAAATTTACATGCATTAGCTTCAAATTATGGTACCAATAATGGGAATTAAAACGTAGCATGAAGGTGTTGCAAATAAAGCTCTGACACAGTTACGTAGAGATTGCTAGAATAACGTCTTTTAGTTCCCACAATTGGGAAAATATTAGTGTAATTATGCCTATCGCTAAACCTTACAATTAACAGTTTTCTATTTTAATTTTCCGGTGTTATTTCCATTCAATCATTTAGATCTCTGACAGATGCTAAGCTAAAATACATCGCTGTGAAAAAACTCGGTCTCTTAAACATTATACTTTTGCACCATTTGGGAGAGTGAACGCCATCTTTCATTGTAAACACATTTGAGGTTGTTTGTCAAACATGTATCAAATATCTTCACGTTTCCAAATCAATGAAAAACTGAATATTTTAGCTCAAACCAGAGGCTGAAGACATGATGTGACCGACTTTGAATAAACATTAACAATTTTCTAAGCCACACAAAAATTTAAAATTAAATTTTTAGAAAAAGTAATTATCTGTTGCAGAACAAGGTTTGAATAGGCAAGTGTGTTGCAAACATATTAGTCTTTAAAAGCATGTATAAATAAATCCTGTCATTGCAACTTTTTTTACTCATTTCTTTAAAAATAATATAATTTTATCATGGATCATTGAAGTAGATGTCAATATTCCCAGAAGAAGAATCTGGAAGAGAAATTGGAGGAAATAGACTTTCATTCAAGCGCTCTTAAAATCTATTGTTTTCTGGCATTGTTATGTGTTTCAGCTATGTTTTTTTAAAACAGGGACCGAGCATGGTGGGTGAGTGGTAATGCTCTGGCGTCGCATTCGAGAGGACATGTGTTCGATTCCCAGTCCTGGCGTCTAGATTTGAGTTTTCCATGGTTTCCCCAAATCACTCCAGGCGAATGCCGGGATGCTTCCTTAATAAAGGCCATGGCCAAAATCCTTCCAGTTTCTTGCCCCCTATGCTTTCCCGCCTCTAATAACCTCGACGTGGACAAGGAGTAAAACCATAAGCAAATAAAAAAATAAAATATTAATTTGGTTTCTTGCGTTGTAAAAGGTTAAATCTTTAACAAGGAAATTCCAGTGTATTGCCCGCGTTGGAATCTTTGTAAAGTGGCCGATTGGTGTACAGGACTAAAAATCAATAAATGAATAACAGTGAACATCGTAGCCTTCCGTGAAGCACGCGTGGTTTCGTAGGGTGATCTGAATACTCATACAGGTTCATTGAACACAGAGATAAATACATTTACAAACTTCATCGCAGTAATAAATATGATGCTGAAACTGAATCATGCACCGTAACATTCATGTGATAAAAATTGTCTCAATAAATCAAGGCTTTTTTTTTTTAATACAGGAAATTTTTGTAGACTTTTTCTAAATTTTCCAAAAGTAAGAACAGATTGCACTACATTTTTGTAATCACCCCATCACATTTTTTTTCAAGTACGCTTTTCATATTTCTACCTTTTTCTGATGTTGCGTTATAATCCGATACTGGTTATTATAACCGTCTCCTCGGAGACATGCGCCCCGTATTACGTGCAGTAATGTTATTTTCCGCCGGCAGGTTGCGGGCAGTGACCGTGAGCCGTGTGTGGCTGGCTGTCTACGCTCGCAGGGGAAATTCAGCTGTGAGTGAGCGGGCGGACGGAAGTCGGTTCGAGTTGTCGTCCCCGGGGACCGGCTGCGCTCACTCAATACGGAATACGCGGTGGGACAGAAACACCCTTATCACATACGCTCTGATTGGTTCCACAGTGGTACCAACCTGTTTGCTTATGCCCGCGGTTTTTTTGCACATTAAATATTGGGCAATTGTCAACAGATTTGACTCTTATTTGCCTTTTTTCAGAAATCAGTAATTGGATATTGATTGGTGTAATTAGGATGCCAACTGTGTGAGCGGTTTGTTTGTTATTAACAGTCGTTACCCTTGGTATTCTGTACGTATTGTGACAAACCAATTCAGCAATTCGCCCACGAACAATTACAGTCTGCTTTATTGGATATGGTGCTGGCGGTAATGCTCACTGATTAGACTTTTCACTTTATATTCTGTTTTATTCATCTCGCGCGACCGAAATAAACCTTTTTGTACAACCACTCAAATTTATACTGAATGATACAGTATTTGTCGGCCACACTACATGTTTGTGTCTCCTGTTCTCAATATCAGACCAGCTGCTACTAACTTTTTAGTTGAGAATCCCTTCTCGCTCGAGCGGAGGCAGGCCACCGATCCAACTGATCACGTCGCTATGATATTTTGTTGCCTCTTCACATAGCTAAGTAGCACTGGCACTTACAATATTTATTCTTACATTAACTATATCAAATTGTTCACTTATATAACCTCAGATACAAAATTATACATAATTTTTCTGATTTTATACGCTCTATAACTACATAAATTTCACAATGTCAGAAAAATATTTCACGTTTTTCACATAAAAAACTACGTCTTAAGGTACTCCAATCTTTTTTCTTCAAACCTTCGAATGAATAGGTGAAGTATTTGTTCTAAGCATTGCGAGATATGTTGCAGGTTTAAAAATATATAATAGTAAAATCCAATTTACTTCTTCTAAAACGCACAAATTATAACAATATATTTTTTAAAGTGTCTCACAATAACAAAGAATGCTATACAAGCTTATGTCTGGGACTTAAGTGCAGAAAAACCAGTGAAGGTGGCCATCATCATGACCAAACACCAAAAAGGGGCCTGCTATGATATGACTACCTGCAAAAAAAATAGGCAAGATAAAACAATGAATAGAATAATATTAAGAGGAAAGTATAGTGAATCAATATTGACAATGCTAGAAAGTCCTGGCATTCAGAGGTTGTTTTTAAATGAAAAATGAAACGAAAGAAATAGATATCAGTATTCTACCTAAATATTTTTTATTTCAGTGCGTGGTAAGGGGACGTGAAAGTCTTTTCTCTAACATGGTGAACGCTGGGGTACGGGAATTCATACTTCTCTTGCTCACTTACAGTTTTGAAACAGTGTCATCCATATCCTTCGTGTTCATATTTCATCGCAACTGTAAGATTTCTTTGAGGTAATGGAAGGTGGTAGAGTATTGGGGGCTAGGAATCTGGAAGGAATTCGGCCATGACCTTTTCAAGAAACCATCGCGGCATTCACCTGGATTGATTGCTGGAAACCATGGAAAACAAAAATCTGGATTGCCGGACGGGGATTCGAACCTGTTTCCTCCCGAAAGCCAGGTCGACGGTATTAAGGTTGCACTTTGTGAGGTTGCAAAATATACCCAGTAGTAAATATTATGATGACAAATGTTAAGCATTAATGTAGCGAATGTGCGTTGTAAGTTATATGAAGTTCCGCAGATCGTATTATCTGTGAGTGTCATTATGTGATCTATGGTTGAAAGAAGGAGACTCTTTGTAAAAGAGACAGATGAATGTTGCTGTAATGAGATTGGAAATGTTACATTGATCAAAAGAGGAAATAAATATTGATTTAAAAAGCTTATAGTGTTATACATTGTAAATGCTTTGTAGAATATTCAGTATAAGTAAGGAGTGTTCTATTACAGGTGAGAAATCTGCTGCAATTGTTTTTTTCTGCTATCGTCGGCAAGCCGCTGTGGGTTCCATTTTTTGTGATGGACATAAAAGTACGTTGATGTAAATACTCATTAATACCAACGACCTCACAACTTCAAAACAGCAATAAAAATGATAAAAAAAACATCGCGTCATACCTTGAGACGTAACAGAAACATTTTATAAGAAAATTATATTTTTGTTCCTTGAGTGTAGACAAAAATCGATATATTTATTCTTAAAGAAACGAAGCGTTGGTTGCTATGGAGATGAGAAATAAATCAAGACTTAGAGCTAACGATATAGAGACAGATCAGTTGCTTTTAAAACATTCATTGCTGAAGGACTTTGCATTTTCGGATACTGCAGAAGTTCGATGTAGTTCCTAAAGGAATACAAATTTTGTATAATAAGCTGAAAACTGTTGAAAACAAAAGGATTGGATTCTTTACAGTTATAATCAGTTCAAAAAATATGCGGTTATATCATAACCTCTAAAGTCTAGTAATCATTAGCAATAAAAATGTTTTTTGTTTTCTTATAGCATATCGGAAGTTACTCCAATACTTAGTTTAGCTCATAAACTTAGTGCAGGATTTTGTTAATATTAACAAGTATTTAATTATTAATATAGATATTAGAATCGTTAAGGTTGTTTCTTTTGTATTAGGATGGGGAATTAATTTCTACACGTATTTCACCATACTTTCTTCAAGTGGCAATGGGCCGGCCATACTGCGCAGAGAAAAGACCAAAGATGGACAAAAACATTGGAGCCCAAGAGATCACCACAGACGGATGATACAAGGACCTTTGCAGGGCTGTCGGAGTAACTGGCTGAGGATCGCCCGAGATCATGTGACCTGGAGAAGACTGCTCAAGTTCTACCTGAACTCATGACTTTAAGAGGCCACATCAGTAAATGATTTGAACTGGCTGACGATGATGATATATTATATATTATAAAATTTCCTGTTAGAGTTTATGGGCAGCATCTGGACTTTCCTTAGGTTGGGCCAAGTGGAAGGTTTGCTGCTAGAAATTTCGAGTATACCTTTAATAGAAAAAAGTAAGTTCTCATTGTTGGCTACAGAGGGCAGGGCAGTTAGGGGTCGGTATGGAAGGCGCTGAGGCAGTGAACGTTTTTTCGCGCCATATGAGAACTATCACGACCGCAGTTACCGAAATAAAAAAATCCGCGTGCAGTAAAGTCGTCACGGAGAAAGCCGTTAAGAAAACATTCGCGTGACTCCAGGAACGATATCGCTCGTTGCCAAAATAAAGAAAAGGGAGACAAAAAATAGCGAGTCCATTTCGCCGCGAGTCGTCCTTCCGGGAGAGTCCAATTTAGTTCGGAAGTAAATGTGCCTCGTCGCAGACATACGGCTCCGTGCGGGGCTTTATAATCCTGTAGCACAAGGCGCTCAGACGGGGAAAATCGGGCGGCTAACAGTAGCGAAGTAACAAGGGCGCGGGGTTAGCGTTCCATCTGGAAGGACTTAACTCTCGCATGCAGTGTAAAGCTAGACGCTGCACGACTGAATGATATAATTATCTGCTTTACTTTTGCGGGTGCCCTATAATTCACTGTCTTTAGATATATTTGCTGCTAACTCTTAAGGTTACTGCATGAGGATCTCTTTGATATTCGATACATTAATCAGTTCTCCGTGCTCGAAAGACTGTTGGCTCATACATGGTGAGTCAGAAAGGACTTTAAAACTTTGGAATGATATAGAAATTTATCGAGATACGGAATCGGTAGGTGTGTCATTTTGTAGCAAACAGCCTCAAGTTTCACATAAAAATGTTAAGGATCATTTTGGATCGATGTGACTACTATTTGTCATGCTGGCAAACATCCGCTCGGTAATCATATTTCTTCCCACACTGGGTGCAACAAATCGGGCGTAACTTGTGCAATGGCAGCGTATATTCGATTTTTTTCAGATCAGCCAAATTGTCTTGGTAGGGGAAGAAAATACACCACAATATTCAATGAAACCTCAAGTCTGGGAGCGAGCACACCCCACACCAGTGAAAGTAGCCATTTTAACTATTCACTACGCTGGCGCTCCTGGTGGCGAAATGGTGTACCGATGCACTACTTGTATCAAACTTGAGGTTGTCTGCTACCGATTCTGTAAGCTATCTCAACAAAATTCTGTATCATTCCAAAGTTGTAAACCAGTTCTTCGACTCACGGTATTGAGCGGTCCGGTGGTTCGGTGGTTAAGGTGTCTGACTGGGAATCGAAAGGGACCGTGGTTCGAATCCTGTGTCGGCGGTGGATACTTCATTGGGCCTTAACCCGACCTTCACCTCCGCACAAGTTGCTGTGTAAGGCGAAGTACGCAATAGCGCTGCCGTGGTTCGGATTCCACGTTAAACCTTAGGTCATCTGTACCCGGAAGGACTACCGGTTTAGGTTAAGGTGGTTACGACAGGTGCGTGATGCACAGCCAATAGAAACCCTGTCAGCAGGTCATTAGTATTATACCCCGGTATTGCTACTCCACTCGCTTGTTATTTGAATGAATCAGTCGCAAAGAATTTTTAACGGTCCCTTATAGGGAATCTAGTTGGTGCTAGTCAGTGATACAACACCTTATTTTTTCTAACCGAACATGTTTAATACTAGATCAGCACGTAATGTACATACACTTTCTCGTACACAACTTATCACGCGTTTACCTTCCACATGGATATACGTTTAACAAATCAATAGCTAATGCTTGTGCTCCATATTAACTCGAACAAACCTTGCGCGTCATCAATGCTAACTTACACACTTCTCTTTCTGCCGGCTCTCTTCTTACACTACTGCCAACTGTTAACACTAAAAATGACTAATTCTACAACAAAACTTACTAGTTATGCCACACACTAATTATTTTACTACTGATGTGAAGCCCTATTTAATTTAGAAAGATTACACATATTACGTTAATTATATTCATATACTGACAGACTGATGATAGGTGAAGTGGGAACTCACACTATGAGCTTGGCGGTTTCCTGTAGAGAGGTAATCCTCGATGGCAGCTTTCGTGGGAAATTTATACAGGTGAGGTTTCTCTTTATCTGCCCCCGCGATGGAAGCGTATGAACGTGTTGTTGGTTCGTTTGGATAACTGTGGTATGTGTATGTTCTGTATAGAGTATTTTTTGTGCAGTGGATAGTTGAGAGATTAAAGGAACGAAGAGGGATAAACCCGATGCTGGCTTATTCAGTCCTCCTTTTCCGAAAGAGGACTGCCATGCTTTAAGTCCACATCTAACTGACGAATCAGCGTCCTCACTCCATATGCACTGCGGAAAAAGGTTGAGACTTAACCCAGGTCTTTTGTACACAATGTGGTGTTCAGAAAATGTGCACCACCACCTCTTCTACCACGCTGCCCAAGTCAAACGAATATATATATATATATATATATATATATATTAATATATATATATATATCTTATACTTAAGGACGTAATTTACCTTGGTTAAGGTGTCCTCGGTACTGGTTCAGTTGATGTCTTGTCATAACAAAATTGAGAATGATAAGAAGCTGAAATTTAGATTGTTCTCTAATTTCACTATCCCGTTGAAATATTTAGACCTGAAAACAAATGTTTAATTAAGGCTTTGCGATTCATCTACAGTGGAATATGGCAGATAAGTGCATGCTCCCTGTTAACACCGTGCAGTGGTGTCAGCGCGTGGATATTGCCACCAGCAAGCAACTGTCAAAATCTAGGGAGCACCGACTAAAGATTATAAGAATAGAAGAAATAACAGAGCAGGGCTCACGTGCTACTTCCAGCGCTTTAGGTCTTCATATAAAACGACCCACTGCCGTAGGTAAGCTCCTGAAGTCCCTTATACAGGCGAACCCTTTGGTTCTATTTAGTTTGTTACAACCCTGTTATAAAATCATATACCTATTCAGATAGTTAATAAAAGGAGGGGCGAGATTTTCTTTACGTAAGGTATTGATACCACTACATCTACACTTTACATTGATTTTGTTTATTCAAAAACAAAATTCAGCTATTTCAGTTATCACAAGTACAAAACAATTTAATTAATACACTGGTATGCAAAACTCAAGGATGAGATAGATAAAGTGACATAACATATTAACTACTCGGTAGAAATGAATGAAAACTATGGGAGCATGTTACTAGATGTCACCCACATGTGTACAGAAAGATGGACGTTACATGGCGTGAGCTCAGCGGAACCAAAGCCCAAAATATGTCAGCCCTCGTAAGACGAGGCAGTTGAAGGAACAGGATAAGTCAGCGAGTTATTTACGGTGCACCGTGGTGCTGTTATTCATTACAACATGGCCTGGAGACAACATTTGGACCGCTTCACATGGGAAATTATCATCGGGAAACTGGTATATGGACGGAAGTGTGACATGTGTAACCGAGGAGTTTGGCATTGCCGATAGCTATGTTTCACGCTCATGGGGAGTATTCCGAACCACAGGCACTGCTGCCCGAAGGAGAGGTGTCGGTCAACCACGATCAACTTCACCATTAGATGACCGCTACATTGTGCAACGGGCAAAAAGGGACACACGTCAAACAGCGGATGCATTTGTAAACACGTTTAAAAGGCCTGTAAGGTGCGAAATCTCGCACTCCACAGTGGCCTAGCGACTGCATGGGGACGTTTTCTTTGCCAGGTGAGGATATAGTAGTGTTCCGTTTACACCAATACATCTGTGGCACCCTGTACGATGATGCCAAGATCACCAGGACAGGATCGACGAGGAGCTGAGTGTTATACTATATTCATATGAGACTAGATTCAGTCTGAGTACTGATTCTGGACGTATCTCACCTGAAATGTGTTGGGAACACGTAATTCACTAAGATACTTGTGAAACATGACCGTTTTGGTAGTCCAGGTGTTATGGTGTGGAGAGGCGCAATGTTCGTGGTTGTACAGACTTTCGAATCTTTTAATTCGGTACACTCACCTCTCAACGTTATTGTGACATTGTGCTCCTTCCACACGTGCATCTTTTCAGTGGCGAATTCGGCCCTGGCTTCATTTTTATTGATAACAATGCGCGACCGTATTGAACAGCGCAGTCGGAGCACCTCTTCGGATGAGAGTAAATTCGGTGACTGGACTACCCTGCCCGTTCCCGCGACATAATTCCATAGAGCACATGTGGGATGCGTTGGGAAGGTGCATTGCAGCACGTCCACATGCACCAATAAAAATTCATCAGTTGTTAACCACGCGGGTGGAAGAATGGAACGTTCCTGCCACAAGAATTCCTTATTTCTTACCAACCTTGCGGCTAGCATTGAAGCACCTTGCCGAACATTCATTGTTGCCCGTGGCGATCACACATCCTTTTACGAATCATGTCCCTCCTTTTTATAATTTCCAGTGGAACATAATGAGTCGCAGTGCTTCAGTGTAGCTTACTGTCTCTGTGTAAAAGTGTCATTTCTGTTCGTCACATCGCGTCCCATACGTCGGGGCTTCTCTCAGCACAGACTTCATTCCTTTAGCGTACCAACATGCGAATGTTAAACTGGAATATATCGGTGCTTCAGCGATGCATTACTCGAGATTAGTCCCCTGCTACTCTACTCAAGCCGAGTGACGCCCAAGCGGCTGTTGAAACTGAAACAGAGTTTTTTTTCCTTCAGTTTATAGATGTACGTACACAAGCATTAATGAGATTTTTAGTCTGGTAGTTGGCCAGGAACAATATGAATCTTGTGAACAACAATGGTGGTACTTTTTAAATACATAAAAAACTAGCACTTCCCGATTCTTCTTCCGCGCTAGTTTGGCCTGTAAAGCAATGCGTTTCTCTATTGTTTGCCATCCAGTAGCAAAAGCACAAACGTTTGTAATGTTGTCACTTTGTAATATTTACTATAAAACATTTTTTTTTATTACTTTTGTTGATTTCCAATCTTTGATGATTAACGTTTTCGGCGTATTCTAACGTAATATAGCTCATAAAACAATTTTAACAGAATATAAAGTGTGGCGCGTTTTCCTGTGCAGTAGAGTGATCTCTGGTGTGTGTCTCGTAAGGAGTGTTTATCTGATACGCAGTGTGGTCTATGCCGCGTATCATTTCTGGGTATCGACGAATTATCATTTCTTGCTCCGCTCCCCCGTCACATAGTGATAAGGTAGACCACAGATTTTAAGGTAGACCATGTGCTTACAGACTGTGAATATCCCATCCGAATTGTGTCTGTACTTTTTGCGCGATGCCCGAACAAAGGGACAGGTGAACACAGCCCAGTTGTATATTTAGAATCGTGTAGAAGCTGCCGCTGGGGAAAATAGTTATCATTGTATTTCGATTTCACGAAGTTTTGTTTTTAGCCGTTTCGTATGATTTTTTCTCTATTTCAAAATATGATTTGTAGGTATACTTAAAGGAAATTGCAGTAATGACATTTTATTCGCCTTTTCTTATTTCCTACATGCGTAAATTTTGTATTGATTCATGTTTGGTGAATGAAATTTCCTGTTCCATACCTCGTGTAGTCCGAATACAATAGGTAAGATGGCAGTTACATTGTGGAGATAGTAAATGGTGCCATAATACAATTTGTTGACAAGAGTAATTACTTATGAAAATAATGGAAGTTTAGGACACTTTTTTTGCTTATGGCTTTACGCCTCGTCGACGTCGAGGTCATTAGAGGTGGGAAAGGTCTGGGGACAAGGAACGGGAAGGACTTCGGCCATCACGTTTGAAGGAAGCATCCCGGCAATTGCCTGGAGTGATTTGGGGGAACCATGGAAAATCCAGATCTGCGTGCCCGGACGGGGATTCGAATCGGCGTCCTTCAGTACACGAGGCGAAAGCGTTACTAGGACTCACTGGATAGTATAGTAGAAGCAATGTGTAAATTACTTAGTTTCCGGGAAATAGCAAGTCATATATAAGCAAAATTGACAAATTATCTTGTTAACGTCCCACTGAGTGCGAATTATGTACCGTAATTAAACTTGTCCACATGAATAATCACAGGTGCGTTTGGTCAGTTGGTATGTGCAGGATAAAAATTGTTTTTAAAGAATGTG
The DNA here is from genome assembly GCA_031002005.1 of Vandiemenella viatica. NCBI lineage: Eukaryota > Metazoa > Arthropoda > Insecta > Orthoptera > Morabidae > Vandiemenella > Vandiemenella viatica. The sequence goes on from JARYHS010009186.1 coordinate 241,634,149, forward strand.
GAAACCCTTTCATTTTCCGACCAATAATGGAAACTGTAAATTCCTGCAGTATATAAATTCCTTTGTGTCACTTACCTACCGCTGGTTTTGTTTCGAATTCGCTGATACAGAGACATCATAGTCGCTGCCCGCATCGCCCGTATTTATTCGGTAATTATTTACGTATACTGCCCAACGAACCGCATACTGCGAAATAAACAACGATGCAGACACACGCTGCGGGCGTTTCTGCAACCTTCAGCGGTTTCGGATGATTAACGACGTGGTCGTAATAGCTCTACTCGACCGAATAGGGAGCTATTCGACAACTTCGGCGCTTTCATCAAACAGAAACCAATAAATGGATGTGTCGAAAGTTACATTGTTATAGCAGAATGAGTTTCTCTGTAGTTGCTGGCTAAGTTATAACCTCACCGAGCGGTACTGTTGAGGCAACAAACCACGCGAGGACATTAGCCGTGCTTTAGGTCTGTGCAGTACATAATCCTTATACATTTTGTGTCCTGTGGTATGTAAACGTCAATTATTAAATTCCTTTCCTACATAACGAAATTTATCTTCAGCGATATTCGTATTAAACCCATCCTTTGTCAGTGACGACGTTGAAGTTACCTTCAATCAACAGCGACACTTCCTAACGCCTCTCTCGAAGCGTTTCGGAACATTTTTGAACTTTAATACGTTCAGTGTGGATGACGCTACATTTCTCAAATTTCTATTATGCATAGATATCAGAATAGCAAATACAGGGAGATTATAATTAAAGTTTAAGTTTCAAAATGCTCTAAAAAACGAACCACTGATTAGAATGACGTCAAAATTTAACGGCGTATTATTGAAGAATGGGGAAAGAACATGAACCAAAAAAAAAAATAGTTCCAAATTTTAGCGACAAATGGCAAATCGTAAAACATATCCCGTCAGATGGAAATGGGCTTCGTCTGTCCACAGAATTTTCCACTGTCAATTATTGTCCACTTCCATGCGAGCAAGAAATTCCAAAGCAAAAACCCTCTCTTGCTGGCAGGTCCGAATTAAACAACTCCTGCACATGGCAAATTTTGTACGGATAGCATTGCAGGATGTTATGTACCGTGCTCACAGGCCTGTCCAATGTTCGGGCAATTCTCCTTGCACTGCATGGTTGCACACCACCGCTCGACGCCTCCTCAACTGCTGTGGTAACTTCTTCAACTACCGCCGAATCACATCTTTTCCTTCCTCTGCCAGACTGCACATCAGACGAACCTGAATTTTCGAATTTTTTCATCATTTTCACCAGACCCATGACAGTCATCGTCCAGCGCCTTTTTTCATACCCTTGAGGGTACTGAACTTCTGCAGAGCTACTGGTACAGAATCAGCGTTCATGTTATTTCCCCCTTCTTCAATAATACGCCGTTCAATTTTGACGTCATTCTAATCAGTGGTTCGTTTTTTTAGAACGTTTTGAAACTTAAACTTTAATTATAATCACCCTGTGCATTAAATTTTGTTTCGTTCCTGTTCTCAATTTGGAAGTTATTCATACACAAAACTCACAGATTTTGTTCGCAAAAATAAAAAAAAATATTTTTACCCCAAATCATGAGAAAAGTCTAAAAGTGGTGAATTTCCATATATTTAACGCTTACCTACCATGAACGAGAAATCACTTTCAATCCTAACATCTTATATGACACAGATTCTCATCATAATAGAAGCTTACTAAGCATAGCTAATGTGTTAAATTTTACTTCGTCTCCTTACTTTGTAAGTTAGTGAAATTCACAGTTTTCAACTGACTAAGGTATTCCGTCATCATAAATCCATAATACTTCCCAAGGTTCTACAAACAGGTAATTTGGTACACTGCGCAACCAGACCGGCTTTGTTACTGGAGTTTATAATATTGTCGACATAAAGTGCTACTATGCTCATCGAACACGAACTTTGTGAAAATGTGTTATACCGTTTTGAAACGTGTCATTTTTAGACGAACAGTGGATATTACCTTGTCCCAGTCGTTATGAAGGTGTAAATGAGTACGCCTACTGTTAGAGTTTTTTTATTTTTTTAATACAGCAGCAGTGTTTAAAAGAGAAACGAATTGTAATGCGGGTGGCATGCTCAACAGGCAACCGCTACAAACAGGAACGAAAGCGTGATGAGTTGTTTTCGATTCCGCCACTCGGAATATTGTACAGGGAGACGCGACAGACATTCAACACTAGTTATTTAATTTAATATAGAATAAAATAACTTAATTGCGAGCGGGCACACGCACCGGTGGCAATTTCTCTACACACCCAGTTTCCCCCTTTCCTATACCCAACCAATTTTGCCCTCTACAAATTTGAACTTTATTTTTTTCAGCGTTTTTGGTAAATTATTCATCATTTCTCCTGGTAACTTATTCCAGTCCCTGTTAGCTTTACCTACGAAAGGAAATCTTCTAAAAAACATGTGTCCTGAAATCAATTGCCAGCTTATAGTCATGATCATTTTTCATGTACATGCACGACTCCTAATTCTTACACCAATATCTATAGCGACGCGTCATCATCAGTACACGGATTCTACACTCGTTTGACTCTCTTCCCCATCCTCCTATCTTACTCCAGCTACTTTATCATATCGGTTACTGATTGTGTCATGCGGTAATTACAGCAGCCCTTCTTTTCACCACCCTCCCAAAATGTTGGTCCCATACTACAACAGCATATTGAATCAGTGGTCTGACCAAAGTTTTGAAACCTAATTTCCTTATTTCACACATACATACCCTCATCACTCTCTCTTACAAGTCAATGATTTTGAAACCGAGCGTCGTGGTGTAACGGTTAGCTTTCTGACCTCGCGTTCAGGAGGACGGCGGTTCGAATCCCCGTCCGGGCATCCAGATTTGGGTTTTCCATGGTTTCCCAAATCACTCCAGGCAAATTCCGGGATGCTTCCTTCAAAAGGCCATGGCTGAATTCCTTCCCATTCCTTGCCCCCCCCCCATCCTTTCCCGTCTCTAAAGACCTCGCTGTTAAGAGAAGTTAAGCAGTTCAAAAAAAAAAAATGAAACCTTTTCCTACTACCTGATTTGTTACTCGTTGTCATATTAACACGTTTGTACGTGGCCTGAATAGATTTCAGGTTTGATTGCAGACTTCAGTTCTCTCAGGTAACTGCTGACGACAGAATATCACGAAATATAATTGATTATCTATAAAACGAAAATCGGACATATTGGTCGTATAAAAAGTTGGAAACTACGGTACAGATTTCGATGAAGTTTTATCGTTTTAAAGCTTAGAATCTTAATTCACTTGTCTGGCATGTCTTATGTTTCAACGTTAAATAATGTAGGAGCATTAAATGAATTTCTGAATGTATGGTGAGAAATTCCACAGGAGGAATCACTAGATGCCGAATACTCCGCACTAAACACACAACACAATGTCTCTGACCATAGTATTTAATTAAAGCAATAAGATAACTTACAGTAATAACTATTTTGCACACTAAACAAAACTTTAAGTATTCTTTCTTTTAATTCGATATATTCAATTTTTAAAAGCCATAGCTTGAAGTATTCTTTCCTTTAATTCGGGATATAAATTTTTAAACGACATAGATAGCCGTAAAAACAACAGAGATTTTCTTTAAGCACGATCTCTGGACAATATCTCTTGCCTTCAACATTACTCTTCTGTTTACGATAATATTATTCCGGATTCAGCTTTTGATACTTTTATCTGCAGAGTTAAAGGATCTGGCCTTTCGAGCCACAAGTATATCCCATTCACTTCGCAATTGAATCAAACGTGAGTTTTAACATAATCTAGGGTTGTTCAGTAATGTAGTAATGAAATTTCTTCACCAAATTATAGAAGCTTGATATACATGAATCTTTTCGGGCGAATGAAAACAGGTATACGTGCAAATAAACTCCAGCCCACCAGTTTCTTGGTAGGGGGCGGGTGAGTGTAAGTTTGATTTAATACGAATAAGTTTGCGCGTATTTTATGAAACTTGTACAAATGTTTTGCGGGAATAAAAATAGGGTACGCTTAAATCTACGCCAACTATACGGGGCAACGCCGGGAACTTCGCTAGTAACTCTATAAAGACAAGTACTAGTTCCTTCTGATATTCTGCAATACTGATGTTCATTGTAATAGTAAACTACTGTACCTACGACCGAAAACTTTTCAAACCCTCATTATATGTGGTGCAGTTAAGGAAAGGGCACTTCATTTCCTAACATGTGGAAACATTCAAATTACTCCAGTTTTCTTTTTTACGAGCTTGTCACTGTCAAAAGGGATGTAATATTACAAGAAAATAACTACAGGCGGACCCCTAGTTTCTTTCTTACCTATCTTGTGTTTGATATGATTTAATTTTACTTAAATTTTAATGGAAAACACTCTTTGGTATGTTTTCAAACACTCTGCAAATCGAAGTTAGTAAATATTCGATCATATTCCTCAATTTAATTTTGTTAGTAAAAAGATTGAAAAAACAGTTTATGAGAAAAAAGTAGCTAAAGTTGGACCTCTGTTAAGAAAATTAACATAAAACTTAATTGAAATTCAAAAAGTATGAAAACTTTTCATTTCAACGTTTGGCCAATGTGATATAAACGGTTTAGCTAATTTGATATTCGTAATATTTGTTAAATTTACCATCTTTGAAAAAAAAAGTGATACTTTTCTTCACTAATAAGTTCTTCCATTAACAACAAAGATTACAAACATTTATTTCGTTTGGACTCTTCGTGCGCCCACAAGCCACATATAGTACACTGAATCCACATTTCTCCTCTTCATTCCATTGATAACTTTTCCACGCTGAATATTTAGTCATCCTTAGTTGAAGGTCATCTTTATGGTCATCCTGACTATTGAGGATATTTCTCCATTATCTGAAATTCCTTCTTTTTGGTTGAAATTCAGGCTTCTTTCTTTTCAATGATCGTGATATGAGAGTGTTTTTAGTTGATAAACTTCCATCCATCTTAAGTCGTTTCTTTTTATCCCAAACAAAGTAGCTTCCATTTTGAGTGAATATTCAAGGGGATTCTGTTCAGGAATTGTAAGCATTCCCATTTTCATGCATGCTGCATTTTTTGGGTCACTATAGTTCTGTTTTGCAAGTCTCTTCAATGCGGGTCTATGTACACCGAATACCTTGAGTTTTCGCATCTTATCATCTTATTTTTAATTTGGCTTATAGCTCCTTCCATCTTTTGGGGGTCCTGCTCTTTCTTACCAGGTTTCCAATTATTTCGACCATCTGAAACAATATTTCTAATGACTTTAACAAATATTATTTTGAATAAGAGGGGTTCCAACTTAGGGAACGTCAAGAGGTCCTATTACGATGTTTTTGACTGGGCAACTTCAGGCATTTAAAAAGAATGTTGGTTGCATATCAGAGTAAAAGAATAACTCAGTGATACAGGATAGTGCTTACTAGGAGTGTCCACTTAGAAAGTACATCGATGTTCTTATTAGATTTAAAACATCGGAACCCTGCATTGATGTTTTTCGATGCATCACTTAGAACCATCGATGTTTTTCCAACATCGAATACTTTTATGTTTTTCTTAGCTCTACAAATACAAACCAACAATATTCGTCGGAAAATGTCGTTTCATTTATCTCTTACCTGCTCCTTTAAAATAACCAAGAGAAAATGTGACAGTAGTTCGATATTCATCATTTCCAGTTGAACGCAGATAGTTCACTGGACTTTCGTTTGGTCCGTGTGAACACAGAGTAACACTATACCAGCAGTGTAGTGCTGTAGCTGTAATGATGTGTCTAATTTTATACTTTTTTGTTTACGTCTTTACGCCTCGTCAACGTCGAGGTAATTAGAGTCGGGAAAGGACTGGGGGCAAAGAACTGGAAGTAATTCAGCTAAGGGCTTTTGAAGCATTCACCTGGAGTGGTTTGGAGAAACCACTGGAAAACCCAAATCTGGATGCCTGGACGGGGATTTGAACCCGCGTCCTCCCGAATGTGAGGCCAGAGCGTTACCTTTTACCCACCTTTTGAAGCATTCACCTGGAGTGGTTTGGAGAAATCATGGAAAACCCAAATCTGGATGCCCGGACGGCGATTTGAACCCGTGTCCTCCCGAATGTGAGGCCAGAGCGTTACCTTTTACCAACATTAAAAAATTAATTTTATGATCTAATGTGTTGGTTAAGTAGTGTTGTATGAGTGAGTTATTACAGCTTTTTGAGTGAAACAGAGACTACAAATTAACAGAAATATTTTATTACGATACCAGACCATTAAAATAAAAAAAACAGACATTAAATACTAAAGTATAAATCTGACTAAAAATATTAATTTTAAGTCCTTAACCACTTAACACCAATGGTGTTTAAGCATACTTTGCAGAAACGAAATTTACACAATCGTTTTCCTTTCATTCTGTTCCTTTGCTGACTGACTATTTGAGCAGCCTTCGGAAATAATTGTTCGGATGCAACAGGAGTCGCGACAATATTCAATCAGATGTTGCCCCAACCCTGTTTATATCTAAATATTGAGAAGTATCAGGTGACACTTAGTTGTTTTAGAGTACTAATATCTTATTTCGATTCACAGCAAACACCGGCAAACAGTAGGAGTGAACCTAAGAAACTGATTTTATTTATTCATTCATTCTGACAGGATAGCCAACCACAAGAGAAATTCATTTTCACCGTCGTTTCTCCCGCTAATTGCTCACAGATGTCAGCACCTGTTAATGACAGTTACTTTAAATTGATATAATTTAATTTAATCTTCAGTAAATTTAGTAATCTTAACATTTATTTCTATTATTTTTCTCATTATTAGCCAGAGTTAGCTTTTTTATTTATTCGATGTTTTTATTCAAAAATAAAAAATCAAAAAAAAATCGACGCATCGAATGAAAAAATTCTGTGTCAAAACATCGAATCAATCCGATGTATCGTACGGTAAACAACGAATGGATATGATGCATTGATGTTTAGTGAATATCCCTAGTGCTTACCAAAGACACTTCAGTGAACGGACCGAGCGTGGTGGTGTAACGGCTAGCGTTCTGGCCTCGCATTCGAGAGGACGGCGGTTCGAAACCCCGTCCGGGTATCCAGATTTGGGTATTCCATGGTTTCCCAAATCACTCCAGGCGAATGCCGGGATGCTTCCTTCAAAAGGAAATGGCAGAATTCCTTCCCATCCCTTGCCCCCCATCCTTTCGCTTCTCTAAAGACCTCGCTGTTAGAGAGACGTCAAGCAGATAAAAAAAAAAAAATCAGTGAACGGATTGTTTCTGTCTTCCTTTGGAACACTATAAAAACACTGTTTAATGCACATTTGCAAAAATTTCACTTCATATAGAAAGCTCTAATGACGAAACTGGCGAGATACTTTCCTCTTCCCAGTATTGAAAACTTCAAAACACATTGCATTTCATACGTAAATCTTCAGAATACATGCTGCCAGAATGCAGTGAAAGGAGGTGGGAGTCCTATACAGCAGTATTTCTCAAGGGTTCGCCACTAGATCGTAGGGGGTTTGCGACATGATTTACGTGATGGCTGTCTGGCTACCTCAAGCGTATAACACGCACAATGATGAATATCGCTCATTTTTGCCAGTAGTGAAAAAAAGTTCGCAGTTTTTTGTAGAGGGGGTTCACCATTGCCTGGGAAATTTTATTGGGGTACGTGGAACTAAAAGTTTGAGAAACACTTCTATATAGGATACGAGTCCTAATTTGGTTACTTCACGCTACTGAAAACATGATATATAATATTCGCTGTATCAAAATCAATAAGTCGCAGACAGATCTGTGAATAAGTACCTGATGTACTGTACATCTATCATGATCATCATTTTATTTGAAGTTTCTGTGGATCTCAGTGAGAAAGAAATACACGCTGGGGATATAATAAACATTGGAGAGATTTCCAGATAGTCGTGCAACTTCGGCGATAATATTTTAGATGAAACGATGAAATATCAACGGCAGAGACATGCTCTGCAGTCCTTAAACCGACGACAGCGGAAGCAGATTAGGGATATTTCTTCAAAATGTTGCTTCTGCGGCGGACATTACAAACGAAAATCTGAGGGAGGGGATGAAAGCGAACAATCCCACGCGACTCGCAGATTTAACTGGAAACCGCCTGTGCGGTCTCGTTAGCGGAGAGCATTAAATTCTTCCGAGAGCTTAGCTCACTTGTTAAGGAAAACATTCTGCCTCTCAGACCCGCAATCTTAACATGCTGTTGTGTTGTTAAAATGTGTCCTTTCTTCCAAAAGAGGCACACAGAAATTCAAGAGTCCAAATCACAAAAAACCAGAAGAAAGTAAGCTCCCAAGCAAGATCATAAGGTGTTTTGTTGACTAGAAGGAGTAAAATATGGACTGGATTTCTTAATTATTTAAACACTAGGAGAATACGAACTTATTAGGGACAAAGAAAGTGTCTATTAACATCTAACAATTTGGAAATAAAAAGCTCTACGAGAAAAGCTTTGTAAGATATCGGTCATAAAACGTGAACCCTGCCAAGAGAGAAAACACCGAAATTCTGTGCATTTGAGATGCTGGCTTCGACTCCTAATACTGTTTCGGACGGATAAAGCCAACAACGAAAAAATTCTTCTTCTTCTATTCCACCTTTTCCCAACATTTTGGGTTAGGCTGCTATTAGATGGTTCGTGGTTTGATTAATATGATAAATAACCAGTCCACCGTACAGTTCAATTTAAACTTTTTTATTTTTATAAGCACGACATCAAAGATATTGGTTACATGCATACATAAAATCCAGAGATTACAGATAACACTTCTTCCAAAGACAATACTATGCAACCATTCAACCGAGCATATCTCCTAAACCTTGGTTTTACAACTGGAACAGTAGCAGACGATTAATCACTACGATATCGAGAGCCCGATTTAACCACGGTAACTTCCCCAGCCACCTACACCGAATAGGGTTGAGAGATTCCCCATACTGCGACTGCTCAGACCAGGCAATAGGAGACATCAATCACATAATATTTTCATGCAATAAATACCAACCACTCCAGGACCAAATGATGAAAGATCTTGCCAAGAACGGCTTCCCCCTGCCGATAAACGTAACCCTCCTACTTTCCAGCAACAACAAAGTAGTACTTAGCATCCTCGCCAGATACTTAAAATATGGAGGGATAGAACCTTGGAAGTTAAAACAGGAAATGACTATACTTCAAACCTAAAACCCAAACCACAGCACAACCCAATTTCCGCGCAAGCACAACAACTATCTAGGAAAAATTAACAGTATCCTCACCAATCTACCGATTGAGGCCAACGCTAGATAGATCAACCCTCTACAGATGATTTGTCAAAGAAATACGGCGATTTAGACTAATCAATAGAAAATAATGGATATACAGAACCGACGATTACTAAGTCTAGATGATGTATTGTCTAGCAACGCTTTTTAGATTACGGTCCTCAAGATGGAACTTGAAATTTGAAAATAGTAAATAGCATCACTTACATTATATCCTCACTATGTTCTAATTTAGTGACCATTATTTATTATTCATTCAACAAGATTGTAATAAGTTAACCTAATATAGATAAGGAAATGTGTAAATAGATAAGTTACGCAAATGGATGTAAGAAGCTTTGTAAAAATGTAGAATGGCTGTATGGTATCAAACCAAATGCCAATAAAATAATTAAAAAAAGACAATACTACTAACTCAGTCCTTGGCCGACGTAAATTGAGTCTGTATAAACTGTTTCTCTGTCTCGGATGGTCGCTTTATATAAACCACATCGAAATTTCTAGACCATTTCAAAGGATTCCGACAGATATTTCTCGAACATTAACAATACTTAAACAATTGAAACATTAAAAACAATCAGAATTAATACATAATCGTTTTCAATCATTACAAAATGATCAAAAATGGAAATTAAAGATACTTAAACACAAAATTATCCACAGATATCATTTTAAACTGTAGTAAACTATCCTTTAGACATCGTAGCTCACCTTAATACCTACAATTACAAACATTTAAGCAATTCTCTGGCATAGTTCTGTTCATAAACATGTTAAATGGTATAACTTCTTTTCACAAAACAAAGCCTATATACATTGATTTACAGTAAATTGCAAATCATATTCAGCCAAACTCTAGCTTACTACAAATGGTTCATAAATTACAATTCCATTTAAACTTCAGGTTTGAGCGCTTTTACACTGAGTTTTACCCATCGTTGGCATGGTCAAATTTGGAGCTATATTTTTACGGCATCATGTCGTGCTGACACAAAGAATTACTGTGAGGTCATACGAGTATTAAGTACAATGGTGAAACTGAAGTGTTTGCCATCTGTCAGTGAAAAGTGTAACTACATTCAGTGTGTGATTGGTGTATTTTTTTTTGGTGAAATGTATAGCTTATGAGGTGGAGATTGGGGATCGCTCCGTTATTCGCCTTGATGGCTGGGGAAATCCGCCTAAAACAGCAGTCAGGCGGCCGGTACGGGTGGTCCCGGATTCGTGCCTGGTCCGTTGAACCTCCGTGGTCCAGTGTGCGGAAGAAGAAGGAGAAGAAATAGCTTCGTCATTGTAACTGGCGCACCGCCTTGTTTAAAGGGAAGATAGAATACTTAAAGCGTGAAGGGAGGATTAAAATTAAAATTTATAGACACTATTAAATACAAGCACACTTATTGCTACCTGAATCGGTTGGTCAAAGAAAAGAAACGATATGGCACCAAGTATTGCTAGACGTATAAAAATGTAATTTTGTATGTATTTGAAGATTATGATCGGGGCTTATGCCTGAAAAGTTGCCAGTAGAATAGTATATTTATTAATATCTCTGACGTAGAATCTCCGTATTAACGTTAAGAGGTAAGTTCAATTGTCCGATTGGTTCTGGCTGTGTTACGAAACAGAATGATGTACTTTTCCTCCTTTTCCTTGTGCTTTACGCCTCGTCGACACCGAGGTCATTAGAGGCGGGATATGACTGGAGACAAGGAACGGCAAGGAATTCGGCCTTGGATTTTTGAAGGAAGCATCCTGGAATTTGCCTCGAGTGATTTGGTGAAACAATGGAAAACCCAAATCTGGATGCTCGGACGGGGATTCGAACCTGCGCCCTCCCTAATGCGAGGCCAGAGCGTTAACCACTTATCCACCACGCTCGATATGATGTACTTAAATGCGAAATAAATATTTGAAAAATATGCTTTGCAAATGAAGAAGTGTCAATTTTGTTTTTAATACAATCTCTAATTTTTCCGAAGTAAGTGTCAATAATTTTAAAGATAATCAAATCAAGGCATGTGATACACAAAATCGTATAATTTTCTAAGTGGCTCCCAACATGAAGAACCGAAACCAGTTAAGTATATTATTTTACGCAAGAACAATAGGAGAACTTGCAACGGTTGAGGAGAAGAAGAGGGATAAAATAAAGACATAAAACCATTACTTTTATTTGCTGCAGGCGAATTTACATGTTAGAGTTATGTTTCTGTTTCTGGCTAAATTGTTAAGCAAATGGATTAAGTAGTTTCGAATGATGCATCGTTTCCCGTTATAGAGAGGAAGGTTTTGCCATTTCCGGCACTTCAAAACTCTCACGATTTTGGAATTTAGCACTGGCACAGGTAAACTTCTCCTGAGCAAACAGGATTTTTATTTTTCTAAAACGAATCACTATACAGTATTTAATTGAAAGTCGGTAGAAGCGGCTATAGAAGACTCGGTGAGATTTTGCAGAAAAACAAGAAAACTTGGTTTGTTGAAGGCCTGAAATGTAAATATCTTGGCATAACGTGATTACGAAAGCTTCCGCTGTCACTGTATGTATCATCCCGGTTTTTCCGGGTGGAACCGCGTCGATTTATTAAAACCTGACGTTTCTATCATCATGCTGCGGCCTTCTTCAGAGGAGCCTCTGAAGATAGCCACAGCATGATGCCAGAAACGTTACTTTTTAATAAATCGCCGCGGCTCCATCCGGAGAACCAGGATGATACATCTTGGTATAACATTTGATAACGCTGGCCTCGGTAGCGTAGGGGCTGGAGTACTAACTCCGCGTGCGGAAGGTCGCCGGCTCGAGTCCGGCCGGGGGCATGGGTGTTTTAGTGTTGTGTGTGTTAATGTCGTGTCCGTCCTGTGGTTTCCATACTTAGTAGCAACTATACACTGGAGAAAGTGATACACTGGAGGAGTCATAATAATCACACTAAGCTGGCTGTATGTCTTGTGTAGCCGAATGTCATTAAAACAAAACATTTGATAGCAAACTCAGCTGGGCAAGACACACTCGACAGATAATAGGAAAAGGTTTCAAAATTCTTCATTTCTTGATGAAAGCGAGAGAGAAGTAAGGGAACAGGGTTACATGACTTTGGTCAGACCATTGCTTGCATATGATAGTGTAGTAATGGACCAAAAAGAAGAATAGGATAACCCAGGGAATTACGATGGCTGGTGAACAAATAATGAAGGTAAGCAGGTTCAAGTACTTGGGGAGTGTATTAGAGGAATGCGAAGGAAATAATGGCGAGATAAGTGAAAGAGGAAGACAAGCAGAGGCGTTTCTAAGGAGCATTAGAAGCTTGATATGGAATAAAGATTTGCGACAGAGAAGCAAGAGAGTAATCTATCACACATACCATGTGCCTATCTTGACATATGCTGCTGAAACATGGACACTGAAAAAGTGGGACATCAGCAGGGTACAAGCAAGCAAAATGAAGTTTTTAAGAGGTAGAATGGGAGTTACTAAAATGGACAGGATAAGGAATGAAGTGATTAGATGCACCATAAAAGAGGAACCTCTAAAGGAAAGGGCAAAGAGGACCAGACTGAAATGGTGTGGACATGTAAAGAGAATGGAGGTTCAGAGAATAATAATAAAAAAACAATCCACCTAATTAAGATGCATGGTAAACGACCCAGAGGAAGACCAAGAGATGGATGGCTGAAAGAAGTGGAGGAGTGTGTACGGAAGAGAGGAGAGGAATGGAACAAGGTGGTGACAGAGAGGTGGTGGGAAGAAAGAAGCAAATGGAGAGGCTTGTGCATGAATCAGACCCGGCCAGAGGCTGGAAACTGTTGAGGATGATGATGAAGATTAGTAATAAACCCACATTTTGGGTATCTAATACAGGCGTATGAGGGTGTGCAATGAACGGCTGCTACATATGTCTCTGTAAATTACCTAAGAACACAATCAGTAAGTGATATGATAAAGGAACTGGAATGGGACTCATTGAAACATAGGACTAGAGTGAAGAGAAATGGGAGTGTAGAAAACGTATTGCTGATGAGGCGTGGAAAGGTATAGATGGAAGGATTATGAGAAGTGCATGGAAGGGAAAAGATGACCATAACCACAAGCTGGCACTCGATTTCAGACGCAAGAGTGTTGGATGATTTTCTTTCGTAGTTAAGGCGGTCAGGGATGATGAATAATTTACTGTGACGCTGACAGAATTTAAAGTTGACATTCATAGAGGGTAAATGTAGACGAGTAAAGGAAAGGAGGAAAATGGGTTTGTAGGGACATTGATACCAAAGCGTGCGTTCCATCGTAATTAAATTAAGTCAAAGAAACTTTTATCAGCGACCATTCATGCACCGAGGGCTCTCGCACACTGAGTACGGTACTATACAGCAGCCCAGTGTGTTAGAACACACACCGGGGTCGCTCTGTTAACGTAAACAGCGGCCGCTTAGTATTTGCTGTGGCAGGCCGCTCGTAGACGATACGTCAGCGCGACGGCTGCGGTATCGCCTCGCCACTGAGAGCTTTAATTACACGGCCTCTCACCTGGCCCACGTCCCCTGTTTACTGTGACCGCAGCAGCAGGGTTACCCGATTCCGATTCCCTTACCAACTTCCGCTGTAATGAGCATAATGCGAGATTAAACCGCTCCTCCCGGGAAATTAGTTCCACCCGCGCCGGCCCCAATCGCGGCGGCCTCCTCGTCCGGTGTTTATGGTAATTGGCGGCGGCGCGCTGCTCTCGGGACGTTTCTCATCTAAGTAAATGGAGCGGGCGCGCGAATTCGACACCTCCTCTCTTCCACCTAGGTCACCTTGCAAAACAAATTAAAACATCGTCGAGTTACTAGTATTATGTGTTACTAGTGGTATGTGTGGTTGCCACTAAGGACTCAGTGGGAAGCATGTGGGAGCATGGTTATAAAGTGCAAGCCTTGTTCAAACATTTTATTGCAAGAATCATTGTCAACGATTGAACTTATAGAGAATATCACAAATAATATAATACAGGGCGTTCGCCGGAAAACGCTACCCTCCCAGTCTGTTGCCGTCGGCAACTTGCTCGGTCAGTGGGCCAGCAGTTTCCGCCACACGGCACCGTGAATCACCGCACTGTTTAACACCTCCGCTGCCCCAACAGTGCAGTGCAGTGACCCTTACATTGTTAAGAACGGTTTCTTTGCATTGTAGATAGTTTGTGACTTCAGTCTCTTATTAATCAGTGTTGTGAATAAACGTTTCTTTGCGGTTTGGCTGGTTTGGGGCTTCATACTCTTATTAATCTGTACCGTGTTTGAGTGTGAGTAAAATTATGGTACGTTACAGTTTGCAACAAAGAATATTTCTCTACGATACATATGTGGAGAAGAAGTCGTTTAAAAAGTGTCGCAGTAAATTTCGTCGCGAATTTCCTGGCGCTTTACTGCCAGCTAAATCAACCATTCTGCGTCTGGTTAAAAAAGTAAGAGAAACGGGTTCATTTTTTAACAAAAAGAGACTGTCGGTCAACCGTATTCTCACAGAGGAGAAAATTGACGATATCGCTTTTCGACTAGAACAGTCACCCAAAAAATCATTAAGTCAGTTAGGGCAGCGTGTGTCTCGAAATATGTTCAGAAGATGTGAAATGTGCATTACACAAGAGGGTCAACACTTCCAGCATCTTTTATAAGGTAAGCTAATGAATTACGTCACATTTAAATGCTTAGCACACAAGTTTATGAAGTTTATGAAGCGTAATTATTATGAAATAGTCCGCGGCCGACGGTCGAACAATGCCGGAAACTGACCGCTCGCTCGCCGGGAGCAGTTTCTTCCTTGTAGCGCTAACAGTGGGTTGCGTTTCCCGGCGAACGCCCTGTACAATATAATACATAAGAAACTTTGATCTTAATGAATCCTGTAATCACAAATAATATAATACATAAGACACTGCAATAACTACCAGGTTAAGCCATGAGAATATCCCTCATCACAATATCTCCACTTGTATTAAACATCCAAACAGAAAATCCTTACGCGCTAGGAAACGTGATATAACAGGGCAGGCTCTCACCAATTTACCATCATGTAACAAACCTACAACTAGTATCAAACACAATTTGTACAGAGGAGGCAAATACACCAAAAACGAAGAGGAATCAGTTTACCTCAGCGTCCTACAATTTAACCTAAGAATCAAGTTCTTACCAAAAGGTTCTGACATACTATAGTGTGTGCATACCGGCGCGTAAGTCGTTGCCACTCACACCCACTTATAAGGGGGCGGGAACGATTAGCACCACATATCGGGAATTTTGTCCATTCTCGTAACACAATTAACAAGAACGCAGTAAGCGACGCACTT
The DNA here is from genome assembly GCA_031002005.1 of Vandiemenella viatica. Lineage (NCBI taxonomy): Eukaryota > Metazoa > Arthropoda > Insecta > Orthoptera > Morabidae > Vandiemenella > Vandiemenella viatica. The sequence goes on from JARYHS010009186.1 coordinate 241,649,784, forward strand.
TGTAGTTGGAGTCGTCAGGTATTCTATCCCGAATACCCAACAGGGCTAGAAAATGGCAATTTATCGCCTCGAAGTCACCACCAGCAACGACCACCACCTTACTCCAGAATCTGCGGAAAACGCTCACGGACACGAGGCGCAGCAGAGGACTTCCTTCGATTAATGCGAGCGAGGAACGGTCTCGGTGGAATCACAAATCCACCTCAAGTAGTACTTCCAGGCTGCCTGGGCAAATAACAAGAGCTCGCTATACCAGCGGGCCTCTAACGTCGCAGTCCCTTGAGGAAAGTATTAGGCCCAACGAACCAAGCCGCTTCTGCCGGCCGACTCGCCTCCCGGTCTCGTGCCCCCCGATTATATCAGCTCATTCAGCCGGAAGAGGGCACCACCGAGCCACAGCGCTCTCACACGGACGAAACTAGCACGCGGGCTCAGCATCAGAAGACGATCGTGGGCGGGGAAAATAAATAATGCGAGCCGAGCACGGCTCAAAGTGAAAACATCTATTTGGTCGCTAAGCGATGTTTGGTCGGTCTATGAGTTCGCCACTTCACGTCACCGACATGCTATGACGTGTTGAGCGTATGATATACGCGTTGGACGCTTTTGGAATGGGTAAAATGTTTGGAGTTTACGTCACCAACATGCTGTAATAGCAGTATACGGGGTGATTCAAAAAAAAGGTGGACAAAATGACATGGTAGATCTGTCATACAATAAGGATCAAAAATCGCATAGGAACAGAGGGATCGCAAACGCCTGTAGAGTAGGGTTGTCCACTTAGAAAGTACATCGATGTTTTAATTCGATGTAAAACATCGGAACCCTGCATCCATGTTTTTCGATGCAGTCGCTTAAAAACATCGATGTTTTTTCAACATGGAATACTTTTATGTGTTTCTTAGCTAGACAAATAAAAACCAACTATATTCGTCAGCAAATGTCGTTTCATTTATATCTTACCTGTTCCTTTAAAATCCCCTAGAGAAAATGTGACAATAGTTTGATATTCACCATTTCCAGTTGAACGCAGATAGCTCGGCCCGTGTGAACACACAGTAACTACTATACCAGCCAGCTGTGTAGTGCCCGAGCTGTATGCTGAGTTTAATGTTATGCTTTTTTGCTTATGGCTTTACGCTTCGTCGACGTCAATAGAGGCGGGAAAGGACTGGGAGCAAGATACGGGAAGGAATTCGGTCAAGGCCTTTTGAGGGAAGCATCCCGGCATTCGACTGGAGTGGATTTGGGAAAACCATGGAAAACCCAAATCTGGATGCCCGGACGGGGATTCGAATCCGCGTACTCCAGGAATGTGAGACCAGACCGTTAACCGTTCACCCAACATTAAAGAAATTAATTTTTTGATAACATGTGTTGATTAAGCAGTGTTGTATGTGTGAGGTATAGCTTTTCGAGTGAAACTAGAGATTAATAGAAATGTTTTATTACGATACCAGACAATTACGACAAAAACAAGACATTAAATACTAAAGTCTAAATCGGCCTAAAAATACTCCTTTACGCCTCGTCGACAGGTAAGGTCATTAGAGGCTGGGATGGGACTGCACAAGGAACAGGAAGGAATTCGCCATGGCATTTTTGAAGGAAAAACCCATGGAAAACCAAAATCTGGATGCCCGGACGGAGATTCGAACCCGCGTCCTCTCCGAATGCGAGGCCAGAGCGTTAACCGTTCACACACCTACGCTCGGTCTAAAAATACTAATTGTAAGTCTATAACCACTTAACACCAATAGTGTTTAGGCAAACTTTGCAGAAACAATAGTTTAGCTCAATCGTTTTTCTTTAATTCTGTTCCTTTGCTGATTGAACCCGGTTATATCTAAATACTGAGTAGTATCAGGTAACACTTAGTTGTTTTAGATATATTTTGTTTAATTATGGCTATACGACTCGTCGACGTCGCGGCATTCGCCTGGAGTGACTTAGGGAAACCATGGAAAACCCAAATCTGGATCCCGGACGGGGATTCGAACCGCCGTCCTCCCGAATGCGAGGCCAGAGCGTTAAACACTCACCCACCACGCTCGGTGTTTTAAAGTAAGGCTGCCCAACCAATTTTGGAGATGGGCCACAATTTTTATTCTAAGTTAGCCTGCGGGCCATATAATAGTTGTATATAGTTACAGTAGATATTTAAATATATCAAAGATATAAATAACACATTTTGATTGCAATCAAAATGTAAAAACCAGCAATGAGACCTTTCCAGAAGTTTTTGAGCTAGCACATTAAAGTCCGTTGCTGTTTGCGGGCAAATTCAAATGCACTGGCGGGGCACGGGTGGGGTTAGGCAGCCTTGTTTTAGAGTATTAATTCCTTATTTGGATTCACAGTAAACATCGGCAAACAGTAAGAGTGAACCTAAGAAATTAATTTTATTCATCCACTCTTGCGGACAGGATACCCAACCGCAAGAAAATTTCATCTTCATCGTCGTTATGTCCCACTAGCTGCTTACAGATTAATGACAGTTACTTCAAATTGAAATGATTTAATTTAATCTTGAATAAATTTAGTAATCTTTTTATTTATTTCTATTGTTTTTGATATTATTAGCCAGAGTTAGTTTTTTTATTCGATGTTTTTAATCGAATAGAAAAATTCTTTGTCAAAACATCGAATCAATCCGATGCATTGTAAGGTAAACATCGAATGAATACGATGCATCGATGTTTAGTGGATATACCTACTGTAGAGGGCGCTAGAGCCACGAGAGGGCGTTGCGATACAAACACGAGCCACCACGATCACCAGACCCTGTCTCCCTTGAATTTTTTCTTGTGGGGATTTTTAAAAGGACTTGTGTATGAAACACCTGTTGAAACGCCAGAAGACTTGGTAGGAAGAATCGTTGCGGCAGCCGGACGTGTTCGAGATACACCTGGTATCTTTGAGAAGGTGCGCCGTTCCATGCAACGGAGATGCCGGGCTTGTCTCGATGCATCTGGCAAAAACTTTGAGCATCTGCTGGAGGCTCAACATTTGGCTTGCAATAGTCGCATGTGAGTGAGTAATTATCAATAAAATAATCTGTGATGGTTTTGTTTATATTATTTGTTTTTATTATTTTAGACGCCCTGTAGCGACTTCGGATCGCAGTTGCGACCCTCTGTTCCTATGCGATTTTTGATTCTTATTGTATGACTGATCTACCGAATCACCCTGTAGATATAACTATGACGTGCTGCGCTTGGACATCAGTGAAAGTATTGATTATACTTATATCTAATATATAACAATGATTTTTTTGGCCAATGTTGTTTATACGATTTTGATGGAACTTTGCGTACGTATACTTCAAAAGAAATACAAAAAACACTGTTTACGTATGATTTACAAAAACCTATACTCTCTCCTCCCTTCCCTTTCCCCTTAATTTATGTCTAACTCGTTCATATAAACCCACAGTTATTAATAGAATTTTGACAGTACTTACCCCAAGTATACTTCAAAACAAGACGGTCTGGTAGCTCAGCGGTTAAGGAGCTTACTTCCGAAAGTTCACGTGTTCAAATTCCGTCCGTGAACATGAATTTTTAGGCGTTCTTCTGATTTCACGCTATACTGTAGCCCCCTTCCCCCCTTCTCCTGACACAAAAGTTTGGTACATCTCCTTCTGGAAGAGTCGACCAACCTTCGAGTTGTGGACTAAGTTATATTTTTAGGTTTCGAAGTGAAAACTTCTTTAGGCACGTTGGGTAATTTTTGGATAAGTAAAATTATATGAGTTTGCGTCACCGACATGCTAATGGTAACAGTGTAACTGTAGCGGTCTGGTGGCTCAGTGGTAAAGTGAATCCCTGTCTCGGCGGGGGTTTTCATAGACAAACCGACCTTCACCTCTGGCAAAGCTTGCTGTGTAATGTCAAGTACGCCAGAACGCTTCCATGGTTCGGGTTCCACGTGAAGCAATAGGTCCGTTGTTCCTGGTAGCACTGCCGGGTTAGGTTAAGGTGGCTGAGACAAGGCCGGAATGCGCAGCCAACAGAAACCATGTCACCAGGTCATTACGACCTCATGGAATGGTTATTATTTAGTGTATCTGTAACTATAAATATAACATGTTGCTCGTATGATATTGATAGTTTTACGAGTGTGAGTCAAATGAAAACCTTAAATATTTTTTTAAATATTATTTATTATGCAGAAGTGAAACAAAGCTGTATCACTTTTCAACATAATCTCACCCACGCTCAATGCAAGTCCTCCAGCGCTTACAAAGTGCATAAATTCCTTTACCTAACGGGAGATTAATAAGAACAGTAGAAGGTATTTAACCTTTAGAAACAAGAAGCAAGGGGAATGACAATCGCCTAGACAAAGAATAAGAGTGTTTACAGTATGTTCTCCGTCGTGTATGTGTGGAGAGTAGATGAAATAAAAAGTGGTTTAAATACATTACTGGTGAAGATAATACTGTGTAATAGATGTATGAGTGTTTGAGCTTGACATTACAATCTTGGAGGCACACTGCTGAAGTTAACTACCGAATAAAAACAAGGAAGACTGATGAATACACTCGCCTAAGGGAGCTATCGAAAAATATTGTTGAAGGAAGTTCAGATTGCTTTTGAAAGAGAGGGAGACTTAAAAGCAATATTATCATTAGAAAAGAAATTTTTGCAGATTTCTGTGGAGTATGCATCTTTGGAATTTACTTACGATTAACCTTTGGTTAATATTCGGTCGGTGCCCAAGAGGTAACTTTCTGTTAAACAGTTTTGAATAAAGTGTATTTTAATAACAGAGGTAACCAAACTGTTTTCAATATTCAGGAACTAAAACAGACGAAAAAAAGGAAGAACAACCTTCGAAGATAAAATAACAAGTTTTTGATTAACTGATGGAGGTGATAGCGTTTTTAAAAAAATATTTACGAAGTCTGATGCTTCAGCCAGTAGCGAAATACTATTTTTCCGGCCTTACGGCTCGTTAATATCATTCTAGAGCACTAGGAGATTTGGTGGGTGGGGAGGCAAGGAAGGGGAAGCAATTCGGCCTTTGACTTTTGAAGTATTCATCCCATCATTGGCCTAAGGGATCTCTGCAAGCCTTTAAAAACCGAAATCTGAATACCCTATAACGTGACGCGCTGTCGCCACATTATAATGTGCATTTTTTATTATATAAATCATAAGGTTAGGGTAATTTTCATAAATCTTGGGCGATCACCTAGATAGTTTTTGTTAGTAATTTCCTAAAGTACGCAAGATTCCAAGTGAGGACTGTAATGCAATGATGAACATTCAGTGTATCTTGTTAAAACGAATATTATAGAATTATTGAGCTGTGTAGGCTTGAAGCGAATCGTGGTCTTCCCGAACCATGGCAACAGGAAGTCGCGGATAAAGGGTTACACCGGACGACACATTCTGCTTCCTGGTGATGGGCTGTCAACAAGGTCCTTCACCTGGCGGGAAATGCCTGCCGCCCGAGCACAGGGTCGTCCCCGAACTTAGCCGAATATGACCGACCTCTGTGAAATACGCGGGGCAAATAAGATATCGGGGATATCACGTGACATTAGGTGCCAACCTGAAGATCCAATCCAAATGAGCATATAACTTAAAATCCTGGGAATTTTCTGTTAAATGTGATCTTCGAGACTGAAAGGTACGGAGCCAGAAGTGTCCTCACGGAGAGAAGAGCGACGAGCTTCAATTCGATTCTAGTCTATTCTGTGGTGGACACCGAAAGTTGTTTTTCTCGCTAACTGCTGAGTCCGACTCCTGGTGTCGGAAAATCTGACGCTGCCGGCTTGATGGAGTGGCTTCCGCACGGCGACACAGCCAGTAATGCGATGATGCGTATTACCACTAGGATGTGCCTGTAGCCGCCTTGTGAGACAAGTCTCACATACCGTGGGTCACCTCCGAACACCGCAGACACCAGATGCAGAACTACAATGGTAAAGTATTACGACCAAGCCATCTGATTGTGCATTCCGTGAAACTGAACCCTTAAGCGTCTTTGAGAGGATAGATCCATGTTCTAACTTTGTAACAAAAAAAAAAAAAACCTGAGCTTACGGCGTAATTTGCCAGAACTAGTTATTTTCGAATGGCATATTGTTCATTCGTGGCATCCATGATTTTTTTTAAAATATAAAGTTACCTATGTCTGAGGTCGTCATAACTTGTAATGTACATTGTTTCCAAATATCATTATTTTTTGCATATTAATTCTGAGATGGATTTAAAAGTAAATACACAATTGTTTTCTTGCTCATGACGGCTAATTGTACCTCTGAGTGTTGCTTTTATGATTTTGCCAATTTGTGTTAATGTTAACGGTAAATTCGCTCAGACTTGTAATCGCCAATGATAAGAAAATAAATGTCATATTGTGACTTTTTCTATATTCCAACTAGCATCGAGATTCTTGCAAAAATCCATATTTTCACTCCTTCATAAAAATTAAAATTCCCTTTATTAATCATAATGGTATGAAAGATAAATATAAAGTATTTATCCACCAAGGCCCCTACTACAACCCGAACGTGGAAACAAACCTGCGTCCACCCGATGCGAGGCCAAAGCCTTACTGTTCCTCCACCAGTCTCTGTGGCGAAATACTGAATAAAGTAGAGTAAGAATAAGAATCAGGCTATATTACATCCTCACTAAACCTACACTGTTGTAGCGCAGCGAATCCTGGACACTACGCAAAGGTGATGAGTGGAGACTAACGGCGGCTGAGATGCGATTCATGAGGAGAACAGCTGGCTACAAATTACAAGACAGAAAGAAATCTGATGAAATCCTTAAAGAACTCAAAGTCAAACCAATTCTCCAAACTGTGCAACCTACATACAGAACATCTTGGACAGACCATGTACTAAGGATAAAGACAGACCGGATCCCACTAAAAATTCTCAAATACAATCCCAGAGGCAGGAGATATGTGGAAAGACCACCAGACCTAACACTGAATAGGAAGAAGGAGAAAACGAATAGAGTAACTTGCCCATAATCTTGGCTATTATGGAGTTAGGTTAACAACTATTGCTTAATATTGAATAATACTCCAAAGATAAAGATAAAAAATAAGTGAAACCTTACAAGTTCTATGTAATATCTTCTATATTAATAATAATAACAAATGATTCGTCATAGTTTATGTCAGAATAAACACAAAAGAAGAATTTAATTTATTCAGGTGGAGTAACGTCTAGCTACCCGAAAAAAAACTGTTTACGAAGTTCAGATCAAAATGAAAACATTCATACATGTTTTAAACATTACTGTACGTTTTTTCCGTGTTTGAATGTTACGTGAATGTTATATGATTGTCAGGCATCTATCTTTAAACAACTGTAGCATAGTAACGAATGTTGTAATGCTAGATGAATGCATCTTTTACTTTCTATAACAGAAGAGCTACTCAATTGTGTATTTATGCGTCTGCCACAACATGAAACTTTCTGAAAGGAAAACGATAGTTGCACTTGAAAGAAGTATTGAATCTATTAGCAATTCATATGAAACTGTCTGTCTTTTTTAATTTATTTATTTAATTTATTCTGATCTAAAGGTTTTGTCGGATTCTAATACTTGATATAGAGGTTTTGTTAGGTAGTGTCGTAGTTTGAATTTATTGGCAAACATACGTTAATGACAGCAGTGAAGTACTTCATCCACCTAATTATTTGTGACGCATTGACAATGAGTAACCGAGCGTTATGGGTGAGCGACAACACTCTGGCCTCTCATTAGCGAGGACGAGGAATCGAGTCCCAATCCGGCCAGCAAGATTTGGGTTTTCCATGGTTTCCCCAGGCGAATGCCGGAATAGATCCTTCAAAAGGCCATGGCCGAATTATTTCCCATTCCTAGCCCTCATTCGTTTCTCGCCTCTGCTGACCTCGAATTTCTTACTATAATGCTATGCCTGTATCATCCAACCCATTCTCAACTTTCGCCTACTCACACCAACTTCACAGTATTCTCGTTAAGTCTGAGCCTCCTTTATTAGATATGTTAGTAATAGCTCCCTAACTACCGTACTATCAATTTCCTCCTTGTTTATTCTCTATCTTCTCACAAAGTTGAGTGCGTAATTATATTGGCTCCGTCCCATGTTTGGTAACATCATTATTACTCCAATGCAACAAGGCTTCTCTCCTGGAAAATCGACAACAAATAACCTTCTTCTTTGCAGATGGCTTTAAGATTATTAAGAAAATCAACTCTCGCGAAGACTGTTTAGAACTTTAAAATTGTCTAATAGCTACTTAGAACTGGTTCCAACAAAACAGTATGAAACTTAATTTTTTTATAAATGTTCCAGCATGTTTCCACCGCGCTAAGTACCCATTGCATTTTGACTATAGGATGGAAAACCAGATACTGAATCGCTGCCAGTTTTAAGAGAACTTGTCCTAACAAATGACCTCAATCCAGAAAACATGTTCATATAATTTCTGTCTAGGCACACTGGCTCTCATTCCGAGATTTATTAATAATACTCTGACACCCATGCTTATGTACTGTAGCAGTTAGTTCAGTCTTATCACTATTTTTTGCATATCTAGTAAGTAACTGTCAGCTAATTATTTTATTGTTTTTGTAATTTTACTGCGTAACTGTTTTTTCTTTTTTTCCGCAGTTTCTTGTTTTCGAAGTGATTATTTGAGCCTTAATAAGTGGACTTTACGATAACCGTGGCGCCGCAATTTGATGATCGATTCTTATGTAACTCGACGAGCCAAATTGAAAGTAAAGAATATATATATTTTTTTTGGTATTTCGCTTAGTTTTCTCAAAATTGACATGGTTAGGTTGAAATGCGGCCTGGAACAGGAGAAAAAATTTTGCCATTCCCAAATTTGATGATGAATTCATAAGTAGCTCGACGAGACAAATCGAAAATAAAGAATATTTTTATATTTATATATGTATCTTGCGTAGTTCTCGAGATATTGTATCTCAAAAGCGAAGAGGTTAGGGTGAGAACCAGTCTGAGCCAGAAAAAAATTTCACCGAAACCATTACATCCACAAGGTGGAAATGCACTTAGGTGTTGTATTTTCATCCTAGTGGCTGTTGTTAGGTTGAAATAAGGCCTGGACTAGAAGAAAAGTCACCAAAAGCACATGGCACTATACCTATAACTGCCTTTTAACATGCTATATCTTGAAACCAAAGTGAGATATCAAAATATTTTATTCTTTATTTTAGATTTCTTTCTTCGAGTTCTTCAACAACTCATCATCAGATTGTGGGACCACGGTAACGAAATAATTACCCTTAATAGCAATCGGTTCTTTACTTTATTCTTACTATATCAAATCGTTCAAACACCGTTTTATTAGCTGGTTGATCTCGCTTCACTACTAGTTTTCGCAGAATGGTTTCCATGAAGTAAAAGATACCAAAATTTGATTTATTATTTCATTTAGATGGCTATCTGTCAATTTTATCCTTTACACTGTGATTTATTTAGTAGTTTCTGTCAGAGTATGAAACCATAGGGCTTTCTTAATGTTGAATGGATATTCTGTTAGTCCTTTTTCGTATATTTTGAAATACTTCTAGCAGTCAGTGAATGTATTTTGAGTCTTTAAAATAGTAGCCTATCTAGGAGGCAATGGTTGTATTATGAATCTTTGAAATAATAACTAGGAAGCAGTGAGTGTATTTTAAGTGCTTGAAATACTGTCTAGGACAAAGTGAACGTATTTCGAGTTTTTTAAATGCTATCTAGTCAGCAGTGAGTATATTTTGAGACTCTGAAATACTATCTAGACGGCAGAGATTGTAATTCGAACATTTGGAATATTACTCAGGCGTAAATTAGTGTGTTTACAACAGTGGAAATATTTATTTTCCCATATACAACATAACCCAGCACCTAGAATCTAATCTGGGCCCTTATTTCCATTATTTTACATGTATATATATTTATTTCTTATATATCTAACGTATTCACTTTATAAACAATGAAGGAAAGAAAATTTCCAATATCTCTATTACTTCTTCTGTTATTAAACAGAGTGGATACCACCAGCACTACTACATCTACTACTACTACTATTGTCCCTAACAATACTACTAATACTACTATTACTACTTATACTACTATTGCCACCACCAATTGTCACTTCGGTTCCACTAATGTTCATTTTTCTTGATGTTGTTGATTGCGCTCCAAAGGTAGTGTCCACCAGAACCGGCAGCGAAGTCAGCCGCCCAGGCCATCAGGAGTTGACCTCCTGGAATACCAAGACGGCCCCAGCCGTCGCTCAGAAGACGGCCTCTCTGGAGCACACCGAAGTTCCTCCGACGATTGATGTTGCTCGTTGTCATAGGATATCTTCCGTCAATCCAGTGTTGTGAAAGCCAAACTTCCAGCATCATTGTTCCCTCTGCGGTTGTTTCTGGAATTAGCTTCCACTATTCCACGAGTTGTAATTCTGCTCTCCTCTTCTGCTATCTATACACATTAATTCGTAAGTTGGTAGAGCAAATTCTAGGCTGCGATTCATAGGTCGAATCTTGAAAAATTGTAATGAACAAACAAAGGAGATAGCGTACAAATCTCTTGTGCGTCCACATTTGGATTATTATTGTGCCATTTGGGACCCGTTTCGTAAGGGGTTGATCGAAAGTATAGAGAAAGTACAGAGAAGATCCGCTCGATTCGTGACCGCTTGCTACAGTCCTTATGAAAGCGTCACAGAAATGATTAGTAGACTAGGCTGGGAGTTTCTGGTAGATAGACGACACACGTTTCGTTTAAACTTATTGGTAAACATGCGTACTCCCACTTTCACTTACGAGTGTAGTGAAATACTTCTTCCACCAACCTATTTGAGTCGGAAGGACAGGAAAGATAAAATTAGAGAAATAAGGTGCCGGACTGATTCTTAAATTAATTCTTTTTTGACCTCGTACCAATAGCGATTGGAATGCACAGCAAAGAGATTAGCTTTGGTGCTGAGCACCCTCTGCCACCCACAATTTTGTGAATTGCAGAGTATATATGTAGATGTAGAGATAGATGTAGATATCTGTGGCTCTTGATTTTGCTCGGTATTTTTCCTTTCTATAAATTTCTCCTTCCAAAATTTTGAGGCTAGATCAGCTGCCTCTTCCAGCAAATGCCACAAACTTTCGTCACGTAGTGTGTCGAATATTCTCCTCCCTTGCAGCCGAGCTTGTTGGTGTTCTCTCAAACTGGCTGTTATTTCACATCCTCATACCACGCGCTCCGGCGTACTCTCTTCACCACACCTGCTTGAGTCCACTATTTTTCGATTTCGGAGCCAGCTATTGTATGGACCGTGACCTGTGGAAATACTGACTAGCGGGCAGTGGGTGTATTTGGGTCTTTGAAATACCGTCGACCTGGCAGTGAGTGTATTTTGAATCTCTGAAATTCTGTCGAAGAGGCGCTGAATGTAATTTGAGTCTTTTAAATACACTCTGGACGGCAGTGAGTATACTTTGAGACTTTGAAATACTAACTAGGAGGCACTGAGTATATTTTGAATCTTCGAAAAATCATCTAGAAAGCAGTGTGTGTTTCTTAAATCTTTGAAACACTATCCAGGAGGCAGTGAGTGTTATTTCTGTCCTGGATACTTTATCCAGCCGGCAATGAGATATTTTGAGTCCTTGAAATAGCATTTATATTGGAAGAGAGTGTAATTTAAACCTATGAGCATAGGCCTATTTTGAGTCTTTGAAATACCCTCTATACAGTAGTGAGTATATTTTGATGTTTTGAAATACCATCTACGAAGCATTGAATGTATTATGAATCTTTTAAATACTATCTATCAGGCAGTGAATGTATTATGAATCTTTTAAAAACTGTCTATATGGCAGTGAGTACATTATGAATCTTTTAGATACTGTCTAGGTGGCAGGGAAGGTATTATGAATCTTTTAAATACTATTTACTAGGCAGTGAGTGCATTGTGAAGTTTTTAAATGCTGTCTAGGTGGCAGTGAAAGTATTATGAATTTTTTTAATACTATCTAGCAATTAGAGGATGTATTATGAAACTTTTAAATACTTTATAGGTGGAAGTAAACGTATTATGAATCTTTTAAATCTTTTAAATGCTGGCAGTGAGTGTTTTGTGAATCTTTTAAATACTATCTAGCAGGCAGTTAGTGTATTATGAATACTTTAAATAGCATCTTGGTTTCAGGGAATGTATTATGCAACTTTTAAATAGTGTCTAGCAGGCAATGAGTGTGTTATGAAAATAAATTTAACCGCGTTCCGGCATCGGATCTAATACCAACGACTCCACTTGGAGTCAAGAAAGAATGGGCCAACGTATGGTAGACAAGTGACCTCCATAAAGGCCACCAATTCAGATAAATTCATCCCTCCGTTCCAAGAGTACATTGGTACTCGAATCGGATAGTCCCAAAGGTTCTCAACATTTGTAGCAAGGCTCAAATTCAACCGTGGGTGATTCAGAAAACATCTGTTCAAAATCAATATAGTCAGCTCTCCCTTTTGCTTATTTGATAGAAACAGCTTGGAAGATGTGGATCATCTCTTTTTTGCGTGCAAGCTCCATTGGAATAAATCCACACAACTGCTATCGAATTTACGAAGATATGGGGCTTAGCTCCCTACAAATATGCAACACCTTCTTCACAAAGAGAAACTGGAAATTTATATAATTCTTTACAGATTTTCCAACGAAAAACATATGAATATAGTAAGAAATATCTGTATTTTGAGGGTTGTACTTTTACCTTTGAAACATTATATGTAAAACAGTTGCATCCTTTCTTGGCTGTATGGACTCTGTCCGTCTGCCAAAAAATAAATAAATAAATTCTATCTAGTAGGTATTGAGTGTATTTAGAATCTTTTAAATACTGTTTAAGTGGCAGGGAAGGTATTATGAGTCTCTTAAATACTATCTAGCAGGCAGTGAATGTATTATGAATCTTTTGAATAGTGTCTAGATGGCAGTGAGTGCATTAAGAATCTTTTACATGCTTCCTAGGTGGCAGGGAACGTATTATGAATCTTTTGAATACTATCTAGCAGGTAGTGAGTGTATTATGAATCTGTTAAATACTGTCTAGGTGGCGGTGAGTGCATTAAGAATCTTTTACATGCTTCCTAGGTGGCAGAGAACGTATTATGAATCTTTTAAATACTATCTAGCAGGTAGTGAGTGTATTATGAATCTGTTAAATACTGTCTAGGTGGCGGTGAGTGTATTATGAATATTTTTAATTCTTTGTAGGTGGCGGTGAGTGCATTTTCTGTCCTTGGAATACTATCTAACAGGCAGTGATTATGATGTTAGCCTTTGAAATAAGCTGGCAGCAGTGTGTGAATTATGAGACTTTGAAAAACCATCTAGGTGGAACAGAGACTGAATTCAATTTTTACGAAGTTTTGTCTCTTCACAAACTATCCTATTAGTCATGGATATGACACCTCCTTTTTGAGAAATTACATTGACTGCCCGAGTTATATTACGTTATTTTAATAGAGCACCAGGCCTCCAAATTATATTAATAAATTCTCATTAAAAGCAACTAGTAAATAAAACACAGATAAGCTTCGATATGTTATTCGTATATTTTCAGTTCCAATTTGCAGTACATATTTAATTCAAACATTAATAAAGAACGATCGCAGTGCAGCTCGGCGTTAGTCTTCGTGGGCCGTGTTGAGCCGCTGAGACCCCGCAGTGGGGCTGCTCGGCGTAGAGAACCGCAGTGCAGATCCCGTAGTCTGTCCGCCGTCCCCAGCCACGATCACTGCAACTTTAAAAGTCAGAAGGTCAGGAAAACCTGAGTCAGTAGTCGATGGTCTGTGCTGTGCAATAGCCAGAAGATCAGAAGGAGCCAGAACCATAGCCACGCTCTACGCCGCACAGCCCGAGACAGGACAGTCCCCACCCCTGATGCACCCGCACCCCTCAGGCCGCCCTTGACTGCCCGTAGAGCCTCGCTCTGCCCGACGTAATACACTCCGTCACTACCACTGCCAGCCACACCCTGCACTTCGAGGGTGTAGACGTCTTCCAAAGACATCTATCCCCTCGTGGCTCGGATGGAGATGTCAGAAGCTAGTGAACGAGTGGCAGACAACTCCCTCGGGATCTCGCCACGACCAGCGTGCTGGCCGCCGAGTCCCCGCGAACAGTAGCCTGTGCAGTAGCATTGCCCCTGCCTGTCCCGCCCTGCTGGATAATGAACCACACGACACGTCAGCTACTGACCTGGTGCTGCACGGCGCTCCTCGCTGCTCTGTCCCGGAGTCGACTGCGCTCTGGAGCCGTCGAGGACCTCCTTTTATACCCTGCCAACAATAGCGGCGGCTATTTCCTAGGCAACGCGCCGCGACGTCACGGACACTTAATTGTTTCCTTGGAAACGAAGTGGCAGGGCGCTTCGAAGTTTCTTTTTTAATTTATTTATTTTGGATTTCGGTGACACAGACCATACAGCCATCTTATGTATTATACATTGGTACACCGTAGTTACAACATGCATAGTTTGTACAGTATTAACACTAAGCAACGATGTGAAATGAGTCACATGAAAAGTAATTCTGCACACAGCACGACGCACGATACCAGCAGTTGTAGCAATGTGACCTCATTGATCTAGGTGCATCTTTTCTACTACGAATCTCCTCCAACTCTCCAGTTAAGGCACGCGATGTCATGTAAACATACTGATGTGTGACACTACAAGATCGTCGGGTACAGCGCATGGAGCCGTGCAACCACAGGAGCGAACTACCAGGAAGCTGATGATACCGTCAGCATGTAAGTAAATAGTATTAACACAACCTCAGGCCACTATAAGGAGGGAATTATTTACATGTGGCTGGATAATGATGCTGGTAATATGTCGCTCATCAAAGCATTGTAAATTAAAATTAAACACTGAAATCTCGGGGATTCTACGATAACCGTCGAGCTGCAATTTGATGATGGGTTGTTATGTAACTCGACGAGACAAATTGAAAGTAAATAATATTTTTGTTTAATATCTCGCTTAGTTATCTAGATATTGTATTTCAAAAGTGAGGAGGTGGACCAGAAAAAAATTCACCAAAGCCACTATAAATATCTGCACGGTTGAAATGCACTATAGATGTTTTATTTTCATCCTAGTGGTTGTTTTTAGGTTGAAATATGGCCTGGACCAGAAGAACGTTACGAAAGTCACAAGAAACTAAACCTATAACTGATTTTTAACATGGCATATCTCAAAAACCAAAAAATATTTATTCTTCATTTTCGACTTGTTTCGTCGAGTTCTACAAGAATTCATCAGATTATGGGGCCACGGTAATGATAGATCCCTGTACCATGTCATACAGTGAAATGTTAACAACATTAATTTCTGGTCTATAATGCATGACCAGGACACATGTTGAACTATGTTCATTGGCATTACGGTAGCAAAAACATGGCGCCCATTACAGCTACTGTATATGATTTAAAATACTGTAGCCCCGTACTACACCTTACTGCGGAATGACAGCTATAATTACGCTTCACGCTGCATGAATCACAAGAGTTGGCAAACTGTATTCATCCGCATTAAGGTAGCAATATGGTGCCAATGAAAGAAATATAATTAAAAATTGTCGCGTCTCACACTGTACCACGAACATCAGTTATCATCCAATTATCGAATTTGTTATAACCTGACCAACAAAATGCATAAATTTAGCTACAAAAATTATCTAATTTCAACAAACCAAGATGCCTCGGCCGTTGCTATGTTTTGGCGCCTTTTGTGATTGACGGCTGTAGCGTAGCGGAATCGATACAACTTTCACCGCGCTACCAATTAAACGATTATTTCATTCGTTCGATACGGTACCGTACCTGAAGAGTTAAGATGAACGTGGCAAAAGAGATTGCATGTGGTTAATTTGTTAGGTGAGGGCACAGGGGCAAGAAAGAACTGTGGAAGAATATCAGTATTACAGTATATGATGCAGACAATTTAGAGCGTAGATTGTAAGCAGTATGAGCTGAACAGGAAGAAATCTAAGATTCTATCAACGCTTAAACGGGGAATAGTGTTCGTTTACAAATAGGTAGAGTTGATTTGTTACCCGGACCAGTAAGTTTAATTCTGTAGTCACACAAAGTAGATAACCTCGTCTAGTATCAGGTAGTTGTAAAATAGTTTGAAACTGGAAGACTATTACAATCTTGGTAGAATCAATAATACAAATATATTCATACTGCAAATAAAACTTTTATCTACTGAACCTTAGTTTATATATTTCACTTGGAATGCCACCGTCAATCTTAAATTAAATCCATCTGCTCTTAATCAACAGAAGAGAGAGAGGGTTTAATTCGAAGAAAACTTTTTCACCCTTATTACTGTACACTGAAGAGTACAGATGGAGCCGAAACAGACTAGCAAACGAAATTCCTTTCAACCAGATATCGTCATTTGCTTTTCACATACACTCCTGGAAATTGAAATAAGAACACATTGACGCTGTTGTGTAAGACCCACCATACTTGCTCCGGACACTACGAGAGGGCTGTACAAGCAATGATCAAACGCACGGCACAGCGGACACACCAGGAACAGGAGTGTTGGCCGTCGAAGGGCGCTAGCTGCGCAGCGATTGGGCACCGCCGCAGTCAGTGTCAGCCAGTTTGCCGTGGCATACGGAGCTCCATCTCAGTCTTTAACACTGGTAGAATGCCACGACAGCGTGTACGTGAACCGTATGTGCAGTCGACGGACTTTGAGCGAGGGCGTATAGTGGGCATGCGGGAGGCCGGGTGGACGTACCACCGAATTGCTCAACATGTGGGGCGCGAGGTCTCCACAGTACGTCGATGTTGTCGCCAGTGGTCGGCGGAAGGTGCACGTGCCCGTCGACCTGGGTCCGGACAGCAGCGACGCACGGATGCACGCCAAGACCGTCGCATCCTACGCAGTGCCGTAGGGGACCGCACCGCCACTTCCCGACAAATTAGGGACACTGTTGCTCCTGGGGTATCAGAGAGGACCATTCGCAACCGTCTCCATGAAGCTGGTCTACGGTCCCGCGCACCGTTAGGTCGTCTTCCGCTCAAGCCCCAACATCGTGCAGCCCGCCTCCAGTGGTGTCGCGACAGGCGTTTATGGAGGGGCGAATGGAGACGTGTCGTCTTCAGTGATGAGAGTCGTTTCTGCCTTGGTGCCAATGATGGTCGTATGCGTGTTTGGCGCCGTGCAGGTGAGCGCCACAATCAGGACTGCATACGACCGAGGCACACAGGGCCAACACCCGGCATCATGGTGTGGGGAGCGATCTCCTACACTGGCCGTACACCTCTGGTGATCGTCGAGGGGACACTGAACAGTGCACGGTACATTCAAACCGTCATAGAACCCATCGTTCTACCATTCCTAGACCGGCAAGGGAACATGCTGTTCCAACAGGACAATGCACGTCCACATGTATCCCGTGCCACCCAACGTGCTCTAGAAGGTGTAAGTCAATTACCCTGGCCAGCGAGATCTCCGGATCTGTCCCCCATTGAGCATGTTTGGGACTGGATGAAACGTCGTCTTACGTGGTCTGCACGTCCAGCACGAACGCTGGTCCAGCTGAGGCACCAGGTGGAAATGCCTTGGCATGCCGTTCCACAGGACTACATCCAGCACCTCTACGATCGTCTCCATGGGAGAATTGCAGCCTGCATTGCTGCGAAAGGAGGATATACACGGTACTAGTGCCGACATTGTGCATGCTCTGTTACCTGTGTCTATGTGCCTATGGTTCTGTCTGTGTGATCATGTGTTGTATCTGACCCCCGGAATGTGTATATAAAGTTTCCCATTCCTGGGACAATGAATTCACGGTGTTCTTATTTCAATTTCCAGGAGTGTAGCATATGTTTACTGCATAGGAATTAATAACAACTGGGCGGATAAAACAGAAATTATGAACAGAGTGGGGATACAAGCGTTAATGTAAAAGACCGCAATCCGAAAAAAATATATTGCCACGGATTCATCTTAATCTTCTTCACGACTTTTTCCAAACATTTTGTGGTAGTCTGCTTTTAATGAGATTTACTCATCGTTGGCATGGTCACATTTCGAGCTTTGGTTTTACGGCCGCATGCCCTTGTTGAGGCTATGCATTTTATACCTTCTACGAGTTGCCATCTGTCTCCGAAACGTGTAACTATGTTCTGGGCGTGATAAATGTTTTTTTTTTCAGGGACGTCTAGTTTCTGAGGTGGATTTTGGGACTGTCCCTGTATTCGTCTTGATGTCTGCAAAACCGCCTAAAAACCGCAGTCAGTATGGTGTGTGTGTGTGTGTGTGAGGTGGGGGGGGGAGAGTCTTGGGCTCGTGCCAGGTTCTGTTGTACTTCCCATACCCAGAGTACGGTGCCTCAGCACACTGAACCAAACTGGCAGCATCGTCATGGATTTATACCCTGCAAAAATTAATATTAGTGAAATATATCTCCACTGTGTTTACATCTGGTGATGACTGGTAAACGAGTCGTTATAATGAAGAGAGTAGGAGTTCATTGTAGAGATGGGTTAGAAAAATCAAAATGGCAGACTGACTGACCTAACGATGTTATCGACGGGATTAATTGCAGTAAGTGGATGATTGTTGTAAGAGGGTTTATGTCTTGAGAAATATACACGAAATAAAGTAAAAGGTATCAACTGAGTAACCAAAAATTTTTAGTTCGAGGAAAACAGTCGCTGGAAAATACGTGTACTGCTCGAATTAAAGGATAAGATAAACACAATAGTACCACACACATCCTATGTATGCTGTAAGATGATAACCAATTTTATAAAGAAACTCTTTGTGAGAAAACCAATGAACTACTATAGTAAATAAAAGGCAAAGAAAATTTGTAAAAAAGAAATGGTGGTGTAAATTAACCTTTTGATATTTGTGAAAATTAGAAAATAGGTTATTGAAAAGGTCATACCGAAAAGAATTTATCCCGGAACACCAATCGATTTACTAAAAATACCAATGATACAGCGTTAACGTCGAAGCACTTTTCTGACTGTAAAGCTTATCTGATAGTGAATATTCATTCCAACCACAATTTGGTTATTCTGAAATACAGACCGAAATTGAATAAAGTAAGGTAGCAGCACAGAAAAAAATAACTTACTGCAAAAATTCATAGACCGCTGAGGTCTGGAGAATCGTTGAATGTGGGGCTTAAGTAAATTAATGAAGGCAATTCAGCTGCGGACGAATCGAGCACATTAAAGAGAGAGGCAATTAAAGCAATTGAGAGGCACCGAGTGCAATGAATACAATAATAAAAATAAAGCAGGAAACATGGAATCAAAGACAGAATTTTTTTAGTGGATTGATGTGGAGAGTAAGTTAAACAATGTTGAAGAACGAAATAGACACTGCAGTTATTCTGACTAAGAAATTAATTAGAAAAAAAAATTCAATGAATAATTATTGATAGAGATGGTGAAAATATAGGAAAAGAAATGACTACAGTTACAACCTAAAGGAAGATCGGCTGGAATCTTTGGAGAGCTGCAGCGGCTTCATAGATACAGAGTGAATTTGCTCCGCTTACGATACTACAGCACGATGTTTCAATTGTCAGCATTTCTATCATTGCAAAACGGTACAGTAAAGATTTATATTATAATGAATAATTATATTAATAAGTACATTCATAAGATGTATAAAGTCCTTTATCTTCTTCTTCTTTATCTTGTGCTAACATTTTGGGGTCAGCTGCCTTTAATGAGTTTTAGTTGATTCCCACCTTACTGGTAAGCAAGCGCGACCTCGCCCAGACGTCTGGCTTGTAGGGTCGGTGAAGACCTACCGCCATGCCAAAAATAAAATTTT
Organism: Vandiemenella viatica; assembly: GCA_031002005.1. Taxonomy (NCBI): domain Eukaryota; kingdom Metazoa; phylum Arthropoda; class Insecta; order Orthoptera; family Morabidae; genus Vandiemenella; species Vandiemenella viatica. The sequence goes on from JARYHS010009186.1 coordinate 241,669,646, forward strand.
CTGGAAGTGCCAAGTTACGTAAGGGAATTTAGAAAGGAGTATTTTCGTAGTGATGAAATATTTCTATTCTGTAAATTATCTGAAATTAAAGTGACTTCAACAAAACGATTTAAAGTTCCCAATGGTGCAGCGAGTGCACGGAAACAAATTATGCTGTCTACAAGAAAGCGACACTACTGAATAAAATAAATGATGTATAATTAAGTATGTTTCTATGTGTAGCAAATTTAAATGTCTGGTCATATTTTGTAATTTTTAGGTTATATTTGCCCATTTTTAAGATTATATTTGCCTGCATCTTACTCTTTTTTTTATCATAAAGATCCGAACCCTATTCATTATGCACTGTAGATGCTGCTTGGTTTTAGAAGGTGATTGTTGTTTATGCTACTAAGTGGATGATATATGTGTTTTACGTCAAACATGAATAAAATTACCATCGGTTAGCCTTAACAAGAATGAAATAAGTTCAAGTAATTCACGTTCTATTACAATAATTTATTTTTATAATTACTTGAGTACAAACCTAATCTGATATTTTATGCAGACGTGTCAAAACTCCTTGGCTAAATTTTTATCTGCCGTGATTGGCATGGATCGATATCTATAGGGTGAGAAAGTAAGCCTACCTCTTTTCGGTACTGAATATTGCAGCATGCACGCTTACCGATAAAAGGCCCCTCTTCAGAGTTTCTAAAATTTATGGGAAGGAGAGGCAATGAAAAATATTTAGAACGAATAGAAAATGCTACAATAGCTTTGAGGTGCCAATTTTTTTTTTTTTGTCAGAACAATCAACAAATATTGGAAGAACTTGGTTTGATGCTACCAGTTAGAAAGCGGAACATATGCCATATGTCAAAAACCTGTTTTCAGAGAATAAAGTAACTCAGACATTAATATTAGAATTGATCAAGAAAAATTAGAGACATATTTTCAGCGATTATGGATGAGAAAAAAAAATCTTCGTGGATGTACTATTCGAAATTTTTTAAAATTTTCTTGAATAAAGTCTTAAAATTTATAGATAAAAAATTTATTAATGGTTTTAATAAAATGAGAAATTGATCAGGAACAAACAAGATTTATGATGTGAATGGGATAAGAGTACCGAATATCTTTACCAATATCCAACTGGAATACAAAGGAAGTGATTAAATGAAATTAAAATATTTTTCTATGAAGAACCTACGAAAGTTATGGAGAAAGAATCTTATGACGATGTTATTCTGCCAGTTGTAATAAGTAAGCATGGTGACTCAAAAACATTTTTACGAATTTTTTTCCCTTAAAATAAAACAAATAGCGACTAGTGCAGGAGAAATAACATTGTTAACTGTAGACTAATTGTTGTATAGGTAATAAAAACTTTTGCAGCGATTGTTAAAGAGAAGATTTGGCAGTTAAGATGCCAAAACGTTAACAAATTATCTAAGATACTTCAAATGTGAAGCCATTGAAGGTGCTCAGTATATGAAGCCTACATAATTCTGGGAGAAAAATATCAATTCGAATCCAGACATTTGTAATGAGCTAGAATCGCAACAGTTGGGAGGAGGGTGGAAAATGTTTTGACAGGAGGTGTTTTGTAATGAAGGACACTCCAAACTCACTAATTGATCCGTGTGTTTGTTCTGAGTTTCCACTGGTCCTTTAAAGGCAACTGGCCTATTCGGAGAAACAAATTTTATTTCGCTTTTTATGCGGGGAACTGCTGAGTGAAATGTTATCTCGGCTGCGGTTAAGTTCGCGTGACTGAGGCTCCCTGGGTCGGGCATTCAAATTATCTCTCGGAGCAAACTGCTTTGCGTGATGGAAGCCCAGTGCGGCGGATCAAAGCTTCCTCCCTACAAGAATACGCCGCACCGAGCAGGTTTCTTTGTCATATTTCAACGTTGTTTTAGGGCGGCTGCAGTCAGGCGGTGCTGGCGAAAATATGCGCCCTACTTGCAGCATGAATCAAGTAAATGAAGCAATGAACATAGCAGGAGCAACTTGTATTAAAAATGTCCCTCTACTTTGCCAAAAGTTAAGTAACCCATCTTCTTACTTTTTTGCTGTTCGTGGTGTGTTCTTACGAAAATAGTGTACAATTACTGTGCAACAAAATGAGAAACAAAACCGACAGGAATTCTTCTAAACCGAGTTAAAAGATCAGTGTTGTACCAAAATTCCAGCATAAATTCAAAGCCAAAAACTTAAATAAAAAAAAAAAATATCTTAACTTAAATGAATGGTATGTTATCATCGCTATTTGTAACGAGAGAATATAGAAACTGTTAATATTGTAAGTCTTACGTTTCTCACCATAACATGTAAAGAAACAGTCATTCAGTGGCATTTGTGGTTGAAAATGAGGGCTCAGATGTCTTCGAAACGTCCCACAAGTGTGACTTTTTTTACGCGGCTGGAAGCACGAGAATTTATTTACTGTGTTAATTCTGTTCTTAAGGATTCAAGGTGGCTTCAGTAATCCCCAATTATAATGGAAGGTAAGTCAAGACAAAGTCATTAACGGTTTACGCTAAAATTGAATAATTAATTTTGAGAAAAAAGATTGAGATCATTAGAGAAATTTTTTATGATGAATTTTTGTAGGTTTTCATAGTTTTTTTGATGTGTTTAGCGGCTTCGACAACCACAAAAACTTTGAAATTCTGTTGCTACTAATTACGTTCCAAGTTACACACAGCTTATTAGTTTTAAGCAGAATTCTGTGAGATACCCCGCTCGGTTCCTAAATCCTTGCAACAATTCTTTTCAGGAACGTGCTCCTGATTTCATTGGAGTCTTGTACACAAAGATATTTCTACGATATCAGTCAAAAAATCGAGTAAGTACAAGACAGGAGGAAACCACAAAGTGCATTTTTCTCCAGAAGGCAGATGTGATATTAATAAAGGAGGGCAGGGCAGTAGTGATATTGATTATTGACTGACGGCAAGCCACCTGCAGATGTTGTCATCAAAGATTGTAACCCATTGTAGCAATCAGAATTGTAGCACTTGGTCTGCCGAATTGAATTAAATAAGATGATATTCTTGGCTCAGTTTTCATTCACAGAGCGTTAGAGGGCGAACTTTCGCTGTGGACAATCGCGAATTGGTGAGTTTACCGCAATGACGGCTGGTGAGTGGTGCCATTGTAGCATGGCTGGGAAGAACTGCATTCTCCTTTGCCACCGGGAGAAGGACATACCTCGGCATGTGGTCTTGTGAGGCAAAAAATCTGCTTACTTGCCAAGTTATTGTCTTGTCTGGCATTTCTGCAAGATAATCTTCCCGCAGTCTTAGGCGGAAAGCAAGTACCAATAGTGCGGACGGAGCAGATCACGTGTCACTCCCCATCAGACCGCGCCGCGCCCCACCTGGTCAACGAAACACATGACGGATCAGACTACCCGACTAGCCAGGTGAACCGAGTTCTTTAGGTCTAAAACAGACGGCGTTTTGCGCCGCGCGGCGGTCGAGTCGACGCATAGTCCAATGTAATTAAATGGGGGGTACAGAAAGAATTAAATAAACATAGTGTATATGGGCGGAAAGATGGCACAAAACTAGAGATCTATATGGACGCATGCCTCTTTGGTGAGACCAACGGGAAAATAAATGAACCAGATGATTTAAAAAATTGTCTACGAAACGACAGTTCCATATATAACTACATTTTAATAATAATAATATTTCATTAAATTGCAATGGAGCGCACGCTCCTGTGGCAATTTCCCTACACAACTATCTTCCCCCTTTCCTGCACCCACCTACATTTGCCCTCTACAAATTTTAACTTTAAATTCTTTCAACGTTTTTGGTAAATTGTTCATCATTTCCATTTGCAGCTTATTCCAATACCTGACACCTTTACCTAAAAAGGTGAAGTTAAAATTATTATCTCCACAAATATCAAAACAAGACACAGTCATGAGGAAGAACATAACTGGAGAGTAATGTTAGCCTCCTACTCTTCGTTTTTTGGCAACTGAAATATCCCTCCAAGATTTGAAATTGCTTGCATATATTTTTCTCAGTTCTTTTCGAATTGCCGTCGAGTTTCTTGAATCCTTTCAGTGACGAAATCTTTGTTTTCACTTTCACGTACATTTACCCTGCTGAATTCTATTAACTAATCATATTTACGATTTTTTTTTAATTTTTATTTTTGTAGTCATTTGATTTAACCTTCCACAAACATAGAAAATTTTTATAAAGTTCTATAAATCCTTCCAAATTATCTCTTGACCACATTTTTCAAGATTTAGATTTTTATCTGTCAAAGCAGGGTAAAGTTAAATAAAGTCACCCAGAAATTGGAACCAACAACGAACTTGTACTGACGCATCAAGACTGCAGACCGACAATGCACGTGTAAACACAAGGCCCCGTTAGACCTGCGCGCCAGATGTGCGCATTCGGATCGCGCGCCAGGCTTCTCTGACCACCGAGCATTTACACGTAAAGGATTGATGCGCGCGTCTGGAGCGTACGCTCCAAAACCGTCGGAAAAACCGTGCGTGTAAACGGGCCTAATGCCGCGCGGCCCCGACTTACGCGCGGCGCCGCCTCGTCTGTTTTGAACTCGCGGCGTGGAGGCGGCGCGGCGACACAGCCAACTGAAGATGATAAATCAGAAATGGATTTTTCTCCCATTTTTGTATCATTACACTTTAGTGTACAAAAGTAAAACACTTAATATGCCATTACTTTAAACACACACAATGAAAATTCGAATTTAATTTTTTACTTTTCTTGAAATTATTTCCTGATTTCATATTATTTTAATAATACACCTTTTTAGACCTCCAAATTTAATATTTTTCTATTGATCCAGCACCGAAACTTTATCTTAACTTTTAACTTAATCTGTACTTTTGTACCGTAATGTACAGTCGGAGTGTCTGATCGTTTCCAAAGAATGTGGCAATCCTATTTTTTATTACTAGCGTTCTCACATTTTTAATTTTACTAGGGAAAAATGAATTGAGAAACACTGATGTTTTTTCTTGTGCTAAATAAATAAAGAATTCAAATTTAATTACTTTATTTTACTTTTCTAATAACTTCCTGATCTGATTTTATACCGGTACTTTTATACATTGAAATTTAATTGTGATCTATTGATCCAACAATGAATTTTATCTATACTTTAATCTTAATCGCATTATTAACTATAGTTTTGAATCTTAAAATACAGTTGGAATGGATGGTTAGCTCCAAGAAATGTGACGAGTTGCCATAATATGAACGATATAATAAATAAAATGATTTCTTCTTACCTTAAAGCAATGACCAATCTTTCTTCTGGAGGTATGCTGCTTCTCATCATGGTTGTTTTCTTTAAACAGCTCTTGTCTTACAGTGGTAAGCAACTTACTGAAAGAGGACTGAGACCTCCTCGTAAAGTTAAAAAAACTTTTCTTCATCCCTTTCCAATTGGGGCCACAGGGTATATATATTTAAAAAAAAAAAAAAAAAAAAAAAAACCTTTTTCACTCCGTTCTGATAGAATTGGATGAATCCAATAGCGCTTATATTTTCTTCTCCTGTTTCATCTTCCGGACAGCAACCATAGAAGCATTACATACTCGTCTTCTACAGGTATATCCATTGTTCTACAAACAACTGAGCTATACGCGACAAATAGCGAGTCCGCGTGAACAGTTGGGGCGGCCGCCGCTTCGACCGCCGCGCGGCGGGAAGTCGCTTCGTCTGTTTTAGGCCTTATACGGGTCGCGGGTCGCGGCTATATAAAAAGACGCAATTCTGCCCTAGAAGATGACCGCAGTAGGAAGGTCGAAACGTCATGACGCGGCGTCATCCGGACAGCCAAGATACAGATAGAACCATTTTCAGATGAGAACCAGGTGTTGGTAATAGCCTTGACTCTCTTCCGCGCTGTATCTTGTACGATGGAGTGGTAGAACTTGATCGATTGTGGGATAGAGCGGAAACACAGGCTCCTCTGACTGACTCAAATGTAACAGATAGCAGGAATTTGGTACCAAGCTTTAGAATTACAGCGGTGAATTCATTCAGACAGCTCACCGATTTGGCGCGGTTTCTTTGTGTGCGTAAATAAAGACATCTTTTACAAAAAAAGTGTTACTAAGCAATTTCATTAGCTTACACCACCCACTTAAATGCCCCGTTAATATTTACGGTACTAATTGGTGCTACGTCGTGGACTAGCTGAACAGACTAAGTGCTAACTACAAGGTCAATGCAATTTTGCGAAAGTTTTTTTGTTGAGTCCGGTCTAAAAACGGTGGAGATTGTCTCTCCGTCCTTAAGAAAAGACGGGTCTCTTTACACATCAATTGCATGCTACAATTCCATCCTTTTGTTCATATCTGAGTTACGGCAACCTAAGACCACTGCCTTTTATCGACACTGACAGGTAATTCATACACTCTCCATCTAACAAGTTTTCTTCAATAAATGTTTCCTGTAGCAAACAAAAACATTACGTTACAACTACATCATTTGTTTGGGGTCTGCCATTATTATTATTTGGTTACGAACACAAATATTGTTCTGAAAAACTAGCAGAGTTATTTCTTCTGAGAAATATAATTCGAAAAAGAACGGGGTAAAATCTAATGAATACGATTGAAATAGATAGAGTATAAATTGCAAAAATCTCACTCATATGTTTCTGCATATTTCCGTTTTAAGGTTTTACTCCATTTTCTGCTTCCCGATTGAATGCATCCTTACAGTCAATTAGATTTAAAACTTAATTCTAACCTTAGCAAGTTTGACGCAAAAAAAAATAGTTGATAGGTTGAAAACTAGGAGGTTTTTTTTTTTTTTTTAAATGTGTACCAACTTATTTCTGTCTATATTTTGTAAGTATAAATTGAAACAGATAAGTTTCACGTTGTCAGTTAATTGAATGAACGTTTGCATAAAAGAAAAACTGGAAAATGAAATTCCTAGATTCTTTTTTTTTTTTTTTTTTTTCCAGGTCGAAATATTGAATTGATTAAAGTTGCAGAGAGACGTATCAAAATGTGGATAATTGCAAGATCATGTAACAGAATTCAGAATTTTCTCCACTGCGTTAGCCGTAAAACTTCCTATTTCTTTTTTTATAGATGAAACTACCCAATGGCATTAGCGGGATTTCAATGTGCTGGTGTGCATTAAAGCAGTGAATCGTCCATCTTTTCATAATTCCATCGAGGTACATGTGATTCTTCTATATTTCTTTTATAAGATTAAAAGTTTTTCTTATCTGACTATAGTATATTAACATTTTAAAATATTGTAAGTAAGTGTATAAAACTTCATTGTTTAGTTCTATTTCAGTAATTGCATTGTGTAAATGTACAGAACGCAAGTTCAAAATAATATTTCGTGATGCCTACCGTTTTTATTTCAATTTTTGATCGGTAAACTGTTTAATTGCTGGCCGTAGAGATTGTTTCAATTACGTTTTGTAATTAATTCGTGAATCCCAGAGATAATTAATCTTCGAATTGCCTCCCGTTATTGGCAGTCTGTTTATTTAATTGGGACAATATATAATGCAAATTAGTAGGGCTACACCATAGCCGATATTCTTTACGCCCCCTCCCCTCCCCCAAAGCGATATTGTTATTTTTAAAACGCAGAACATTGGATATAATTATAATAATTCTTTAAATTATTATTAATTTTAACATTACTTCCTTGTTTTGTTGTGTCTAAACTAATTGATCAATTACATGCAGTCAAATATGCTTCTACTGAGTAACATTTTGATGGTCATGGTAATATCTAAATTTTTTACATAATAGATCATAATGATTAATCATTATTGAAGTTGAGATACAAACAACAAAAACTGATAATAGGACATTAAGGTGATTTTAGATTCTCTCGTGATTTACTTGGTTAGAGAAGTGTGGTTACTTGCACGTTATGAGTCATCACGCACTTGAACAAGCAATAAGGATCCTAGCAGGCAACATAGTATGTTTTGAACAAGAAATTTTCAGTTAATTGTCTCTCTCAACTGTCAGTTAATTGTCTATCTAATTATTTAGGATACCATCCGCAATTAGTTAGCTATTATGCAGTTTTTAAAAATACATCAGTAAATGATGGATATAGTATCTCACATTTTTGTAATATAGACACCGTTATCCAAATTTAATGAAACCAATTAAACTGCACATTGTTATAGGCGCAAATTCATTATAATTCCTTCATCCATGATTGATTAGTGCCATCATTTTTCAAATTTTTGCTGTAATTCTTTTAATGCAGTACAAATGTTTGATGAAAACGCTCTCAGGTTTTGAAGATAGCTGTTGGCGGATGGGCAGAAACAGTCAGTTCGGGAACAATATACAGCTCTTCTCTCTTTGTTTCTGGCTCACTCCAGAGAGGACAAAGCACAGATATCGGTGATTGCTTTGAGGGACCCTCGAAAAGAGAAATTCATTCAAGTGAGTGGCTGCTACGAAAAGTCAGCTGACTTCAAATCAGATCAACTCACAATCCAGGATTTCGCCAGTAGCATTCACGCTGACGGTCAGATCAGGTTAAATAATAGTTTTTAAGAAATAAATACAGAAATTCACCTTTATAATTTTTTTTATTATTGTTTAAACCTTACGAGTTTTATCTTCAGTTCAACAAAATAGATGATTCTTCTGTAGCAAACAAAGGAGGATAGTGACTCGAATAATCATTACTTTCGACATGATAATTCCACCTGTTGCACAATGATGTGCAGATTTATTATTTTTATTTACTTACACTGTAGAGTTTTCTTGCGATATCTGTTCATAATGTAGTTTTGTGAGATGAATCGCAATACTTCTAAGAGTAAAATCATACAGTTTACTGAAACTCCGCACGATGCGACGTTTGTCGTCCATGTTGACTTTACCCGACCACCGAACGTTCACAACTTCACACTAGCGCTCCTGTCTTCACCGTCGATGATAGGCTGTGGCTCGATCTTCGCTTTGACCTGCCTAGCCCTGATTTGACAGGGCCGAGTAGTGATAATGCTCTGATTGGATTACGTGAACAGTGATTTTGATCTTTGCCCTGACCTGAATTGATCGCTGGTACGTACGTTACTGACGGTTGACGGATAAAAACCGGGGAGTAGTCATTTTGTAGCGCCTTTAAGGGTTAGATGATAATATGGAAAGATAAAGTAAGGAGGTTGTGAAAATTTTTAAATTAATTTAATTGCGAAGGAGCACACGTTCCGATGGCAATTTTCCTACACGCCATTTTACCCATTTTATTTTACCGCATACTTTTTCCCTCTACTAATTTCAACTTTAAATTGTGTCAGCGTTTTTGGTAAATTATTCATAATTTTTCTTGGTAATTTACTTCAATCTCTGACCCCTTTACCTACGAAAGAAAATCTTCCCACTCCCTAGTGCCACAAATCGAATGCCATCTTTTCCCTTCCATGCAATTCTCTAAATTCTTTCATCAATATCTTACCACGCCTGAACCAAAATACGGCTTATACACTCCCATGACTACCTTCACCCTCTTTATGTCTTCCAATTAATCTCTGTTTTATGCCTCACAAACGAACCATTGGAACGCATAAATGAGCTACACCGGGACATAAACACACTACACAAAAACATCACCTTCACACTAGAAACAGAACACAATGGCCAATTAAATTTTCTAGACCTAACTATAGCAAAAAAACAAAACAAATACATATTTCAGATATACAGAAAACCCACATCAACAGACCAAATAATACACTCCTCATCAAACCATCCACACAACCACAAACAGGCTGCAATAAGACACATGCTGAACAGAATAAACAGAATATCCTTAACTAAACAAAATTACCAAAAAGAAATCAGTACCATAAAAGAAATAGCAAAGAACAATGGATACACAACACACATGGTTGATACATTAAACAGAAAGATAATGAATAGGATGGAAACAGCTAAAATAAATAACAACATCACCACACTACACCAAATCAGCAACCAAAGCACAAACACTTCAACAACAGTGACACCTCATATCACACAAACATCCAACAACAGGGAACACAATAAAAGGAAATGGTATACTATGACATATTCAAACAAGCACACACACAGGGTAACAAATATATTCAAAAAACAAGGGATAAACATTGCTCTCAAAATAGACAACTCAATACAAAAGCAAATCAGAACACAATCACAAACAAACAAATTCAATATCTCTGGCCTATACCAACTGACATGTCAGAACTGTGAGGCAGTTTACATCGGCCAAACAAGGAGACAATTCCAGACAAGATATAAAGAACACATGCGAGCCTTAAAGTACAGCAATCATTCAACTTTCGCCGAACACCTCTTAGATAATAATCATTTCCCTACAAATATAAATGTAGACATGAAAATCCTAACAACAAAAAACACAAAACACAATATTTTAACTCTGCAAGAAAATTATCAAATTCAAAAAGCAATAGTCTCGGGAAAACACGTACTTAATGACCATGTAAACTTAACCAACCAAACCTTGTTCAAGCTAATAAAAATCGAAACTGACGTAAAACAACATCAAATACACAAAACACCACCACAACAGTAATATAATACCACATTGCATCTCCACCATCCACCACACATGCACATTTAGATAAAACAAAGCAAAACACACACACACACAAATTCAATTAGGAAATTCAAACTCGCCGCTCACTACACTACCGATAGAGCACCGTCAGGAAAACAGCAGAACAGCAGAAGCGCACACATTAAGTTTGACAATGTCGTGCATAGAAAACTATGCCTGCTAGTCAAGTTCACGAGAGCAAATTATACCAGAATTGCAAACCAAGTGCAATAGTGTAAAAAACAACATGCTGGTTGAGGTCGCAGGCGAGCAACGACCACACCTCAATATGCAAATGTAAAATGTAAGTTACAATATAAAACCTATACAAGTATATTTATGTAAACAAAACGTCTTGCATGGTAATACAAAACTGATATATAAATTTTAGTAATCGAACTGATATATAAATATAAGTAATATTATGCTTCCTACATAAGAATAATTTGGTAAATGTAAAAAATCATTATATTCAAATGTCAATAACAAATCACATATTACAGCATAACTGTACGCTGACGATACCTCGACGAGAGGCGAAACGCGTCCGGAAAATAAAAACAATATCCAACAGTTGTAATGGCGTATTATTAAACAATAAATACTAATTTACTAAGCAACTGTAGAAGAAAAATGGCCTACAAGAATCAAATATTCAATCTAGTTCCTTCATAACCTTAGTTACTGATTGAAATCTGCGGTAATTTGCAGAGACAAATCCAGCAGCCCTTCTTTTCACACCCTCCAACTCCAGTCCCATACCACACTACCATATTCAAGCAATAGTCTGACCAAAGTTTTGAAACCCAATTTCCTTGCTTCTCCGGCGCATTCTATCGTCTCTATTTTCAACAAGCGAAATTTTGAAACTTTTTCTCACTACCTGTCCAATGCGTCTTGCCCACTCGAGCTTGTTACCAAATATTATGCCAAGGTATTTACATTTCAAGTCTTCAACAAACAATTCCTTCCTCACTTTTTAATCATAATCAACATTTAGTTTTGATCCATGAATCTAATAAGCTGACTTTTCTTTGCATTTATCTTCATCCCAAGTTGACCAACCCAGCTAGAAATCCTGTCCAGATCACCCTGCAGCTGTTTACAGTTTTCTGCCGTTTTTATCTTATTATATAACATTATGACATCTGAAAACATTTTACTTGTGATTATAAACAGCAACACAGTCATTCATTAGAATAACGAATAAAAATGGTCCCAATACGTTACACTGGGCACTCCCATGTTGAATTCCACTTCTTTTGATACTACATTTTCTATCCTATCTTTTAGATTTTTACCTTTTAAGAATTCTTCTACCCAGAAAGTTTCTTTTTCATCCATTCTAATAGTTTTTATCTTATTTAGCACCAAGTTATGGTTCACTCTGCCAAAAGTCTTTGTAAGATTTAGTGCTATACTATACGTTTGGCCTCCATAGTAAATTTTATACGAAATATCTTGCATATAGGCTACTAACTGATATTCGCATGAATATCCTTGCCTAAAGCTATGTAGCCGATTTGAATGACACCTGTTTTCCTAACAGACAGCTATGATATGGTTGCATATAAATCTCTCTATTAATTTATCTACCACTGATGTAAAACTGAGTGGCCTGTAATTTTCAACCTTATCCTTTATGAAGCGGTACTAATATCCCACTTTTTACAAGCAGGTTCTTACTATTTCTAAGCAATTTGAAATCAGTGAAAGAAGTATGGCACTGTTTGTATGAACTTCTCTACAGTGAAATAACAGAAATTATCACAACCGTATTAATAGACCACACACAATACGTATTACCGTTTCTTCCAATTTATTATGTGGAATGAGTTATTAGCTTGTTATTGTATCTACATTACAGTTTTATTTTTCCTGCTTGCAGTTACGTTTCTAATGAATTTTTAAATTCACGAAAATCTGATTCGGACCATTTGCAGTAAATTATTTAAAACTGCAATTTAGGAATTTCAGTACTTTGTCATTTTGTCATGTTACACATTTTTCACATGCTGTATGTGTGTCTACTTCACAAATACGTGACAGACGTTTGCGATCTCGGACCTATTTGCGTCAGTCCTCGGTTTTACTAGGTTTTAATTTTCATCTGTTAGTTTTATACATTTCGTTTAGATCGCTCCGTTTAAGAATTTTTTAATGTACTTTTATGTGGATTTTGTGCAAAAGAATCTTGGTGTTAAAATTTGTGAATAGATGTAAAATGAAGTAAAGATTTTCGTAACTGCTTTATTGCTTTTAAGGAAAAGCACAATAAAGCCGGTAATAAAAATGAGACGACATGGTTTCATGTTCTGTTCAGGTTTTAGAACAGGCTATGTTCTGAAGTTTATAGGAGTACTTAAAGCACAAGTGTACCACTAGAATTTTAATAGCTTTCCTTAACATCTTTGCTCTCTATTAAAATATGTAATTTCACATTAATGCTAAGAGTTATAGTTAATTCATAGACACGAAATAAATAAAAGTGCTATTTAGGATAGTAAGCCATTAAAAATTTAGTTGTGTAAGATGCGTATCGCGTCTTGCAGTTATAAATTAATCGCTTCCTAATACCAATCAGAGTACCGAGTAAATATTATTAGTCATCGGAGCCAACTGCTCATTTCGTATTTGACAGATCGTATTTAGGGTAAAAGCAGAGACGTGTTGGTGGCATGATATAGCCAAAGTTGTGATGCCGTTAATATTACAATTAATTCTCTGTTGATCGCAAATGTTTGTTTCGTCCAGAAAAACGTAGACACTGTATAAAATTTCAATTCAAAGAAATCAATAGACCTTCAACATCTAGGTTCGTCTGAAAACGTTTTGATGGATTTCAGTTCAATATCTTCACTTCCGTCTGTCTATATACGTCTGTTTAGCTTTCTGCTTTCGTGGGTGCAGTATTATTTAAGGGAGTTAATTAAAAACAATCATGACTTTTCGTTACTGCCTGGTAAATACGTTTGTGTTTATATTTTAGATAATTTACGGAGATCTTTTTGTTCCGACATGCTGTTGTATAAATCTTCTAGTGACTTGTTAGTCCATTACGTCCGTTTTATACATCAATAAACGTTTTATGCTAAAAACAAATTACTTGATATTGTTGAATTTAATGTAGATGTTCTAGTAACATCCGATACGATATTTTAGCAGTTTATTTTTAGATTTCAGTCATAATAATGAACTGGATTCAATAACAGTAGAGGATCTATTTCATATATGCTAGTGTGTAGTTCCTGAAGTTGTTACCTGCTGGAAAAGTTGTTTTCATGATAACAGCATACCTGAAAGTTTCACAGAACTCTCGACGCCTGTCACAAATACTAAAACTCACATGAAATTTTAATTCTCTTTGTCAAATAGCTGAAGACTGAACAGTTTCTCAGTAAAGAAACGTCTTCTTCTTCATACATTTGCTTGTCAGTCCGGCTTCGTAGTCGGAATTTTATTGATTTGGAAAGAAAAAACGAGGACAAAATCCGTTATTTTTTTCCGCAGTGTGACGCAATTCAGATGTGCATATGTTTCATGGCGTCTAGTGTTGGTTAAAGAAGACACCTGAGATTCTAAGTTCTCTATATACATATCCAGTGAAACATAGTTAACCAAATATATTTTATTTTGAATTGTAGATATAGTTACTATCTGACGTTGAGATTAATTATTTAGAAAAATGTTTTTTTTATCTTATGTCTTTAAACGAGCAATTCTTATATATGTATATATATATATATATATATATATATATATATATTTGGGATCTCGATTTGGAAGAAATTTCATATTTAGATAAGGTTTCGTTTTTTTTAAGTTCATCTAAACAGTTGTCTTTCCTACAAAAACGGGATTTTACAAAAAAAAAAAAAAAAAAAAAAAAAAAAAAAAAAAAAAAAAAAAGAAAAAAAAAAAAAAAAAAAAGAAAGAAAAAAAAAAAAAAAGAAGCTATTCTTGAATTTGGTATCTCGGAAACGGCACTAACGCGATTTCGTAAACATTTTAGGTACCAGTAAGCTGGGCTCTGGGCTGATGTTGGTCAAGTTATCTTTGGTTAAAGCATGGAAATCTTATTTATTTAAACAAATAATTTTTATACAATAGCTGGCCAGTGCGAATAGTATCGTGATCAGTCACGGAATGGTAATATAATAATGTGAAGATAAGTATTTATTAATAAAGGTATTTTATTTTGAAGATTAGTGATAAATATAACTTTTACTGTAAAAAGTCGTTATCATTAAATACTACATGTTTAATTGTAAAACATTTAAAATGTAGATGTTTAAAAAATATTGGCTCAATCAGATGTCCTTTTATTAATCTTCTTTACTTTACAAAATTTCTTTGGAAAGAACACTAGCAGTTATAATGTGATCATCGTTGACTTTTTGACCGTATGTGTCTTTAAAACAAATGAATCTGTAAAATCGCACGGGTGTCCATGCGAAAAAGCAGGTTTTGATTAATACAGTCCTGCCTTCGGAAGTGTCTGACCTGGTGATTCATTAATGTTCATAACGAAGGTTACTTCTATTGGGAATTATTTTATTATCTTTTGGGAAGGTACGGTTGATCGGAAGAGGTTAGAGAGAGGTGTGAGCTTAGTTTTTACGGAGTGAATGATTTTGACACTGATGATGTATTT
The DNA here is from genome assembly GCA_031002005.1 of Vandiemenella viatica. NCBI lineage: Eukaryota > Metazoa > Arthropoda > Insecta > Orthoptera > Morabidae > Vandiemenella > Vandiemenella viatica. The sequence goes on from JARYHS010009186.1 coordinate 241,684,898, forward strand.
CTCTAAGTGAATTACCACTAATCGTGAACCATTAATCAATCCCTGATTGGCGTTAAGATTTTCATTTAACATAATAACAGCATTTTTCTTTAAAAGAAATTAATGAGGTGGTGAACCAGACAATTTCTGAAATGCCTCTAGCGATTTGGATGAAATTTCGAGTGTAGATAATGTTTTTCTTTTCAAGTTTGTAATACGATTTTACAAAAAATAGCGATTCTTGCATTTGGTATCTCGGAAACTGCTCTAAACTCGTCTCGTAGAAGTTTCAGGTACCAGTAAGACTATTAGAAGCTTCCTTTTGGTTAGAGCAAGGAACTGTGTACTTCAAAATACCTAGGAAGCCTTCAAGAAAAACGTTCAACATCAATCAAAACTTACTCAAAATTCTGCATATTGAACATTCTGAGCGAGGATCGGTCACCCAGGTACTAATGGACGTTATCTCGACTGACCAAGAGCATATTTGAGAATTTTCAGATCTCCTGAAACACTGTTGTAACTGATCGTTTTATTTTTAGAAGTAAAACTGATTAAATCTTTCTCATCATCGAGCAACAGTTCTTCCTTGACCGCGAAGCAGTTATTGTTCCCTAAATATGTTACACCTGAAATTTGTACTCTTTCTGTATTCGCCTTGATACACTCCCATCCACACCAATTTTATAGGATTTTTCCACATATATTCCATTTTCACTCAGTCAAGCGGCTCCTCAATATTAGTGAACATTATGATCATTTATTCTGTATATCAGTTGTTGAGAAGATAATGCCAATGAAACTGCTTTTTCTTTTCTTTATTGTCATAAGGGTTTCACCTCCCATCGAAGCATCGCCAGCGAGAAATCTGTGTTAAAATTTATATTCATAAACTTATTAAATTATATTTTACCCATTTCTATACAAGTAATATTTTCTGGTTGTTACATAAACTTTAATTTAATAAGTTCATAAAAATTATGTGTAAATTTTAACGGAGATTCGTCGCTGATGAAGCCTCGATGAGAAGTGAACGGCGATACACAACATAAGAAAACAGCAGCGTTGGCATTATCTATTGGCAACTTGTTAACTAATCAACTGCGGAAAAAAAGATCTGCAACAAAATATATTCTCTGTATATTCTCACACAACAGTCTCATTGTAAAAATTCATCTATTACATTCTTTTGTGCCATAATATTGCGTAGCTGTCCATTGTATACTCTTTTTTGTCTGTTAAAAAAATTCTGTTCGAAGTATTAATGTTATTTCGCTATAATTTTTGCTCTGCGTTCCAGAAGCACCGCAGGATTTCACATTTCAAAAGAACCGTTCGTCGTCATACAGCTTCTACTTTGTGACAAAGTCAGTACGTTCCGCAGCCAGCGACAGAACACACAGCAATATCCGCCCAAAGCAGTCCTGTGTGGACGCCGGTGCGCTAGTCGTTTCCCTGAGAAGCAGGTAGACTGACAGCACCACAACTCATACGGCGCTCTAACCGCTTTGTACGGCATTTGAAACTGGGACTGACGATGAAACGTGTATAATCACATATATGGTCCCGAGCCAAGCAACATAGCTTTTCATTCATATTATTTGTCACAGTTAAAATAAGGTACAGAACACACAACAGCATGTGAATACTTATTTGCGTTATTTAATTATCTGCGAATGTAATTTGCGATAGTCTCACAAGAGAAAAGGGGGCGTCCGTTAAGTACGTGAGGTGAAATAGGTGGAGGTAGGAGGTCAGTGGAAACCTCATTAAGGGGCGGAGGGGGGGGGGGAGTTGACAGAAATCTCACGTCATCTTTTTAATTTCTTGAAGGACAGCAGAGCTGATGATAAAAGTTTTATACTTACTGACAGGTGTCGCACAATCTTATTCCTTTTTTTTAAATTTAGCTTTACGCCTCGTCTAGGTCGTGGTCGAGGTCGAATCGAGGTCGAGGTCAAGGTCGAGTTCTAGGTCGAGGTCGTGGTGGAGGTCGTGGTCGTGGTCGTGGTCGTAGTCGTGGTCGAGGTCGAGGTCGAGGTCGAGGTCGTGGTCGTGGTAGAGGTAATAGTCGAGGTCGTGGTCGTGGTCGAGGTTGAGGTCATGGTCATGGTCGAGATCGTGGTCGAGGTCGAGATCGTGGTCGAGGTTGAGGTCGAAATCGACTTCGAGGTCGTGATCGAGGTAGTGTTCTATTTCGAGGTCGAGGTCGTGGTCAAGGTCGAGGTCGTGGTCAAATTCGACGTCATTATAGGCGGAAGAGGACTGGGGGAAAGGAACGGGAATAAATTCGGTCATGGCCTTTTTGAAATAATCAACCCGGTATTCTGCAGCGATTTCGGGAAACCATGAAGAACCGAATTCTGGAAGGCCGGACGGAGATTCGAACCTACGACTTCTCGAATGTGAGGCCAGAGCGTTATTGCTCACCCACCATAATCGGTCCATACTATGTAATAGTGGGTAAGTGAAGTGCTGCTTGTAAAATGTAACCATGTTCTGTGTTTTATAAGTGTATTTTTTTTGTCTTTTGAATGTTTAGTTTATGAGGCGGAGATAGGGAACTTGATGGCTAGCCGGTGCGCGAGGACTTGGGCTTGTGCCTGGAAACGTTTTACCTTTCTAATCCAGTGTGCAGTGTGCTCTCAGCATTCTGAACCAAACTGGCCGGTAATAATAATATGTAATGACTAACTATTAATAGTTTTGACGATTATAATCAAACAACATATATATAGACTTATCTGTCCCTATATTTCAATTTTCAGCCATCACTACCCAGCGCAGACCACTAGTGTTTGTGTGTGGTAGTAGCGTGGAGTTTCCCGTCGTGCACAACGTTGGCCGAATTACGGTAGCTGTATGGGTGTGGAAGATATGGTGGTTGAAAGTGGTTGACCTGGGGCACTTTCATATTTCGACCAAAGATGTGTGTGTCCTAGTATTTCACTTTTCAGCCAAAACTACATAGCGCAGAACACAGGCGTTTGTGTGTGGTAGTAGCGTGGAATCACACATCGTGCACAACGTTGGCCGAATGTCGGTAACTGTGGGGGTATGGGAGATAGGGTGGTTGAAATCGGTCGATAAGTGACATTTTCGTATTTCGACCAAAGACATGTGTGTCCCTATATTTCACTTTGCTGATACAACTACGTAGCGCAGACCACTGGTGCTTGTATTTTCATATAATTTACCCACATCATATCTGACGATTCTTAGGTAGAAAATAAAAATTAAGCGAAAACACACTCAAAGAAAAGAATTTCGAACTTGGCGGTATCATGTAATACCACTTGGGAGAGTTGACGCATTTTTTATTGTGTTGCAGAGTATCGATCCCAAAGTTATGTGCAGTGTTTGGTAACCCTGAATCGTTGCCTTGGATTGCACGCGTATTACTCTTAGTGGTAGCGCTGCAGTTTCTCAAGTTAATGCGTATCTTTATGGTTTGTCGGTGCAGCGGCGCCAAATCCTGGTAACGTATTGCCCAGCCTGACTTTAAGCTGGTGTAGGCTCTCTGCCACCTGCACTGCGTGAGAGCCACTACAAAGGAGGATTACAGTACGCCGCGCACCTGCTTGCAGGTGTGCCAACATCGTTCACTGTGCAAATTAACGCGCCAGGTAATCTGTACTGAAAACAGTCATCGTACTCCACCGAATTCCGTTGTGACATACAGCTGGTTTTCAGATCTTTGTATTGAAGTTGGAAATGGGTAGGTTCCGAATTCTTTTTGTAAATGAGTAAAATTGAAGCATTTGAAATGTGGTGCTACAGAAGAATGCTGAAAATAAAGTGGACTGACAAAGTAAAAAATGAACGAGTTTTGGAAATGATGGGGGAGGAAAGAAGTTTGTGCAAGAAGCTTTCAGAAAGAAGAGACAGGCTGGTAGGTCATATTTTGAGACATGCTGGATTGGTTAATTTGCTGGTGGAGGGAACAGTCGAAGGTAAGAACTGTAGAGGAAGACAGAGATTGGAATATGTGAAGCAGATAATTGAGGACGTGGGTTGCAAGGGGTATGTAGAGATGAAGAGGTTAGCACACAATAGATAGAAAGAGATGGAGGATTGCATCAAACCAGTTAAAAGACTAATGAAAAAAAAAAAAAAAAAAAAAGGAAAATAATATTTGAATGATTTGTGTCTAAAACTGGTGCGTGTGATGTTTAGCTGACACTTCTTGTGACACATGTTGTCAACACTCGTTACTGTTTCACAGCAGCGTCTGATAACAAACATTCTTACTATTTATTAAATCAGCAAGCCGTCTTAAACGCTTGCAGATCGTAATGAAATTAAAGGAGTGTTATATGATAATCTGAAACTATTATATTTAGCTGTCCTTTCATTTACACATAGGCTCACTGATCGATATTTAAATTTATCAGAAGATTCCAACGCACGATAAAATAAAAATATTCGTTACACCAACAGATAATTTTCTAGCCGTTACTTTCTCAATTATATCGCTCAGAAATATTCTTTGTCTGTTACGCAAACAGTCCTAAAAAGTTCCCTATATCAATTTGCATAAAATTCAAGCTCTATACATATCTCCTTGAATAATTAGATACGAGTTGCGCAACATCCACATTGGTCTTCCATTATTTAATCTCTCTTCATGTATCTTTTTCGCACAAAATAACGCATCTGACTATCTTCACACCTCAAAACAACCAATGTAAACATTGCACCATGCATAAATACAAGTACTCCAAAAATTAAAAATTTCCCCCAATAAAGCACTAACATACGACGCTCAGGTAACATTACAATCTGATCAAATAAAGCATTACAAAATTCCAAACACTCTCTTGGAAATCACCTTGAATAAGTGAATATATTTGTGATAGTAAAATTTCGTAGATCACCTTATTTACAAATTTCAACCACTACAAGATGATACCTGTCGAAATACTAGACTAGATGTCTATTAATTATTTTCGAGTACTGTGGATATTGGTTGCTTTACCAAGGTAAGCCAATCGTTGGAGGACTGTATTAAAATCAGATCGATGAACTTCAAAACAGATTAAAATCTGCGATAGGATTTAGTAAATTCAGGAAGTAAGATAGAAGGTTAATGGTGACCAAACCATAAATGCTGCATGACGGTAGGTGTAGACTGCATATATTGGAAGGTTGTATGATATCGCGTCATCCCGGTGTAGACAATTTTGAATAATGTTTTACCATAACATCACGAGTCTGATGCAGAATTAGTTATGCTGAGAAATCGACTCCACGTTAACATCGATGTTTCTTTTTTGATATGTTTCCTCATCAAAGCTGGATACAACGCAGTATTGTATTTCGCAGAAGTTATATAATCCTGAGTGGGCGATGTTTTTCTGCTACTGTATTAAGGCTAAACGCCTGATAATTCCACTGTTCGCGCAGGAGATTAGGATAACTGTTCAAATGAGTGCAGTCAGGGCGTCTCGGAGGATTTAACTCCCTCTGGGTGAAGCAGATAAAATACGGAGTGGCACCACGTTTATTCAGGTATGTACTTTGCTGAGCTCATCTCTTACGTTTCTCAATCCGCTAGCTGCCTACTCTCAGCTTTTTCATTTGTACGTGAACGAGAATAACAAGCTAAGGGTGTAGAAAGGGCCTCGGGACAACGTTTTGTTTGAAAGCTTCAAAAGCCATATAGAAGACAGTTCAGTTACAGAAAAACAGTTATCGGTAGACACACAGTAATGATGGAAAAGTATAAATAAAACAGTAACATTACTATTGCAGGTGCTGATCAAATATGAAGAATTTTTATTTTGTAAGCTTCAGAAGTGAAATGGAAGCGAGTTCAGTTCCTGGAAAATAGATATCTATAGACACACAGAAAAGATGGAAAAACATAATTAAAACAGTAACTTTGATATTGAAGGGGTCGATCAAATATTGAACAGATTTTTTTTTTTTTTAAAGCTTCAAAAGTAAAATGGAAGTCGGTTAAGTTACTGGAAAACAGTTATCGGTAGGCACACGGTAATTATGGAAAAACATAAATAAAACAGTAACTTTGTTATAGCAAGAGTCGAATAAATATGAATAATTCACCTTCGCATCATCACATTTTTAAATTCGCATTTGGCACTTCCGAGGTAATATCACTGGACGTTCAGATGGATTTTACTCCCATCAGTCTTCCGTCTAATGTGACACTGAGAGCATCTCTCATCGTCGCAGTGCTCTAGCTATACGACACCGTGGCTGCTAGTGTTAATACTCTCTCCCGGAGTAGCCATTAAGTCAGCTGTCTCCCTAGATTATTACCATGGCACTTACCTGTTACTGTCGCCTCAGAGGAAATATGACCCTCGGAGCGTGCATTGTTTGGAGTAATACGGATTTGAGCGATCACAGTACAATGGATATCAATTGACAGTAATATTACGTTGAAGTATGACATAATTAGTAAAAATAACTGAATTCAAGAAAAAAATTTCTTGGTACTTGAAAGTGCATCATAGATATCATCTTCAATCTTTGGATGGCTTGGTTGATGGAAGTAATGCTTGCACTTCACAAGTGTTACTGTCTCAAGTATTCCTCCTGGTACACTTTGATTGTCCGTCTATCTTCGTTCCATCATCGAGTAGTTGATTAACATCCTGTTATTGACCTTAAATTTTCCAACCTTGCTGTAGGTATGAAAAGTAGTGCATGGAAGGGAAAAGATGACCATCACCACAATCTGGCACTCGATTTCAGGAACAAGGGTGTAGGAAGATTCTATTTTTTAGGTAAGGGTGTCAGGGATTGGAATAAGTTACCAAGAGAAATGATGAATAGTTTGCCAAAAACGTTGAAAGAATTTAAAGTTAAAATTTGTAAAGGGTAAATGTAGGTAAATGCAGAAAAGGGGGAAGATGGTTGTTTAGGGAAATTACCACAGAAGCAAGCGATGCATTGCAATTTAATTTAATTTATGACAGTTGTGATGCATCAGGTTACATGTATCTATTGACAGTAATAGTTACTGAGATAACAACTGAACCAGTCGAAACTGCGGTGTATTTTAATATTCTAGTTATTACATTTATATTATTCTTTTACTAACTAAAAACGTTTTCCTAAAAACGGTATAACATACATCGTATTCCACCTTCAACATGTTAACATAACATCAACTTTTTCTTTTGGTTAAAATTAATTTGTACTATCTTTCATGTATCTTTTGACTTTTTAAGATGTATTTGTAAATAAGGCTACCGAAGATCAAAATTAAACAAAATTTAGTCTTTATCTGTCCGATTTTTTTTATGACCTAGACAAAATTTAATCTGAATGTTTTTGTTTTAAATGTCTTCATTTACGCCTCGTTGCTTAGAACATTTAGAACTGTTCTCAAATTTACTTTTGATGATTGTTTGCAGTTGTTATTTTGTTGTCAGAAGCTCAATAGCAATGTTTGCAGTGAAGTATTGTAAAAGGTCTGACTAATGTCGATAACATTTAGAATAATCACTTATAAGAAAGATCGGTACATAGGTAACATAATTCGCATTTACGATCAGGTTTTCATCTAAATTATTATTTCCCAGTTTGGGTTCCACATTTATTTAACATAAAAAGTAAATTAAATTCCAGGTAGGAAGTAGTAATCCAATTTTCACGAATAAAAATTCGCATATATGACGCAAACGAACTATTGTTAAGTAATAACCTTTAGTCAGTGGAGAAAATCACAGTGTAGAGATCACGAATTAGATGAATGATGTTCTTTGCTTACCACTTCACTGATACTTTAATTTTCAAGTTCACTCCTTCGGATTTCGTATTCTAGGCTGAATGGAAGTATGTGTGACGACCATTATTTGGTGATGTTACAAGATCTTCTCACAATGACTTCTTTCACTTTACAGGAGATTAATGGGCACAGATGTGCAAAAATACTCTGGTACGTGGCGGTCAAATATGTCGTAATTTATGTTTAATTAGAATCCGGACTGAATAGATAAAATCAGTTTTTAATTTTAACCCTGGAGCGGAATTTTTAATTCACAGACCAGTTTCCCAACTAATCAGATAAAAAAAATATATGGAATCCATGCTGATAAACACGAAATTAAATAAAAATCTGCTGGCTGTGATACTTTTTATGCTAACGATATTCAGACATTTTTGTTACTGCACTGATTGAACGCTTTGCTCACCGTCTATTTCACCCCTCGCTGATTTAAAATGCTTCAGGAGTTATTGACGGGGATCGATGTTTGCTGAACTGATCTGATTTGCGGGGCTTCGTCGATTGAAATCGCTCTACACAAATCAAAAATTCTACTGCAGGAGCTGACAGCTGAATCCCGCGGTGCGATAGCTAAAAGCTTCAGTCACGCTTCGCGTCCCGACTTACCGCACGCCAGGGTCCATTAGCTTCTACTCAGTGACCTTAATTCAGTAATCACCTGCACAGCTGTCGCGGAGTCGCATTCACGAAATGTCTTCTCTTTCGAAATCAGAAGCAGAAACTCGGTTCAGAGGTTGCAGTAACATTCAAAAAATCCACGCCACTTGTTCTGGATTTGTATTTATTTGCCTGGTATGATCTAGGTTGATTTTCCCACATAGTAAATAATGAAGTTCCTAACAGAGGACAGTTTTCTTTTCCTTTTCCTATACGTATTTGAACGACTAAACCCTCGTGTAACAGAAAAGAGATAGGGTGGGGTTGATTTATTACTCCAGTATTTTTAGCCAATATATCAGGAACATGTATACCAAGTCTCATCAAAATAACAACAGCCATTCGTGCAACAAGAAAAACAATGATTTTTTGCAGGAAATGTGGAAAAGACAGAATCGTTCAACAATAAATTACAAAAATACTGTAAATGCCAACACTAAGGGTTTTAAAAAGTTCACTTTCATGTTTAAACCCATCAGATATGCATTACCTACTACTAACAGTGAATATAATTTCACTTCCAAACATCAGAGATTGTAGCTGTGTGGCCTGAGATCGAAGTTTCAAGAAGCAAAGGAGCTATGTGAAGGTTCTATCCCAAAGATTTTAAATAGTTCACTATCATGTTTAAGCCCATCAAATAAGCTTTATTTACTACAAACTGGGATTATATTTTCTCTTCTAAATATCAGAGATTGTAGTTGTGCGGCCGGAGATCGTGGCTTCAAGAAGCAAGGAAGTTCTCCGAAGGTTTTTCCATTATTTTATTAAGATTAATGTACATATTTTCCTCTTCGCATACAATACAACCTTCTATAGGGTTTAAAGACAAAAAAAAGGGGGGAAGGAAACGTTACGTGCGATAATATGTGTTTTTTTTTTTTTTTTTTTTTTTTTTTTTTTTTTTTTTTTTTTTTTTTACGAAGTACGTCGTTTTCATCTAGTTGATATTTTATCTTTGGTGTTCCACGCTATACGTTCATATTTAACTTACTGTTCTGCGTTATGTTACGTTGAAGCCTAAGATATACCAAACGATTCAATTCTGATTCTAATCTTCAAAACGGCGAATACGCCATCGAAATCTGCGCAGTAGTCTTTTTTTTAGTTTTTCTGTGAACCAATATACACGGTTTTCGTTTTATAGATATGGATTTCCTTTTAAACTTTGATACAACACGTTGAGATTAAACTATTTGCTTGAAGGGAAAATAAATCATTATTTGCTAATAAAACAATATAAAATCTTACAGTAAATTATTTTCTTCTTAGTAACGCCTTGCTCGTGACGGAGTGTAGGCGGTTACAATTTGGGGGGGGGGGGGTTTTACCCCTCCATGGCAAAGTCTGGGAACATGAATTATGGTGGTTTTCCGTCGCCTTTCCCAGTGCGACAGTGTTATTATAAGTGTAGATTACTATGATAGTGTGTATGTCCAGTGTAGAGTGTTGTTTCTATTGTGGATGAGACAAGAGAGATGGGATAAGGTGAAACCAGGCGCCGACCCATTCAGGCCTACTCTTCCGAAAGTATCCAAGAGCCGCCAGGCTTAAGGACCCATTGTGACGAATTACCATCAGCAGTGCCGTATGCCCTTACTCCCTACGTACTGCGGAGACCTTTGAGATTTGACTCAGGATTTTGGTGCAGAATTTGGTGACTAGGGATTGGGCACCACCGCCTCTCCTACATTGCTGGCCAAATTTATTCCACAACCAGGACTCAAACCAGTTAGCCCGGTGCCAGCCATATGAGCCTACGGGTCGTTATAATTTCACAGTTAACTTAACTTAATTCACTACCGGAAGGTTGGTTGGAATATCCAAAACGAGGCGTATTAAACCCTTATGTCATAGCTAGGATGCAAAATCATTTTTTTTTACGTCTTTTCATTGTCGAAGTCATTAGAGGCAAGCGAGAATATGGCGACAAGAAATGTGGATCAGAAGCAGACTTGGTCTTTCGAACGAACCATTTCAAGAAGCTATGAAAACTGACATCTAACATATATGGCCGGGTGCCGCATTGAACCCGTGTCTATCCGAATCGATTTCAATAGCAGTTTTGTGTTCAAATATCTTACGCGGAAGAGGAATGATATTAAAATTACAATTCCCGTGGACCAATTGGAAGGCGTAATTCGCTTAAAATAGTGTACAATTGTGGAAGTGGTATCGACTTGACTTTCACGTTCTGCAAAGATTCTACAAGTTTGTTGGGAATAACAAAAACAGCTGCGAAATTGTGAGCGCCTAATCTTTAATTAACCCTACCTGTTGGTTCAGTTGGTTGCGGCAGCTTGACGGTGTACGGCGCTGACACGGGGTTAGCTGGTACCAGTGATGCTGGTAGAGGAGATATTCATCACGAGAACTTGCATGCAGATTAGGAGAGGTGATAGTACACAGTTCCTAATCACCTGATTGTGCACCAGTGCCCTGGATTAAATCCCAAACCTCTCCGAGGTGCGGGAATACGACACTATTGACTGTGATTCGTCCGTTTAGTGGGGATGTTAAACATGGCTGCACGTGTCTTTTGGAAGAGTAGTATAACGTCTCTCAGACCCAGACCTTTAATAAAATTATATTTAAAGAATTATTTGTAGGAAGCTGGGAGTTGAGTGAATATGGTTTTGTATATGCATTTATGTAAATGGACTTTGTTTTATAGAAAGAAACTATGTAAATACTATTTAATATGTTCCAGTACAGTACTATGCATGAGACAGTGGTTACAATTTTGTAATTCTAAGTATTGAGGTGAGCTACGGTGTTTAGAGGACAATTTGCGACAGTTTGCACTGATTTTTGTGGATACTTTTGTGGTAAATATCTTTAATTTTGTTTCAGTGTATGTTATAATGATTGTAAATGATTTTGTATTAATTCATCTCTCGGCAACTGACAGGTGCCACAAATGCGGCAACACAGACACCCTTCTACACCGCTTCTCGTGCGGCGAAACGCAACGCATTTGGATATGGCTGAAATACAAGTTAGCACAACTGGACGGAACTCCGCGTGCCGAAGGCCGCCGGTTCGAATCCGGCCGCGGGCATGGATGTTAAGTGTTGTGTGTCTGTGTGAATGTCCTGTCTGTCCTGTGGCGTCCATACATTGGAAAAAAATACACATTGAGCTGGCTGTATGGCCTCCGTTGCCGAATGCCATTAATAAAAAAAAAAAAAAAAAAAAAAAAAAAAAAAAAAAAAAAAAAAACTGGACGGAACCACAATTTCTATACAGGAAGTCGTCAGGCCGGATAAGATCCACAAATCGGCATCGAAACAAAACTCCGCAACATGGTTGGTGGGCCATACAGTACTATACGTTTGTCAACAGCAAGACAGAGGATACAGCGATTACATTTCCTTCATGGAGAGAGAGTTCATGAAGGCGAACATTTCTCCCCGTTACGTCATCTCATACGGCAACATATTGCAGTCCATCGTAACGGGCGGATATCCAAGCATCCCGTAACAACACACGCAGGGGCGCCAATCTGGCAGAGGGCCGCAGGAAAAGGCATCATTCACAATATTTTACGATTATATTGTAGTTTGTAAAAGTATTTTGAAATGTTTGTAAAAGTATTTGAAAAACATAGTTTATTGGCCATCATTCCGCAGTTGCTTAACAATAAATTTTAAATGAAAAATCCGTCTTTTAGCAACTGATTTTTTTTTATTATCTCTCAGACGCGTTTCGCCTCCTCTGAATGGGGCATCGTCAGTGAGAATTCTCACTGACGATGCCCCATTCAGAGGAGGCGATACGCATCTGAGAGATAATAAAAAACCAGTTGCTAAAAGACGGATTTTTCATTTAAAATGTATTTGAAAAAGTAATAATAATAATAAAAAAGATTTTAATTGTGTAAGTATTGTTAAAATGCCAGAAACGTCGCTCGGAAGTCATTGAATTATTCTGGAATTTTCTGTAAAACTTATATAAGTGATCGGCAGAAACGAGTTTTCAGTAGTAGTAGTAGTGTAGAAAATATTCACAGCATTGATTTATCTTCGAAAGTTAATTGAGTTATAAACACTGGAGCATTTGTTTACATTTGCACCTAATATCTTTGGAGTTCGATGTCTTGAAGAAAAATAAACCACCTTGAATCTGAATCTTCTTGGACTAGTTATTTCATTTAAAACGAGATACTTATCAGTATGCCTGACTGGGCCAGCCCTGGGTTTCACCCTCCCTCTTCTTTCATCTCTCATCCACAACACAAATAACACTGAATTTGTAAGTTGCAAGGTCACAGAATGTCAAGACAAATATACGAGATCTTTGGCGAATAAAGAACAGTTTAAAAAAGTTTGAAGAAAAGGTTTTGTTGGAAGAGGATGAGTTGGGTTTCAAGAGAAAATGTATTGAGAGAAGAGGTGAAAGAGAAAGGCTTGATGGAGAAGCTGCGAAGAATCTTAGCGGGAATAGTAATATTAAAATATTAGTCTGAGGGCAGAGAAATTAGAGTAACGATAAAGATAATGAAATATGAATTTGTAATTGATAATTGGTTATTATGTGGAAAATAAAAGATATAAGATGATGTTTTATTTAATATTGAGATTGTAATAAAGACAAAGGAATTGATTTTTAATGTTCGTGTGGTATGATTTTGTTAATACTGATTTGATTACAGCATGAGTATTGAAATAAATTCAGCGACGGACAAAGAGGGATAAATGAAATTCCTATGTACTGGTCTGACGCTGGAAACATAAGTAAAAGTATTTTAACTAAGAGGATAAAATATATTTTCATATTTCCAAAAATGAAGAACCTTACATCATGCTTTGCAATATGAAATGTGTAAGTCATGAAAATAAAACGGCACTTCAAAAATTATTTATATATTTCTACTTAAAATATTTTTTTCAGAAAATCAACAATAAATCGAACATTTTATAGAAAATTGACAAAACATATCAATGAGACAAAATTTAATCATCTTGTTTAAATCAACTTTGAACACATTCCTTTATATCCTGGTAATTTTTGAATGGCGTAATAGTCACTTCGATTTGGATAATGTTAGGAACAGTCAATATGTCAACATCTTCATCGTCGCCGTTTATAAAACAGAGAACTTCCCTGTCACTTCTAGCTGTAATTCTTCGAGGACGAATCTTCGTGATGGGCAAAACCTTTTGTTGTCTCTTATGTGATTGCTTGTGTTGTTAGTGGCTTTGTATAGACCACAGATGCTACACGATTGTTTAAATAACTACGCAGAAATCATATTTTGTCAAAGCGTCTAAGGAGTTATTGGCCTTCCGTTGTATGTCAAAAGCGGCCGATGTGCGACACCGTAGTACAGCCAGCGTGAAGTGGCTTGTCCGCCACGTGCCAAAAGTGATACAAATTACACATGTGACGTCACAAAGGTAACGACTCGTGACCGCCCTTGTCACACTTTGTTGACACCTCCCTCCCCCTTAACGTGTCACGTAATTTCTGAATGGCCCATTACGATTTGTTTCTCTATATCTCTATTTTCTAAATATCAAGTAGTTCAGGAAAAGTGCAGCATTTCTGTTTCTATACTTTGATGGACTTGAGCGATGGCGTATTATTTATTTACCGTGTTTGCTTATTGGGGTCTTGACTAATGCTGTGACAGCTTGAGTGGTATTGATCTGCCGTCGTTGTGTGTGCTCTTCAATAGACTGGATATACGCGTTTCTCTTGTGTAAATTTTTATTTTATGTCATTTTTCGAAATAATTTATTTCCATTATGTTAAGATAAAAATCTGAGAATATTGTCTGTTCGATTTGGGGAAGCTTCAATAAGATTGGGAAAACAGTTGTTCGGCACATGTATTCTTCTTGATTGCTAACGTTTTTATTTGATTGATTTTATAGGTTTTAATCTTTATCAACTTCATTTTGAAATAATTTCATATTTAAGATACGTATCGAATCAAAACTAAAATTTTGATTATATTTTTTCTGATTATTCTATTTTGAAACTTTTTTTCAGAAATTGTTGGTCACAAGACACCAATGATAGGCCTATTCATTGCGTAGTAATTCCTTCATACATGTTTTAAGTAACGGTATTTGTAAATTTTAATGCAATAAAAAAAGATTTTTTTTTAAATTTAAAAAGTTGACAAAAATGGAGATTCGTATAGTTTTGCGAAGGTGTTGCAGAGTTTCAGCATGCCGCTCATTTCGCCTATATGGAGGCTGCATCTCTGGTTTTACGATTTATCTGAACCACGATGAGTTATTTGGATAAACATGTAAGAGTGCTCATCTGTGAAAATAATTAAACCTGTTAATGACAGTGAACTTCCGTTTAAAATAAGATGTAATGTTCATTGGTATCCAGCCGGATAGAGTCTTTTAGTAATGTTTAGACAACTGTTCTACTGTCTTCGTCAGGTGTCACTGTGAGCTATTCATCTTAGGACGCTATAACACATTTGATGAAGACAACAGAGCAGGTTGTCTTGAAGTCGTGTTTTTCACTATTCCGTCATGGATACCCGCGAACAATTCATTTCAGTACTAGCCTGGAGAATTTGTATTCGCACTATTTCACGTTTCTCTGATGGTTTCATCTTGAAGGCTTGTTTCAACAGTTTTACAGCAGATGTGGAAACAATATATATGAAGTTCACATATGTTGAAATTAATTTCACGTTCTCTCTTCTGTTTTATTGGTTTTTAATAATCCCCGGCAGTAATTACGCTATATTTTAATAAAAAATATGGCACAGGTTTTTCGTATGTAAATAATTTTTAGTGCGCAGTTGCAATATATCGTAGCAAATGTTGAAGACATTATTAATGAATTTTGTTCGGAACATTTCTAGTTTCAAGTTTTACATGTGATATTAGGAACAATACTATCGGCGTTTTGAGATTGTGCTGGAATGGTATTCAAGTTCCAAACTGAAGTTTTAAGAATAATGAACCAAAGCTTACGAGTAAGCCGATTATGTTTATGAGATGACCAGAACTCGTATAAAATACAATTGATGTTTTTACTTTTGGTGTAACTTTTCCTTAACTCGAAGAGCATCATCATTACATCCCTCACTGTTGTAGATTACCGGTTTTAGTTAGAATTCAGCTTCTTAAAACCTGAAATAGAATACTTATCCTTCAAAGATTTGGTAATTTGCCTCCTTTATCTGTAAATATCGATTTGACAATAAACAGCGTGTTTATTCTTCCGTTGTACAATATTCAATACATAAATTATAAATTTCCATATAACACACTTTACAACATAAATATAATAGCTGTTCTTACAATATGAACTATCATTTTTACTGTACATAACTCATCATCTGTGGTATCTTATACCGTCATTCTTATATGGTTCAGTCTCTCACAAAATAAAAAAAAAATTCTATCAGCCATTTTGTCTTGCTTTGATTATATTAATGTTTTTATTCCTTGTAGTCGGTCGATCAACATTCCTCTAGGTGTTCCATAGAGTAATACCTAGTCACATATATGTATTTATACTAATAATTGTTATAATTATTTACATTGTTATATTACGTTAAGTAAATTACCAAAATTGTCTTATTTTATCCATAATGACAAATAAGGGTGTTAAAGGCTTAAGTCTAAATCTGGAAACGGTGAAATACTACCAATAATAATGCGGCATGTCATCATCAAATGACTTCATCCTAGAAAATGCTGTTCTTAATGGTTGCAGTGAAGGAGAAAAGGAGGCAGCATATGAAATTACTACGCGTCTCGAAAGAGCTTATTGCACACTCTGTTCATCCCCTGTTGGTGCAGAAATACCAAAGTGAATGTCAATCACAGAAGTGATAAGTTTACAAATAAGAGTCTTATTACTTTCTTCACGTCATCCCTATTCAGATATCTCCACTTTAATTAACTACTGACAATTTAGGCCTAATATCTCACATTGCCTCTATTATTCTACATTTACCTTAATCGTGTTCTTCGATTACTTGCACCAGGAATAAGTACTTCACGGCATCGTTTACGCTTGAGATGATTTTTAGGATGCACCATCCACTTTAATTTATCTTTTGCACTTCCTCTTTTTTTATCTTCGCAGCTGTTTCGTAGCCACTTCGAATCTAATCAGTCCTGGTAATGCTTGTATATGCATTTATATTATCATTGTTTAAACGCCCCTCAAAAATGACGGGTATCACATATGGTGGTAGCATGAAATCGTTCCGGAAAAGCTTCAACGTAAAGTGTAATTTAAAAAACGAATAACTATTATTTATTTGATTGATATATTTCGTGTAAACTTTCTCTGAGTTCTAATAAACTTCAATGTTTGTTATTTTCTGTTAGAAAATCCTTAGGTTATGTTGTCACTTCGTTCCATTAGCTACAATAGATAATGCAGCGTAACGTAGGATGCTCTTCTCCTTTCATTAATTTATGCATATGTTTGTGTTAAACAAACAAAAAGTAACATATAAATTTAAACAACGGTCACATTATAATTTTTTATATCTCTAAGTATCATTACAATTTGTATCCGTGCTACACAACAGACAATCGCATTTTAGCAGGCATCACAGTTGCAATTTCTATTTAACAATGCAGCTGCAAATAAATTCAAATTCGATTATTTATTTGAAATTTTCACTTCCTTTTACCAAACCAGTGTAACCATCACTTCGGACACTATCGAGACTCCTCGAATAATACCGAGCCATTGAGATGAGGCCAATCTTCAGACACGAAACACTGAAAACTTCTTAATGCGTCCGTCGTAAAATCATCATCCTCATTAGAATCGGTTCGTCTTAAACCGCGATCTTCATCTCAGTTTGTCCATCATCAACAATCTACCTCAGTTTCTCTATCTCTCTCTCTCTTTACGCCTCGTCAACGGCTAAGGTCATTTGAGGCGGGATGGGGCTGGGGACAAGGAACTGGAAGGAATTCGGTCTTGGCATTTTGAAGGAAGCATCCCGGCATTCGCCTGGAGTGATTTGGGGATTGGTTTCTCCTTGGTGCCGGGTTTGCTCCTTGCTACCACAGATGATCCCAAAAGGGGATTACTATCTGATGTTCGTAATGTTGATACCATAATAATAATATCCTTATTTTTACGTTTATTGCAAGCTGACGTCACACATGTCCTTTACAGTCTCCACGAGTGCATTTTTTCCCCCCCTGGGATAATAGACTTAATGACTTAGACTTAGAAAGTCTCTGCCAAACACAAGTTTGGCAATACGAGCTTTCCTGTGTTGGTTAGGTTTCCGTCCGTCCCACGCACTGCGCATGCGCGTCGCATGTCGTCTCGACGCCGTGGACGCCGGACGTCAGTGGCGCTACGGCGGCCGGCGCTGCAGCACCTGTTAGACGGGTTGCGTGCGGCTCGCTGGCAGGGGCAGGCCGGGAACACAAGGACCGCCAGCGCCTACGATCATAGTGTTTGTGTTCTGTTTCCTGTCACGCGGCGGCGCCACTGAGACACCACTGGAACGACTATAATGAACATCTTGCACTGATATTACCTATCAACATCGTAGACTAGTTCATTGTTAGAGACTAGAGATAAGTGCCGCTACACAAACAGAACCAGTGAATCAACTTGTTGCTTCAAAACTGAAATATATATTTTTTTCGGTATGAAGATAAAATTAACAGTGATGAAATTTCGGTGATACTTTATTTCAAACTTTAAAAAATCAGTTAATAGATAACAACAGTTAAACTCTCATTTTGGCGAAATGTTGCTTGTAAATTTTTCATATTTATGAGACAAGGTAACAATACGAAACAAAATAGTATGTTATTGCTCGACTCTTCTTTTGTGCTGCATAGTGACACCAGAATGTTTAGGACAATATTCATCATATCAAATGAACAGCTAATGCGATTTTATATATACCAGTTTTAACAGTAAAAGTCAGAGGGTTAAAAGTAAGTGATATTGTTCAAAGTGTTACAAAAACGATTAGGAAAACATTCATCATATCAAATGAACTGAGAACGCGAATGTATAACTATCAATTTTTACTGTCAAAGTAAGAGGGATAGTTATATTCTTGAAAATGAATATCATTGAAATCTCTTTCTATTTGATAACTGCAGAACTAGGATAGTAATTTTCATTCATAACAGTGAGAAAGTTCATGTGATAAACCGTGCTTGTAATACTTACTACGCACTTCTCTTGAATCGACTACGTATTTTCTTATCTTTGTGATTGGTCTGTGGATAGTTATGACGATTAAGTCTTAGGCGCCCGTGTGCCAATAATTTTACCGATTTTCCGAGGTTAATATTTTGGCATAATCTCTTAATGCGACATGGGTGATCCAGAGAATCGTGTAGCTACGAAAACAATCTGAATGTCAGCACGTATGAGTTTGGAAGTACTGCACATAAACAGTGAAACATATAATAACAATTTCATCATTATGGAAGAAGAGTAGAGTGATGCATCATTTTTAGAACCCGATAAATGTTACCGAAGATTACTGTCTGATGGTTTTAGTGATATCGCTAATAAAAAGCTTATCTTCAGGTGATTTCTGTGAACTGTCAAGAACCAGTTCTTCTTTCTTCTTAGATCTGGCTCAATCTGGATGTGCGAATGAACGTGAACTATGAAATTTATGTTTAGGAACTACAAACTGTGTTTCTAAAGGTTTGTAAACGTTACAAGCTGTCACAACTAATATGTGTTAACTGTAGTGAACCACTTCCTCCTCCTACATAGATGTCGATCAGGCTGTGAGTGCATATGAATGTAAACTGTGAAACCTATGTTTAGAGGCTATAAATTGTGTTACTCAAGGTTTGGAATTGAAGAACCTGGACACGAGCTGTTACACTGAACTTGGAAGAAACATTATGCTGTAAACAGATAGTAAGAATCAGGGACGCGTTCTGTGTTCGAGAGATCGGCATAAACAAGAAAAGCTGACTCGTGTCTCGGTGAGGAACTTTTATTTGGACGTGTGCTAATTAAACCGTATTTCAGTACTTCTTTCGTCACTAGCCTTCATCTTCTTTTTGCTGCACCTTAATGTTTTGTAACTATTTAATGTGAAGTGTTAGTTCGACTTTAGTGGCCCTGCTAAGTGAATTGTGACTACAGGATTTTGGAACATCTGCTTGCATTATACACACTAGTGAATCTGGGTGAAACTTTCTGAGGAGTGAGCTATTCACAGACAACCTATTCAAAGACAACCTGACGAATCGCTAGGCAGCTGCATTCAGTGATGGCGGCGTGGACAGCTCTGGCGCTGCTACTTGCTGTGGCGGCGGCGACGGCCATCGACGACCTGGGAGGCGTCGCGACGCACCTGGCAGGGGCCGCGGTGAACGCCTCGGAGAACGCGTCTGTGGAGGAAGAGCGCAGGGACCCCGCGTACTACTCGCCGCGCTACCGCTTCATAGGCACCTTCTTCCAGTCGGTGGTGCTGGTCGTCGGCGTCGCAGGCAACATCATGGTCGTGGTGGTCGTCTGCCGAACTCGCTCCATGCACTCCCCCACCAACTGCTACCTGGTGAGTATCGCACAACTCATACTTTTACCAGTGTTTC
The DNA here is from genome assembly GCA_031002005.1 of Vandiemenella viatica. NCBI lineage: Eukaryota > Metazoa > Arthropoda > Insecta > Orthoptera > Morabidae > Vandiemenella > Vandiemenella viatica. The sequence continues at coordinate 241,704,841 of JARYHS010009186.1, forward strand.
CGGTCTCATCAACGAACCGGGAAGGAAGATTCGCTCTCACACAACGATGTATCGTAGTTGGAACGGAACTGAAACATATGTTACTATTACCCCAGCAATAGGTAACTGTCCATTTACCACCCGCTGCCTGTTACCAGTGAGACTACTGAAGATTACTCGGTCGCCAAATAGTTTACGCCAAAGATACTGTTAACTAACTGACCACTGTCCCATATCTGTTATTCGTTTAAGGACTGCATGTTGTTTCGATCGCTAGGTAGTTCATCCTAGGTTCCCTTAATTACAAAGTATTCAGAAGTATACTTTGAATACTACTTTGTTTTCTAAACCTTGCAGTAAATTAGAGATTGGTCTCCAAAGATGATTACAAAACACGAACTTGAATAAAAAAATTGTTAATTTGAACAGATAGTGGCAAAATGAGTTCGCCCGTTGGCTCAGTTGGCTGCGTCACCGTGATGGTGTCCGGTGGTGACACAGAGTTAGTTGGAAGAAATTTTCATCCTCAGTGCTTGATCTGCAGGTAGGAGAGGTGGTGGTGCACAATTCCTAATCACCAGACGATTCTGTTGAACGTGTGGAGTTAGGGCATACGAAACGGTTGATGGTGATTGGTCCATCGGATGGGTTACGTTACACTTAGCGGCCCCCTTGTGCCTTTCAGGAGAGTGGGCCTGAATGGGCCGGCAGCTGGTTTCAGCACATCCCTTCTTTTACCTCCCACCCACTACACGAACTACCCTCTACACTCAACATACACACTACCACTGTCAGCCACACTTGAAACCCCCCCACCACGTAGCCCAGCGTAGCTTTCCACCCAACCCCTCCCCCACCCCCTAGACCGAGGCACGTTGTTGATGGATGCTCCCCAAGCGACGTGCATCATCATGATAGCGTAACGATTTCAACCAACGGGGTGGGTTTATACTCGGGGTATCTAGTCTTTTTGCTAGCAACACAGTCACACTAGGGAAGGGAACAGGAAACCACCTCAGTTCATCTCCTAGACGTTGTCATGGAGCGACAAACATCCACCATAGTAACCGCGTACGCTCGGACGCGGGCATGGTATTTACAAGTTGATGAAGTTACAAAATGAGTTAGTATGAATATCTACATGATTATAAGATCCAACATACTGACCATACTCAAGGGAGCGTCCATAAACCACGTAGCTCCATTCAGGCCTCCTGTCAGCCCCCTCATACCACTCACGTAGCCCGACGTGGCTTTTTTCTCAACCCCCCTCCCCCTTCTTCCCCGTAGAACGTAGCTTTTTTCCCTGTTGATTGCAGTAGACATTTCCTACTGTTTTTCTCTTGTCAGAATATCGTAAATTACATACGGAGATAATTAAATCACGGAAATAAATATTTACTTGGTGTTGTATGTTTTGAACCTCATTTTAACTGTGACAAATAATATGAATGAAAAGCTACGTGGCCTGGCTCGAAACCCTCCCCCCCCCTCCCGCTTTCCCACGTGCCCAGTGAAGCTTTCCAGTCAACTTTTAGTTCCATCTTCCATTTACGATTTAACACCAAGCTGCTTTCTTCCATCCATAATCGCAAGCATTAATTTTTTTTTGTTTACGATTTTCCAAATGTCGAATTCTGTAGAGGTGAAAGATAATTGTGTACGGAACCTAAAGGTATTCAGTAAGACTTTTTAACGAATAGGTTCTGATGTCAATTTGGACGCAGTAAATAAATGCAGAATGGGATGTTAATATAAAACAAGGAATTAATGATGGAAGAATGAGATTGCGGTGTTCCAAACGTATAATTTTTTCATTGAACGTAACGTTATATTTCACTACCGTCGACTGAGCTTGAAGCGTGAATGATTAGCATTGCAGCCTGATATTCTGAAGGTCGCGGGTCTAATTCATTTCCAACTATCTAGAATTCGGGTGTCTGTGATCTTCTGAAAACACTCGCGACAAATGCCGCGATATTTCCTTTAGAAACCTACGTCATATTTCTTATCGTTCCTTTGCCCAATACTCTTCCAGGTCTAAAGACTCCGTCATCGACGAGTCATAAAGCGCTAAAATATTTCAGGGAACACGATACATGTTGTTAAAAGCAAAAAATAATTAGTACAACATTTCGCTGTATCAAACCGGACTTATGGTTAGAAAGGATTATGGCTCCGTTGGTAACAATAAACAGTAATAATTAATAATTCGCAGTAAATAATCAACATTCTTTTATTTTTGTTTAGAGATATACAACACTTAACATTAGTAAGAAATTCAGAACTATTCAGTATTGTCGAAGGAAACGGGATTTTTCTTGAGCAAAAACACTATTGAAGGATAAAAGGGATTTTCCTTAGAAAAATAATGAATAAGAAGGATGATTTGGAAGTATTTCTGAAATAAACGCGAAGCTTCTCATGATTTACTCTCGACATCTTCTCTCGACGTTTCCAGGTATTGTAGCTATAAAACTGAACATGACCGTGAGCAGAAAGTGTTCCATGCACTACTTTTCATACCTATTGCAATATCTTTCCATGCCTCATCACCAGTATATGCCCTGTACACTCCCATGACCCTCCTCATCCTCCTCCTGTCTTGCAATGAATCCCATTTCAGCTCCTTTATCATATCTGTCACTGATTGCATTTTGCGATAATTTCCAAAAACAAATCTAGCAGCCCTTCTTTGCACCCTCTCTAACTCCTGTATCTGATACATAAAATGAGGGTCCCATACTACACTACCATATTCGAGCAATGGTCTCACCAAAGTTTTGTAACCCAATTTCTTTACTTCTCCAGTACATCCCCTCATCACTCTCTCCAACAAGTGCAGAACTTTGAAACCTTTTCCTACCACCTGTCCAATGTTTCCAGCCCAGTTAAGCTTGATATCAAAAGTAATGCCAAGATATTTACATTTCAAGTCTTCAGCAAGCAATTCTTTCCCCACCTTATATTCATAATTAACCTTTTGTTTTTTATTTGTGTATCTAATAAGCTGACTCTTCTTTGCATTTATCTTCATCCCATATTTACCAACCCAACTAGAAATCCTGTCCAGATCACTCTGCAACTGTTTACAATCCTCTATCGTTTTGATTCTTTTATACAGCATTATGTCATCTGCAAACAATCTAATTTCAGATAGTAAACAATCAACACAATTATTCAATAGAATAATGAATAGCAATGGTCTCAATACGCTACCCTGTGGAACACCCATTTTTACTTCCACTTCTTTTGATACTACATTTCCTACCGTAACTTTCTGTTTTCTACCTTTTAAAAATTCTTCATCCACTCCAATGGTTTTTACCTTACTTACTACCATTTTATAGCTTACCCTGTCAAACGCCTTTGACAGATCTAGTGCTACACTATCAATTTGGCCTCCCTTGTCCATTTCATTTGAAATATCTTGCATATATCCCACCAACTGAGATTCGCATGAATATCCTTGCCTGAAACCATGTTGCCTGCTTGAAAACCACTTACGTTCCCCACATATATTTCTGATGTGGTTGCATATCAATCTTTCCATTAATTTACCTACCACTGATGTCAAACTGATTGGTTTCCGTGCCTGGTGGGATAGCTATGGCATTCGGAAGGACGCTGTTTCGAATCCCCGTCCGAGCACACAGATTTCGGTTTTCAGTGGTTTCCCGAAAACAATTCCGGCGAATGCCTGGATGGTTCCTTCAAAAGGCCACTGTAGAATTCCTCTGTCGTCTACGAGGTGTAAATCCCTGATCAAAGAAAGTACAATTTATCGACGTCCGTTTAGCGCAAATGTCAAAGCCATTGTAGTATCTCATCTCTAACGAATACATTTTTAAATTGCGAGCAGTATTCTGGAAAAAAAATCCAAGAAAAGTTTCAACTTGAATGAACATATAAACATGGAAATTTAATCAAGTAATAAACTTGAAAAGACGGTATAGCTTTTCGCGATACTTCTTCATATTAACATCACTGCTCTTATTCATGGCAGTGGGGTCGGTTTGTTGCCAGTTTTACGTTCCTTTGTTGCACGCTATTAAATAATAATAATAATGAAAAAAGTAGGTAAATGCGAGTCAAGCATCGCGCATTTAGTGTTCTATTGATCAAACATGCGCTGAAGTGCTAAAAGTCATGGAATGCTTCTTAATATCCTGAGGGGTCCCCATTTGCGCGATGAAGTGCATTGACTCAACAAGTCGTCGGAACATTCCTCAAGACATATTCAGCGATGCTTCCTCTACAACCGTCTATAATTGCGATTTGATTGGTATCTGGTGATTTAGGTGAAAAATTATTCACGGGAATAATGCAGAATTTTATTATTATTATTTGCGGATAAGCGCATTAGGACTACACAAAGTACTCAGAAGCGTTTGTTCGCTTTCCTTTGTGCCCATATTTCCTTCATACGTTTGCTGTGGGCCTCTTTTCCCTCATCTGACCGTGTTGTTCCAGGTCTTTCCTTTAATCTTTCCTCCCGGTCAACTTGCCACTTGTGAATTTTGGATTTAAATATTTTTCTGTTTTCGATATCTTCTGGAACAATTCCTGCTAATTTGAGGTCTTTCTTGATTTCTCCAACCCATTTCATTGTATCCGATATTCATTTACTTCCGTTTTCATATAATTCAGCTATTTGTCATGTCAGTCTGTTAGGGTTCATTCTTTTGATGTGTCTATAAAATTTTAGTCGGCGTTTTATAATATCACTGTGAATGTCTGCATATTGTAAAATTTCCTGATTACTTTTCAGTTTGTACTGGTCTCCTATGAGTCTTGGGCCCAAAATTTTCCTTATAATTTTGCATTCTTTTTTCTTGTTTAAAATAAGTGTTTCTGATCCATAAATACATTCTGGTTTAATAACTGTATTGTAATGTCTCAGGTTTGTGTGCTTAGAGATTTATTTTTTGTTGTAAACGTTTAGTGTTAGGTATAAGCTGTTTTCTTCTTTTGGCATCTAATTCCATTAGCTTTTGCTTCAGTTCCGTTCTCTTGGATTGTTTCGCCGAGATAGTTGAAGTATGAGACTCGTTTGAGTTTTCCATATTTTGTCTTCATGTATTTTGGTGTTTCTTTATTGCAAAATCTTAATTAATTATTATTAATTTTATTGCGATGGAACATACGTTCCAGTGGCAGTTCCCTTATTCATCTAATTACCCTTTTTTATTTTCTTATATTATTCGAGTATTAAATTCTTTCCTTACCTACTTTTGCAATCTACGAATTTTAATCTTAAATTCCGTCAGCGTTTTTTGTTAAATTGTTCATCACTTCACTTGGTAATTAGTTCAATCTCTGACACATTCATCAAACCATCCGTAAACGAGTGTTTGACCGGTAGCATGGCGCATTGTCATCCTGCAAAAATCGGTCATTGTTTGGTAACATGAAGGCCACGAATAAATGCGAATGGTCTCCAAGTAGCTGAACTTAACTATCTCCAATCAATGGTAGTTTCAGTTCGGCAGTCCATAGCACGTAAACAAAGCCCATGCCAGGATGGAGCCACAGTGGCTCCCTGACAACCTAGTCCGTGGTCACGTGGTGTCTCGAGTCCTAGTTATCAACTGAAATCGTGACTTATCTGATCACGCTACCTTCTTACATTCATCTAGGGTCCAACCGATAAGTTCGCGAACCAAGGAGAGGGGTTGCAGCCAACGAAATTTTCTTAGCAGAGGCATTCGCGTAGGTCTTCTGCTGCCATATCAACATGAACGCCTAATTTTTCTGCACCGTGCTCACAGGCACATCTATCCTATCTCCACATCGCAGACATCGCTGGTAACAGTCATTAAGTAGACTTGGTCGGCCGCTGTATTTCCCATGGCCGGAAATTACCTATTCACGACACATTCTCGTCACTATAGATCGAGGGAAGTTGAATTCACGGTCTTCAGTGTACGACGTATATCTCGCTTGTTGTAGATCAGTCGAGTGTTGCTTGACATAACGGTCAATGCCCGACTCATTTTCAAGTCAGGTAGCTGATTCCGTTCCCCTGCTCTGCAAAGTCGAGCTACGTTGCAATGTTATTGTTATTATTGTTAATTTAATTACAATGAAGATAGCGCTCCGGTGGCAATTCACCTAGTCATCTAATTTCCCCCCTTTTTAAAATTATATTTAATAATCTTTCATAATTGAAGTGTTGTTCAGTTACAATCAAATTTATTGTTGGTACTTTACAAAATATTTATCCGAAATGCAGTACAACAAGGCTCGCCATCTTAGAATAGATACAAGCAGTCAGAGATAATCGATTGCTTCCGTTGTAAACAAATGGGCCGTTTCCGAGATGGATGCCGCAGAACGAATTTTCCGTAAATTTTTTACTCTTGGTCCAGGCCGAATTTCAACCTAACCACGAACCTGTTTAGGTTGTTATGATCCCTGTACCGATAATTTTTGTGCCATTTTTGCAGTGCTGCTAACATTTCGCCGTTGCGGAGCGTCCCCATTTCAGCATTTTTAATTTAATTCGTGGCTACTTTTCCGGAAAAGGAGAGTGACAGACGTGAAGAGGACATTAAAAGAAAGCAGTTAATCGAAGCTTCATCAGGTCAGTATCAGTTTTGCGCTGGTGGAGAAGATCCCCTCCCACCCCTGCCAACTTTGGCGGTAACCCATATCTTTAGATTTTTTTGTGATAAAGATGAGAAATAAATCCTATTCTGTTACTTCATGAGCTGTGAACATCTGGAGTCTACATGCTGGGTAACCTCCCTTACAATATAATTTTACAAAATTTTAAATATGGTATTCTTTTTTTTTTTTTTTTTTAACTGTTTAACGTCTCTCTAACAACGTGGTCTTTAGAGACGGGAAAGGATGGGGGGCAAGGAATGAGAAGGAATTCGGCCATGGCCTTTTGAAGGAAGCATCCCGGCTTTCACCTGGAATGATTTGGGGAAACCATGGAAATCCCAAATCTGGATGCCCGACCGGGAATTCGAACCGCCGTCCTCCCGAATGCGAGGCCAGAACGCTATCCGTTACACCACCACGCTCGGTCGGTTTTTTGGTCAAGGAAACACATATAAGGTTGAAATTTGAAGTGTAAAACGTATTTCGAGTATTGACTAGAAGCCTGCGATAGATAGCGTAACTACAGCAATAGAGCTCTGTTTTCATTTCGGAACAGACCACTAAAAACCAGTAAAAAAAGGGAACCATCTAAAAATTATAACTCATTTATGCAAAAAATCAAAATGCAATCATGCCGACACATTATAGGCATAATGATAAAGGATGCGAAAATATCCATTATTTCATGAATTAGCAATACTCACAGCACTTTTATAGATGATATAAACGAAAATACTTTGAATTCTTGAAGTGGAAAACTTTTTCGGTTGCTAAGCTTTCTGTACGCTCTAGTGCAGTGATGGGCAAACTTTTAAAGGGGAGGGCCACATAAAATAAAAAATTATCTCGGCGGGCCGGATTTTTTTTTTTTTTTTTTTTTTTTTTGTAAGTGATAAACTTTATTTTTGATTTTTACATCACACAACTTATATTATTTGCAACAATGGTAAAAAGAAACTTAGAAAAAAGTTACAAAAATTGAGAGTAGGAAGGTGCATGTGACAGATGAAACTGTGACTGAGCTTCTAAAAGTTGTTCATAATCTGGTAGAAACTGGGATGAGCTGATTCGCAGTAGAGAAGCTAAATGGTGGTCAGTCAATCGCTGTTTCTGCGAAGCTTCATAGTAGAAAACGCCTGTTCACACAGGTAGGAAGATGGAAACATCGCAATTATCTTCTGAGCGTGAGATTTCAGGTTTGGGAAACTTGATTTTGACAGAGCCTTGTAGAACTCAATTTTAGAAACGTTGAGAAATAGTTGCTTCAATTCAGTATTACATTGCAACTCAATCAGTTCGAGCTGCAATTCTGGTTTGACTGATTCACAATCCACATTAAATGGCATGCTAAAAATGTCCAGGTCATGTTCGATAACTTTAAAGTCTTGGAATCTTCGTTCAAATTCTTCATGAAGACATTTCAAGCTTTTCTCATAGCTCCTAAGTTTGTCTTCCCTAACTGCAACAGTCTTTAGTCTTGGAAAATGAGTAAAGTCTTTCTTGACTAATTGTTTGGAGAATAGATTCAATTGCATTTTGAAACCCTTGATATGACTCCAACTATCATGGATTAATTGATTTCTTCCCTGGAGTTTAAGGTTCAATTTATTGATGTGACTGAGAAGATCTGTAAAAAATGCAAAGTCCGAAAGCCATACAATATCTTTCAAATGTTCACACTCATCCATTCCTTTTTCTTCCATGAAAAAGATTATTTCGTCTTTTAGAGCCCAAACTCGTTCGAAAACCCGTCCTGCACCTTACTTTAGTGTAGTAAAGTACATCAGAATATTCAGATTGCAATGAGTCAAGAAACTCTCGAAATTGTCTATGGATGAGTGCTCGAGAACGAATGCTATTAACAATCTTAACAACAGCATCAAGCACATGTTTCATGTCTAGAGCAGATTTACACAGAGCTTCTTGATGTAGGCCTATGACACAATGAAAAAACACAACTTCATTCCCAGGAAATGATTCGTTAAACATGCCTACAAAACCAGATTTCGTCCCTATCATATTCGGTGCTCCATCACTTGTAATGTTACAAATATTAATCAAAGGTACTTTCAAAGACGTGATAAGTTTCTTGAAATTCTTGAAAAATGTCTGATCCTTTTGTCGTTCCCTTTGATGAACGCATGCAAGCTAATTCTTCGCTAACACAAAGGTTGTCATCAATACCTCTTATAAATATCAGTAACTGAGCTGTGTCAGTTATGTCCGTACTTTCATCCAATGCAAAAGAACAGAATTTAAACTCCCTTATCTTTGACTCTAGTTGTGAGACAAACTGCTTATCAATTACTTTAATTCTAGAAGTAATTGTTGTTCGAGACAAACTTACTGTCTCAAAATCCTTTGTTTTGTCAGGACACAAAATGTCACTTACTTGGAGCATACAAGTTTTAACAAATTCGCCGTCAGACAATGCTTTGTTACTTTTTGCAATATTGTATGCTACAAGTAACTAGCATATGTAGCTAGCTTTTGAGAACAACTTTGTTTCTTAAAAATATTTTGCTGACTTGACAGTTTTTTACGTAGAGCTCCTGCTTTTTGCTTCCGATCTTCTTCGGTCATAGATTCATAAGTGGCGTTGTTATGTTTTGACATAAAGTGTCGTGAGAGGTTGAATTCCTTGAATACGGCTACAGCTTCATTGCAAATGAGGTACACAGGTTTATCCTTAATAGGCGTGAAAAAGTATTTCCAAGTCCACTCAGATTTAAAAACACGACATTCTGAATCAACTTTACGCTTTTTATATGCCATTGTAACGATCAAAAATGTAAAAAAAACACTAGCAACAAAGGAAAACTATAGAAACACAAGCCAGACACACAGCCGCAGCACTGACTACGCGACTGTCCGAACTGCACTGACCTTGAGAACAGACTAAACGACAATGGTAGCGCCCGAGTCGTTCCGAACTTAGCCGAGCAACACGCGCATTGTACGCCACATCGCCATGCTACCGATCTACAGACATATACTACGTCACTACGCAAACTCAGTTAATATTAGACGCGATAATACCGTACTGAAAACGCAATAAGAAGGAAACATTCTATTCTAGCTACGCAGAAAATACATTTTGTCCTATGTGTAATTGTAGGGGTTATTCGAAACCATGTCGCGGGCCGGATTGACTAGCCCGAAGGGCCGGACGTGGCTCGCGGGCCGTACTTTCCCCATCACTGCTCTAGTGTGTGTGCAGGAAGTAAAAATGTTATCTTTTTCAAAGGACGGAAAAGATAAGCTCTGGTCCACGCAACCACCGCGAGCTACACATAATTAAAAAGGATTAGATATGACCACGCTTTCAGGATTTAGGGAAGCGACTCTCGTAAATTGAGAGAAAGAAAGGGCTAGCAGATTGCCAGTGGCTTACATGAAGAAACTTCTAGTCATTCACCTCAACTTATCTGTAAGACCCTTTTTTTTTTAAAATTTTTAAATAAAAAAGTTGGATGAAGGGATGAATACTAATTTAAATGTAATGACTTAACCGTCACATCAGCAATATTATTTTTGAAAATTACTCTTACTCTGGGAAGAAATATTTAATTATTACCATCGGAATTTGTGTGCTATGTTCATCAACTACTGTTGTTATATAGGTTGTGTTGTAACTAGCGCAAAGCTAAGTGATTTGTTTCGATGTTATAAGCCAGGGGTTTTGCCTCTATCACAGTAGCAAAAACATGATATATGATGAACGTACTTAAGTTGTTGGCAAATAAATAAATAAAAAAAAACACTGACCCCCTGTGTGCAACATGGGACCGGTTTCACGTGGTACTTGAATGGCCGCATCGAGAAAAAAATAATTGTCTGTACACTGATAGTAAAAATTTGTTTGTAGTTAAGGAAATTATCTCACAAAATAATAATCTGGTATTGATATCATTCCCCTTCCTTGTTTACAACCCTCTTCGCTTAGAATAACACTTAAAGCCCAAACGAAAAAAATCGAGGACAAAAGAAATAAAGAAAATGATTACTTTTCATAATGAAAGAAAACCTTCCATCTCTACAAACGTTTCTTTGCCGTACAAATTATGTTAAATTCATCCGGGTAAACAAATAGGTAAGTCCTCTACTTCATAAGTAACATAATCATGTAACTATCCACATTTTCCTCTCATTCTGTATAAGTATATATAAAAAAGAAAACTTAGATATTTGCATGAAACGTGTTTGGGAACAATAGCACCACATCAAATTCGTGTTTGTGTCTTCATTGTTGCTATTACATAAAACTACTTTGATCAATCTAACCGTATGCAAACTAACTTTTATTCACCAGTAAGTATTTTTAATATGTTAGTTGTATATGATAGCAGTTATTCTACAAAATCAGTTAAAGTTTCAGTAATCAAATAATTGAATAGATATACAAAAGGCACAATTGAAAACTAACGCAATCAGTGAATAAATATTGCAGACTTATTATTTCATGGAAGTATATCACTAATTAAAAAAGTTACATTTGTGCCATTATTTAGCAGCCGCGATTGAAGTCTGGTCTCACGAAACTCAGCGCAAAGACCAACATTGATCAGGCGTAGGTACAGTACATACAACAATTCACGTAAATTTGTCTCACTGGATCGGAGTTATTAAGAATTACAGTTATATAAAAATTTGCGAAGTAAAAAGATACACACGACAGTTTTATCGAAGAGAAGTCCCAGGAACTATTCAGCTAAACACGAAAATTGATGTTATTGCTAGACCTTCCACAAGAACACACACTCTCTCTCTCTCTCTCTCTCTCACACACACACAGGCTCAGAAATTCATGGGTAGAGAAAAAGAAATGGGAATGGCATGGCAAACAGATGTCAGAATGCCTGCTGAGCACAAATATTTTACTATGAGCTGATAACGTTAAAAAAAATCCTTAGGCTTTCTCTGTGCTCTGTAAATTAAAAGGCACTAATAGAGGGTATAAATAGTTCTGAATATTCATTCATTAAAATTCATATTCAGAAATCTCAACAAAAAACCAGCGGTCGTTTCCCATTCGGCCATGAACGTATAATCAATTACTTTCATTCAAAATTTACCCCATTGTTTGCGGTCGGTGATTAACCTTGCCTGCTAATTAATTATAAGGTACGTTAATTAGGCTTACAGCGGAAAGAGGACTCACCACAAATTCACAGCACTTTCCTTTGAATGAAAAAACGTAAAAGCACAGTTCTTCCCAAACCCCAATAGCTATTGATGAAATTTAACTAATATTTTGACATTAACTGAGAATAAACTATTTTAAGTTACAGACTAACAAAACATACTGAATTTTCAGTACATGTATGAATTATCATCACATTAGCATCAATATTATTGTTGGAATGTGATAAATATCACTAATTAGGTTTCCTTAGAGGTCAATTTTTCAGGCTCTTCGATGGCGAAATTTTAAACTTTTTTTAGCTTTAGAATTTTGCGCCTTGTACTCTGAGTCGAGTTTATTACAGGCGAAAAAGTATTCATCATCATCATCAGTTTTCTGCTCTCCATGCTCCTCTATCTTCTGTCTTTCTCTTTAGATCTTTGTAGCTGCCGTCTTCCTTGATGTTATCTATAATTTTGCACCTTCTTCTTCATCTTATTCTCCTCCCACAAACTAGACCTTCCAAGGCGTATTTCATCAGGCACTCTCCTCTCAGTAAGTGTCCCATCCAGTTCTTCTTTCTCTCTTTTATTACTTGGAGTATTTTTCTCCTTTCACTAACCCTGTCCAGCACTTACTTATTTTATCCACCCGGCTAATCCTCTACATCCTCCTCCACATCCACATCTCAAACGCTTCTAACCGCTTTTCATCCTCTCGTCTCAGTGTCCACGTGTACGACCCATGAAGAGCCACACTCCATACAAAACATTTGTATTTTCCTGAGTGCTTTGTCTATTTTTCCAGTTAGAATCCTCCTTTTCCTATTAAATGCTTCCATCGCTACGGTAATGCGAGTTTTTATCTCTTGGTGGTATCTCAAATCTTCGGTGATCGTACTCCCAAGATATTTGAACGATCTTACTTGCGTGATATCAGCTCTTCATAACTTAATATTTATTATTTTCCTTCATTTTCCAATCACCATACTCTTAGTGAAAAAGTATTAAGGGCAAGGAATGGAAAGGAATTCGGTCATCGTCTTGTTTAAAGCACAATTTCGGCATTCGCCTGCAGTGATTTCGGGAAAACATGAAATTTCCATCCATTTTTATGCAGGACTGTACGACCAGTATGACGCTTCTTGCGCGGTGGTGAGCGGTACCTCTCTGGCCTGGCATTTGGCACGAATTTGTTCCCGTTCCTTGCCTTCAGTCCTTTCCCGCCTTTGATGATCTCGTCGAGTCTGAAAGTCATAAGAAGTACACGCTCAGGGAGTGAAACTTCTATGTATTTTTCTGTGTATTATTCCTGTGTATTCTTATCACCGTAGTTTTCGATGTTACTTCCGCACTCCAGTGGACGAATGATGCTGTATGTATTGCGTTTGTACAGTAAATAGGAATTTTGTCAAAGTTATTCGCCTAAAGACACGAAATGAACATAAATAACAATACATAATACAATTACATTAGGTAGAGGAAAATTAAAGATAGATTACCTGCCATTTGCAGACGACTTAGCTATCTTAACCAGTGACATTGCAATAACCCAAAAACAGATTGAACTCTTGTAAGAAATAGCGGAGAAAGTGGATCTACAGGTTTCATTTGAGAAAATAGAATTTATGACCTGCAATAACGAAACACCAAAATACATGGAGACAAAATATGGAAAAATCAAACTTCAAGTATCTCGGCGAAACAATCCAAGAGAATGGAAACGAAGCAAAAGCTAATGAAATTATATGCCAAAAGATGGAAACGGCTTATCGCCTGACACAAAACATCTACAGCAAAAATGAATCTCCAAGGACATAAAACTGAGACATTACAATACAGTAATTAAACCAGAATGTCTCTATCGATCAGAAACACTTATTTTGATCAGGAAAAAAGATATAGAAAGCATTGAGAAAAACGAACGCAAAATTATAAGGAAAATTTTTGGCCCAAAACTCATAGGAGATCAATACAGACTCAAAAGTAATCAGGAAATTTTACGATATGCAGACATTCACAATGATATTAAAAAACGCAGACTAAAATTTTCGGACGCATCAAAAGAATGAACACTAACAGACTGACAAGAAAAATAGTTTAATTCTATGAAAATCGAAGGTAAATCAATATCAGATACAATAAAATGGATTGGAGAAATCAAGAAAGACATCAAATTAGTAGGAACTGTTCGAGAAGATATCGAAAACTGAGATATATTCAAATCCAAAATTCACAAGTGGCAAGTTGACCGGGAGGAAAGACTAATGAAAAGACCTGGAACAACATGGTGAAATGAGAAAAAAGAAGCCCACAGCAAGCGTATGATGGAAATATGGGCACAAAGGAAAACGAACAAACGCTTCTGTGTAATCGTAATGGGTGTATCAGCAAATAATAATAATAATACAATTCCACTTGGCTTTCCCAAAAACAACCTCTATATACCATACCTCGCTTTTGCGGATGATTTGGCGATACTAGCAGAAGATGAAGAGAATGCCATCAAACAGTTTGAGACACTCAAAGAATGTGCAGGAAAAGTAGGATTACAAATCTCATTCGAGAAAACTGAATTCATATGTTCAAAGACAGAAGTAGCAAGTTTGAGAACAAAATACGGTAAAATCTACAGGGTTCCATACCTCGGAGAATTCATCGAACCGACAGGCCTTGAGTAAATCTCACAGCAAAATCGCCTCCAAAAAGTAATAAAAGCATTAGGGTTAGTCCAAAATCGCTACAACAAAAAATCTATGTCAAGACAGACGAAAATTCGGCATTACAACACAGTCATAAAACCAACAGTCCTCTATGCCAGTGAAACATAAACACTTAACAGAGAACATGACCTTGAAGAAATTAAATAAGTAGAGAGAAAAATCATTAGAAAAATTGTAGGAGCAAGACTCACTAAAGATGGTTACAGACTACAATCAATCGAAACAACAGAAAAGTTTTTCAAACACCGAAATTGATATCAAGAAAAGGCGAATGAAATTCTTTGGTCACCTTAAGAGATTACCAGAAAGTCAATTGACAAAAAAGATAATAAATTATGTAAGTACACTTAAAAATCCAACACTTTGGCTGAATGAAATTCGGAAAGAAGTGCAAACATAGGAGCAACAGACATCTTAGAAAGAGACACCTTCAGGCACAAAGTAGACAAATGGTAAGTTATAACTGAGCAGAGAAAACAAAAACAATACAGACGAAAGTGGTCGGAAGAACGCAAACAATCTTTCTCGGTAAGAATGAAAGCCTATTGGAACAATAAGAACTCGAAGAAAACTTGACTTGCTCATTTGCTTACCGTCTTCCATTTATTGGGAGAATTCCCTATTAATACAATAAAATAAAAAAAAACGCAATTAAAACTACTGGTGCGTTTGGCAGTGTGTAATAATGGCGACTCCTCCGGTATGAGTATTTCGTGTAATGTCGTCAGAAGCGGCGTAAGGTGCGGGCGAAGTGGGTGACGCGGTCCAAGGGGCCTCGCACCTCGAAAGTGTATGTCGTTTTATTTAACTGGTAAAATAGATTATGACAGTCAATAGCTGTAAGCGTGGCTAAATATTTTACTTATCATAAAACAGCAAATCCCACCGGCTAGCAGGAATCCGACAATACTAACAGTCTAGCAACTTTTTTTGGCGTTATAGTTACTGGCGCCGAGAGTCCCCTGCCACTGTTCTTTTTTTTTAAATTCATTTCGCTTCTCGCAGTATCGAGGCAGTTAAGGCCGTATTATTTCAGTTTGATGATGTTGTTGGACTGCACTGAATGCTTAAAAATCTCACGGAATATTCGGATAGTCTTAGTGATCGTGATTCGGTTTTGAAAGAAATGCTCAGCTCAGAATTTAACGTATCATTAGACTTACAGTACACTTATGAGATATAATCACGTATTAATCCTAAGCAAATTATGGCAATCTGTACAAGTTAATTTAAGCAGTGCTCCTGTACATTTGTTTAAATTTTGTGACTGGATCAAAGAATATCGAAAATCTGGGCTAGGAACGCTTGTATGACGCTGATCAGTTTATTGAAAATAAAGGGTAGCCAAAAAGAAAAGGACGTTTGATTATGAAAGCCGGCGCGAAACATATTTTTAACACCATTATTGATTCCATAGTGAGCATCATTGATTGAAGATTTACGTCTTTAAACCACACTTTAAGAATTTCGGGTTTCTCTATGATCCAAAAAAAAAATAAAAAATCTCACGTTATATTAGGGGGGTCCTACCAGATCTCACCAAATCTCATCACAGGGGGGGGGACCAGAATTCTGAAAAAAACACCTCACGAAATTAATGGGCTATAATACAGTGAAGACGATTGCATTTACATGAATAGTAATTTGACAGATTAAAAAAAAATCTATATAAATTCCGCCCTCTTGCGCCACCAGAGGGCCTCGCAAATCTTAACTTGCCCGCATCAAATTTAATTCTTGCCCCGCTAGTAAACGTCTTCACTTGATTTTCAGTGAGCATTAAAGCAATTTAAGCTTTAACGTTTTTTACACAGTTAGGTACGCTCACGAAACATGTTTCTTCGCGCGTGTACAAACGTTCATAGAAAACGTAACGCGCGACGCGAACTAACTCAAAATGATGTAGTGGGTACTCACTGATTAATCTTAGAGTAAGTGACAACGGACACAGCCGCAGCTGCAAAGTATCGTCCAGTGCGTATGCGCAGAACGTTACGACTCATGCGTACTTAACGCTAACAAATTGCTCTCTGATTAAATTTTCTCGGGTCACTTGACAATGGCGGCAGAGGTTCCGACCGCCGTTACGTCTTGTTTGGTCGACACAGTTACCCGAGAAAATTTTACTCATTTACAACCCCGAGAAAACCTCCAGTCTTAAATTTTTCTCTACCGTGTCGAAAGATATTTCACTCAGAAAAATTAATTCACATCATCTGAATTAACGTGCACCCTTTCTCCGTAGCGTAGAATTTCCGCATGGGTCCAGTAGTTGATATATCTTTGGAGAGGCTGATTTTGATTGGTACGTTTCAACTATACTGAATCTGATATGAATCAGAGTGAGGACAATCTTTAGCTGGACTATCCAGTTTGCTTCTACGAAGGAATCTGATGACAGGAAGATATCGTCGCGTTCCACATACAGCAGATAAAAATACTACGCCGGAAACACTTCAGAAAGACTACGGGGCCGTAAAAAGCTCTTTTGTCTGAGACTTATGAAGGAGATAGGCTGTCAAGCCTCTTAAACCCTGCCTCTCACCCGGCTGGCCTTGAGGGAGACTTTTTTTCCGACGCTTATAAGGTAAAGCCCTCGGTTTCGACCCAAAATCCTTGGCTTCGAAGCGAAGCTCAATCTACTGCACGATGTCATTATCACAGGAACCCCTAAAGTAATCACTACGCCATTTTATACGCGTCAGGGAACTCCACATTACGACCAAAATTAGTTTTTTTCCCGGATCGTCCCATGAAAATGTCATCAGCGAAACTAAATGCCGGAACGAATCAGCCAGCTAATGCTATACCCTTCTAAGGCACTTCAGTTTTCACGCATCCGTATAAAAAATTCCAGTAAATTTATTTATAAACTCTACATACAGTCACCAGAAACCATGTGGAATACGTTTAGCACGCACCTAGAAGTTGTGATCTCTAAGGATTATTGAATCTTTCTGGTAAGAAAATTCATGAAATTTTAAATCATGCGAATTTCACATACGAGTACATTACTTGTTGGTACTGTTTGATCGATAGTGCATAGTATTACTCAAAGTTTACTACAGGTTAATGCCATTATTAGAAATTAATCAAATCGTTGCGTGACTTTTCGCGAAACAGCTAAACTGATAATCATGTCAAACAATGCTTTTGAGGCAGTAACGTAGTTTTGCTAATAAGCTGGAATGGAGCGAAATTGTGTCACAACTGTTGCCAGAGAACCAAAAGATACTCCAACACAAGTCTGTGAAGAGCCCTTGGGACGGAAAAGGTCTTATAAAAATTTCATCAACAATGAATTTGTTCCACAGGAGGAAGAGCTAAGAAAGTATATTGCCCGGAGGTGACGAAATTTCTTCACCAAGTAGTGATGGAGGAAAGCCCGGAAACTTGGAGATAAGAGTGTTGAATATTCCATAATAATAATACGGCAGCCTACACACCGTGAAGAATATCCGCAAGACTTGCCTCAAGCGTATTACATTTTTCGTGAAGCTAATATCCGCTCTGAGAGGTAGCCATTTTGAATCCGCTGATGTTGATGAACCTTCTCGTCCAGCCGCGCTGTGTCTCAAAGTAAGGCTTCCACGAACGTTTGCTTTAATAGCAGCAGCTACGGGGAGGCAGGGTCAACTTTGAAGATGACAGGTGGGTTGAAAAATTCTCTGTTGTTATTCTCAACTGAGGCGGCCGCGTAACGTCTGACTACGACTCGCTTTGCAGCGAACTCGAGCCGTAACTCGCAACATAGTGAGGGTCCTCTCAACGAGACTGCTGTAAGTTAAGTTTCAACCGGCATATGAATCGATTTGTTGAGAGAAAACAGTGGTTTAATTTGCTCCTTAAGTCTAGCTAATCTTTCAGCAGCGAGGTAATAACCTGTTACTTGCACCTGGAGACAAGAAACTAGATTCAAGTTAAGCAACTGTCCAGTTTTGCCAGTGCGGCATAACAGACCCAGCTAATTAATGGACAACTCGTCTCACTATTAACTTCTGCACTGAAGAACCAAAGAAAATGGTACACCTGCTTAATACCTCGAGCACGCAGAAGTGCCGCAACACGACGTGGCATGGACTCGACTAATGTCTGAAGTAGTGCTGGAGGGAATTGACACCATGCATTCTGTAGGGCTGTCCATAAATCTGAGAGTACGAGGGGGAGGAGATCTCATCTGAACGGCACGTTACAAGGCATCCCTGATATGCTCAATAACGTTCGTGTCTGGAGAGTTTGGTGGCCAGCGGAGGTGTTTAAATTCAGAAGAGTGTTCCTGGAGCAACCCTGTAGCAATTCTAGACTTTGAGGTGTCGCAATGTCCTGCTGGAATTGCCCAAGTCCGTCAGAATACACAATGGACATGAATGGATGCAGTTGATCAGCCAGGATGTGTACGTACGTGTAACCTTTTACAGTCGTATCTAGACGTATCAAGGGTCCCATGTCACTCCAACTGCAAACACCACACACCATTACAGAGCCTCCACCAGCTTGAACAGTACCCAGCTGACATACAGGGTCCATGAATTCATGAGGTTTTCTCCATACCCGTACACGTCCATCCGATCGATACAATTGGAAACGGGACTCGTCAGACCAGGCAACATGTTTCCAATCATCAACAGTCCAATGTCGGTGTTGACGAGCCCACGCGGTGCGTAAAGGTTTGTGTCGTGCACTCAGCAAGTGTACACGAGTGGCCTTCGGCTCAGAAAGCTCATATCGATGATGTTTCGTTGAATGGTTCCCACGCTGACACTTGTTGATGGCCCAGCATTGAAATCCGCAGCAACTTGGGGAAGGATTGCACTTTTGTCACGTTGAACGATTCTCTTCGGTCGTCGTTGGTCCTGTTCTTGCAGAATCTTTTTCTGGCCGCAGCGATGTCGCAGATTCGATGTTTTACCGGATTCCCGATGTTCACAGTCCACTCGTGAAATGGTCGTACGGGAAAATCGACACCTCATCACTACCTCGGAGATGCTACGTCCCATCTCTCGTACGCCGACTATAACACCACGTTCAAACTCACTTAAATCGTGATAACCTGCCATTGTAGGAGCAGTAACCGAGCTAACGCCTGCGCCAGACACCTGTTGTCCTACACAGGCTTTACCGACCGCAGCGCCGCACTCTGAGTGTTTATATATCTCTGTGTTTGCATACGCCTGTTTCTTTGGCTCTTCAGTGTAGCATTTTAATTCTTAACTAATTAGAAGGTATTCATGAAGGAAAACACACTCCTATTCAGTAAACTCTGTTTATTCTATTATTTGATGAAAATGTACGAACATTACATAGAATCAAAGTTTGTATCGGCGTTGAGAATTAATATAGTCTTCTCGGGTGACTATCCGTGCGAAAACACCCTGCTCACTCTGCTAGTCACCCGAGAGGACTATATTAATACGAACATTGTACAGCACACAATAAGATTGAAATCACTATGGCACAAGACATTTACTTATCATTCGTTCTCTAAACATATGGCATTAACGGTGACCTAACTATTACACAAGAACTGTGCTTTGAAATGAGTGACTTGAAGGAATGACTATTAATCTCTAGCATCGACAAGCATAGGAATATCAGATGGTCAAGTCTTATCTTACTATTGTAGATGTTTCACTAGTCGCTGATGTTATTGGACTGATTATTCAAGTGGATTCAGAGCGTCATCTGCTACAACTCCTTGTAGTTGCGGCAGATCTCACTAGGATTGGATACCGCCTCCACATGATTAGTTTAGGGTTTCTTAATTGGCTTTCAGCTACGCGACAGTAAACGCAGAGTGGGGACAAGCAATCTCACGCACTCAGTGATTACTAAAGGGAAACCTGCCACCTACGCAGTTCCCAGGCTACGTGACAGTAACTTCCAGCTCTTCAACTCTCTTAGCCTTGAAGAGGAGTCTGTATTACCGTCTGACTGTGATAACAAGACGTGTTTCCTGTACTCACACTGGGAACCGGCTTGCTTGTCCTGGCCCACAGCTCGCGGAATCAGTAAAGCTGAATGAAATCTAATAAATATTCCTTTCCACGCCGATTGATAATCCAAAATTACAAGATGAGCGGAGTTCGATCCCCGACGAAGCCGAGGATTTTTCCTCGAAGCTGAACGTATCGAACGCATCTCCAGGCCCACTCAGCTCGTTGCCAAATGAGTACCGTGAAGGAAACTCCTCGGCAAGGTAAACAAACAGGGCGGGACCGTGTCGTGGACCTCGGCACGTCCACTCTAGTGCCTGCGGTCAGGAAATAGGAATGCGGAGCTCTACCTCCATTAATCCTATGGTCAGGAAACAGGAATACGGAGCTCTACCTCCATTAATCCTACGGGAATACGGCTTGAAAACTGTGAAAACCCACTGCCTGTCATTCTCATCTGAAGTAAGAATAAATAAATTGCATTATATTTGCTATTACAAACGTTATTAAATACTGCCAATACGCCCTTATAAAATGAAGGCAAAAATGTGGCAATAACGGCGTAGACGATTAGAATAATATCTCTTTGCAACCTAGCTTGGAAAAAACCTAGCAACCGAAGAGGATTCGACGTTAAAATATTTGATGCTGAGAGAGGGTTGTTAACCTATATAAAAAGAATACCTGATAGTGAAAAGAATCACAGATATGATATTTAAGACTGTCATATCTTTAGCGACCAATATCAGAAGATGGTACGGGTAAGTGTAATATGCTACGCGGATTAACACAAGGGAGGAATTAATTTTAGTTTCAATTGCAATGAAGAATGCGCGATCCGATTAAAAAGTCCATACACCCCCTCCCCTTTTTCAAATCTCATGATTTTTCACCTTCCACTTACTTTTGTCCTTTACGAATATCTAAACTCCTTCGTGTTTTTTGTAAATTATTCATCATTTACCTTCGCAATTTATTCCAGTTTCTGACTTTCTTACCTACAAACGAATTTTTCCCCAATCCCTTTCGCCTGAATTCGAGTGCCAGCGTATTGTCATCGTCGTCTCTTACCTTCCGTTTATTACTTCTAATAATATCCATTCATGCGTCATCGTAATTATAAGCGCCGCAAAATCCAACCTCTCCTTTAACCTGCCTTCTTCTCTGTTTCACTGAATCCCAACCTAGCTCTTTTGTCGTATCAGTTACTGGGTCCACAAACAAATTCTGTGTTCCCCCTCCAACTCCATAATTTGGCACCCAAAATGTGGGACCCACACAACTCCACCATATAGGTTAAATTCTTCAGCCACTTCTGTTGAAATAAGGTAAATGCTAGCCACCGAACGTTGTCTCGCATTCGGGAGGACGCGTGTTCGAATCCTCGTCCGGTCATCCAAATTTTAGGTTCCATGGTTTTCCGAAATCACTACAGGTGAATGCCGGGAGGGTTTCTTCAAAAAAGACCATGGTCAAGTTCCCTCTAGTTTCTTGCCTCCGTGGTCAACATAATTATGTAACACAATTGCAACTTTTTTCAGAACGTTGAGAGTTGTCAGAGAAAAGGAAACGAACTGAATGACCTAGAGATAGACGGCGGTGGCTGCCAATAATACACTAGGAAATTGGAGATGAATAGAGCAAAATGGAGGAAGGTGTAACTAAGAGAATAAGTCGAAAACAGTTAAAGTGACATGTGCATGTTATTAGAATGAATAAACAACGGTCTCTGAAAAGTACATATATAAGATGTTATAAGGAAAGAAAGATTGTACAGCCATTTTGGCCCAGGAAAATAGAGCTCGCAATAAAACATATGTGTTAGCATGTTTATGATTAGCTGGGCAGAAACAATAAATCAGTAAAGCAAAATAATGTTTGATACAATCTTTGACACACTATAGTCTATTTCTGTTGCAGCTTTGGTTTAAAATATTATGTAAGTCTTTTGATGACTCAAGTTAATAGTATGTTTTCACCGAGCGTGGTGGGTGAAAGGTTAACGTTCTGGCCTCGCATTCGGGAGGACGGCGGTTCGAATCCCCGTCCGGGCATCCAGATTTGGGGTTTCCATGGTTTCCCCAAATCACTCCAGGCGAATACCGGGATGCTTGCTTCAAAAAGGTCCCGTTCCTCATCCCCAGTCCCATTCCGCCTCTAATGACCTTAGCCGTCAACGAGGCGTAAAGCTGTAGGTAAAAAAAAAAAAAGAAAAAGAAAAAGAAAAAAGATGTATTTATTTTTTTTATTTTTTTTTATTTATAAACGTTTCTCGGGAAACAAGCCGAGTTATATTGTTATTAAAGCACAATATTTCGGCGACTTTAATCTCCGTCGCCATCTTCAGGTGCAGTTGCAAGTCTTGAAGTCTGCCTTGAAGTCAACCTTGAGCGTGTTGTTTGTAAACTGGCATGGCAACGACAGATGTTGTTATGTATGTTTTCAAAGAACAACAAATAGTAAATTTCTCTCTGGCAGTGCTCCTTAAATTCAGCGTGAGTGTTTGTTTTTATACTCATTAAGAGCATCATCATAAATTTGTAAAATTGAATTACCTATTACGTAACGGGTTGGTTTCCAGCTCTGGGTGTGCTGATTTCGGCTTTATGTACATCTGTGAATTCCGGAATGATTAGACGATCCTCTCTGAATCCTAATTGTATTGTCTCTGAACAGGAATAAAGCATTAAAACTGGACCGAGAGTGGTGGTGTAACGGTTAGCGTTCTGGCCTCGCATTCGGGAGGACGGCGGTTCGAATCCCCGTCCGGGCATCCAGATTTGGATTTTCCATGGTTTCCCCAAATCACTCCAGGTGAATGCCGGGATGCTTCCTTCAAAAGGCCATGGCCGACTTCCTTCCAATTCCTTGCCCCCTATCCTTTCCAGTCTGTAAAGACCTCTCTGTTAAGAGACGTTAAGCAGTTAAAAAAACTGAATTACTATTAGATAAAAAAAAAAAAACACAAAAAATGATGTACCATAACTCGGTAAGCTTACTACACGCTAAAATCCTGCTCAGTGTGTAAGTATCTCAAATATAGCGACCTCTTTTGTGAATGTTTATACAGGTATGAGTTTTTCTGTACAGGAGAACTTCAGGCCGACCCGTTGCAGTAATGGTGAATGTGCCGTCAAATGAATGTCTCCCGTAATGCTGACCACAAACACGAGTGATGGGTGATAAGATAAATTAGTGGATATTGCTTGTGGTGTCTGAACACATGTGTAAACAACTCTTCTTCTGTGCACCTGTGGAAGGATTTAGTGCACCTTAACGTGTAGGCAATAGATAAAAACACAAATTTATTTAACTGTTAGGTTTGCGTTGTTGTACCTGATGTCCATTTAATCAGTTCAGTTAATTATTTGCCAGCTCTAAAAATAACGTTACTCACGAGTAATTGTGGTAAAACATTCTAAATACAGATTCTCATCGCTATATATTATCTTTTGAAGGTGATTTTTGGTAGCAAACCATTTTTCTCCCATCATTCGAAACCAAAATCGATAAGCGGTAGATGAGGAACCATTTTAAATATTAGGTTCTCGCTTCTGACGAATTGTTAATTTGGAATAACTGTGTATTCAATTGATTAGAAATTTCATGTGGTTCTCTTTTGATATTTTTATTTTGCAAGGAGAATTATTACGTTAGTTCACGCTTCTATGGACTTGTGCATCATACCTTTCCATCCAGGTGATGTTTACTGAACTAGTGGAATAGTTTAATTCATATGCGACAAATGAAAATTTTGACTTTTGTTTGGTTGATTAGGGCTTAAGCCCAAATTAAGTTTTAATCTGAGCGCTCTGGAAAAGAAGAGATCGGATTGTTTAACACGGTCTAAAGATTGAACTATTTATGATGACTTAAAATCCTCTTCAGCATATTAGTTTTTTGTTTGTTTGCATTTGTTTTATTTTTTGTATGTATATTTTTTTTTTGTTTATATCATTTTTTATTGTTTCTGTTTTGTACTATTTTCTGTTAATTACTTTTTGATTTGTTTCTTTTTTTTCTCATATATTTACTAACGTCAGTATTATTTTGCTGACATACATACTTTTTTTTTTTACTGTCAACAGTCTCTCGACTGATTTGATGCAGTCTTCCTCCTCCACCTATATTCCATTAACCTCTTCATCTCAACGTATCCCTTTCAAGCCAAGGCCTCAATTATCTGCTTCATATATTCTAATCTCTTTCTTCCTCAACAGTTCTTGCCTTCGAATGTTCACTCCTCTAATAATTTAACCTGTCCCTCATGTCTTAAAATGTGACCAATCATCCTGTCTCTTCTTTATGTAGCAATCTTCCATGGATTTCTTTCCTCACCCATCATTTCCAAAACACGTTCATTTCGTACTTAATGTGTCCACTTAATTTTCAGTGTCCTTGTACAGCATTACCAGATTTGAAATGCTTCTATTTTCTTTCTTTCTGGTATTCCTAAACTTCATGCTTCGCTACCATAAAGTGCCGTGCTCTGCGCATACAGTTTTAAAAAGTTCTTGCTTAGTTGTGGATTAAAATTTAAAACTAAAATTCTCTTTTACAAGGCTCTTTTCGCATAGTGCTATTCTGTTCTTTAACATTATTCCTGTTATATACTGTATCAGTGGCATTACGTTGAGCAACAGTTGAAATAGTCAACATTAGAGCTGTGTATTGACGCTGAGAATGGGAGGCCGCGAATTGAAAAATTCAGATTGGATTCATACTGTGTGTTACACATTTTTTTTTTATCTGCTTAGCGTCTCTCTAACAGCGAGATCTTTAGAGACGGGGAGGGCAAGAAATGGGAAGGAATTCGGCCATGGCCTTTTGAATGAATCAACCCGGCATTTGCCTGGAGTGATTTGGGAAACCATGGAAAACCCAAATCTGGATGCCCGGACGGGGATTCGATCCACCGTCCTCCCGAATGCGAGGCCAGAACGCTAACCGTTACACCACCAAGCTCGATGTGTGTTATACAAGCTCATGGCCAGACGTCTTTTGCTGCGAAGCAGTAACATGCACTTCTTCGCCATTGTCGAGGAAATCGCCATTTTATTTTTACTTATGGCTCGTCGACGTCAAGGTAATTAGAGGCGGGATGAGACTGGGGATAAGGAAAGGGATTCATTCGGCCATGACCTTTTGAAGGAAGCATCCAGGCTTCGGCATCGAAATATTGCATTGCGTTCAGATACTTTGTATGTTGCGGAGATTTAAAGGGACGCGAGTAAGCTCTCGCCCCCATAAATCCGGCGTTGCCGGTTCGAGTCTCGCTGCCGACAAATTTTATTTTGTTGTTTATTCAATTTTGTATACAGATGATTCCCGGCAATCATATTCAACAATTACGTATACAATAAGTTTTTTAAATGCCGTTTGTTGTGTGGGTATCGAAGCTTTCGAACTAAATTGCGTTCATCCAAAATAAAGTTAAATTTCAAGAAAAGAAATATTTGCTGCGGCAGATATGAAATCGTTACTCGACTGTTACAGTTGAAGGAAAGATGTTCATTCCCACGCCAGGTAGCGGGAGGATTAAAACGAGTCACCGTTGGTTTTTCCACAACAAAAGGAATTTAAATAACTTTTTATATGTATATTTTTTGGAAATGATTGTCAGGAATTATCTGTATATACATTTGAATAAATAAATAAACAAAAAGTTGCCCGCAGCGAGATTCGATCGGGCGAGTACTAGCTTAGGAAGCAGAGAGCTTGCTTACTGTGCCACGTGCATCTTGAAATCAATTTTTTTTTTTTTTTTTTTTTTTTTTTTTTTTTTTTTTTTTTTTTTTTTTTTTTTTTTTTTTTTTTACTGTCGTCAGTCTTTAGACTGGTTTGATGCAATCCTCCATCCCTTCCTATCTTGTGCTAACCTCTTCATCTCTACATATCTCTTATAAACCACGTACTCAATTATCTGCTTTATATATTCTAATTTCTTTCTTCCTCTACAGTTTTTAACTTCGACTGTTCCCTCCACCAGAAAATTAACAAATAAAGCATGTCTCAAATTATGACCGACCAGTTTGTCTCTTCTTTCTGAAAGCATCTTCCAGAAACTTCTTTCCTCACCCATCATTTCCAAAACTCGTTCATTTCTTACTTTGTCTGTCCACTTAATTTTCAGCATTCTTCTGTCACACCACATTTCAAATGCTTCAATTTTCTTTATTTCCTGTATTTCTAAAATCCATGTTTAGCTACCGTAAAGTGCTGTGCTCCACACATTGAGTTTTAAAAAGTTTTTTCTAATTCCTAGATCAATACTTGAAACTAAATGATTTATCTCTTTCAAGAAGGCTCTTTTTGCTAGTGCTATTCTGCTTTTAACATCATTCATTTTTCGATGGTTGGTTTTAATTTTGCTTCCCAACTAAAGGAATTCACTTACTTCTCCTATTGCATCCGATCCTACTTCTATATTTTATCTGCTAGTATTGGTATCATTTATGCTACATTTCATCCCTTAGTCTTGCTATGATTTATATTCATTCCAAAATCTTCTTCAGTGTTTTGTTCATGGCATTCAGTAATTTTTCAATATCCTCTGCCCTCTCTGCTAACAAGACAATGTCATCAGCAAATCGTAGCATACTTATTTTTTCCCCTTGCCACATGAAAATTTTTCTTTGGCTTTCTTTATTGCTTCTTCTACATACAAGTTGAAAGTTAACGGAGATTGACTACATCCTTGTCTCACTCTTTTTAACTGATGCTTGTCTCTCATGGTTCTCTACTTTTATTACTTCTACTTGATTCTTATATAGTTTATAGAGTATTCTTCTATCTCGATACTTTAGACCTGACTTCTTTAAAATTTTGAACATCTTGTCCCACCTAACATTATCAAAAGCTTTTTCTAAATCAACAAATGCCATAAAAGTATTTTTGTTTTTCTTGATCCGCCCTTCAAGTACACCTAACATAGCGGAATATTTCTATGCCGATTTTTCTCGACAGTGGTAGAGAAGCGCATTTTACTGCTTTGCCACATTACACCTGTTTCCATGAGATTTTATTACACACAGTATGAATTGAATGTGAATTTTAGAGTTGCCGGCTACCCCTAGTGAGTCCTGTGGTTGGTGGTTACAGCTTGAGTGCACCCTCCCCCTCCCCTCTGTTGACGGTGGTCGGAGGACTGTTCTTCATCAGGCCCTCGTTAACACGTCCCCCATTGCGACGCCAGTGCTGCTACACTTGCAGTGTCAAATTAAACGCGAGCCGCGGCGGCTGAATTACGGTCTAATTGCAGTTCTCTCTTCGAAATTTAATAAAGGGCGGCGAGCCGGGCGGGCCGGCTGCCCAATAAAGTGGAAAGATCGAACTGTTCCCCTCCTCGTGATTGGACAGATATTCCCGTCTCACTCACTTTAAAACTTCCCCCGAGCACTGTGAAGGAAGTCTATAAACATTACGTGCGGGGTGCTGGGAATTGCATCCGCTTCAACAACTCTCCAACTCAAGCTTCCTTATCTCAAAACATTCAAGTTTACTTTTCCAGAGGCTCATAAGTAAACGTAGCTGTTTGGCGACAATTTAATTAATTTTAATTTAATTGCAGTGGGGTACATACCACTTTGCTAATTTCCATATACACCCACTTTCCCCTTTCACGATTCTCCTTAAATTCTTTTAATGCAATATTGACACCCACCTACCTTTGCCCTTTACAAAAGTTAATTTAAATTCTTTCAGTGTTTCAGTTTCATAGAATTTTGTCTAATAATTCTCAGTTAATGTTGCAACTAAACGGGACAGTTGCTTTATTTCTAAAGGTACTTGTTTGGGAATCTATTATTAGAGTTTTTTCCTTGCTTCATTCAACAAATTTCCTTTTTTTATTATAAAAGAAAAACATTAAATCAGCTTATCGGAAAACTGGTACATGTGTTTTGGATTCTTGTAGAGTTTATTAAAACCTGAAAAGACAGTAAAATATATAGTGGAACCAACATTTTTTTTAAAAAAATCGAGCGTCGTGGCTGAGTGGTTAACGCTGTGGCCTCGCATTTGGGAGAACGCGGTTTCGAATCCCCATCCGGTCATCCAGATTTGGGTTTTCAATGGTTACCCCAAATCAATCCAGGGGATTGCCGCGTTGGTTTATTCTAAAAGGCCGAATTCCTTCCCGCTCCTTACCCCATTCTTTTCCCGCCTCTTTTGTCCTCGACGTCGGTGAAGGGACAAGAAATAAACAAATAAATACAGTTAGATTTACTGTATGTTGAGATTCCAGTACGAAAATACGAGCTTGTAGTGAAAAAGATATATTGCGTTGCTAAGAATAAGAAAGTCCAACAGATGATACTCCGTAAACGCAGATCGCTGACGTAATTGGTAGTTTAGAAGAGTAGTAGTGCAGAGAAACTATGGGTGACAAGTGCTAGACTAAACTTTTTTTGTATTTGTATGCCGAGGTAGTCGGAATTGCACCTAATTTTTCCGTTATCAATTCAGAACTAATGGCATTACTTTCAAAAATGATAGATTGATGAATGATTGATTAGATTCTCGGAGTATTTAGTTGCGATGTTTTTAAATAACTGTATTTAACTTTAAGTGATGGATATTTTTATTGCTATGAAAAAGTTTCTAAGTAAGGTATAAGCTCAAAACCGAATAACCATTATTTATTTGAATGATATATTTCGCGATTACATACGTTTCGCGCAAACTTTATTGCGAGTTTTGTATAAACGTCCCTGTTTCTTATCGTCTGTCGAAAAACTTCTTAGGTTATGTTGAAACCTGTTGCTAATAATTGCTGCAGAGAATACAGCGCAAAAACATTTAATGCTCTGAATTTATGCCTCTACTCCTAAGAAATAAACAAAAACCAACTGTAAATTTAAACGAACGTCACGCTCTAATATTTTATTATCTGACTCTGATTATCAGTTTTTTTTGTTTTTTTTTCCTCTGTGGGTTGTATTTTTGTGCAGTTATTGCCACATGAGACAATTGCGCTACACTTTCTTCTAACAACAAGTACAAATGAAATCAAATTCGATTATTTATTTGGAATTTACATTTCTTTTTAACAATATAGGCGAAAATAGAGTCAGTGCAGCTATTCATTTGAAATTTCCTGGTTAGCCAAGCAGCGCTGTCGTGGGAGTCGGTGGAACTAACACTTCGGGTATTACCGAGACTCGCCGTAGGTTGGCGAGCCATTGAGGTGAGCCCAGTCTCCAGGCACAATGCATTTTATCGTAGTGGATAGGTGACAAGTTGTGGAGATGCTGATTACATGAGTTTTCTGGATTTGCGTGAATTAATTGGGAGTGTCAGTAATGTCTTCATTAGCGTGGATCCAGCGAAAAACAAGACAGTGTTGTGGAACCGTACAATTCAGCAGCACTCGTAAAGAATAACACAGTCGCTGCGCAAACTTAGACGTTTGAAAACTTCTCCGGTTAGTTGAGACTGGTGTTTAGTTGAAGTTGGGTGGTGAGCAAATATTGACGAGCACTGCGGAATGGCGTGCTGTTTACCATCCAAGTAAGTGATATGATCTTTGGCGCGCTGTTACGGACGCTGACTGCGGAACAGAGGAACATTGAGACGGCAGAGACGCTTAACCACGTTTCTGACAACATTATGAGAAGGAATCCTTGAGATCACTATGTAAACATCCAGACTGGCAGGGAATGATCGGTGCTATGAAAAGATTTCATTCAGATCAGGAACCACATGCACTGTGTCTTATGAAATATATATATGTCTAGGTCCATATATTAGACGGCGACAATATAATGAATGGTTCAAAAAAAAGAACAAGTAGTTGCTTTCTCTACTCTTTATAACTGAGACGAGGGTTCATCTCACCTTGTTAAATAACATAAGGCGAATATTCCAAATTTCTTTCTGTGTCCACAGAGAATCCAAAGTATTATCCCCATGAAAAATTAGAATCGGAAGTTTTAGAAGATATTTCGTTTTGCGCCACAGTCTTGAATGTTTATCTCTCTGTTCTCCACCAAAATGAAAGTTCTTAAATTTATAATCAGATGCAAACAGATCTTAGAATTCCTGTTTTTGCTCATAAACACAGTGGTTGGTGAGCGGTAACGCTGTGGCCTTGAATTCGGGAGGACGCGGGTTCGAATACCCTGCTGGTTATCCAGATTTAGTTTTCTGTGGTTTCACGATATTATTCCAGACAAATGCTGGGGCAGTTCCTTCAAAACGCCATGGTCGAATGCTTTGCCCTCAGTCCTTTCCGCCTCTAATGACTTCGACTTTTACAAGGGACCGAAAGAATTATAGCAAACTCTCTATTACAACCAGGATCCGCAACACTACTGTGTGACGTTGCAAGAGGTTAAATTTGAGCCATGAACGAACTGTTACGTACAACCTTCTGATAGAGTAGGCGACTGATTGCAAGATTAGAATATTCCTATTCGCGCGATGGTATACATAGCGATTGCCTCAGGACTGAGGTCATACAAATAATGTTACATCGTATTGGTTCTACGTTTGTTCTATTTAAACTTTCTTTTTGGAAAATAATATCCGTTATGTTCTAATATCACTGCAAAAAAAAATACATTTTCATTAAAATAGATGGTTTCAACGGTTTTGAATGGGTTACATTCTACGACCAAATTTATGTTTATTTCATCACAAAAATGCTGTAATGTCATTTAATACCAGTGAAGATAGTGCTGAATTTAATAAAAGTTTCAGTTTGCAAAGATCAAAATGGGTCTGTAGCTTCTGTAGACCCATAAGTTTGTATTATTCATTTTTAAGTTTTTTTTTTTTTTTTGCTTCGGTTTTTACTGATCGTCGATGTCTAGATCATTAGAGACAAAAGAGGAGTAGGGGAGGGGATCGGAACGGGGAGGAATTCAAAATGGTCTTTTGAAGGAACCACCCTGGCATTTAGCTGGAGTAATTCGGGAAACTAAGGAAAACATTTAGGGATGGCCTGACGTGGATATAAACCTGGTTCTGCCGAATGAAAGCCCGCATGTTGCCGCTCATTTACCAGACTCGATAAGATGTTGCTGTTTTATGTTGTGTACCATCTGCCTGTGCTGTAGTAGGAGACTACAAATATTATTATTTCGTTGCTGTAATTGTATAGTTGCGTGTATATATGTTCTGAGTTTATTATACATAAAATAGGCCAACAACAAGCTGCGGTATTCTCATTATCTTTAAAATTATTGATTTTTGTGAAATCTCTTTTTGGAAACTTCATTCACTGTCGGAAAGTATCGTGATTACTCACGAAAGAAATCACACTGGATCCCAAGATGAAAGTTAATAAATGTGTATGATTGAATTTCAAGCGGGATGATTGTCTCTTGCAAATATTATGGCTTCACTATAATTTCATGATAGATATCCGGCAGCTATGCCTATTTGTTCCAGCTAATTGAATTTTCAATCCACAAAGCGCTGTTAAGCTACGAGCAAACTGTATGGGTTCCCAGACAGCATTTATTTTGTATTCTACTTGCCATTAAAAATTAATGTAGTCCACAGAGTGCTAAAGGTCGGATTAACATGAAATAGATTGCTCTCGTAAAAGGATTATATCAAATAATTTCATTACGGTGCCATTAATCTGTCAGTTACTCTTGGCAATGCAGACTGTGATTTACCAGTATACAGTTGAATTACTAGAATTGTTTGCAGTAACATGTTGTTGGTGTTGAGTGATATTTCGGAGAAGCCTGGCAGTTTTCTAGATCAGTGGTACGTGTCAGCTGGATGGTCTACAACGAAAAAGCCAACGATTTCAATTTGTTTTATGACAAGATATGAGTGGCACTCATGTCTTGCAATAGAAGTTATAAATCATTTTTTGAACCTTCATTTTTAACTGAAAAATACCAACCAGACATTAACGAAGGTTAAAATAATCTGGCTCGGAGCATGAATATCAGACAATATATATATATATATATATATATATATATATATATATTTAATTATGTTTGTTTGTTTGTTGCTGAGTAAGTTTGATTACTGTTATATTAGTCCTATACTACTGGCACGAAATTAGTAATATATCGGCTATGTTAAGTGTTTATTCAGACTCTTAAATCTAAAATATAAGTACACCCCTAAAACCATTCGAACCTTTCAGACCAATCAAGGAATTCGACCCCACAGCTTTTTCCAAACCTTCGCTGAAGATATATTCCAATCCATTCGCATGATACGTCAAATCTTTGTCATGCCGGCCTCGGTAGCGTAGGGGCTAGAGTGCTAGCTCCGCGTACCGAAGGTCGCCGGTTCGAATCCGGCCGAGGGCATGGGTGTTTAGTGTTGTGTCTGTAATGTCTTGTCCGTGTTGTAGTGAGCTTGTGTCAATACTTGATACCAACAAATCACATTGAGCTGGCTGTATGGCCCAGTAGCCGAATGCGATTAAAAAAATAATAATAATAATAATAAAAAAATCTTTGTCATCAGTTACCCGCTTCTTCAGCATTGTCCCGCGTCCACCATTTGACACAACACTAAACATACCGGCCACAAATCAGATGGAGAGCGCTTGTCAATAACCTAGGTTGTCCCGTCATTGCACATCGCAATAAACACAACACCAAGAAATTCAGCAGCTGCTGTATGAATTTTGAAACTGCCAGCTATAATAAACGCGGTAGAAATAAACTTTACAACGGAACGCACGTTCTTACCCTATTAGGACTCTCATACCAAAGAATCAAATTCCTTGAAATGGTTCTCGGAACATCCAGGTTTCTACAGCTATGACGACTTGTCTTCTGCCAACTGGAAAGCTGTAATATCCCGATATCCGGCTGCACGATTTCTGCGTCCATCTGCTTTTTAATCCAAATACAATTTTTATGTTTAATTATTAATACCAGAATACGGTTCTGCTGGTCTGATGGACGGCGTGGTGCGCTAACTCTCTCTCGCTCTTATACGCTCTTACATGTCTTTAACAGACGGCAACCCCTACTTGAGGCCAGTTTTACACAGGTACACCAAAGTGTTTAAATTCTTTACGTGCCTCTTTGAAATGAAATATAATTTATTTAAAAACAAATTAAAATTTTATTTAAAAATACTTGCGGCCATATTTTGACAGGCAACCCGGCAGAACCGTATTCTTCCATTGAAAAAAATTGTACGTAAAAATTGCATTTCGCTTAAAAACCGAACATAGAAATCAAACAGCCGGATCCCGGGCTATAAGTCCTTGCATCCACCATTTGTTCAGCTATGATTTCACCTGTAAACAACGCCAGGAGGATAATAATTGTACATCTGAGAGTTTATTTTATTGCGTGATAAACACAGTAGACAGCTCTAACAAAAGAGAACTTTACATATATCAGATAGTCTTGCACATCAGACAACTTTCTCAATCGCTACATAAAGTTTTTTTTCTGACAACAGACAGTTCACATCACCCCGTCTTCCCTCTCCGATGCCACATCCCTCCAGCACATAACTTCTTTCTTATTGGCTAAAACTGAACCGTCAAAGCTAACTTTTCGACCGTTGACCTAGCCGTCTTCATAAGTGTACAACCACTCCTTGGAAAAGTGGAATAATCCCTCGGGCAGCCCGCCAACTCACTTTATTGGCTAAACAAGATTGCGTCGAAAACTCTCGCGGTAACAAAGGTTACTTCAAAGTTGCTGGATAGATCATCGACTTTCGAGTCTACACGAGGCCGATACACGTTGTCTCCCGAGGTTGAGTGGCCGACAATCTGCCTGCGGGGGCCAAACAAAAGCAGCAGCCTCGGTTCCTAACGACTTCGGTTCAGTTTAGGACTGAAATGTATTTATCGCAGCACAGTGAGGAAACAGGGTGCCACATATTGGAAACAAGATAAGGTGGCAAAAGTTATAGGCAGCGAAGCATCATCTGAGAGGCACATTCTGAAGCTCCTATTGGCGGAACGACAACAAGAATGGAACAACAGTGAAATAGGTAGGAGAACATAAGAAATATTTCCATCCGTAGAAAAGATGTTAAAGTTGAAGTACCTTCAACTCACTCGCGAATTGGTACACTACATTACTGGTCATGGGCCATACAATAGCTTCCTACGAAATCGGAGTATTTTGGACTCAAACAGGTGCGAATATGGTCAAGAGCATGTCGTATGGAAATGTGGAGTAACAGCCAGTTTGAGAGAACGCCGACAAGCTCGGCTGCAAAGGAGGAGGGGATCTAACGTGGTGGGTGGGCGGTAACCCTCTGGCCTCGCATTCGGGAGGACGTGGGTTCGAATCACCATCCAGATTTGGGTTTTCCATCGTTTCCCCAAATCACTCCAGACGAATTCCGGGATTCTTCCTTCAAAAGGCCATGACTGAATTTCTTCCCGTTCCTTGCCCCCATCAATTCTCACCTCTAATGGACTCAATGTTGACGAGGCGTAAAACCATAGCAAAAAAATTGTAAGGGAGGAGAATATTCGACATACTACGTGACGAAAGTTTGTGGCATTTGCTGGAAGAGGCAGCTGATCTAGCCTAAAAATTTTGGAAGGAGAAATTTATAGAAAGGAAAAATGTCGAGCGTAATCAAGAGCCACTGACAGCAGAAGAAGAGAACACAATTACAACGATTAAGTTGGAAGCCTGACTTTCACAACACCGGATTGACGGAAAATATCCTACGACAACGAGCTACATTAATCTTTTTATATTTATTTTATGACTTTTGGCTTCGAGGCCATACAGCCAACTCAAGTGTATTTCGAATCATCCAGTGTTCCAGTGTACTTCAGTTTCTTCATAGCTTCACTGTGTTATTTTCCAAGTGGCTCTAGACACAACACGATGGACATCACATACAGACAACACATACACTAAACACCTATGCCCTCGGCTGGACTCGAACCGGCGACCTTCGGCACGTGGAGCTAACAATCTAGCCCCTACGCTACCGAGGCGGGCGGATACATCAATCGTCGGAGGAACTTCAGTGTGCTGCAGAGAAGCCGTCTTCTGAGCGACAGCTGGTATTCCAGGAGGTCAACTCTTGATGGCCTGGGCGGCTGACCGCTGCCGGTTCCGGGGGACACTACCTTTGGAGCGCAATCAACAACAACAAGGAAAAATGAACGTTAGTGGAATCGATGTGCGGTTGTGACATTTCGTGGTAGTTAGTAATAGTTGTATTAGTAGCGATAGTAATGTTAGTAGTAATATTAGAAGCAATAGCAGTAATAGTAGATGTTGTAGTGATGGTGGTACCCGGTCTATTTAATAATAGTAGAAATAATATAGACATTGGTACTTGCATCCAATTATCTTGTAGTCTACTTATTGTTTAGAATGTTAAAACGTTAAATATATAAGATATAAATATATATGTATGTAAAATTAATGGAAATAAAGGCCCAGATTAGATTCTAGGTGCTGAACTATGTTGTATATGGTAAAGTAAATAAATCAATAATCTTATTTTCCAGTTCTACGTACTTTCCTGTACAACACAGCATCGTGGTAGTATCCTCATGTAGCGAAGCCGAGCAAGGCATCTATATTAGAGTGTGGAATCGTAGACTTTGATTTATAAAGTCACTGGTAGCACGTGAATAGAAGGCAGACAAACAGTACACAGCAAATCTACCTCATAAATTTGTCGGCTCTACATCGTCTAGATTAGTGTCAACTCTGTTCACCAACATATTCACATCGCGCAGCAACTAACACACTGTTCAAGTAAGAAGGCCTTCTCCTCCCCATTCCCTAGTGTTGTAAAAAAAACGGTTTTTTTCTGACTTGAAAAAAAACATGATAAAAAACTGCGAAAAAAAAAACATGTTTTCTTTTCTGGGACATGTTTTTTTCATAACTACTAAATTTCATATTTTTAAGGCATTTATCGTTTAATATGATTGTTTTAGTTTATACTAAGTACTTATCTTAATTTTTAAATCTACTATATTTTTCTGGTTCAGTAGAAAAAAAAAATACAAAAATATTGGCAACATTGACGGAAGTATTCTTTTACGAACGGGGATTTCCCGAATAGGCTAGGTTGCACGTTGTTTGGATTGATTACTCACTATTTGAAATAGTGCTGCCCTACAAATTTATCTGTAGACTTACGGATCTTTTCAAAAAATTAGGAATTTTACATTTATCAACGGTTTTTTGCCTCTTTTTATTACTTATTGTGCTTTCCTTATATTCGTATACTTGTTAAACTCGCAGCATATAGTGATACTGAGTCATTAAATTGTCAGTAATTATGAATCGTTTCCTTGCAACCGTTGGCATAAACCAACGACTGAAAAGAAATAAAGCTCCTATTTTCTTTGATAATAGTTTTTATGCACAGTGCGTACTTTGCTCACAATTTAAAATTGCAATCTCAAAATCTTTTGTGTACAATACAACAAGTAAAAGAAAATGTAACTACTTCTGAAGTTATGGATCTAGAGGAGACAGAAGAAGAAACAGAAAATTCCGACTCCAACCGCACTAGTGTTGGTATTACTGATACTATTACTGATACCTTCCAAATCTGAAATTTTTTTTTTCTTTTTCAATTTGCAACACTACCCTTACATTGGCTGAATTGGTTGCGTCTCCGTAGTGGTGCCCGGTGCCTGATGTGGGGTAGGAGAGGTAGTAGATCACGTGACAGTGCACCAAAATACTGTAAAAAAGTTTTTTTTTTATCTTCTGTGTTAGAGAATTACGATAGACATAACGTAGACGATTACGACGCAGGAGAACAAAACGGACAACATTCTCGTGGGACTTTACAAAATACACACATCATAGCCTCAATTCACCTCAAAAATCAGAACGGTAGATTTAATCGTCCACAGTGAGGAGAAGCGAATACGATCAACGCTCTGCGTTGTAAGGGCTGCCACAGTGCACTGTACGGCTGCTCCCAGCTGCTTTCAGTTGCGAGTGCAATATGGAGAAAACTTTCGAGTGAAATCTGTAAACGGAGGATGCAGCAGCTCGGTGCTTCTGAGGGGAGCAGCATGCTGACTTCCACAACTGTGCATCAGAGATGAACGGTATAACACATCCTGCCTCGATGCCGAATCCAATAAGCAACTTCCAGAAACTGACGCCTGATCTTATTTGATGCTTGGAGCGCGGGGTTCCAGTTCTGAAAGTCGTGCATGATAACACTCATATCGAACCTATTCTACAGGGTGATTCAGGAGGAATGCTACATAGGCAGTAGTATGAATAATGTTGTGTAAAAAGTCCGTACAAACATGTTTTTTTTTTAGATGCAGGTGCTGCAATGTTATGGCCACCAAGGTCGGAGGCTCTTACCCCATTAAATTTCTGTGTGTGGGGATGGTTGAAAAACGAAGTGTACAAAGAAAAAGAAAACACAAGAGACGAATCACTCCCTCGCATTGTAAACACTGCTACCCTCATAAAAGTACATCAAGACAAACTCAGAAGAGCTGCACCTACTGTTGCGAAGAGAGCCGCAAAAGAGTATTAAAGCAGATGGTGGGATTTTAGAACATTCAATATAAAGGTTTGTAAAATATGCGCGTATTTTTGCATGAATAAAGTACTTCAACAAGTTATTCGTGTACTCTTTATCATTTTCTGAGGTTTATTTTACGCATAGTGGCCGTATCTACAAAACGAATCGAAATCGAACACACGTTTTTATGAAATTTTTATTCAATACTACCTCCTCATTCAATATTTACCATTCCTCATGGATCGCCCTGTATTATTCCGCTGTTTAGGACTTAGAGAAAAGCAGCACTACTGTTTTCGCTCCTAAGTCATAGTCTTCCAGGACACGAATGAAACAGTAACCAGTTTAGAAATTTCCACAGATAATGTGTTTTGTTAATCCGAAACTAAATATCCTAATTTAAAATTTGCAAAATTATATTATAGAGAAGTAGAAGTAGGTTGACAGACAATTTATTTTCCTACCCCGGTGGGTGGGCTATAGTTGTCTAAAACTCGTGAAGTAGTTCACTAAGATATTGCTTTGATTTTTTTTCTGTTGAAAAATAAGGACGTGAACGGTAGTCAAAATTATTAGTTTCAGCCCATTTTTCTTACCAAATATATTAAAAAAAAAACGCCCTTAACTATGAACTTGAAAATTGCTCCCAATATCGACCGTATCCAAACAACAAGTACTAAAAATACGAGTACTTACACCTAAATAATTTTTAAGCTGCGAGCAAACATGAAAACCTTTATTTATACTAATTATGGCTTTACGCCTCGTCGACATCGAGATGATTAAGCACAGGAAAAGACTTAGGGTAAGGAACAGGAAGGAATTCAGTCATGGCCTATCCTAAATCTAGCCGGATGGAGATTCGAACCCATGGCCTCCCAATGCGAGGTCAGAACGTTAACCGTTCACACATCACGCTCGGTCTATTCCACTGGAGTGCCGATAAATCAGAGTGTACAGCATCCACATGGATGGGGCAGGCACTCCTAAGATAAATTTTATTGGAATTAAACGACTGAACTTGCGGCAGGCGTTGGGTAGCAGATCTATGGAACAGAGCCTGCTATCAAACCTGAAAAATTATTACATTATGACCTCTTCAAGTATGTGGAAATCGTTACAGTACTGAATCCTAATTACGCAGTGGTCGAATCGCAATTCACTGTTTTTTTCTGTTTGTTTGGTTGCTATCAGGACGTGTTAATAGACACTGATATATTGTCTGAGCAGCTCACGTTCTCCTATATGAAATCTAAAAATCACTTTTGTTGGATTGCCTCAGCTGCGAGATTGAATTTGAAATTCCAGTCTGCCTGCAAACGGCGAAATGGAAATCAGGATAAAGGTCAGAGATATTGTCGGCTTCTGACAATATCGCTGGCTCCGTGATTGGCTGTTATTATGAGACCGCGGTGGGGCAGAAAGCGCTTTCGGTCCTACGGGAAATTACTGCGGCACCAGGTTTATTCGCAGCCGAATCAGCTGTCCAGTAACCACACTGACCCTCGGAATAAACTGGACATACGTCGCAGCTCTTCAGAAACCAAACAAGTAATTTTTTTTGTTTTGCTGGTTTGATGCAATCCTCCATCCCTTTATATCTTGTGCTAATCTGTTCATCTCAGCATTCTTCTTACAACCCACGTCCTCAGTTACCTGTTTAATACATTTTAATCTCTGCCTTATTCTACAGTTCTTACCTTCTTCTGTTCCCTCCACTAACACGTTAACCAATCCTACATGTCTCAGAATATCACCTACCATCCTGTCTCGTGTTTGGGGAAGAGTCACCTATCGTTTACAAAACTCATTCATTTTGTACTTTATCTGTCCACCTAATTTTCAGCATCCTTCTATAGGACCATAAAGTGCTGTGCCCCACATATAGATTAATATTTGAAACTAAAAGATTTCTCTTTTTTTAATAAAAACTCTTTTTGGTAGTGCTATTCTGCTTTTAACATCATTCCTGCTTCGGCCATCAGTTGTAATTTTACTTTCTAAGTAGCAAAATTTACTAAAATCACCTATAATATCCGTCTCTTATTTTTGTATTTACCCTACTATTATTGATATTATTTCTGCTACATATCATCACTTTCGTCTTGCTTTGGTTTGTATTTAGTCTAAAATCTTCCTTCAGTATTTTGTTCATAATATTCAATAACTTCTCAATATCCTCAACCTGCTCTGCTAACAAGTCTGTCATTAGCAAATCGTAGCATAATAATTTTTTTTTCTTGAGCATTTATGCCACAAACAAATCATTCTTAAACTTATGCCACAAACAAATCATTCTTAAACTTCCTTTGTTGCTTCATCTACATACAAGTTGAATATTAATAGAACCTGTCTCACACCCTTTTTAACTGATGAGTGTCTCTTATGATTCTCTACTTTTATTTTAGCTACTTAATTCTTATAACGATCTCGGTACTTTAAACCCGACTTCTTTTTGAGCATCTAGTACCACCTAACATTAGGAGAAAATTTTCACTATCTGGAGGGTAGAAGAGGTGGTGTTGCACAATTCCTAAACTGCAGATTGTGCACCAAAATCCAGGGTAGATCCAAATCCTGTCCGCAGTGCGTTTGGAGTGAGGGCATACCACACTGTTGATGCTGATTCGTGTATCGGATGGGGACGTTAAGCCTGACGATGCGTTCCTTACTGTCGAAAGAGGAGTATGTTGGCACTGGCTTTCACCCTCCCCCTTCTTTCCTCTCTCATAAACAATACAACACCCTACCAGTCATCCACACTTACAACAGCACTTGTGATCACTGTCACACTTGGCAGGCAATTCATGTTCCCAGACGTTCCCAGTGAGGGGTAAACCATGGGTTAAACACCCCCATGGTATTAATCGCCTACTCCCGTACATAGGCAAAGTGTTAATAGAAGAAGAAACCGAGCGTGATGAATGAGTGGTAACTCTCTGGCCTCTCATTCGAGTGGACCCGGGTTCATCTCCTCGTCCGGTCATCCAGATTTCGGTTTTCCATCGTTCCCGAAATCACTCCAGGTGAATGCGGGACGGTTCCTCAAAAGGTAATGCGCAAATTCCTCCCCATTTCTCGCCGCCTCTAATGACCTCGACATCGACGAGACGTAAAGCTATAGAAAAGTAAGAAGGACTGTATTTGATTATTGACGATTATGAAAGATAGCCGTTACCCGCGACTTCGTACGCGTGGATTTTGAATCTGATTGCTAGAATTGGATACACGAAGCTGAAAGTTACCTAAGATATGTCGGCATAATATGACGGGAACGTTATCGATATACCATTCTACCGTCGAACCTGTCTCATTTATTCATATCGGGTAAAAGTACCCTATTTCGTTCGTAATGATACAAAGTATTTCGGTATATGGTTATAAAAATATAGCCGTCAAAATGTCAAAAAAAAAGAAAAGACGGAGACTTACTTTCGCATATATAATATTATTAGTTTAGATCACACAAAAACTGCCTGTGGAACCAGTATACCATGAATAAAGGAAACGCTTAGGGCACCATTCTATCGCCAAATATTTGCCAGAACATGGTATCCTTACTACAAAATCCTAGGCTTGGCTCAAACTATGAAAAAAAAAAATCCTTAAAAATTTTTGCTCCCAGTGGGGTTTGAACCCGAAGCCATACACACGGGAGTTTAAAAAGCAAGGCACGTTTCCACTATGCTACACTGCCATTGCTCTCTTGCGATACGCATTACAAAAACATATGGATATTATGTGTTTGTCTTTCACAGTTCAGATAGTTTTCATAATTTAATGACAATATGTTCTTATCTACACAGAATATGGTATCCCATGTCCATCCTAATGTCAAATAGCATCTACTTGTCAAATTTCATCACGATTGGAGTAGTAGTGTAGCCCAAGAAACGTAACAAACAGACACACAGAGTTACTTTCACTTTTATAATATAACTAGTATAGATTAACTTACCACAATCAGAGTACCAGTTGAATAAGATGTTAAATAGTTGAGATTGTGGGTATGAGTGATTGAAATAATTATTAATTGATTTTATCATCGAATATGTCATTTAAAGTTATCATCTGATGAGCTAGCTGTTTATAAGATATATTGATTAATTCTCTGTCACTGGTATCATCTTCAAAGTGGTATTCGGAAAATTTAAATTATTTGTATTATTTTTTAGAGTTACTACGATGCAATTCGGAATTAAATTAAGAACATTTTGATATTTATGAAGTAATTTTAAGAATTGCCAAATATCGTGCTTTGGACGTCAGACACTTTTAGTTTTCTGGAACAGTCGTAGTGACACCGCAAACCAAGGGACGACCACGGTTTCCGGAATGTTCCTTATACGATCACTTCCACAGCAGCAGTACTCAATTAGAAAACTTCGAATTCAATTTTCTTTTGATTTATCTGTGTTGCGGTCATCCTCGGGAAACAACTCCTGAGATAATATTTTACTGTCTTTCATGAACAAATTTGAACTGAACGTAGTCGTCACTTTGATTGCCATATAAATCTTCATTTATTTAACTTTGTCGAAGTAAGACGAACCCTCTTGTTATGTCACAGCTTGTATAGAATGTAGTAATATTCACAACAGACACTGGTACTGACTTTTTTTTAGAATAATTCCAGTACCACTTTCTGAGAACTTCGAATGGAAGGCGTATCTTTGCATGTTATTGTACTCGCAGATTGGTAAACCTAACTTCCACACTGACTAAACTTAGAAAATACAGTTGCAATAATATATATTTTTTAAGTTTTAAGGATTCACAAATAAATATTATAGACACTAAAACGTGCCTGTAATAAACTGCTCAATATACGACCACTCTGTGGTTAAGAGGTTTTTAGCCCAGCGTAAACAAACCATCTGGATATGTGCTTAAAATGTGTATGAATCAAACGGTGGACATACAGCCCAACATTTTTAAGTACTATAATCCGTGATCATTCACTCCGCTACGGTGTTCCCTCTGTGACCTTTACAGCTAATTCTATCTGTCTACGGCGTTGTAATTACTTGCACTAATTACAAGATCGCTTCTTTTTTTCTGCTAGCGGAGTATCCGTCGATGCCCGGGCTGATTATAGTTGATTAACCTCTATTGATTTTTCAGTCTCTCAGTTACATTCGCATGTACAAAAGTACACTCGAGTTCTTTCAGGAACGCAATAAAACGAAGACTCACTCCCACCCTGCTTACAAGAGAGTAAGTTAGGATTGATTTAGACCTATAGTATTTTTCGACACCTAACGAGAAATATTCGATGCCATTCAACAGAAAACCGTATGGGCTATCAGAAAATCACTTTCTCTACCGTTTGCGAAATACATGAAAAAAAAAAAAACAACAACAGAAAATTTCTACATTTAAATTTGACTCTAGAGGGGTGCAGATTCCAAATCAAATGCAGTCAGTATTTGTATACTTATTGTAAAGCATATTTGCGCAAAATTCTTTTGAAATCGGATAAAAACTTTACGTTTATGTGTCGGCGCGTCAACTTTTAAATTTCGCATTTCTCGGTCAGCATTTGTCCGATCGGTCCAACACCGTTCGGCAGGAAGTTCTATGGGCTTTCACAATATCACTGTCTACTTTGGCCGTTTTCGATATGTTTGCAAGACTGCGAGCGATATAACATTACAGATACCCACGCTACTCTTCTGTCTGTCACCGTCAGGTTAATTTTCAAAATTTTATGACAAAATATGCTATTTATCCAGAAAAAGTATTCTATATTCTTCGTAATGATAGATATTATTTTTTCGTTAAATTTCACTAACATCGGTTTACCACCTTTAGTCGTAAAAATGTAACAAACAGACAAAGAGACAAATTTACTTTCGCATGAATAATATTAATGCAGATACTTCGATTCCTAATGATTATATCCAATGATTCCTCTCCATATTTAACCATGTGTATCACAACTTTCAGTGATATGTTATATAACCAAGGATTTAGTATAGAGGAAATTAGTACAAATATATGTAACGCTAAAGACAATAAACATTTTTGGCCTACTAAGCTAAACGACGGGAAACAATAACCAAATAATTTCGAATGTAATTCCGCTGCCGCTGTCAATGTTTTCACGAAGTCAAGAAGTTTGTTACAAGAGATAAGCAGAAGCGAGAACTTCAGCGCAGTCTCATGTTAATTGGACGCAATTTCTGAGCCCACATCATGTGCCTACTGGAGTTGGTATGTTTCTGTTTTAAGTTCTTTGATCATTGTTGCGAAGTTTCACCTTCCAAGCATACGGCGATACGCAATTTCACAATCTGGAACGTTCTTGTCTCTGAGCGGTGTGTTTGTACAGACTGACAATCTCTAAGTAAATCTGGTTGTAGGCCATCTTCCGCAGTTGTTGGTTAATAGATTATAAATCAAAATTCCGTCTGGAAACAACTGTTGATGTTACTGTTTTCTTTATTTCCATATGCGTTTTGCCCTTGTGGTGTGGTACATCGTCAGTGGCTGTGAATTTGTTTTTTACATGTGATTTGTTACATTTGACAGAGGAAATTCCGTTGTTTCCAGACGGAATTTTGATTTATAATCTAATCTCTAAGCAGTTAGAACTTTCCGTTCCAACATTCACTGAAATAGTAAAGCTCGAGTGTTACAGTCAAAACCGCACTCAGGCTGCAAAGTAAATCCAGGTACTCACTTCATAATAAAAGGCGCGACCAAATCATTTAGACCTGGAAATGAAAACATTTTATTCATTGAAATTTAGAATCATAGTCACTTTTTCTGCCAATTGAACTAAGTAGTGTGGCGCT
Organism: Vandiemenella viatica; assembly: GCA_031002005.1. Taxonomy (NCBI): domain Eukaryota; kingdom Metazoa; phylum Arthropoda; class Insecta; order Orthoptera; family Morabidae; genus Vandiemenella; species Vandiemenella viatica. Next base: position 241,749,451 of record JARYHS010009186.1, read on the forward strand.
TATACAATTTTTATTTACTTTTTTTGTTTTGTTTGCATTAGCAAACATCAATATTTGTTATAAATTTTCTGATGTTAAACGGAATATAGTGTTCGAGTATACTGAGGATAATTTCACTATCAACTATATAAGTCCATTAATCAGTCAAATACCGCAGTGGTTTTGTAAGAGCCGATGGCTAGTTCACTGCGTATTTTCCATTCTGTCTTGATATCAACAGTGGATAAGCAGCAAAGAACTTTCCGCATCAGATTTATAGGGTTCGAGGAACACGTTCGTGGGCAGGTTGTTAGGTTACGTTGTTAGAGGTTAAAAGTGACCTTTTGAAACTGTTCCCATCATGATAGCACATTTACGCGGCGGTGGATAGCTGAGAACAATAAAAATTATCCATACAGAAATACACGACACCTGTATAACGCAGATGAGGGTTCAAATCTTACAGATCTATTACATAGGCAGTGCACCAGTGTGCCGTAAATGAGATGTATTTAGTGATTCTCAGATGGTGTTGCAGTTTCATATAGCTACAATTTAAAGTATTAACTGTTTACCTTGGTACTGGTATGATTCCTAGCGACATGTAATATTTGATGCAATGTCACGTCAACTTGATTTTGATCGAGATATCGGTCGTTTTACTATAGCTTTCTTCAGGGTTATACCGTCCTGTCGCATTCGGGAGGACGTGGGTTCGAATCCCCGTCCGGGCATCCAGATTTGGGTTTTCCATGGTTTTCCCAAATCACTCCAGGCGAATGTCGGGGCTTCCTTCAAAAAGGCCTTGTAGGAATTCCTTCCCGTTGCTTGTCCTTGTCCCCAGTTCCATCCCGCCTCTAATGACCTTAGCCGTCGACGAGGCGACAAAAAAACAAAACAAAACAATAAAAAAACCGTCCAGCGCAGGCCAATCAGCGTGCTTGTCTAATTAGGAAAGAGAGCTAGATGTCACGTTGCAACAGAATTACGAAATTAGGTTATGCCGTTCAATTTTTGTCATTAATATGAAATGCAATCAGTGGTAGGCAGAATTTTGTAAGCTGTGGCCACGCGAGGAGACTAATTAGTTAACAGGCACCCACCAGCCGGAATCCTGGCACTCAGGGACGGACAATGGACCCACCAGAGACCCCTCGTTTATTATAACGGTGCTTGGTCAGGAAGGCGGGTTTGACGGCCGTTGATATTTGCTAACCGTGGAATTTTCGAAGGTTCACGCACTAACTACTGTCGAAATTCGCCGAGCTCTCACGAAACGCTTGAAAACGATTACAGCCAAAAGAATGGCTATTTCAGGAGAAGGAGGTACCATAACAGAACCAATCTCCGACGTAAAGAATCTCCGCGTGATACTAATTTATGCGTGTTTTAATTACGTGAGGTAAAATGGGGGGGGGGGTCAGGCGAAATCTCACGATACCTCACTAAGGGGGAGGGGGGTCAACGGAAATCTCACGTGAGGTTTTGAAATTCTTGTAGAAGGGTAGAGCCAAAAAAAAAGGTCTACAAATGACGTGAAAGTCGATTTTAGTGGGGTAAAAAACGACTTTATGGGGGTATAACCGCTCTATGGAACATGAGACCTAAAAAAAAGTCTCAAAAAATTGCGATGTCCATTCGTAGGGGGAGGTCCGACCAAATCTCACGAAGTCTCATCAGAGAGGGGAGGGGGGTCAGGAATTACGGAAAAACACCTCACGTAATTAATGGACGCCCCCTTACCAAGCCTTGAGGGGGTTAGGGTGTGGAGACATCCGGACCAGACCTCGAGTGAGGCGGGTCGCACGTTCGCGAATCACCCTGTATAGTACGTACAGGCAAGGGAGACTTAGTACGCTGGGTACTCTGCTTTCTGAGGAGGAAAACATGTTTTGATTCTGCAGCAGGCAGAATTACTCAGGTCAAGAGTTGATTTGAGTGTGTAGCTGACACATTCTGCAACATTTCGCCATGGACGGAGCAACCTACTCCATTACGATAAATACACAACGATCTTAACAGTGTTGTACTCCAAACCATTAGGTCCAGCCCTTTAACGGCCTTGTCAACAGAGATTTTGAACTTAATGAGTTCTCGCCTCTAATTAAACTGAGCTAGTCTTTGTTTAAAGCCGCGATTTATTTTTACCAATTGTATATTTGAAGGACAGACAAACTTTGTGATCATTAAATCACCACATTTGGTGGTTAAAGTAAAAATACCCTGGCGCCCAACAAATTCAAATTAATGAAATTTATTTTAGTATTGCATCCGATCAGTAGAATCGTGAAGATCATTCTCTATTGTTTTAAAGGGAAATAAAATAAAATCAAATGTTGAATGTTTGTTATCCATTGTAAAATTTCATAACGTTGAATTTATTTTATTAATATATATTAATTTCTTAGTGGTTTGTGTTTTCTTTTTTTTAATCTTATTGATAAATGTAAGACGGAGCAGTGAATTACATTTGATTTGAGACTCATTGTATTAATATTAAAATTAAGAACGTTTCTGTTTGTACGTCATAAGGAGTACCCGATAAATAAGCAAAATAGAGCAATTTAATGATAAAGAGAACTATAAACTTTTCACCCTTTCCCAAAGCTACGTACCACTGCAACGTATTCCTCTCCAAACTTCGCAAAACGCCATGGAGCAATTTCAGGTGTGTATTTGTATTTTATGATAGGGGATTAGACCCCCATCATGTTCGGTCCGCTCTGCTTAAGATCAAGTGACCATAAGACTTTTGCCTTGTTGGCCAAACTCACAGAAGAAAGTATTACCCTGAAGATGGCCACATTAAGTCAGCAAGTTCGAACCTTAACGATAACATTAAATCCGACGGCGGAAATCTTATATTTTATCGTTTTGTGTTTTGTGCAGTGTCTTGTTTTTTTCGCATATACGAATATTGTATGTACTGGAAAGTTCCTTACATGGATCTTTTTAGTTTATTGAGATAGAATCCTGTACGGTGGGTAAAAATGAAGCCTTCTGATTACCAATATTTGCTCATATAAAAATATTTCCTTAGGTGGCTCTAGTTTTCAGAATTAAACACGGAAGGATCGATGTTGATGCTGCTCATACTACATCCTGATATATTGTCTGCGATTAGAATGACAGACTCATTCACTAACCTGTCATGTGTCCCAAGTACAGTACCTGCGCTCATTACTTCCCCCTCCCTGCCTCCTCCCTGTACCGTACTTTGTCGGCTCTAGTAAGGCGGTGTTTCACGCAAGATTTGATTCACAGTCTGCTAAAATGTGCTCACAAGACTCAAACACTGGCTGGCTCTTGTTTCAATGAAGATCCGCAAAGAACACCAATATCTAATTGTTGTTGGTTTTCATGAAACCAATTTCTGACACACATTTTGGATAAAAAATTAGGAAATTGTAGTGGGTACAAAGGATATTACCGCAGGATATAAGACGATAAAGGAGCTGTATTTGGAGTTATTGGAAGACGGAAGGCGGGTGAAGGGAGTGCTCTGAGTGTACAGATTATTGGGCAACGGGCCGAAAGGGATATTGGTAAAAGAATTAGGAGCACCACATGAAAGGTAAACGATAACAATGGCCACATACTGGCATTTTAAGCATGAAGGAGTTCGATTTTTTTTTTTTGTATATCAGTGCGTCAGGGAATGGAATAACTTACCGTTGGAAATAGTGAACAATGTTTCATGACTCCACTGATATAATCTAAAATTCGTTAGTGCCAATAGTAGGTGGGTAGTGCAGTTGTACTCAAAGAGATTAAGAGGGGAAAAAATGCATCGAGAAATTTCCATGGGGCATATGCTTCATCGCAATAAAACTAAATTTGAAAAGCTTCACTGGATCCGTGAATATCAAAAATTATCTTTTGTACTACCTGCCTCGTGGTATAGACTGCTGACGTATGTACGTACATCTACGTCACTCGACTGGAACCATGTGTTTTGAACCCCAAAGTTTGGAAGAATCCTGGTAGTAGAAATGTTGATACACAATCCGTAATCGCCAGTTTTTGTCGCACATACTTGGGTGAAGTCCCACCTGTATCTATAGTAGGTTTGGAGTTAAGGACATACTTTACTTATTTTTTGTTTGTTTTTGCTTAAGGCTTTACGCCTCGTCGACGTCTAGGTAATTAGAGGCTGGAAAGGATTGGGGCTAGGAACGGGAAGAATTCGCCAATGGTCATTTGAAGGACCCATCCTAGCATTTGCCTCGAGTGATTTGGGGAAACCTTGAAAAACCTAAATCTGGATGGCCTTAAGGAGTTTCGAACCTTGTGACGAATATTGCTTGCTACAAAAAAATATAAGAAATTCGTACTTGCCTTCATAAACAACAACTTCTTTTATTTAACTATATTACTCTTTTAATCATTTCCATTGCACATTATGCCATTACTTTTTAATAAAAATACAAATTATAAACCAAACAAACTTTTTCATATCCATTGCATAATCTACAGATCATTTGTTGTCCACCCGTGTTAATATCTGATTTTTTTTTTCACTGCCATTAAATGCGCGTAACTTCTCATTCTCACCGAGCCAACGATTCTCGATTACCCAAGCTGGTCACGCCCATGGAGGAATGAATATATGGAGACGAAATAACGCTAAATCTGTGAAACCTCACATAAAAACTCGTCTCCCACTGCGCATGCGCGGTGGCCATAGGAATAACACCAAAACATTGGGCTGTTTGCACTGTGTATGCTGCTGAGAATATTTTTTTCTAATATTCTAATGTTTTCTATAATGCCAAGCTGTGTTTGCATACGGTTGCACCAACAGACAAGATAGGAAACAACCTGGAATAACGTTTCATAAGTAAGTCACATTGTAATTATTGTTCTTGAAGTGTCTGATAGGTAACTGCAACATTAGGGCCTATCTCTATAAATTTATTCATTGCTCTCAACAGGATAATGTCTTTCTCAAATATTTGTTGGTGTAGTGTCGAAAATCAGCATATGTTGCTACTTTGCACATAAGAGGCTAGCATTACTGTAAACAATTGTTGGAAGTCTAATTTAAGCGGGTCAAATTTAAATCGCAATACAATAAATATGGTATTCTGCAAGCTTTAGTCCAGTTCAGTTTACACTGAAAGTGTACGATGACATTAATTGTGATAATTTGTACTGTGCGAACTATGAAACGTGTTGAAGGAAACGTTGTTGTTACGCGAAATTTAGTTCCCGATGCATTTCATGTGTTTAGGTGTGTCTAAATAGTTTGATTTTGTAGCGAAAATACTAATGAAAATGTGGGTAGGTTGAAATGCAGCCTATACCAAAATGGACAAACAACTTATTATCAGTTGTTAGTAATTTCATAAGCACCATGTTAGTGACACAACGTGTATCGCGAATCGCGTATCGCAATGTATACTACTTCCATTTAAGCTTCTGACTTTTGGAGACACCATATCTCGAGAACTAAACGAGATATCGTAATTTTTTTATTGTTTACTTTCAATTTCTCTCATCGTGTTACATAAGAATCTATTATAAAATTTAACTTTGGGGATAGGTTTCTTCTGAAGTTCAACCTAAAACACCTCACTTTTGAGACAGTGTACCTCGAGAACTAAGCGAGATTTCGAAATTTTTTATTCTTTATTTTCGATTTGACCTTGGGGGAATGTTTCTTCCAAATTTCAACCCAAAACACCTCACTTTTCAGACAGTATATCTCGAAAACTGAGCAGGATATCAAAACAATTTATTCTTCGTTTTTGGTCTGTCTCATCGAGTTACATAATAATCCATCATCAAATTGCGGTGCCGCGGTTGTCGTATGATTCCCTTGAGGTGTTTGTGCCTATTCTCCGTGTTTCTACGGCCGACCAATCTCTCTACCCGGTTTCACTCCAGTGCGTGGTGAAGGTCCCTTGCGTCGTCTCCATATATTCCTTCCTCCATGGTAACGCCAGTATCACTCAGCGGACATCGTTTATTGCCATCAACTAAAAGACTTAAGGACAGGTTGCACAAAACGTACTGAAGTTCAATTCAAACGGACACCAGATATAAGGCGTTTCCTTACAACCTGCATCCTCCCGAATGTTAGCTCAAAGCGTTACCGCTCACCCAACACGCTCAGTACCTAATTTTTACACGCTTTATATTAGCTTGACTTGTATGTATGTATGTATGTATGTATGTATGTATGTATGAATGTAACGGAATTTTACAACTCCATTTTGTCCCACTTCCCGATGTCCGAGCTGTTTGAAATTTGGAACACATATTAAGAACCGGTGACAATACAATAATTTCATAGCTATATCCTGCTATGCTCATTACTTTGACAGTAACAACAGAAAAATGGTTGAATGTCGTGGAATTTTGCAATATAATTTTACCCAATTCCAGATGTCCGAGTTGTTTGAAATTTTGCTCATGTATTGATAACTGATTACAATACAATAATTTCATAGCTATGTCTTGATATTCTGATTACTTTGACAGTAAAAACATAAAAATTTTGCACACGTTTTAAGAACCGTTGACAATACAGTAGTCTCTCATCAACGTCCTGCTATTCTCGTTACTCTGACGGTAACAATAGAAAAATGGTTGCCATGTAATGGAATCTTTCATTTCAGTTTTACCCGCTTCCTGACGTCCGAATAGTTTTAAATTTTGCACACTTATTAAGAACCGATAAAAATTCAATAATTTCACTCTCACCACGTTGTCAGTGTATCCTATACTTGATGGGATTACTGAGTTAGGCAAATGCAGCCGCGACATTAGTGCACAGGTGCGATTCGAGAAATCTTCGTCATTTGGCGGCCACACCCTTCGGAGATTTCCCACCCAATATAGCCATCATCATCATCTTTCTCCAGTATCCCGGGTGTGATTTACGAGCCTTGGTTGCTGTAGACGATCGTCTTCTGCTGTCTCCTATCCAGAAAGGTTTCTCTGTCTGAAGTCGCTTAGCGTGATGTTGAATAGTAAGTATTAGAAATATTACTTCGTACTATTATAGAAAAGTAGCCTTCCTCGTTTACCGTGCTATTGGATCTCTTGTTGAGTTGACCATTTAATTGTATTTTACTCGTGGGAATAATAATTAATAATGAAACTACAACTCAAAGAAAAAGAGAGATTGGCGAAGAAAAGCCAACAGTAAGAAACATACTTTTTAAACTATCTGAACTAAAAAGTTAAAAATAAAATTGTAGTTTAAAAAACTAAAATCACGCTTTCGTAGTAATGTGAACTAAAAGGTTAAAAATAATATTTAAATATAAACATTTTGTTTAACAGTGATAGGACGTCCCACAATTCAGGATAAATTAATTTATTTGAATAAGCTTAAAGTATAAAGTCACTGATTACAAAATTAACTTTAATGTTAAAAAAGCGTGGGGTGCGCTCTACATAACTTTCGACAATGACTCTGTCTTTACAAACAGCCAACGACAAAAAATATAAGACAACTGAAATAGCACCCCATACTTTTTTAACATTAAAGTTAATTTTGTAATAAGCTTATTCAGAAAAATTAATTTATCTTGAATTGTGGGACGTCCTATCACTGTTAAACAAAATGTTTATATTTAAATATTATTTTTAACCTTTTAGTTCACATTACTACGAAAGCGTGATTTTAGTTTTTTAAACTACAATTTTATTTAAGGATGAATTTTATCCTATCGGATGGTAGTGAATCAGGCGTCGAGTTTGTACTTTTCAGAATAGTAGGGGTTGATGTTCTGACCGAGGTGTTCACCCTCAAGCCCCATTCATCTTTCATAAAAAGAATCACTATTACTAATTCACCTGTTGGTGTCATATACACTACTCATGCTTGGGAACCTAAAAACAAAACGATGTGAGTCTTTTTCGTGGAGCTAGGATAACACAGTCATTTGTAATTATCTTCACGCATCATTGACCTGTTCCCCTGTAGTGTAAATAGCTTAGCACGCAGCACGATGGTTGGGCAGTATACGACATACCTTCGCTTTAAGCTGCCGTGAATATTTGAGGGATGCTCCGCAGGTTGGCAGCCTGTGTGAGTGACGGGGCATGTTGGCCAACCCACTAACTAATTGATCCTCATTTCAGTTGCTCCATCGGACAGCACTCAGTTAAATCTTCATCAAGCAGTCCTCTCGTTTCATTACCAACGCACCACATTTGCCTCACTGTCAAAACAAGGTCACGATAGCTATTACTTTCACATTTCTCTCAGTTTCCGGTTATTCATAGGTGATCCTATGAAAATCGTCACAAAAATCCACTTCGAGAATTTCAGAGTATCTTTAACACTATGAACAAATAAGGTGATTTATTATTTACTAGTTCAAATGCACATCAAAAATGGCGGCTATCACTATGGTGGTAATAGGAATTTGTTCGGTAAAAGTTTCTAACGAAAAACGAATAACAATTAATCATTATGTTTTTTATATATATATATATATATTGATGATGTAAGTAAACTTTCGCTGATTAGATTCGCGCAGTATTTGACTAGGACGTTTTAAATAACTACATTTCATTTTGATTGACGAAATTTTTATTGTTACGAAAAAGTTCCTAGTTAAATTTCAAATACATATATTTATTATTTACTAGTATAAGACCGTCACCGCTTTTTGCGTATCACGAGTCACGGGTCTAGAATAGTTCCAGTTTTTAGGATGAAAGATTATGACAGGTTGACCTGACTTGACCAAATATAAACTTGACCTGTGTTTCAGGGTGAATAAAATCTCTTGAGCTTGAAGAACTCGGAAGCATTAATAGAGGTAGGTATTAAACACGAACAGAGACGAAAGTGGAATCGTATAATTGTTTAAATACAAACTTGACTTGTATTTAACAGTTAAAGTTCATTCTGAAAAATTTAAATAAGTTCTTGTTTTCTTCGGAAGCATCACGTTATTTTTTTATTTCTTTTATTTTTTTTATTGAGACTAGGAAAACACTCATAATCAGAGACAAAATAACTCATAATGTCATCATTGGTCATAGTATCTGTAACGGCCTGAGAACTTAATACACATTCCATATAAAGAGCTGAGCAACTCCGCAGAAATGAATTGCCAGAATAGTTGTTTCGGTAATATATTTGGCCTGATGTCTATTTAAAATAACCTGATATCTCACATACAGCTAACATGAACAAAGACAATTAACGAAAGTGATCAATAAAATACCTAAAAAGCAAATAAACCGTAATGCATAAACTCTGGTCAAGCAACAATATTAGTGAAAGTTTTAATTATATTGAAATTTATCCTAAGCCGGAATAACAATTAAAAGAGACCATAAGTAAATTATTTTTTAAAAAGTTTTTTTAGTTGTTTTCATCAGCAACATGTTACTGAAAAGCAGATATACGTTTTTTCAGATGTAAAGTTTATCGATATTTTTTTTAAACTATGAAACGCTACGAAAAGCAGACTTAATGACTGTATTATAGCAGTTAATATGGTGGCAGTTGCTTAGCTATTAAATTTTGGACATAACCACGAATTTCTTCTAATGGTATGTCTGGTCGTTGTTTTACGAGCGAAGGCTGACACGTGACACGGTTCTCCAGCCAATAGCTATCGAGGTGAATGAATGAGTGAGCTTACGAAATTATAAAGTAGATTTGATCGATGTATTTCGTGATTACCTACGTTGCATGTGAGATTTCTCTGAGTTTTAATAGACTGCCCTGTCTGTTATCTTCTGTCAACAAAATTCTTAGGTTATGTTGTCACTTGGTTGCCGTATCTGCTACAGAGAATACAGTGTAAGAATCGAATGCTCTTCTCCTTCGTGAATATCTGCATCTAGTAGTCGTAAATAAATAAAAAGCAACATGTAAATTTAATCTAACGTCACATTATATCTATTTCCAACTACGCCTCGCATTATAACTTTAATTTCTGCTACATAACAATCAATTAATGTTATCGGGAATCGCATTTACAGTTTATATTAGCAATTTAAATGCAAATATAATCAAATTAGATTGTGCATTTTAAATTTACACTTAATTTTGACAATATAAGCGTAAATAAAATCAATGCAGTTATTCATTCAAAATTTCTTGGTAACCAAGCAGCGCTGTGGTGGCAGCCAGTGTAAACTAACACTTCGGGAATTATCGATACACGGCGGAGGATGCCGAGTCACTGAGGTGAGGCCAGTCTTCTGGCAGAACGCATTTTACTAAAGTGGATGTGGGTTGTTAATTATTTGACTGAAGACCTGTCCATACTAATTAGTTATGTGAAATTAGAATATTTGCTGATTCCACGGTCGCCAGGTAAGGTAATCAGTCGGCTACTGGTAGTGTGATTATATGGGAGTTCCCTATAGTTTCCAAAGAAAAGCTATGCGAGTTCGGAATTGCTTACATTTTTCACAAGTCAATTTATTTCTCGCCACATCCAATCAATTTTAGAACTAACCTATTGAAATCACAATCGGAAGAATTGCAGATATTTAAGTAGAAAATTAAATACACATGCGTCCAAATGGATTGCTATTGAAGGTTAGTGCCCGCCCAGCTCAACATAATTCTATTGATACTTCTTAAAACACTGTGCACATAGTTACTTACCAGCTATCATTGTCACTAGCAATACTTCGCCAGTCACAACCAATTAAACTTTTACAAAAACTAATTTTCACTTGCTGTTTTCGCTGTCGCAGGCGACCAACAATATACGCACTCCGCTCACACCTCGAAAACCACCCGCACCTCTTTAGTACTCAACTATCTTCTCATGTACGTACAGTACATTCTCTGTATTGCTCCGCGTTGGGTTACCGCTACTTTCGTTAGCAGAGGAAATGGTTGTAGCTTAATATTACACCGTTTTAAAAGAATTTGTATGTACGTAGAAGACTCCAAAGGTCACGGTTATGTTAAAAATTGTAAAGTAAATAAACTGTAATATTAAAGTACGATAATTCCGGCAATGATTGTCAGTTACGTTATGGCTTGACGCCTCAACGACTTGGAGGCCTTTAAGCGAAGGGATAAGAAATGGAAAGGCCTTCTAAAGAAACCATCCCGGTATTATCCTGGGGTGATTTCGGGAAAATTCTCATCGTTACTTTATCAGCTATGCTGTTTTGCAAAATCATGACGAGTGAATTTTGCTACTCGAATTTCTTCAGTTAGATCTTTTGGAACCCAGACTCTTTGACAATTTTAAGTAAGAATAAACAATACTACACTGATCAGCCAGAACATTATGACTACCTGCCTACTATCTATATTAACCCGTCCAGGCGATAGAAGCGTCACCTGACGAGGAATAAGTGCTAGTCAGACACGCGCATGGTGCATGTAGTATCAGTGAACGTGCTATGCGCGTTTAGAACTGGGAAGGCGCTCGATCTATTTGAGTTTGACCGAGGGCAGTTTGTAATGGCCCGTAGCATTTCGGAAACTGCACGACTTGTAGGGTGTTCGAGGTGTGCTGTGGTGAGTTTCTTCAACAAGTGGTGAAACCAAGGTGAAACCACGTCCCAAAGTCGATGTGTTGTGTGGCCACCCCTCATTACAGATGTTGGACGTCGTAGACTGGGCAGACTGGTAAAACAGGACAGGCGGCGAACTGTGGCGCAACTGACATTAGACTTGAATGCTGGGCAGAGTACAAGTGTGTCTGAATACACAAGAGCACCAAACACTCGTAACACTGGGCCTCCGCAGCCGACGACCCACGCATGTGCCAATGTTAACACCACGACATCGGCAATTACGAGTGAAGTGCCCAACGTCACTGGACGTTGGCGCAGTGGCAGAGCGTTACATGGTTTGATGAATCTCTATACCTTTTTGATCATGCCGATGGGAGGGCGCGAATCTATCGTATACTGGTTGAGATCACGTACACCCCTTCATGACGACCATACTTCCCAACGGCAGTGGCATTTTTCAACAAGATAATGCGCCATGTCACAAAGCAAGGGGTGTGACGGAGTGGTTCGAGGAACACGGTGGCGAGTTGCAACTGATGTGCTGTCCCCCCAACTCGCCAGATTTGAACCCGATCGAACACATCTGGGATGTGATTGAACGTGGCGTCAGAACTCATCGCCGTCCTCCCCGGAATTGTGTGTGCAGACGTGGTGGCTATTCCCTCCAGCGACCTACCAAGGCCTCATTGCTTCCATGCCAAGACGTGTCGCCGCTGGTATCCATGTTAAAGGTAGAAATACCGGCTATTAGGTAGGTGGTCATAATCTGGCTGATCAGTGTATATCCCAGCAAAAGTTGCTAACTGTATGATTTTATATCAGGGTAGCAGAGATGAAGACGGATTTTAGTTTCCACGAAATGCTTGAGTTTCGTATCAAACGCTTCTGCTGTAGGAACTGAGGGTACTAATCGCATATGCAGGCGTCCACCTAGCTGTGTTTCGATAGTAATAGGATTTGGCTGTCTCGCTTAGTCGCGTTGATATTCGCTGCTCACAACGCATTGTGCGTATTAACACGACACCTTGATCAATCAAGAGAGGCATGTGACAGTGCAAACTGTGTACGCAAACATGTACTGTTTTTGATGAGGAGGATATGTAGGAGGAAATGTTTTTACACGTAATTTGAAAAGAAAGTGCAGAAGATAAGTGTGAATTGATTTATCGAAATTTAACATTATTTTCACATTTTTTATACTCCTGAAGTGCTTCAACTACTTAAATTTGTGTTATAAAAGAACAATAATTCGCTCTTTTGCAATCGAAGTAATGTGCAATTTCCAAATGACTCTAAAAATTATTACGAGCTGCTGTCGTAAAGTTTAATCACCAGCATTAAGTAATTGAGGTATCTACGTGATCATCCATCTCGTTTGGTGTAAATTTGCAGCTACCTCTTGAAAATTGTTTCGTCTTTAAAGTCAACAGATGTCAGTATTATTTAAAACTAGCCCCAAGGTCCGTCAAAAATGACAGGTTGAATGCAGTGTTCTGTGTCTTTTTAGTTGCTTAACTAAACAGAATTATTATAAAATAAATCTCAATGCAATTCTTCGTGAATTTCAGTTGCCATCCTGGTCCAGGTTGCGTTTCAACCTAACCACAAACTCCGCAAAAATTGCCGCCACAAAATGAATGTTTCAATCATACGCGAATTAATACATTCACTTTATCGCATGTTTGTAGCAATAATGCATCGCGATGTAAACTTGATCAGAAATATTCACGGGTTATTAAAACTTTCTTTTTTTTGTTAATCGTGATTTAGACCGATATTACTAAGTTTCAATGGCTGACACAGTTACATGCGGCTGAAACGATGACTTCAGTAATATGGCGTCAGTGCAAGCAAAGGAAAATAAAAATAAATCTTAACAACTCACATTATGCCACGTAATATTAGTTTTAATTGTACGCTAGGCTGCAAAGATCGCGATCAGTGTGGAACTACTTTACTTCAAACGAAGTAAGGATTCCAGTAACAGGACATGCACGAAAATTTTTAAACATAAATTTAAAAAACAAAGTAAATTACTCGTGCCCTCTGCTGTAAAGTCAGATGCCAGTTGTAATTCTGAACGAGGTTAAATAAATAACGACCTACTGCACTCTAAAACTGATAAAACTGACACTAACAGTGCTGATAAAAAATTAAAGCTTTTATCTTACGCATCAACGGGAAAAGAATTTAATTAATACTTCTACATCGAATGAATATTAAATTAATATAAGCCACTAATATTTAATAAGTCGTTTTAAACGAAATGCGTACATTTCAATTCAGTATTCTGATAATTTGTTTATTCGCGGATTCTTATCTAAATAGAACTGTTTTAAATGACGCGCATAACCTACAACATCTCTGGTCGTTGTAAGCAGAGACGAGAAGCGTGACGTCACAGCCTGACAGAACATCGTGACCAAGATTGGCATTATATATGTATAGATAATACTTAAAAATTACAGTTACGGGGAATGTCAAATATTGATCAATGGTTATGAACCATTTATATTTTGCAGGAGAGTGTGAAGGAATTTAAGTAACGATGTTATGTTTTGCGAAAGTTTAGATGTTAGCCATATTTCTTCAACAGTCTCTCGTTTCTCCGGTATCATCAGCCTTTTCCATCTTATTTCCTTCTTTTCCATCTTTTCTTACTTAAAAGAAAGTGAGATATGTTGCCAAAACAAAGTAACAAGTTTCTTAAACATGGAATTATTCACGAGCCTCTTCGTTCTGTTGCTGCTCGAACGATTGATTGCACCAGATTGCAAAGATAACAGAGTCTATAAAATATTGCTTAGCAGGGATTTCACACTCACCATTTACATTTTTTTTTCTCTTATCGTTTAGTCGCAGCTTCTATAGCCTTGACAGTCATTACATGTGTTGAATCATCGCTAATTCAATGGTATTCCTAAAGTCCATGCTTCTCTACCTCAAAGTGCTGTGCTCAACACAAAGAGTTTTAAAAAGTTCTTTCTGAGTCCTAGATCAATATTTGAAACTGAAAGATTTCTCCTTTTCACGAAGGCTCTTTTTTGCAAGTGCTATTCTGCTTTTAACATCATTCCTGCTTCGGCCATCAGTTGTAATTTTACTTCCTAAGTAGCAGAATTCACTTATTACTCCAATCTCATCCGATCCTATATTTAATTACTATCATTTCTGCTATATTTCATCACTTTTGTCTTGATTTGGTTTATATTTAGTCCAAAATCTTCCTTCAGTATTTTGTTATTGCCATTTACTAACTTCTCATTATCCATCAAGCATCAACAAATTGTAGCATACTGTTCTTTTTTCCTATAACACTTATGCCACATTGAGTTTTTTTGCTTCCTCTACATACAAATTGAATATTAATGAGGATATGCAACAATCTTGACACACGCCATTTTAAACTGATGAATATCTTTTATGATTATCTACTTTTATTATAGTCACTTGATTCTTATATACATTATAAATTATTCTTCTACCTCTATAATTTATCCACGACTGCTTTAAAATTTTGAACTTACGATGTAACGCAACAGTTTTCACCAAACGTTTACTAGCATACCTCCTCTTCTAGTATTTAACGTTAACAAGTATTATGTTTTTTT
The DNA here is from genome assembly GCA_031002005.1 of Vandiemenella viatica. NCBI lineage: Eukaryota > Metazoa > Arthropoda > Insecta > Orthoptera > Morabidae > Vandiemenella > Vandiemenella viatica. The sequence goes on from JARYHS010009186.1 coordinate 241,764,507, forward strand.
TTGGTAAGTATTGGTATTTGTGAAAGTATGCTATGTTTTACCACAATATTTATTGTTATTTCTTGTATTGTCTTTACGGTAGACACGAGATGTATAGTGATCATCGTCAAATGGAACAAGCATCCCTATCTCGTAAATACGATATGCCTACCATATTCGTAAACCAGTATTTTGAAGCGGGAAATGGTATTTAGTTATATTTGTAGAGTAAAAACGGTGTGTTTTTCGAAAAGGGTTCCTAATCAAAACTTCCCTCTACAAAACCGTTGCAGTTGGTTACAGGAATTTCGGAAAAACCTGTATAATGAACGTTAAAGAGAACATTTACTCTATTCGAAAGCCATTTTCCTTTTTTTTTTAAAAAATTGATTGATGAAACAGAAAGTTCAAATGAACGTATGCGTTTAGTGAATGCTCTGTGCTGATATAAATCATGAATGGTCCTCTTTTGTTTGAAAATGTTTGTTTCGGAAGTGCGCTTTGTGTATCTGCATACATTGCGTCTGGGACCGAAAGTTGCGGATTCAACTTCCGCAACTAGGACTAATTTGCTGCAGCTAAATAAACCAGACCCCCTCGTGCCGACCAGCAACCGCGAAAAATGTCAATATAATATCCGGATCCCTCACACTGAGCTGAATAAATGACTCGTAACAAATAAATTTAAAAAAATTAAATTATGGCCTACTTTATTTCGGCTGTTCGTACGTTTTCACTTAACTTGCTTTCCTGTTCCTTACTCGATGTTGAATTGTTGGAAAGATGCAAAGAGAGAGAGAACAACAAATCCGAAGGAAAATAGTCATAAGTAACATTTTGGAACAGGTGAACGCATTTTAATGTTTTCGATACCATTTTAAAAATATTAAACAAAACGGTGTACATTTCAGAACATTAAATTACAACAAGGCAGCTCTGGTAATAAAATAAATCATTAATCCGAATAAAATTCAAAACCGCACCAGAAATAAGTCATACAAAATTATGGGTAGCCCACATCATACTTATGGCTCATAAAGTCAGAAGCATGGACGATAACAGCACAAGTTGAGCGACGGCTCACTGGGGTTAAAATGAAGTTCCTGAGAAGAGCTGCAGAACAAATACTGGTAGATCACGTAAAGAATAAAATATACTGATAAATTAAAAATAACACCGATCATTTAACATATTCATCAGAATACGGTAAAGCGGTTTCAAGGTACGAAAAGAATTGTCAAAACCAGAATACTACATTACATCCGCAGAGGAAAACGAATGCCTGGGAGATAGAGAGAGATCATAACCTCTCACTAGGTCTGCTGCTGGATAGGAAATGGGTGATGGTGGCATCAGTTGCGATTAACTGAATATAATGATTATGCCCATTAAAAATCCTCATAATCTTTGCGAATTCCCTTTTAAACTTAAAAAGATTGTGGGGTTGGTGCTGTAGTGCACCCTTGATATATTATCACACTACATCTTTCACAGCAGACATTCACAGCTCCCGCCAATAAATGTGTGCTAAAAATCATTTATTCCTGATTAAGAGTCGGGAGCCAGGAATTACTTCCATATGAAATTAAAAGACTGCATTCCCTGCAATAATTACAATAATGATAGCAATGCAAGAAATTAATTATAATTATCAATCATTGGGAAATGGGAGATGCCAAGAAATGAAACCGGTAATCTATCATTAATTAGATTATACATTTATTCTTATGCAAAGTTAAATCATTCATGAAAAATTATTATTACAGTGAACATTGAATGCAATGCAAACCAAAATAAAAATAAAAAAATACAAAGCAAACACGAAACCGAGGAATAACATATCATTCACAATTGAAAATAATTTACCTCAGTTCAGAGAGGATGAGTGTCTCTTTTTACATTTGAATTTATTTATTAGGGCCGTTACTGAGTTTTGAACAATTTTTGGGGTCTCGACAGTGTCAAATGAAGATTTGCGGTAGCAAATTGTTGAAACTTTTACCGTGGAGATGGTCCTTGGCGACGAAGGAGGATCGATGGAGACCGTTACAAGAAGTCACCACAAAAGATCACAAACTACCGGGTGGTAATTACAGTCAGACACGTCACTCAGGATCTCACGATTTTGTGACGTCACGCTGATGCGTTGTCGCACCAAGTATAAATTACACTTGTTGGCACTAACGGTCACGCACACTGCGGAGCTGCACAAATTTGCACTCGCCGCACACTTTAAATGAGCGTGTCACTAAGGAAGGCTGTCTTAGCGTCCCCAGGGATCGAAATCACGTCGACTCCGCTCGGAATATCGCTAGATCACGCAAGCACTCGACGGCTTGCCGTCCGGGCGCACAGTGTCCTACTCCGCATGGAAAGCGGGACGCACATTAGTCCACGTGAAGCCAAACACGGGCTATGAGTAGCTCAAACACACACACACTCTCTGGCGTTACCCTTCCGCATCTTTGTCACACCATATGTTCCTCTCTCTCTCTACTAATGGAAAATTTTCGCCGCAGCCCCTGTCCTTCACTCCCCAGTGTGTAAACACATTCCAAGCTGCTACCTGCGGTCCCGTTAGGGGGCGTACATAAATTACGTGATGTGAACTAGGGGGGGGGGGGGTCCGGCGACAAAATATCACCAAATCTCACCAAGAGGGAGGGGGGGAGGGTTAAACGGAAATATCACGTGAGGTTTTGAAAATTTTTGTTGGACTGTAGAGCTAAAAAAAGAGGGGTCTACAAATGACGCGATAGTCGGTTTTAGGGGGGTGTAAGCGGCTTTCGAAGGGTGAGACCTAAAAAAAAAAGTCTCAAAAAGTTGCGAGGGCGTTTTCAAGGGGGGGGGTCTCATAGACCAAATCTCACCACAGGGGGGTGAGGGTGGGTCGTACCAGATCTCACAAAGTCTCAACAGAGGGGGGTTCCGAAAATCCGGAAAAACACCTCACGTAATTTATGGATGCCCCCTAACGACTGTCCAGCACAGCCCTGCACGCACCATCTTGGCACAAAGATTCTTTCAAAATGAAGTATTCGAAAGTGGAATGCTTGAGTACTGAAGCAGACTTTCGAACATTAAGAACGAAATCTTTAGTAGCAGCGGAAATATGATCTACAAGGTCAATTCCAAAAGTAGTAGGACTGATTTTTTTTTTAATTATTGAAGATGTGTTTACAATTCATTAATCCTCTTCGAAATAGCACCCTTGGGCAGCTACGCACTTAGAATTTCGCTGCTGCCATTGGCCGTACGCCTTCTGGAAGTCAGATTCGGGGACGCTGTTGAGAGCCCTCGTCGATGCTGCTTGAACGTCCTGAATCGAGTCAAACCACTGTTCCTTCAGCCGCCTTTTGATCCGTGTGAGTAAAAAGTGTCAGATGGAGCCCGATCAGGACTGTAGGTGGGGTGCAGCAACGCGGGAATGTCGAATCGGTTCAACAGTTGCCTCATGACGAGTGCGCCATGGCACGGCGCAGTGTGGTGATACAGAGTCCAGTTGTCGGAGATGACTTGTCGGACGCGATTCACTCGGTCTCGCAGGCGGTTTAGCACTTGCACTTAAAAGTTCGAATTGACAGTTTCCGCAGAGGGAAACGAACTCCTTAAGGATTACCCCACAACCGTCAAAAGACATGATCAGCATTGTCTTGATCTTTGATTTGCTCATGCGAGCCTTCGTTGGACGGGAGGACGTGGAAGGCAACTGTTGACCCGATTCGGCGTTGCCACGTTGCTGCACCCCGCCTACAGTCCCAATCTGGCTCCAACTGACTTTTTTTTTTATTCTCACGGATGAAAAGGCAGCTGAAGGGACAGCGGTTTGACTCGATTCAGGACGATCAAGCAGCATCGACGAGGGCTCTCAACAGCGTCCCCGAATCTGACTTCCAGAAGGCGTATGGCCAATGGCAGCAGCGTAATTCTAAGTGTGTAGCTACCCAAGGGTGCTATTTCGAAGAGGATTAAGGAATTGTAGACATATCTTCAATAAATTATTTAAAAAAAAACAGTCCTACTACTTTTGGTATTGACCTTGTATAGACAGAATGTCTTCGGACTTAAAATGAAATTCGTGACACTTGCTTTCTTAAGCTGATTTCCGCATATCGATTACTGTTTTTCTCTTAAATTATACTATATGACCCGTGCGAATGATATACTATGAATAGCGAGACGGTGGTTTGTAGAAGGATGAAAGAAGGACCAGTTCATATGTAGCAATTGTTTATTTGTCAACTGAAATTGGTACGAAGTAAAACACAACGACTTACGAAACAATTAGAAATCATGAAATGTTTCCCTAACAGAAAGCTCCTGACTCTACAAAACACGCACAGTTTATCAATATCTCTGTCATATGCAGTGCTGCTATCTAGCGGTATGAATCACTTCTTACCGACGCCAGCAAAGCCCAGCAGTTTGAGTCTGAACTGTCGCATACACAATGTTCATAAAGCCCAGCAGAGTCTGAACTGTCGCATACACAATGTTCATAAAGCCCAGCAGTTTGAGTCTGAACTGTCGCATACACAATGTTCATAAAGCCCAGCAGTTTGAGTCTGAACTGTCGCATACACAATGTTCATAAAGTTACATTCGCAATTAATGATGCTGCCAAGGCGGAGAACTTAATCTTCAAAACGATAACTCATTTATCGATTTAGGTTTGCGGAGAATGATCGTTCTTCACGAAAATAACACATTTTAGAAATAATATATGTGATTTGTTTTCTTCTACACTTCTTCCCGCCAGCAATAGTTTAGTATGATAAAAAATCATTCAGCGACTCATACCTTAAAATGCAACCAACCTTTCGGTCTCTTGGCTTTTACTGGATTATTCCAAAAAGTTCTCTCTATAGCATCATTTGCATATTGTGTAATTTTAATACTTTAACCCTTTGTTTATCAGTTTTTAAAATTACTTCCGCAACAACAGATCTGAACGCTGAATTTTGTTTCTTCCTGTTGTTCAAATACATTTCCGAAAAATCCTTTGCTGATATGGATTTTCGGAATTTAATTCCTGAGTTCTTTTGTCATCCCTTAATAGTAAGAATTATTCTTTCTGAAGGAGACACTTTCTTTTTATAAAATTTTTACGTTGGCTACCGACTATTTTTTCTTTTTTTACTTTGATTTCCGAATATGTGTACTCAATAACTAAATTATAGAAAAATTGTGTCTGCATGGAAAATTTAACTAAAAAAAACAAACAAAAAACTGCAATGTAAACTGTTGATGACAGTGATCCTAAACTGTAAAAGAATTTTTGATTGTTTGTCTTTATGTTCGCGCGTCACGCAGAAACTAATGGATTGATTTTAACTAAATGGGATAAACTCATAGCTTCGGTCAGGATAGAGGATACATTTTATCCTGATACGTTACAAATTACCGATGATACAGAGTCCAAATTTATATATTTTGAATTTTTTTCTGGGTCTCCACATGTCATGCAGCAACTATTCAATAGATTTCAACGAAACTTTGCACAATACTAACTTAAGTCTACGGTTAGGATAAAGAATAATACTTATCCTGATTTTAATATACTGTCCATGTCACAGAGGCCAAAACTGTAAATTTTAAACTTTTTGTCCATATATGTGCGGTGCTATTCTCGCAAGAACTAATGAACGAATCAACACAATTTAATATAGTGATAGTCTTAGTCGTTAATTAACACACAGGATGATTTTTACTGTACTATACTATCTAATTACAATAGAACCATATTTCGTCAACGATACAGGGGGGAAAACCCGTAAATTTTGTAATTTTTGAATATGCATTTAATACTGCCTAGCGGAGCTTTCTCGCTCTCAGAATGTCAACCAACTACGATACGTGCGGTGATTATGTGTTTGACGTAGTGATTGTTATAGGTATTTTACATCACAGGTTATATACATAGAAGCAAAACACTCTAGTCCTACACACGCCAGGTAACAATACTTCAAATATTGCTTGCAGAGAATAGTATCGTTCATGTGAACAGTATTGTATGCCTGTGGGTCATCAACGAATGTTAACTTTCCCAATCATTGCCAGTTTCAAGAAGTAGAAACAAGTGATGCGCTCAGACGCGATTAAAGAACTGTATTCCTTTTAAGTCACGACAGGAGAAGATCCAAGGAAACGGAAAAAAACATGAGTGTTCTTCTGCATTTACTCACGCAGCCGATATTTCTATGACAGTTTATGTGTTAATTAACAACACAAATCTGAAATCAAGCATTAAGAAGTGGGTCCACACACACGCTTACATGTGATTTTATGTTCTTTCACTTTCCAGATATTAATCAGTTATTTTAAATATTTCTATATGGCTTCCAACATATGCTGTATGACCGAGAGTGGTGGTGTAAAGGATAGCGTTTTGGCCCCGCATTCGTGAGGACGGTGGTTCGATTCCCCGTGCGGGCATCCAGATTTGGGTTTTCCATGGTTTCCCAAATCACTCCAGGCAAATGCCGGGATGCTTCCTTAAAATGGCCATGGCCGAATTCCTTCCCATTCCTTGCCCCCCCCCCATCCTTTCCCGTCTCTAAAGACCTCGCTGTTAAGAGACGTATAGCAGTTTAAAAAAAAAATATGCTGTATGACCAACGCTATAACAACTGGAATTTGAATAAAGTTAATTAACTGTCTAGTATACCTCTCTTAAATGACTTATCGAGGTTTTCTTTGGTCCATTAATATTACAATTTATTTTACCGTTTTACAACTCTACTAAGGTTAACTATTAGTACGAGTACTTATCGTCATTATGTTTCACAATGCGTAATATTCAAATGACATCAACATTCGCAGATTCACATATTAAAACATTTCTATTAACAACTCATCGTAACTGTACCACCCTGTGAGGGTTGATTCGATTTTTTAGGCTTCCCTTTTCCCGAAACCTCTTCTTAATAACATTATCATTTCATATTAATGGCCTCCATTAATAACAACTTCTTCCATATATCAACCTTCTATCTTTTTTTTAATTATTTAACCGTCCACCAAACATTTGCTTCACGCCTCTGATGACATCTTTGATCCTTTTTAACATAGGTTTTCAGAATTAGTCTCGCACTTAATTATTATACTAGTGTAAGTCAGTGACTGTTTTTTTGCGCATCGTCACGAGTCTAGAATAGTTCCAGTTTTCTGGGTCAAAGATTACGACACGTTGATCTGACCTGACCAAATACAAACTTGATCTCTGTTTCTCCCTTAGGGTGAATAAAATCTCTTCAACTCGAATAACTCGAGAGTATTAATAGACGTATTAAACACGGATAAAGACGATCGCGCTATCGTATAATTGTTTCAAAGTTAGTGGTTGCTAGACTCGTGCTTGTCGGAATACAAACTTGACTTGTATTTCACCCTCAAAGTTCACTCCGCAAAATTTGAAGAGTTTTGATTAAAGGGAGTGCGCAATTGCCTCGAAAGCATCACGTTGTTTTTATTGATTGAGGCTGGGCAAACATTCATAATCTTTGGTCATAGTGTCCGTAACGGAGAGAAAACTTAATACAGATTCCACATAATCAACACCGAAGAAATGAATTGCCAGAATACTGGATTCGGTAACACATTTGGTTTGATGTGCACTTTAAACAACCTCATAACTTTCGTACAGTGAGTATGAATAAAGACCATTAACGAAAGTGATCAGTAAAATACGTAAAAAGCAAATAAACCGCAAGTTATAAACTTTGGTCAAGCAGTCACATTAGGGAAAGTTTTAATTAAATTGAAATTTAGCCTAGGCCGGTATGATAATTGGAATTCTTGGTTATAGCAGAGACCATGCGTAATTTATGTTTTCTGAACGTTTTTTATTACGATATTTTCATCAGACATGATTCTGAAAAGTACCCGTAGTTCCACGTTTATTTCAGCCATAAAGATTTTAGCTATTTTTTAAAGAATGAAATGAATGTATTGTGGCAATTAATTTCATAGCAGTTGCTTAGCTATTAAACTGTGCACATAACCTCCAACTTCAAAAATATCTCTGGTAGCTGTTAATTTGCGAGTGAAGGTCGGCTCTTGACGTCACTGTTCTGCGTCCAATAGCTATTGAGGTGAGTGAGTGAGCGCGTGAGCTTAGGAAATTTTATAGTAGATATTTCCGTAAATTTATTCGCAACAGTGGATTTCATTCTAAGTAACGACTATATTATATACCTTGTAGACGTGAATAACATATAATTAGAGGCTATAGAGTACGGGGGTAAGGAGCGGGAAGGAATTCAGCCACGGCCTTTTCAATGATCCTTCTCCGCATTAACATGAAGTCATTCAGGGAAACCATGGAAAACCGAAATCTGGTTGGTGGCATCCATAAATTACGTTTTTCCGGATTTCCGGACCCCCCCCCCCTCTGGCTGGTGAGACTTCGTGAGATCTGGGCCAAACCCCCCCCCCCACCCTCTCTGGTGAGATCTAATCTGCGGTGAGACCCCCCCCCCCCAAGAAGTCGCCCTCGCACTTTCTGGGACGTATTTTTTTTCCCCTTATGTCTCACCCCTCCAAAGCCGGTTACATCCCCACTTTTTCGACGAAATACCCCCCTAAAATCGACTTTTTTTTTTCCTTTTAGCCCTACAGTCCAACAATAATTTTCAAAACCACACTTGACATTTCCGTTGACCCCCCTCTCCCCCTTGGTGAGATTTGGAGGGTCCCCCCCCCTTTTTCACCTCACGTAATTTCGGGAATTTTAAAAGTTCTGTTTGATCATATGAGCTACGCCAGGTATTTCCTTGGTTCGGATTCCACGTTAAACTGTAGTAAATCCTAATATGACGGTGTATGTATTATTAGGCAGTGGATAGGATACATAATGTACTCCAGGTGTTCTAATAAAAAACATACTTACCATATAAAAATTTAAACGACAGACAGAAGGTTAAGGGCGACAACACCCGAGATTCCTTATATCACATAAAAATTATACCAGTGTTCAAACTATAATTCATAAATTAACCTGAATGCAAGGTAAGGTGAGGGGCGAGGCAAGGAGAATATGACCTCGAAACGCCAATTCGGAGTTAACGGACTATAACTATGATTAGTGCGTTGTCCGTATTTGTGTATGGAGAGAAGGTGAAACCTGGTGCTGTCCCTTTCTGGACAATTTTTCTTACGGTCAAGTTGGGGGCTGCAAAGTAACGCCCCCATCCGTCGGTCGAATAACCGTCGATGGTGCAACGTGCCCTGAACGCCTCAACATGTGCTGAGAGATCTGGGATTCGTCCAAGATCTTTGATAAATTTTCCGCTTTTCTAAAATTGTACATCATCACTTCTCTTACTTACCTGGCCGTGTCTCAGGTAGTGAAAATTTCTTCCAACAGTGTTCGGAACAGTCAATTTCGTGTTGAGAGCTACAAATGGCCACAGAGTCATGTAAACAAAGACAAAAGAAAGTGAAAAAGCAAGAACGGGCAGCAACATGAAACATATGCAGTCATTTAAGATCGTAATCTTTCACGGCGTTGTATATTAATAAATTTCTCTCGGGCTTCCAGCCGTGTTAAGATGTTACATTTGTGGGACGTTTCGAAGGCGTACTTCTCTGCCTTCATTCTCAACCAAATGTCAATGTAGTGTTGGCTTTTGTCTTCCACCGTTTCCGTGGTAGCGGCTGAATAAACAAACAGTTAATCATTGACATTTGGTTGACAATGAAGGCAGAGAAGTACGCCTTCGAAACGTCCCACAAATGTAACATCTTAACACGGCTAGAAGCCCGAGAGAAATTTATTAATATGCAGTCATTTTCAATGATGATTACTAGTTTTTGAATAATTTTAGGGCATTCTTCTTTACACGTCACAACTACAAGATCTTTTTTTTTTCAGTATTACTAAAGTAATATTTTAAATGATAGTTTCGTAATTTCGTTCCTATGTGCCTCGTAGAAGTACTCTAAATCAATTCTGAGAATGAAAATAGGAAAATCCGTTTATTATGTGAAATCATTCATTTATTGGTTTGATTAATACTAACAAGCAGTGGAAAACCAAAATTGAATTAATCTGTATCGAATACAGCTTCATTTCGCCTTTTAGGGTTCCACAGCCAAAAGCAAACGGAGATCTATTACTGTAGTTGCGCTGTGGGTTCATCTGTCATATCCTCTACCCTGTAAACGCAATAAGTTTTTGGCCTCAAATTTTTGCATGTTATTTGTTTAGTTGAATATTGCATTTAAAATTTTATAATCTTCTCCTGATGTAGGGTGGTGAAAATATTGGCCGTTTGTGGTTTAAATTTAAATTGAGTGCGCCTGAATGCTCTTTGACTAGCTGTCTTCTGGGAAACGTTTTCGGTAGGTTATTCATCATTCCCCTTGGTAACTCATTTCAATCCCTGACACCCTTACCTAAAAAAGAAAATCTTCCCACACCCTTGTGCCTGAAATCGAGTGCCAGCTTGTGGTCATGCACTCGATTTCAGGCACAAGGGTGTGGGAAGATTTTCTTTTTTAGGTAAGGGTGTCAGGGATTGGAATGAGTTACCAAGGGGAATGATGAATAACCTACCGAAAACGTTAAAAGAATTTCAAGTTAAAATTTGTAGAGGGCAAATGTAGGTGAGTGTAGGGTAGGGGGAAGTTGGGTGTGTAGGGAAATTGCCAACGGAGCCTGTGCTCCATTGCAATTAAATTAATTTAAATTAAATTAAACTCCTTTCTTGTACCCCACACACGAGAAAAAATTTCCTATAAAAGTTATATTGCAGTAAATGGGAAGCGAATCCGGTGGTCTTGCGCACGTCTGCTAAAGCACTGTTCTTTTTTTTTTCAGTGTAGAATATGCAAGCCCTGTTTGGAACCAATCCGTACACTCAAAGAAAGTAGATATAACCCTAAATGAGACTTGTCGGACAGTCGGCTGAATGAAACCAATCCCAATACACCTACTGTACAAAGCAGCTGGATTTGCTAAACCAAAAACACGCCGTAATTCACAGGAGTACACAGAGTGATTGAAACAAACGTTCGATGAGAGGCACGTCATGTTTGGGATACCAAACACTCCACCTAGATGGCTAATCTCTAGGATTTCTTTTCTAAATCGCACGTATGTTGATCCTCGAAACTGGTATTTAATCTCTGAGGAATAACCTTCTTGCAAAACTGGACTGGGTAGAATGGAGAATCCTCAATCGTATGAGAACAGGAGTGACCCGAGTGAAAGTTAAACACTTATAAATGGCGTCTGACAACAGAAAATCGATGTGAATGTGGTGAGCAGCAGACCATGGATCACCTGTATGCTTGCAAGCCGAGCCAGTTATCAACAACATTCGAAGACCTTTGGACAGGAGGAGATACAGACAACTTTGTCCAATACTGGGCAAAAGTATTATCATGTTTGGAAACGAAAAAGTAAAGTAAGTGAAATTTTATGAAATTAAATCCATCGCGATTTTTATAGAATTAAAGAGGGTGAAATCATTACTTTATTTTCATATTAGTTTGCAGCTGAGGATCAGTTGTAATATTATTTTATCAGTTTTTTGGACTGGAAATTAAAGACGTCGGCGGATATCAGTAATATGAGTGCTAGGCCTGAGAAAGGGAGTTACCAAGGAACTTCTAATTTATCCCACTACAGCGATAACATTCTGCACTTCAACGATTAATTCTTATACCTGGTACAGCTTCTAAGCTATCGAGCAAAATATTCAGGGATTTTTATTTTAAGATTTCTTAATATTATTTTTCACTTGATGTTATTCTACTGTTCTTAAGCCAGAGTGCATTTGAACCTAATTCAACTAGATTAAAATTGATCGCAGTAATAATTAGCACTAGTAACGTGGTGCAGCTTTGTAGAACAGCGAAGGGTGGTCGACTAGCTTCCCTGAAAATATGTCAGGCATTGGTCAGTTGCCGTTTTTTTTTTTTTTTTTTTTTTTTTTTTTTTTAAATGCTATACACTGTGCTAGATACATCACAGGGTTGAATCAGTCCTAAGGATTAATTAGTAGATGGAGCAACTAATTGTTTACGTGTCAATAAATTCACCACATAGTGTATTGACAGCACATGATTATGTACAGGATACAGCATGCCGATTGGAAACTTTTGAATAACTTGTTTCCTACTCGCTCGCTGAAGGGGAAAGATACCCTTAAAGCAGCACTCTCAAAGATTCTTGAAATTTTTAGGTATGTGTTTTCCGTAATGAGTTGTAAGCGCAGAGCAGCGTGTGGCTTTCGATTTGTTTCCATCAATACAGTTCACGTGTGTATAATTTTTTAGCAGGAAATAAGGGAGCTCCATAAACCACGTAGCTCCATTTTTGGTCTCCTGTGAACCCCCCTTCCCCCCACGTAGTCCGACGTAGCTTTCCACTCTATCCCCTCTCCCCCCCCCCCAACGTAGCACGTAGCTTTTTTCCCTATTGATTCCAAAAGACATTTTGTACTGTTATCTTTTTTCAGACTATTCTAAATTACGTACGGAGATAATTAAATCACGAAAATAAGTATTTACATGTTGTTATGTGTTCTGTTCCTCATTTAAACTGTGACTTATAATATGAATGAAAAGCTACGTGGTCCGGATCGGACTCCTCCCCCCCCCCCCCCCACGTAGACCAGCGTAGTCTGCCAGCCAACTCCTCCTCCCCCCCCCCCCCCCCTAGACCGAACTGCACGAACAACAGCTGTCAAAATCACACACGCAGACAGAAGAGAGATACAACACAAGTAACATCCAGTACGTAGGCATCACAGTAAAAACCTAACAAAAACAGCGTACAGGAAACTGAAACCAGCCGCGTGAAATAAGTCTCACTGCGATATGCAAATAGTGCGAAAGTGTAATCGCAATACGTAGAAGAACTATAATGTTGATGAGCTATATAAAAAAGTATTATTAATAATCGTGTATCAAGAACTGCTGTTTTGCGTTTTTGGTTTTACTCCTAGTCGTAGTAGATGTCATTAGAGGAGGGAAAGAATTGCGGACAAGGAACGGGTTGGAATTCTGCCATGTCGTTTTGAAGGAACCATTCCAGCATTGTTCTGGACAGATTTGTGGAAACCACGGAAAGCCCAAATCTGATGGCCGGACGGGTATTCGAACCCGCATCCTCCTGAATGCAAGGCCAGGGCGTTGCAGTTCAACCACCTCGCTCGGTGTGATGTCTTCACTAGGTCGTATCTTCTGGTAACATATACATTAAGTAGAATGTATGTATACAACATTAAGCATGACATACAGATAATGTAATTTTGTTCCAATGAAAGTACGAGTAATAACAATATATATACAGCAATTAATAATGCTTCAAGTTTTTATAAGAACCAGTGGTGCCAGCCTCTTGGATTTGAACATCCGTAGGTGGCGGCTAATTTCCGTAGATTGGGTACAAAAATCCGGAGACTCGCTAACTGAAAGACTGAAACAATAATTATTGAAGGGAGAGTCAAAATTAAGAATATTTTTTATTTCAAGGGCCTTAAAATTCGAAATACAAAATAATATTCTATATTGAAGCTAAGAAATTATCTCTGAACACGTTTTATACATCGTCGCTTTCATACTGCTGCTGCCTGTGCCTATTTTTTTTTTTTTTAAGGGACCATACATTTTCTTTGTTGACATTAAGTTCAGCATATCTTCTGTTACAGGAAATGTTAAGAACCGCGACCCCTTTGACTATCGGATATGAAAGCACTGCTTTGTAAGCCGTACCAACGTGCGTGTCACCGTGCATAAAGAGTGTGCGATAGTTCTGTATTACGGCCTTTTAAGATCTATAAAATCTATAATCAACAAAATATTAGCTTTAGTTCAATCGTTGGTTCAGACGAACGGTTACAGGGAAACGATTCACAATTATCGACAATTCTGTAATGCATTAACACTATTCGCTCAGAGTTTAACAAAACACTAATATAAGGAAAAATCAACAAATAGTAAAAAGTAGCAAAAATCCGTAGATATTTTAACAAAGTCAAAAAATCCAAACTTTTTATAAAAATCCGTAGAATTTGCAGCACTGATAAGAACTGCTTGTTTTTGTTCTGAATAGCAAATATCCTCAAATGCAATTATACGGTTAGAAGAACAACCTTCAAACAACGTCAGACAACCGGTGTGTTCTGATGGCTTCATCAAGTAGAGGAAATTAGAGATCGTAGAGGACGGGGATAAGGATCGGGAAGGAATTCGGCCATGGGCTTATGATGAAATTCGTCTGGAGTGATTCCGGGAAATAATATAAAACCGAAATCGAAATCTGACTGACTGAACGGGGATTCGAACCCACATCACCTCGAATACGATGCGAGAATGTTTTCGCTCATCCAACACAACAGTATATGCGATACGAGCTAGGAGATTTCTTACACAAAGCACATGTATGTCATTGTGGACCAATAAAGTATTCACTTGTAAGGCAAGAGAAATATTTTAATCGTAGCAGGTAATCCAATTAAGAGATAGAATTTTATTGATAATAGAAAGGAGAAATACTGATTCGGTTTCTTTGCGATGCTGTGGAAGAATTCTTGTAAGGCATATTTAAATATTTAGGACAACTTGTGTGGGTATAAAACGCATTGGATACTACGAGTAAATTTTCTCACCGAAAACATTCAAGTCTGTTATTCAAGCAACTTGCGCCTTTACGTGTGCCTAACTTCAGGCGTAACGCTTGCCTGAATCGCGCTGGCCTCCTGGGCGGTGGAGTTATTTTAATGGAAACTCTGAGAACAATGTGTGGGGAATGCGGTGTAAACACTCAGACAGTCCTGGTCTCCAGAAACAAAAACATTCCGCGGACTGTAATGAGCACACCTGCGGCGTGTTTTGAAAACAAACACAGCAGGGAGAATGTCAATACATGTTTCACATTCCACTGTCACTCCACAAAAAATATTTCACAAGTGTCGAGCATCAAGGGAGATTGTGAGCGTTGGACAGCTTGATCTATGGAAATAGTTTTTCAGATCCCGGTTTAAAACCTGAGGGACAATAAACACACGGAGAGAGAAATATGTCCGAGGAGCAATGTTGATCTTCACGAATAATTCTGTCGAGAAAGGTTTCTCGAAGTATAAATCTTTCATATCGACTTATTGAAGTAAGAAATGTGATTATTACCATCATTATTTTAATTAATTAACTGCTGTGGAACATATACTGCCGTGGCTGTTTCCCTACACATCTACCTTTGAATTCCATGATTTTTCGCTTGATGAAGTTAGTCTAGAATGTTTACTATCGATTTTTTTATATATAGCGAATATTATAATTGTGACATAATATTACTAGTATTTTTCCACTACTTCCCCAACGCCGTAATTTGTAGCCGAAATAATTCGTTTGCCTTTTGAATTTTTTTTTGTAGCAATGTATAAATTTTTAAATCTAATATATTTGTAACATTTACCGCAAATTAAAATCAACAGTTTCGTTGTATTTATTTCAGTTATAATCTTTGATGTAGTGGTTTGATTAACGTTTTCCGTGAAGACATACATAACCAAAGTTACGTAAAACAAAAAAAGAATCAAATAGGTGTTTATTTGTGTTGTGCCGTGATCTTTGGTGTATGTCTCATAAAGGAGCATTCATCTGAGATGCATCGTAAACTGAGATGCCTATTTGCTCTCGGTACGAATGCATTATTATTTTTGGCTCCGTTTCGCCGTCGCGTAGAGTTATAAAATAGGTCACAGATTTTATGCTAGAACATAAAATTTCAGACTGTGAAAACTCCATCCAAATTGATTCTATAGTTTTGTGCCTGACAGTTGGAAAAACGGACAGGAAGACGCAGCCCGTTTCCAGATTTATAATAGTGTAGATAGATTCATAAAATTGCTTAGGCAACAATAAAGATGCCTTTGAGCTTCTGGCGCAGGAAAAATCTCCGCCTAGAATGACCAAGTTCGTGCCGTTATTTCAGTTGGTTGCGACACCGTGATGGTGTCCGGCGCTAACGCGGGGTTAGCTGGTTCCAGTCCTGGTGGTGGACTTGGCCGGCAGGGCTGCAGAGGTGGTGGAGCATAGTTCCTAACTACAAGATTGTGCTGATAGTGGCTCGTGACATTAAACCTCTCGGTCAGATGATTATTAAATGTGCGCCACCTCCTCTCCTACCCTGCCGGCCGAGTCCTAAGGATGAAAATTTCCTCGACCACCAGGAATCGAAGCAGTTAACCCCCCGTTGGTGCCGGACACCATCACGGTGCCCCAACCAACTGAACTAACGGGATGGGTAGTGCTTGATCAGGATGGAACATTATGACAATGTGCCGAATAAAGGGTGGCCAATTTGTCCGTGGTAGTAGCGTATTGTATGTGTGTAGACGACTGGTCTTCGTTGATAAATAAAGTGGTTTTTCTGATGATGAAGAATAGAGGCGATATAGGTAGTCACTCATTATGTTCTCGGCGCAATATTCCGAGAATTATCCTGTCCGACGTACCGTTCGGCGTCAATTCTGTCGCATGTTCTGATTCGATAGTAACCATGAGTGCTGCGAAAATTATGCGAGGAAGGAGGAAAAGGGAGGGGGGTTCATCTTTACAGAGATATTTTTCTGAATTTATTTTCTGTAGCTACCACGTGGTATGAGAAATGTAAAAATAAGTGAATTTCAAACGAATCCCTCCACTATGCATATTTCATTTGTTGAGCTACATCGTTCTATTCATCTGCAGCCGAGGCAATAAGGCAGCGTCCATTTTGGCCTCCCTTGAACCTACCACCCTCCTCTTCCTCCCACGTAGCCTGACAAGGCTTTTGCCTCGATACCCACTATTAATATATAGGATATCTAAATTACTTACTGAGATAATGAAATAAATGTTTGCATGTTGTTGTGTGCTCTGTACCTGTGACAAATAATATGAATGAAAGATTCTTGGCTTGCTTCGGAAACCCTCTTTCCACGTAACCCAACGTAGCTTTCTACCCAACCCCCATCCCCCTACCCTAGACCGAGCACGTAATTTATGGACGCTCCTTAATGAATGGTCTGACACTTCTAGCTACAACATGCAGCACAGAATGTTGAATCAGTACGCTGCAGTACGAAGTCTTGGAATTGGTCCACTTGTGGGATCTAGACCGAGGACTAAGTAGATTGCTAACGCGCGGCGCTGATAGAAAAATAGTGCAAGAGGACCGCGAACTGAATGATGACATCAGTGAATTTTAAAACAGCCAAGGTGACTCATAATTTGATTTTATAAAGTTCTTTTACTGTATTATCCATACTGGTTAAAAAACAATATTTTACTTTTGCTGTGGATTTTAAATTTTTCTTACTCTCCCATTTACTTCTTTGCTACCCTCTCGTGGTGGTCATGACAGTAACTAAAGTGGATTGAAAGTTAACTCGCGACTTTAGCACTCACTCTGGCGATAGGGACAGTGTTAAAGAGAGAGTGAAACCAAATTCGACTTTATTACAAAAAAAGTAAGTGAGAATCGTTTACAATAATAGTTTTGTTACTTCCAAGACGCTTGTCCCCATACTAGCAACGGAGACAACATCCAAGAATGTAACCATCTAAGCGCTACAAACACCCAACAGCCAAATTCAACGCACGCGTCTAAAAGCATTTTCTGAGTAGTAGGTATAAGAAATCTCTTTTTTTTATGACAGTCGTATTCAGAAGTAGAAGGTATAAGAAATCTCTTTTTTTTTATGACAGTCGTCTTCAGAGTTCAACTATCATTGCGATTACGTTGTCATTAATACCACATTCTAAGCCGAAGGTAAAATCTAGGTAGTCGTAAATTTGTAATGGAAATCCTTACTTTACTACGCATTTCAAAGGACATTAAGGATTAAATGATTGAAAAACATCCGTACGAAAAATACACGCGCATCATCTGGAACTATTTTGCATAAGGTGGCCGATTCGTTTTGGTTCATGTTATTTTCTGGTTCTGTTTTTGGTTTTCTGGGCTTGCACTCATCTTTCCAACTGGAATGTGTTCCATTAATTCAAAGGTCCGAAAATAGTATTACATTTTCATAATCTGTGATGTTGGATGGTAACAAAAAATACTTACAGTGTTTAATTAAGAAAATTGAATCTTTGAAAACGAAATTTAATTATTCAGATTGCCTTAAAACAATATAGTTATTTTGTTCGTTTTCAAATTAAAATTACTCGTTTAATTAAAAAAGTCGTACATCAGTCAAGAACATTGGCAGAGATGAATACGACAACACAGATGTATTTTCTTAATGATGGTGGTACTTTGCAAACTTGTTTCGCTGTGGTTGTGTTTACTAAAGCAATTTTGCTAAATTGTGATAATGTAATTAAGCCTGGGAAATACAATGTCGTATCAAAATTTCAAGAGAAACGTTTTTAAAAGTTAATGTTATTTACGCCTTAATTTAGAGTGACTTTACGCCTCAAAGATACAGAGCCGTGGGAGAGATACATCGATATAGCATACGCCAACAGAAGTACTTGCGGAGAGTGAATTCATTAAAGCTGTTACTCGAAATTTTCAGGTATCTGAAAATTTCATTTGTTAATCAACTCGTGCTACCATTTTGGCAACAGAAGAGGGTTAATCCATTGTTAAAGAGCAATCAAAGTGTTACGTTTTCCACCTCCAGTACTACGCAAATGAAATTAAAAAGTAGCAGTGTTTGCAAAATATGAATTTTAAGTTTATGAATGTTTCTCTGAAAACCAACCTATTATTACTATTATTTATACACAATATTTCGGCGTCATAAAACTTCGTCGCCATCTTGAGGTCTGTCGTTGCCATCTCGAGGCTTGTCGTTGCCGTGCCAGTTTTTCAACAACGCGCTCTAGGAAAATTTTAAGTCATACGACTACACCTGAAGATGGCGACGGAGCTTAATGTCGCCGAAATATTGTGCATAAATAATAGTATCACCCGATTGATTTTCCGAGAAATATTCATAAATATACAACGCCCAGAAACACTTGGATCATTTAGAATTTTAACTTGTTAATATCAAACTGGAATTATTAATTGAAAGATTTTTTTCACACAATCTGTTGCATATTATTTACCACACGACAACGAAGTGAAAAATACAAACTTAATGAAAATAATTTACCATTAAACCATTGCAATTCAAATTGAATCAATGGGCATCTTAAATTCCGATTTAGAGCGTTTGGTAATGCTCAAAATATGTATACAACTTCGCTGTTATATTTATCTTGTCTTATTAAAAGAATACATGAAATTGACTTAAACACGTCGCAGCATCTAATTCAGAATTTACACGTATGCACAAAGTTACATTTATTGGAATAACACGGTAACGCTCTGGCCTCGCGTTCGGGAGGACACGGATTCGAATCCCCGTCCGGCCATCCAGATTTGGGTTTCCCATGATTTCCTCAAATCACTCCAGGCGAATGCCGAAATGGTTACTTCAAAAAGGTCATGGTCGAATTACTTCCCGTTCCTTGCCAACAGTCCTTTCCCGCCTCTAATGACTTCGACGTCAACGAGGCGTAAGACCAAATAAATAAATAAATAAATAAATAAATTTAAAAAAATGAAATGGATAACAGCTAGTTTAATAAGTGAAGTTTAATACGTGTTAATACTTGATTGTACGAGTAAAAAGAATCATTTATAACTTTCGGTCGTTCAAATTGTGAGAATAGACAGCGTGGGTGAGAATTATTTGTTGATCACATTACAATTGTTTTGCTTATTGATTTGATGTCGCCCTAGCCAGGCATCTCTATTTGGGAACTGTTGTTACCTCACTCATTGATTACAAGAAATGTGTGTGGCACCATAACGTCACAAATGGTCTCACAAGAAAACGACACGTCTGTTTTTTTTTTTTTAACTTACGCCTCGTCGACGGCTAAAGTCATTAGAGGCGGGATGGGACGGGGGACAAGGAACGGGAAGGAATTCGGCCATTTTGAAGAAAGCATCCCGGCAATCGCCTGGAGTGATTTGGGGAAACCATGGAAAACGCAAATCTGGATGCCCGGACGGGGATTCGGACCCGCGTCCTCCCGAATGCGAGGCTAAAACGTTAACCGTTCATCCACCACGCTCGGTCCGTTTCTTTCCCTTGTATTGCCACGAGCCTGCTTCTCAACATAGCTGCGACAGTGGACATAGCATTATTCTATGCGATATTCAAGCATAAGATTGGTAGGTCTGACATACGAGACACTCATGTCGCCCTTTCGCTAACAGTACATCGGGTGAATAGTCATACCCCTTTCCCCCATTGCCCAGTTCGCGTTCCAACTTGTTACTTGAAATTTTATTTCACCAATCGTATCAGTTATCAGAGTATTACCATTTCTTATTAACTATCTTTGTTCGCGAGAGTGACTTTTAGACTTTCCAACGAGAAAATCGTGTAGGTCATCCATACACGAAGCGTACCCACGTTGCTCTCGGGCTCTGGTTTTCTCCGAATTCTTAGGACCAGGTCGCTGACTGACGAAGGTCCCATGTTGTTTTTGGCCAACCGGTAACTGTTGATAGCTCAGGTTCGCTTACTAAGTAGCGATGTGAAAATACTTGAATATTCATTTACACAATTGTTATAACTGATTTTTCCAAATAAATATTACAATCAATATACATACCCTCCTAATAATTGTTATTTTTCTTTCATAATTTAATCCACTGATAGTAATTACCAGCTTCTTAGGTAATTTAATTAAATACTTCCTGGGGATTAATTATTTCTAATTGAAGGTTCTGAAAGAAACCCGCACGTTATATGTTGCCAAAATATAATATAACAATCACTCACTGTGTGGTCTGTGCAGTTACCAAAAAATAAAGTATCTTATTCTCGTGGCGTTTACTTGTGCCTACCTGGAAAGCATCAAGTAATTAACAACATACAATGTTCTCTCTCTTCGGCGGTGGTCACTTCAAACCTTCTCTGAAATATATAAAAGGTTAGAAGGTTTTCTCAAAACTACTAAATCATAGATCAAATGATTTTCTTTCAAGTCTTTAATGCACAGCTTTCCTTAAATTTTGTTAGACCCACCGACCCGTATATTATTTAAATTTCTATCAGAAGATTCCTTACACAACAGATTTTTCACCAGGTAAATAATTTCTTCTCCAAAAAAATTAGAAGACAGTTCTGCTACGACCGCAAATAATCCCTTGAATTTCTTAATACTTTCCGCTAACAATCCCTAACCATTTCTTTGAACATCACACAAATTGCGCAACATTGGAAATTTACGATTTCAAATTACTAAAGTTCCTATCAATTTCTTGCACACTTGTTGCACAATTATAAATTATAAAATCAATACTTGATGGCTGATATACAACTTCTAAACTGGAACAGAATTTAAAACAGTGGAATAGACGTTGCAAGTTTAAATAATTGCGCAACCGCTAAGTGTCGACTAATAAGAAATTTCGCTGGTATTATTATTGCTTCCCTAATTTGACACAGTTTATGTAAACTTAGCTCTTGCTAGTTCGACGAAAAAAACCTAATTTGAGTGATTATACTAAAATCCTCACTTTCGATGAATAACAAAAATAAAATACCAGACGACTCACTTACTCCCCGAACAACAACAAAAGACGGTTACCGCAAACACCTAGAAGCACACGCCGATGTTACTCACTGCCACAAAAATTAGACTTTGCTCTGGACCGAAGGCCCGATGAATACTGGTGACGAAAAAGCCACGCTCGGTGGTGTCTCGTCCTTTTATACTGACGCTTGTTTTTGATGCAACACTTACCAAGACACCAGAATTGAGTCGCAATACTTGCCGCTACGCGTGGATCCTAATATTACACCACACTCGCAATTCATAATTTTTATAATAAAACTCAGACAAATGTCTTAGAATACACTCTGTAAAGCCCTAGAACCGTCACAAGGTCAAATGTTGATTACCTAATACCAATCATTTTTCTTCTTCATATACCAGTCTGAACAACGTAGTTATTGAGTTAATAATGAATATTTCATTTTCATAAAGGATACACATATAATTTAGATGTGTCCAACGGATATTATTTTTAATTTAAATTTAATTCAATTATGATGGTGAACGTGCACCAGTGGCAACCAGTTCACCTTTCTATTATATATATATTTTTTTTTTCTCGGTACGATCACAGAGGACCACCTGAACACCGGCCAACTGTTTACTCAAGCAACCAGTGTGAATCATGAGAACAAGTGGCCTACCCGAATTTTAGAACAAAATTTGTGAGAGCCGGAGCATTTAACCTAGTGGCGGAATGTTTGGGTAGCCATCTGTTTAACTTCACACTTTAGTAAAACTATTGTTTTCTGTTTAATGTTCGTAAAATTTGTAAATCATCGTTTTTTTTTTTTTGATAGTTTTACGAAAACACAGTACCAGAACCTATGAGCAAAAATATATTTAGTTTCGGCTTAGCGTATAATACAAGAACAAAAATCTTTTGATACTGTTCATAGTTTGCACAACGTTAAAAACATTGGAAGTAATTTTGTGACATTGATTGGAGTAAGATACCGAAATAGCATAAAGCAACTGAGATATTGGTATGAAATTTGTTGAATGTCATTACTGATTTTTATGCACACTATGTTGTAAAGAAAATCTAATTGGTATTTTTGTCTCTCCAAGATTGACAGAAATTGGTGTACTGTACTCTATACTAAACGAGTTGTGTCATACGTATTCACTATTGAAGTATTCTGTTTTAGCATGAGAGTCATTAAATGTTTTTTTCCTTATGTGGACGATGCTGTATGTTATAACTAATTGTGCCAAATTGTATTGTTTCAGATAACGAGTTGTCGACAAACATTCAGGTTGCTTGCTCCTGGATCAAAGGAGTGAACAGTAATTTCCAAAATCATCACCATAACAATAGAAACCTAATTGGACCTACGTCCACATGCCTATACGAAAAAAAATAGGTTCGAATTTACATTTGTGTTACTTCCCGCGGTAGCTGCAATTCCGCAATTGGTTTCCAAAACACTCGTTTTGTGTTGAGTAATCCATTTACCCTCTCTACTGTTTCTGGAACATTTCTGGCTGCAAAGTCGATAGTTTATGAGATTATAACGAAATGGCTGCTGTTACGATAAAACTGTTATTCTATGCTTTACGCTTTATCCGAACTCGGATAAGAAGAAAAATGTCTTCCGTAGAGGAAATGTTCTGAGCGTGTTTGCAGAGCACGGTAAGGACAGAGAAATTCCCGAGTCTGCAAACTGCGTTCGCTCGACGTGGGATAGCGCCGATGTTTCCGGAGGCACTTTTGTCGCTGCAGTGAATTCCATTTACTTTTCTCCCTAATCCATTATGTATTAGATTGAGGGACTGTATGCGTGTGTGTGTATGTTCGCGGGAGGCCAATATTTGTGGTGCAGTTGAGTTGGGAGGGGGCGATGGCATCCATCAGGCAGTCAGCACTTTTCGGTCGTAGCCACCCATCTTTCTCTCTGATCTGCCAACAATAACCGATAAGTACCTACTCGCTGATTTTGTTGCTGTTGACAGATCTCTTGCGGTTACATTTCAATTTCAATACAGGCAGTCGATATCTAAAGGCACAGACTGTCAAATTGAATCGGAACGAATAAAAGTGCCTCCTCTATGTGGCAGTGGAAGATTTCGTAGCAATAACAGTGAGTAGTGTACCGATCACTTGTTGAACTACCACTCTAATGCACATTTAATCATAAAATTACTTTCCGTCCAATCTAATTGACGACGCGACTCGTAGAATAGCCGCAATTTACGTTTGTGATTGGTAACTTTCACTGTTCCGTGGCACCGATCACTTGTTGAACTACCACCCCACTGCAAGTTTCATCACAACAATTACTTACCGACCAGTCTAACGTAATCGAAATTTGAACGATACGACTCACAGAGTAGCCGTAATTTAAGTTAGTGATTGGTAACTTCACTGTACCGTGGTCTCCTGTATCAGTATTGTACTCACACCAAGTATTTCAGTCTGACCAATATCTAAACGAGACAATAAGGCAGAATAATGTAAACGTTTGTTCTTTTTCTTCAATATAAAGGGCCCATATACAGAAGTTCAATTGGTTTCATAATTTTGATTATTTGATAACAAGTACCTGCAAAAATGTGAAAGATCCAATGCTCCGAAGCACTGGCTGATGGCTGATAGCTGGAGTCGATTTTGCACAGTGTCAGTTGTCAACAACGCACCGTCAAGTATAGTGGTAGGGACGAGCAAATGAAACAATATATCCATAAATATGTATCGATATTTGCAAACAGTATCGAGAAAAATATCGTTGATATTTTTGGCTAAAGCCAGTAATTTTCTAAAAATATTCTCAAAATGCATCAAAGTATTTAATAAAAATCGGAAAATTAAAGTCACATCTTGAAATCATACAAACTTTTATTTATTTATCTATTTTTACAATCAATCAAACCAGTATTCATCTGATATAGACATCATTCCATGTTCCTCCGTCAATCTGCTCCTGTTGTCCGGAACCGCCAAGTTAACTGCAGAAGTCACTATTTTAGAAGAGGCTTAAGCATTAACTTGTATTCATCAACGAAAAAAACCAATTAAAAAGCTTCTTAAGTCAACCCTCAACTTCACAACACGAATGATTAATCAATATTTTTCAACTTGATTAAAAATAATCTAACCGTTAACTTTCAAATATGTTGACGAAAAAGTGACGTTAACCTTAACGTGAACCTGTTAAAATTTTTAATCTCTGTTAGCCTGTTAAACGTTGATGAAAAACTGTTAAATTAGGACGAATTCACTTTTTTTTTTTTTTTTTTTTTTTTTTTTTTTGTAAAGAATCCTTCAGATCAGATATGTACGTATATTTATCAAATAAATATGCAACACATGAGTTTGGATACTGATTTGCGTTCGAACATAAATATAGAATTGATTAAATAAAACATAGATTTTTAATATTTCGATTATAAAAAACATCGACGATAAATATCGGTTTTACGAAAAAATCGATATTTCGATACATCGATATATATTTTTGAAGCTTATATAGTGGTGGTTCTGTATTGTTTTTTGATTATTTCTGCTATGTACTAATATTAAACCAAAATCGTTCAGTTCACTGTACTGTAGTCGGCTAGAGGGCAACGATGGCGCCATCAGCCCCCAACTGTGGTGGTCTCTGACAGGAGTGGCAACGAGGTCATTCTACCCTCCATCGAGACAATGATGAAAGGCTGTGCTCCGGCAGTCCTAGTAGAAGTCGCTGTGCTCCCCGTGAAAGCAAGGTGCGTTCTCTTATGCTTCCAGCGGCAAATACGTAAGTCACACTGCGACAGAAACTCCGTCTACCAAGCAGCAGCTCCGGTGTGACACGGCAGTGTACTATGTGTATGGGATACAGGCTACAAGCCTGCGAAGCGAACGGCAGACTCAGTCTGATTATAGTATCAGCCAGTGATGAAACAGGGGGGGACATCGCCATTCCAATATACTGTATGTATTGTGCATCGTTAAGAAAATACAGTTTCTGATTTGGAGAGACTTCATTCATTCACCTTCTCTGATAAACACAATTTCATTTGTCACAGATTAAATCGACCGTTCTGCCTGAACACTTCATTGATCGGATAATGTTATGTTGACCTGTTTGGCGGGAGTTTCCACCATTTTGATTGAATTCTTGTACCAATCAACGAAATGATACAAAGCGTTGAAACTGGTGGTTCTGCAATCAGGATGGGAAAAAATTAAATTCGAGAGGACGTCGGTTCGAATCCACGTTCGGCCATCCAGATTTAAGTTTTCCATGGTTCCCGAAATTACTCCAGGTGGTTCCTTCACAAGGCCGTGGCCGAATTCCATCCCCTTCTTTGGCTCAAGTTCTTTCCCGCTTCGTAGGGCCCCGACGTCTACGAGGAGTAATGCAATAAGAAACAAAATATTCTAAGACTGCAGTGCTCCTGTAAATGAAACACACTCCATACCAAAGGATTGTTGGGGGGCAATCTATAATGAGTTACTCTGAATTTGTTTCTTTCCTACAAACACTTTACGTGCTAGCAAATATTTTCTTTCAAACTCATTCCTTTGTACTATTTTCTTGTTGCCTATATTGAGCTAAGATTTTTCTTTGTTCACGGTCACGGTGTTTCAGTTTACTTATAGTGAAAGAAAGTTATTCCGGGCAATTGACTTTTACGTAATCATTAATTATAAAACGAGTTACACATCTTCTTATTGCTTGTTCGTAGCTCATATACCTATTTCTGCTACTGTAGGAAAAACACTGAATATTAATTAACCATACGACGACGCCAAAAATACCCATTCACCACTTTCTTATTTTTCTGTTGTCGTCGATAGCGTTCCGTATAATTTAGCTCGTAACATCGTTCGTGTTTCTCATTGTACACCCTTCCTGGGGTATAAATACAGTTTCTATGTCACTGCTATATTAATACTAACACTTATTATCATCTTGACCATGTGATGTGTTGCTCACGTAACGGCTGCATTCGTAGTATCTAACTGTTGGATACTTACGCTCTGTTTTACTGGAATTTTCTTCTTTGCAAATGCGACTGTCAATAAATAATTTATTTCACTTGACCTTAGTTGGTATTATCAAGCTACTTTTAAGTAAACACGTGACCAAACACGTCACTGCTTTTAGTACGGAACAACACAATTACTAAATTTATTAAGCTGTAGGTGTAGACTAAGATGAAACGATGTATCTTATCATGGCAAGAATTCTATAACAGTTTTTAGTGAATACTTCTCGAAGAACTGAATACGGATTTTCTATAGGCTTCTTACAGTATGTAACGCTACACTGTGTAAAGTTACGACACTCGTTGTGGTCTTAATCAACATGTATCATAGAAAACCGTCGATTTCGTGCAGAAAATAATAGCGTTCAGTGGTTATGGTGAAGCTATATGAGATTGAATTTGAAAATAAACAGACCTTAGCAAAATGTCAACCTATAGACCTCAAAAGCAAGTCGAAATACGAAAATCGTATATTGTTGTATAGAACGTTTCACCAAAAATCCATCGACATCATCTGAAATTGATATGGGTAAGAGAAGCCTTATTGGAAAGGCAAGAAACTTGGCAATATGAACTTACGAAAATGACTTAGACAATCTGCCATGAAAGCCCCAGTGTCCGTGGTGTGAATTATCAAAGACAGCGCTCCGTATTTCTTATCATGCTATTGGCGTCGTCAGCGCCAAGATTCTGAAATTTACTAGCCCATGATTTTCTTTTCTCGTATTAATTCGACAACACACTTCCTGTTCGACGGTTTCTGAGGTTGAGATTCACTGAAAAATTCTCATCTCCACGGGTGCTTGACCCGTGCTATCCAATTATCAGCTCTAGGAAATAATATACTCCATATCAAACTCGAGCCTAGCCCAGGAGTTCCACTGAATTCATATCATGTCTCTACTTGTTCCCATGTGTATTCATCTTTACTCCTAACTTAATTTGTGATCTATTGTAGATCGTTATGTAAGGAATTCATGCTAACTTTTTTCTCATTCGAATTTCTCTCGAACAGACGTAAATTAATTGTACTCTTATCAGTCAGTTCTGTCGTTGTCTTTCCGATTCGAGCCACGTGTCCTACAATGTTAGAGCGGCACGTGGACCTGACTATTAAAGTCGGCTGCCTGTTTTCGGCTCCGAGCTTTCGGCCTTGGAAGGAGGGCTGGGGAATGCAACCTCATTAACTCGGAACGCTAATGCTGATGAAATGAACGAGTCGGCAAACACTAGCCGACAGTCACTTTTACTGCTCACACTTAAATATACGCTTTGTGTCTAAAAGTAGCACGTTGAGCGAACCATTCTTGCAGATATTATGCGAGGAAGTACCTTAAGCCGAGGATTACAGCGTTAAACTGAATAAGACTGAATGATTAAATACCTCCAGAACGTTTACAATGATTGTTTTTTGTTCAGCAATAACGCAACAACAAATTATTGTGCTATCTGCAAAATACTCGTGGCTTTCTAAGCGTAAAACGTAAACAAAAAATATTTTAAAACCAACAGTCAGTGAAATAATAATGGTTTATGTCTGAAAAGTTCCCGTGATATTCGTTACGGAACAAAAAAACAGAAAAAAGTCGTCAATAAATACAGAGCCGAGAGGACGCGAGTTCGAGTCCCCGTTCGGCCATACTGATTTCGGCTTTTCATCGATTCCGTCATAACTCCAGGCTGGGATCATTCCTTCAAGATACTATGACACAAAAAAGTAAATAAATAGCTTGCAATAGCGAAATTAAGAATGAGATTCTACGCAACATGTTACTAGCTCTAGTGGCGTAAAATCTGTTTTCTATTATGAATATTTTTTCGTAGTATTGTTTTGGTTTCGTTTCGTTTCTGTGTTTTTGTTTACAGAAATTTGTTTCAGTTATTGTCTTTATTTGGTTATTCGTAATTTATAATACTGTATCTTGCAATAACCCCATAAATCTTTTAGGTTCTTCGGCGAAAGAACTTTTATTTTGATGCTGTTCATACTGGGTATTAAATAAGTAAAAATTAATTACCATTGTAAAAAAAAAACAGTTGCTAGTGTCATATTATGAACAACTAGAATATTGAATGTGTATCAACGTACACGTATTTTGGCACTACAGTAAATAGCCAATGGGATCCATCTGATGAAGTGAATTAACGTTTGTTGGCGATACCATGTACAGACCACGCCACAAATGCTGCAGCTCTCCGAAAAATGGAAAAGGATATGGATATTGAAAACACGGAAGCTACAGTAACATATTGAGAAATATATTCTACAGGGGAAAATACCATTAAACAGCATTACCGGTAGGAGAAGAACTTCCTGGCTAAAATATCTGAGAACCAGGACTTCCAATACAACTACTGTGCTCTTCCGCGTGCCAGCAAACAGTGACAAGAAAGCCTAGATGGTTACCTTCTTTTTTTATTTTTTTTTACTTATGGCTTTACGCCTCGTCGACGGCTAAGGTCATTAGAGGCGGGATGGGACTGGGGACAAGGAACAGGAAGGAATTGAGCCATGGCCTTTTGAAGGAAGCATCTCGGCATTCGCCTGGGGAAACCATGGAAAACCCAAATCTGGATGCCTGGACGGGGATTCGAACCGGCGTCCTCCCGAATGCGAGGCCAGAACGTTAACCGTTCACCCACCACACTCGGTAAGATGGTTACCAACCTACGGAAGGGATCAATATTGGGTATTAGTAATTTTTGGCAGTGTTTAATGACTCCATTTCAAACTGATCAGTTATATCCAATTTTGTTTGTTTTAGTATTTTATGCTTATTCCGTCTTTTTAAAGTACTAATTTTCTGCGGCAATATTTATTGATTTATACAAATAAATAAACAGATTGTAATAAACTTTCATTAGTAGTAATTTCCTGCCATTGATATCGAGTAAACAGTTGTCTCCTGATGTTTTGAGTTCTCTGAGATTGACAGAGATAAAGTATATCATGGATCAGCACACTTTCGGATCGTCTCTGAATTTGAGTCGACAGTGGGTTATTGCGAAGGCAAAAAATATGTGTTGTAGCGTCCCTGGCGTGCCATTGTATTGCGGACCTCATACAGAACCGCAGGCCAGGCATGGCTGGCCATTGTCGTCTAACCACCACTTGTACCACAAAACGAAACGAAATACAACAACTGCTGAATTCATACACGGAGTGAACTGTAGTGAAAAATACGTCCCTGAAAATTGGCATTGCCAAGGTTCCACCTATTACAAGATGAGTGTATCTATCAACACTGCAAGGAAATTAAGTACTCTATTGTATCATATCACGAATAAATTTAAAGAATTTGTAATTATGGTGAAACAGGCATAGGCTCTTATCATGAAAGGAGCTACTCTCCATACCAACTCCACGAAAAATTTAACTGAGAGCTGTAACCTATTTGTTCTGTCGTATGTGATCTGATCCAATCCGGGACACAATATAAAATCTATAAGTTAAACGATATAAAAGCTTTCCAGAGCTGTATTTACTTTTATATGGGGAATCCATTAATCACGTGAGCATAAATAGGGGGTAGGGGATCCACATTCGAATTTTCAAAAACAGTAGAGCTTCTAAAAAAAAAACAGTTCGATGCTCACCAACGGGGAGGGGAGTCCAGGAGTCCCTTTTTTTTTAATTGCTTTACGCCTCGTCGACTGCTAAGGTCATTAGAGGCGGGATGGGACTGGGGACAAGGAACGGGAAGGAATTCGGCCATGGCCTTATTGAAGGAAGCATCCCGGCATTTGCCTGCAATGATTTTGGGAACCATGGAAAACCGAAATCTTGATGCGCGGACGGGGATTCGAACCCGCGCCCTCCGGAATGCGAGGCCAGAACGTTAACCGTTCACCCACCACGCTCGGTCCCAAGAGTCCAGATTTACGAAAAAACTGTTCACGAAATTAATTGACGCTCCCTATGCAACTATCAGGCATATACTTTCAGTGAAATGACCGTGTCTTAGTCTAGTTATTATTACTTTAATTTTACCTTATTACATCTTCTTAGTCGTTTCCAGCCAGGACGAGAACTTTTTTCATCTTTCGAGCTAGATGACTTTGGTGATAGGTCTCGGGTTTCAAATCCAACATTCGTCACTTCTTGCTCGTACATTATCTCAAATAAAATGTCTAAACTACTTTGTTCGCCACTTTTTATTCTCTTACTTCCAAATACTCCTCAGCCATGCGTTCATGAATAACTTTGCAACTTCAAGCCAAACACTGTTTTAATTTCAATACTTATACCGGATCACAAACTAATTACAAGTTTCACTCATGCGTAATATACTCGTCCCCTTCCGTAATAAACTTTATATAATTCAACTGCCTCTTTCGCTTACATTCCATCTAATCTTCGTCATGATTATGCAGTTTCTCCAAGGCTGCAGCCTTATCCTAACCATATCCCAGGCGTTTCGATTAGTATATTCCTTCTTTATACTTATTTCTTTGTTTCGGCTCCATCGTCAGAGGTTACTTTTTGCCTTCGTATTTATTCATAAAATATCATTTGTACTGTAGTTTTATAATATTTATTACAAGTTAATAAACACATTAATACATGGGGGTGACGTATGATCGCTGCAGATCGTATCTCCTTTGTTTACACAGTCTGCAGCGTTCGTAAGAATTACAGCTTTTGCAGGTAATTGCGAGCTGTGTTTATATTCAGAGTTTGTTATTTTAAGTGTGAACGAGAAATAGAAAATGCCAGAGGATCAAAATCTGTACCGGCCCATTCCGACTTATGCTTCCGAAAGAAACTCAGTTTAGCCATATCAAACGCACTAAACATCATCAAAGGTTTTATTTGATATGACGTCATACGCACTACGGAGAGCTCTGGGATTTAAACCAGGGCTTTGATATTCAATCTGGTTACTAGGAATGATCTGTCACCACCTTTTTTATCCCAGTGGCAAATTTCCAAACAGTATTAAGGCTCGCATCAGCTAACCCCGTTCCTGGTAGTGGACATCCTCGTGGTAGCAACCGGTGCCCGCTCATCGTATAGTATGCCTTTCGTAAAACAGCTCAACTTAAGATACTACAGCGTAAATTGCTCTTACTTATTTGGGTTTAGCACTGCGTCTTTGTTACTAGTGATTTCAAAGTTTCGGTCCTATCCTGGGGCAATCTTCGGGGCTGCTTCAAATTAATGTATCCACTTATTCCCGGTTTTCTGGTACACTGTCCACCAAACATGAAGAAAGTAAGTGTAATTTTACAACATGAAGCCTACGAAAAGAATAACATTGTGTACTCATACTATCTACTTACGCTAGACATAAGGTATAATTTATTTGACAACCTCTTTTGCTGATAAATGAAACTAAATTTAATTTAATTGCTGTGGAGCGCTTGCTCCGGTGGCAATTTCCCTCCACTCACATTTTTCCCCTTTCCTTTTCCCCCTTACATTTTCCTAGTATCAATTTCCTTTAGTGTTTTTGGTGAATTATTCATCATTTCTCTTGGTAATTTATTCAATCCCTGACAGCCTTATCTACGAAGAAAATCTTCCCACACATTTATGCCTGAAATCGAGTGCCAGTTAGTGGTCATGGTCATCTTTTCCCTTCCATAAACTTCTCTTAATTCTTCCACCAATATCTTACCATGCCTTATCACCAATATATGTCTTGTACATTCACATGATTCTCGCAGTGACACAGTGTTTAAGTCACAGAGGCACTATGGAACTAGTATTTAACCTCAATGTCTTCTACTTTATCTCAAGAGTCTGCTGTTCTACATCTACATCTACATATATACTCTACAATTCACAAAACTGTGGGTGGCAGAGGGTGTTCAGCACCAAACCTAATCTCTTTGTTGTGCATTCCAATCCCTAATGGTACGAGGGAAAAAAGAATTCATATAAGAATCAGTGCGGCACCTTATTTCTCTAATTTTATCTTTCCTGTCATTTCGAGCCAAATAGGTTGGTGGACGAAGTATTTCACTACACCCGTAAGTGAAAATGGGAGTATTATTAAGGATGCAAGGGTTATGTTTTAGCTGGGGCGAACAGTAGGGAGTTATTAATGGTCTTCCGCTGAATTTGGTTTCGGTTTACTGCAGTTGAAACTTGAAGCTTCTAACAAATAGGGCTTCAGGTTAGCAGAGTGCGGTGTTGGGTTGGCAGAAGTGGCTTAGGGGTTTAGATATCGTTTCGTGACTTTGTAACCTTGTGACAGTCGTAAGGAGGAAGATATTGACATATCGAAGAATACTTCAGTTTAGTAGAAATCATTTTATGTGAGCGAATGATGGATAAATTACTTTTATTTCATATATATGATAGAGACAATAAAACTGCTACAGGGCAATGAAAAAAGAAAGGATAGAGAAAATAACCCACCACTTACCACAGACTTACCATGACGAACACAAAGACACGAACGCACTTAACAATATTTCTGTAAAAAACTTTAGTTATGTTGGAGGTGGGACTTAATATATTACTGAGGAATTAGGCCATAATTCAATTGAACTGATGACGAGAAGTCATATATACAGCAACGCTAATTACTTACCGAATGTAATTTCACCCTAACAAGATTATTATGATTTAAATACTCTTGATATTTGTCCTGGTAAAACTAAAACAAATTTATATCAAATTTTGTTTACATATAAACAGTGATTTTTTGTTTTGTGGTATTTGCTTAGGAAATACTTTTGGTGTAGGAATTACAACTCAACCGATTATTTTTTATGCGTCTCTGAATAGAGTGTGACTATAAATTATCCACTGGAATTGGATTTTTTTCAGAACCGTTTTAACTATCGCGAATGGCTTTAAAGCGATTTCTTACTGTACACAATCGCAAAAATGTATAGACAGATTCTTTGAAAGGAGGATGTCTGTGAAAAGTGTGGAATCAGATTTCAACCGAAGTAACATACCTAATGACCAAGACGATATTGGTGAATGAGAAGAATATATTAAACCAAGTAAGGAAAAAAAATCTCCAAAGTTGATTCTATACAAAATACTGTCTCATGTAAAGTACATATGAACAGAACAAAATCTCTGAAGTGTGTTCATGGTCGTCCAGCTTTCATCTGTGGTAAGTGATGGGTTATTTTCCATGTCCTTCCTTATATTTCTTTTTATGCCTAGTCTGGTGTCATTTTATGATCAAAAAAGGTTTCACAAGTATTTATAATTAATATGAAAATTAATAACGGAAACAATACAGTATTTAAATGTATTTAGGAAGTTATAACGATTTACTAGTTATGTACAAATTAAATTTTTGCCAAATCTGTCACTAACTACTTTCCATTTTTTTTGCTGTCGTCAGTCTTTAGACTGGTTCGATGCAATCCTCCATCCCTTCCTATCCTGTGCTAACCTCTTCATTTCTATACTTTCCATATACTGAAAATAAACTACTATGCGAGATATTATTGCTTCTGTAAATTATAATATTCCTTTAAACTATAAGGAATTAAAATGGCTCTTCAGATAGAACCTCCTTGTCTTCAATAACATATCTTGTTATAGTAAATGATGGAGTACACTACAAAAGCGGGTGCTAAGATACGAGAACACGAAGCAATTAAGCCATTTTCGTAATTTGTATTGATTTTCACAGACTTGAATGATCTTTCAAACTTTGCGAAGCATTTCTATTTTCATCTTAAAAAAATTCTAAAATTTTGTCATTAATCGTATCTATTATACACACAATTATTCCGATTTTATCGTCAATTTTATTTCTTAAACAAGTGTTTTGCTTAAACAAGTATTTTACGTCCACAAAAACACAGTTTCTGTCTCTTTTGATTTCAGACAGTCAACAAGAAATTTTATGTCGCAGAGGGTATTAAAAAATTAGTTGCGCCCTCCTTTTTTTTTCTCTCGTGGCTTTTCGCCTGGTCTACGTCGAGGTTACTACAGATGGGTAAGGACGGGGAGAAACGAACGGGAAGGAATTCTGCCATGGACGTTTTGAAGGAACCATCCCAGCATTAGCCTGGAGTGCTATCGGGAAACCATAGAAAATCGAAATCGGAATGGCCGGACGGGGATTCGAACCCGCTTTTCCAGAATGCGAAGCCAGGTCGTTACCACTCACCCCCCACGCTCGGTGATGACTAATGTAATTAGAAAATAATGAGATCGGGTTCTGGGGAATTCACTAACCTGAAGAGGAATCCTGGCAACTGGGATGATGCATGTTCGGTTCCCGGTTCCATACATGCTTCGCTTTTGGACATAAAGATAAATAATAATAATAATAATAAAAAATATAAACGAATGCAATTTTTCTCGGCGTTGTTTATTTATAAACGTTTCTCGGGAAACAAACCGAGTAATATCATTATTGATGCACAATATTTCGGCGACTAACACTCCGTCGCCATCTTCAGGTGCAGTTGTAAGTCTTGAAGTCTGCCTTGAAGTCAGCCTCGAGCGTGTTGTTTGAAAACTGCTAGGCAACATAACAACGTCTGTCGTTGCCATGCCAGTTTTCAAACAACACGCTCGAGGTTGACTTCAAGACTTACAACTGCACCTGAGGATGGCGACGGAGCATGAAGTCGCCGAAATATTGTGCATCAATAATGATATTACTCGGTTTGTTTCCCGAGAAACGTTTATAAATAAAAAAAATTGTCAGTCATTTGGGGAATGCCGACAGAAACGAGGACTTAAAACTGTGAACATCATACGCGCATCACGTCATACTTATAGCTACAAATATACTGTTAACATTAGCATGTCGGTGACGCGAACTCATAAGCATTTTCCCAGCCAAAAAACGCCCAATGTGTCTAAAGAAGTATTCTCTACAAAAACGATTCGCCGATTGCGGATTCGATCTAGTAACCGTCCATTATCCGGTACAGCGCTCTACCACTTCACCCACGGGGACCGCCAATGGCTGCGAACTAATAAGATCTAATTCGAACGACTAATGTCAGATATATTACAAAAAATAAATATTATAGTCAAAA
This sequence comes from Vandiemenella viatica, assembly GCA_031002005.1. NCBI lineage: Eukaryota > Metazoa > Arthropoda > Insecta > Orthoptera > Morabidae > Vandiemenella > Vandiemenella viatica. Next base: position 241,800,009 of record JARYHS010009186.1, read on the forward strand.
TAGACCTGATGAAGACAACCGAGCAGGTTGTCGAAACGCCGTCATTTTACGACACTATCCGGCTGCACTGCCGTGAACAATTCACTGCATTTTTTTTTATGTATGAACGATATTATTGGGGCAATGTACAGTACAACCTTCCACGAGGTCGTGTTATAGTAAGGTATCTCACAGTCAGGTATATACAATGTATTTGTGTATACAGGCCAGTAGATATATTTATTATATACGAGTATAATCTATCCTAGCCCAACACGTCATACTGCCATTACAGCATGCTGGTGACACTAACTCAAAAGATTTACTCATCCGAAAGTCTCCCAGCGCGCCTAACAAGTTTTCGCTTTTTTTCGTTTTTTTTTTTTTTTTAAAAAAACACATACTTGAGCCCATTTTCTTCTAAACTTGGCAGAATTGCTCCTTGTTTCCTATTCACCATCCCTTCTCTGTTATAATGGACAAAAAGTAAAACAATTTTTTATATATATATTTAACTAAGAGTTATTGGCTAACAAGAAACCATAGCAACAACAACTCAATGAGCAATACGTCCCTGTGTGACTTTAGAAGGTGAAGTGTGAATGTTGCTACGAGCTCTTTGCCGACTCCCTGTTCATTCGCTAACGAATGAGCTATTTCATTGCGTTTGTTATTATACCCAGTAATAAAGCTGACGGTCGTTTATCGTTCCCGTTTTTACGGCTCTGTGGTGGAACTGTGGTAGCGAGGTTCCGATTTTACAGGGAAGATAAATTTTCTCGCACCACGCATGTAATATCTATGTGTTAACACCATCTTGGAACTTTTCCTGCCCGGTTTGAAATAGTGGAGTCGTTGCTTTTTTAATTTAAAGCCCCCTTTTCTGAATATTTCCCCGGCTTATGCACATGTTGCAAATAATATTACAACGTGTAAGCAAAGCGTCAGCGATACTGCTTAAGCAGATTCAGCAAGAGAAATGCGCATGCATAAAAGCCGGACGTAGATCACCCGAGGTATTTTCACCGCACAGGGAATGTGTGTCAGACACTGTGAATTCAGATCCGAGGTCTGAGTAAATAATTACAGTTTTTGAAACCCCCATTCCGCCTGGAGAAATCTATCATCCCTACTCTCCCCCCCCCCCTTCCACACTTCCCCTCACCCCCATTCGCTCCTTGAGTGTGTCGGCCACCATCTGTTTGTATTATATGTATATATAAATCCTTAATGCGGTTAATTTTAGGTAAACATTTTGGAATATTTGGATGCTATAGTTCAAGTCATTGGCATCGAAAACTACGCAAACATTTTTGTTAAACAATTTACTGGACTTTTTTCAATTGTTATATACAAAATATACAGATATAAAGTAATAGGGAAAACTACTAAATATGATTCGATTCGCAAATGACATTGTGATAGTAACAGCAAGTGATGAAGATCTTAAGAAAATTTTGGAAACAATGGGGAATGAGTACAATATGAAAATTAATAAAGCGAAGAAGAAAGTCATTGATATGTGGTAAAGATAAAAACTCGAAAATTAAAATTAATGCAGAAACACTGGAAGATGTGCAAGAATTCTGCTACCTATGAAGCAAAATCACAAAAGATGAAAGAAGCAAGAATGAGATAAAATGTAGGATTGCTCAAGCAAAAATAGCGTTCAACAAAAAGAAACGAATTTTTACAACAAATAACATCAGCTGGACAGTGTGCTATTAAAAGCTTATGTCGGGAGTATTGCCTTGTATGGATGTGAAACCTGGACTGTTGGTTCAGAAGAGAAAATAAGATTAATTTCTTTTGAGACGTGGTGCTACAGAAGGATGTTAAAGATTAGCTGGAGGGACAAGATTACTATCGAGGAAATTTTTGAGAAGGCAGGAGAGTATCACTAAATATGGAAGAGAATAAAAACGTGGAGGACAATATTAACTGGACATATCTTAAGACATGAGAGCTTAGTAAAAACAGTAATGGAGAGAATGGTAGAAAGAAATAAATATCGAGGAAGACCACGTTTAAAATACATCCAGTAGATAATGGAAGATGTTGGCTGCAGGAGATATGTAGATATGAAGAGGAGGGCAGAGAGTGGAGCTGAATGGAAGACCGCCGCACACCAATCCCAGGTCTGACTACTGTAGCAGAAGAAGATATACAAGATATGACAACAGACATGCTTCTGTTCCAGCTCTACTGAATCTGGATGGCAATGTGGCTGAAGGCTCGTTAATCTGCGAGATTCGGCTCATTTTATGCGTAGCTGCAATTGGTTTTGGCGATGCGTGCGAGGCTTCTAAGCGATAACACATTCACCAATCGCGTTGACAAGTGATATGCGCTAAAACCGTCCAAGGCAACGATAACGTGTCTGTGTATCAGAACATTCCTCGAATGTGGCATTCTAATATGGGAATCAAATACGGAAGTTTCAAAAAGGTGCAAAGAAAGGCTGCGATTTGTATGTGAAAAATACCGTTCAACATAATCAGCGACTGATATAATGGGACTTATCAGAAGCGAAGAGGTTTCTGGAAATGGTTAAAGCCAACATTGCCAGTTAGGAAGCTTCTGGAAGTGATGAGGTCTGGATGAATGTTAAGAGCAGAATAAGGGATGATACATCAAAGGAAATATTAATGACCATGCCCACAACCTACAACTGACTGTTGGAAGATGAGAAAACTGGAAAAATTTTCATTTGTAGATAAGGGATCAAGAAACTGGATTAAATTATCAAGGGATGTGAAAAACCGAAAGCAAAGGGAATATTCCACTAGCCATGGCCCATTGCAGTTAATTAATTATTATAAATTATTGTGTTTCCAGCATCATCAGTATTGCGTGATTTTTTTTTTTTTTTTTTTTTTTTTTTTTTTTTTTTTTTTTTTTTTTTTTTTGAATGAAACTTCTGTTAAATAAACTATTCTGTCTGTAGAAAGTTTTAACTGGATCACAAGCAGGAAGATATATAAACTTCTATTTAGAATTGGTTGCATCATACTGGAAACGTGTCAAGGTTTATCTAAATACGGAATACTAAAGAAACCAGAATCGTTGTTATATTTTCGACGAAAGATACTTTCATTACCTTGTAACAACACCTAACTCAAATAATTGTTCTTACAATCATCAATTTTTTGTTCGTCTCTGAATGTTTTCTTAGGTATATTATTATAAGCAGAGTCATTATAATTACAAAAATAAAGTCTTTTGAAGGATTACGTATTTGTGAAACCTAAACTCTAATCATTTGATGCTATTTTGATGTAAATGTAAAATTCTGAACATACCACTACTGTCCCAATAATATTATCACCAAAAACTCTGTATCAATCCACGGAATTAATACAGAAAATTGGGGATTCAGTATAGGAAGAAGATAAATCTCGTTTATAGACTGATATACTAATAATTTCTTGAGTTTCAGGATTTCGGTTTATTTTTCTTAGGTAGAGAAAGATCGAAAGAAGCTGAATATCGAAAACTGTATTAATTAGAATGGATGATATTTAAGATTTAGGTTTTGTTGTTTTTAATAATTACTCCTAGAGTATCTAGAACAGAAATCAGATTTTTTTGTTTCATGCTATGTATGAGAATTAAGACAACCGTCAACTTTAGTAATGTAGATGCCTTTATTGTAAACTCTGTAGTGCACAAAGGAAGAGACACATGGAAATCATATTAAGGTAGTGAACTCATCATAAGGTGGCCACAATATGCATAGATTACTTCAAGCTTCCAGATGTAAATTTTACGTAGTTATCAAGGAATCTCTAAAATCATCAGCATCATTGGGGACCACCTCCAGTTTTCCGAGTGTGGTTTAAGAGCCTTCCAATTTTTCTATTTTGCTGTTAATAGATGATCATCTTTCACTGCCTCCTTTTTAAGAAAGTTTTATCGTTCATATAAGATTTCCAATTCCATCCTCTTCTCTCTGTGTCCTTCTTCTTCTTGGTCTTCCAAATGGTCTTTAGCTAGTTATTCTTTTTTCCAAATAAGCTATCGGTAATCTTGTGCTATTCATTCCTTTAACATGCCCGAACCACTTAAGTCTAGATAATCTAAGTCTTCCTTCATTTAAACACTTCGTTGGCTTCCAGCCACGTAAAAATTTTTATACGGCTGGAAGCCCGAGAACTGTTTATTTACATACAATGCCGTGAAAAACTTGGATTTGTTCTAAAAATGTTAAGAATCTTCTAGAATGTTCCTGAATGTACCAAAAGATTTTAGAATGCACTCATACGTTCTACAATGTTAATATAAAATATCACACATTATTCAGCTATTAACATGTAACCATTTGTAGCCACAACTACCAAACGCAGCCCACTGGTGTTTGTGTATGGTTGTAGCCTCGCGTCTCTCATCGTGCTGTAAAAAGCCTTTTTAGATTGTTGGCTGCTGATGCGGTTATTTAGAAGGGAGTAAGGAATTTGACCGATCGCTTAGAAATTCAGCGTGATCTGGATGTTATTTTGGCTTGGTGCGCTAAGTGGCAACTCACATTAAATTGTAAAAACTTTAAGACAATGGGCATAATTAACAAAAAGAATCCTATTGTTCAGAAATACGAGGTAAACAGTATAGTTATTGATATGATTGAATCAATGAAATATTTAGGAGTAACAGTACAAAGGAAATGAAATGGGAAATACACATTAATTCGTTAGTAGGTAGAGCAAATTCTAGGCTGCGATTCATAGGTCGAATCTTGAAAAATTGTAATGAACAAATAAAGGAGATAGCGTACAAATTTCTTGTGCGTGCACATTTGTGCAATCTGGGATCCGTTTCGTAAGGGGTTGACCGACAGTATAGAGAAAGTACAGAGAAGAGCCGCTCGATTCGTGACCGCTTCCTACAGTCCTTACGAAAGCGTCACAGAACTGATTAGTAGACTAGGCTTGGAGTCTCTGGTGGATAGACGACGCACGTTTCGTGTAAACTTATTGGTAAACATGTGTACTCCCACTTTCACTTGCGAGTGTAGTGAAATACTTCGTCCACCAATCTATTTGAGTCGGAATGACAGGAAAGATATAATTAGAGAAATAAGATGCCGCAATGATTCTTATATGAATTCTTTTTTCCCTCGTACCATTAGGGGTTGGAATGCACAACAAAGAGATTAGCTTTGGTGCTTAGCACCCTCTGCCACCCACAATTTTGTGCATTGCAAAGTATATATGTAGATGTAGATGGTTGTTGCCTATCGGAAATGCGGGAGTTATGGTAGTTGAAAAGGGTTGACCTAAGATAACTTAAGATATGAATTCTTTGAAGTCTTCAGAGTGCGCTCGCTAAGTTACCGTTTCTTCCGCAGCAAAGGTTCAACATGGTTTCTGTGAGTGATATACGTTATAAGTAGTGTGTCGTCAATGAATTTCTCACTGCGGAGCAAGAAACGGTAGGAAACATTCACAAACGTTTATGTGCAGTTTATGGAGCATCAGCAGTCGACTTAAGTATGGTTAGTTGCTGGGCGCAGAGGGTGAGGCCATTCAAAGCGGTTCTGCAGAGCTCCATGATTTGCAGCGGTCGGGAAGGCCACCCACGGCTGTAACACCTGAAAAGATGCAGCGTGCTGATGTGCTCATTCGCGAGGACCGACGCATAACGACTCGGCAGTTGGTGCGGGAGCTGTCAATCAGGAAAGGAGGTTTGGGTGTAATCGCCAGTGCTGTTGAAAACCCAGGTGATAACGGACGCCCTCACACAAGTCTGAGGGCGTTGGAACACATTACCAAACAGGGTTGGACAATGTTACTCCATCCACCCTTATGGCCCTGACCTAGCTCCCTCAGACTTTCACTTGTTTGGCCCATTGAAGAATGCCGTTCGTGGGAGACATTTTGAGGATGGCCAAGAAGTGATACTATTATTACTATTACTCTGCGATTCACTAAAAGTGTGTGGCAGAGGGTGCATTGCACCTATCCGAAAGGGTAATGGTTTGGAAGGGATATACGGGATATGGCAGGAGGTGCCCATGGGCTATTGTGAGGAACCATCCCAGCATTCGCGTGGAAAACCCAGATCAGGATGGCCGGAGAGCTTTATCGAAAGCTACTCCTGTCGGATTTTATGCTTACTCGCCCGGTAAATCCTTTCTATTCCATTCCCTAATCGCTCGTGGAAAAAATGAATACAGAAAAAATCGGTTCTGGCCCTGATTACTCTTATCTTATTTTCACGGTCATTTCAAGATACGAATGTTGCTGGTAGCAATATTTCTTTGCTGTCATTCTGAAATACGTCAGTCGTGAATTTTTGAATGAGCTTCCGTCGAGAGCAACGCCTTCGGTGTTCCAGGTCTTCCCAACCTAACTCCTTCAACATCGCACTTACGCTTTCCCTCCAACTATATATACCTGTCACGAATCGGGTGGCCCTTCTCTGGACCCTCTCTAATGCCTCCATTAACCCCTTTTTATAGGGACCCCATACAGAACAACAATATTCCAAGTGAGGACGCACTAGTGACTTATATGCAATCGATTTAACTTCCGGAGTGCATTGTTTTAAATTACGACCTAGAAATCGGAGCATACGATTTGCTTTCCCAATTACATTCTCGATATGTTCATTCCACGACAAATTATTACGAATTGTTACCCCTAGGTATTTAGCGGAATCTACAGTTCTAAGTGATTAGCACAATGAAGAAATGGCTTCGTAAACAGAACAAGGAGTATTACCGCCAGGGCATACACGCTCTTGTGCCTCGCTGGAAGAAGGCCATAGAACGGGAAAGGAGATTACGTGAGAAAATAGGGAGTGTAGAAGAAACGTAATTCTTTCTTGTGTATAAATTTCACTGTATTCGATAAATAATTGTTGAAGGAAAAAAATGTGTGGCATTAGTTTCTGGGTCACCCTCGTAGTATATCGGTAGATGTGCGGGTGTGGGAGATATGGTGGTTGAAAGTGGTAAGCCTAGGGCATTTTTATATTTCGACAAAAGTATTCTAAAAATGTTTGTAAACTTTTAGAATGTTCTAGAATATTCTTGAATGTACTGAGTTTGACGCGCCTTTTTCAAACGAGTTACCGATTTGTCAGGGCATAACATAAGTCTACCTTTCCTCTTTTTTTTTTTTTTATTTTTTTTTTTTTTATTTTTTTTTTTACGCTTTCATTCCTCCCAGTTGAAGGCTGGGAGGCGGGCTGCTGGAGAGTCACAGGAGACTCTTTTCAGCCAAACTATACTACGGGGAGGGAGGGGGGGTGGAAGGTCGGCCGTGGCCTTGTAGGGAACCATCCCAGCATTCGCCTAGAGTGTCTGAGGGAAACCACGGAAAACCTCAGACAGGATGGCCGAACCGAGTTTAACCCCGGTCCTCCCGAATGGCAAGTGACTGTGGGAAATCGCACTTTTTTTTACATTTCATTCCTCCCAGCAGAAGGCTGGGAGGCGGGCTGCTGGAGAGTCATAGGGGACTCTTTTCAGCCTATCTACTTTTACGGGGAGGGAAGGGGGATGGAAGGTCGGCCGTGGCCTTGTAGGGAACCATCCCAGCATTCGCCTAAGTGTCTGAGGGAAACCACGGAAAACCTCAGACAGGATGGCCGAACCGAGTTTAACCCCGGTCCTCCCGAATGATAGGTAGGAGGCCAAATTGGCCTCCTCCCATCTCGGTGGAAATCGCACTGCCACGTGGCATTATATAAACCTGCTCCAACAGAAAGTGACTGCGAGAATAAACGATTAATGATTCTGTTTTGGAGGAACTTGCTGAAGCCATTGTGATACGGCGAGTGTGCTTATTAAATGTCTGTATTGTGTTACAGTTTCATAAAATGTTTCAAATAAATAACCGGCATAATATGGATTAACTGTTCGACTGAGTTGGCGACGAATTTAATGAACGTCCCGAATTCGATGCAATAGTCAGTTCTCTAATTTCAGCTTTGCGATATCAGGTTCAGGATCGTCGAAAACAGAATGTCTGAACAATCTCTGTTCCCGGCGTGCTGAGTGAGGATTTACGAGCAGCAGTAGACTTACTATGTTTTCAAGAATGGTGGTCAGTTATTTTCTACATAACTGGACTTGGCAGAGCAGGAACTACCCGACTAACACCTCACATGTTGATCTGGTTTTCGGCTTAGCCGTGATTCAAAGTTTCTTGAAATTATTGACTATTGTCACATTAAATATAACACTCAGAGTGATACTATTACAACAAACAACCTGTATACACAGTTTTCCCATTGGCTTTGCCATAGACATTTTCTCCTGCTTTACTCCTTTCTAGGTCATGCATAGTGAATTTCCTGGTTTAGTCTCTTACATCCATTTGCTCGTATAATGAGCGATCTGGTGGCTCAAAGGTTAAGGCGTCTGACTGGAGGTAGAAAGTTCACTGGTTCGAATCCCTGTCTCGGGAATTTTCGAATGCCTTTTACCCGATCTTCACCTCTGGCATAGCCTGCTGTGTAATGTGAAATACATCAGATCGCTTCCTTGCTTTGGAATACACGTTAAACTGTAGGTCCCCTGCCCTGGTAGGATTTCCGGATATGATAAGGCGGTTACGGCTTGGGTGGAATGCGCAGCCAATAGAAATCCTGTCACAAGGTCATTACGACCATATGGAATTTATTTTTCTAAAAAATTTATACTTTGGGGTTGAAAATATGGTCACATCAAAGATAAGTATACCTCAAAGCCGGGAAATAGGTAACAATGGTGTAACGCGCGCCGAAAAATAAGGTTGCCAGTATTGCATTACTGTTTCCTGGGATGACATTGATGTCAGATTGTGCAAAATAAAAGTGATAGAATTTTGCAGTGGCAGCCAAATGTATTGTCAAAGTGTGTACATTACTCGCTTCACCGCAATAGACGTCTGGAATCGATTCTGACGTCGTTATAGTCAGAATCTGACATGGCTGCCATCTTCTTCACTCCAGATCCACTATGCACCATGGAATATTAGTAGCCATTTTGTTTTTGCGCATATATCACAAACGGAATTTTGGTGTGATACCTGAGGTGTCATAAATTTCATGTCCGCAACTGAAGATATCTCCTTGTGAACATACTGGCAGTACGACTTTCAAAAGTTTTAAAGTTAACTACACATTTATGCTTCCTGCTTCGGAACTATTATTATAGATTTTTTGATACAATTTCGGTACGAAGGAGATACATGACGTCAGTAAAATGGCACTCTTGAAAGCTCCTTTAATTACAATTAAAACTACAGTTGTCATTTTGGACCAGGCAGCATTTCAACCAAGTCACAAACCCCGTTAATATTGCCGACGGAAAATCAGAGATCTCCAATTGCAGTTCATACTGCAGCCGTATAATGAAATTGATTATGATAATTTATGCTAATTAGGAATCCTAATATAGTAAGTGTTGCTACTACTACTCGAAATGGAGTTCCGATGCATCTAATGTGTTAAGGGGCGCCCGTACAGTTTGTTTTTGTAGCGGTAATATCAACGGAGAAAGTAGTTAAGTTGAAACGGAGCCTGGACCAGAATGTTCTTGTTACAGCATAAGGCAGGAGGAATTAGATTATTATTAAATAAATAAGCTGCTTTCATAAGCGCCGTGTTAGTGACGACATGTATCGCGATGTAAACTATTCCCTGTTTGTACTGACTTCTATAGAAATTTCGAAAAAAAAGAGGTTTAGATACATCCGTTGAAGTTTATTTTGGTAAAAATAATTTGTAACGTTAACAGAGGGTAGATAGTAGCAAAAAATAAGACTCACAGGAAATAAATTGAACCCAAATGGAATCGAAACCATTACATATTTGTCACAAACCTACGACATTTCGCGCACACCTTTTTGCTGGTAATTTTCATTGCCAATCTTTGATTTTTTCACATATTACGAACGGAATTACGTGACGAGTTATACTATTTCATGTACAGAACTGAAGACATCTCTTTGTGGACTTACCGACCTTAAAAATTTTTAAAGTTAAACACAGATTCATATTTCCTGCTCCCCAACTATTATTTCTCATGTGCATTAGTTTTAGCGCTTTTAACCTAAACACACACATGCATACCGTGTATCAAAAGATTCTTGTTTTTGTTTCTGAAAAGCAGCGTTTGCAATGTACATAAAAAGCGAAGAATAGACGTATCACTGCCGTCTACAAAGTAGCAACCGTTTTGCTACGATTTGGTTTGGTTTGCGAATTGTTAATTGCAAATTATAAAGGAACTATTGTATTTGCGGGGCAAAAACTATCCTATGTCACTAAGCACACGATTTACTAACTCCGTGCCAAATTTAATTTAAATCTGTTGAGCAATTAAGGAGTGATCGAGGCAGATAGAACATCCAGACTTTCTCACTTATATAGTTTTATTTGGTCGAGTTGTGCAGTGTAGCGCTTTCTCGGCTTTCGAGATTCCGTGTTACTAGTCCAGTTACAGTGGTAGTACAACAGTGTTGGCTATCATGGTAGCTGAAATCTAATCTGATTAAGTTTAATCGGACGGCGAAATTGTGGCAGGTTTGTGGAAGCCTGCCTGGCTGATTGCAAAGCGACCAATTTGACGAAGCCAGGCAACTAGCTGTGAGCAACTGACTCTGCTATGGACGCTCTCCAAATCCGATACACAGCGTAGCCCTACCACACCGCAACAGCCGGGCGGTTGCCAACGGGTGTCCCGCAAAGCATCCCACAAACTATCTGAACTGTGTTTCTGTTTTAAGGTTGCAGGAAGAGAGGAAGTACTAAGTTCCTAAAATTTCTGCAGAAGATCAGTTAGCGTTTCACAAATTTGGGTTGTTTGCAAATGATATAATCTATTAATATAATAAGCAAGCTGTCATGTATGACGTCACCTGTCACGGCATGACGTCAATCTATGACGTCGCGCAATGACGTCACGCTTTGCGTCACTATTATTGGTAATGGACGTTATTTAATAACTTTTCCAAGCATCCGCGAATAAATTAACTGTCAAAATCGACATATCAATCATTAGATGCTTATATTTACGTAATACTCTTTTGATATATAGAAGTGTTTCTTAAATTCTTTGTCCATAGATATGTAAGATAAAAGCTTTGTGTTTCGAACATCAATGTAGCGAACGTTTTGGTTAGATTGTTACTTAGCATGGGTCAGAATTACAGCTGGCATTTGACTTCATGGTAAGGGGCATGAGTAATATAGTTTTTTTTTAAATAATTTGAAATATGTCCTATTATTGAAATTATTAATTCGTTTAAACGGAAGTAGTTGCACACTGATTCCGATCTGTGCATCCTACACTACATTTGAAACAAATATTACGTGGCAAATTGTAAGTTTATAAGATTTATTTTAATTTCTTTGCTTCCACTGTGTAATATTACTGAGCTTATTATATCAGCAACTGTGTCAGCCATCCATTCAAACGTTATAATATCGGTCTGAATCACGGATAACAAAAATGAAATGTGTAAAAATCCCTTGAACATTTTTGATCAAATTTATATCGCAATGCATTATTGCCACTAAAAGGCGATACTGTTCATTTATTAATATGCGCGAGATAGAAGAATTGTTCTCCTGGCGGCAAGTTTATCGTAGTCTGCGGTTAGGTTGAAATGCATCCTGGACCCGGATGGAAACTGAAACCATTTGCTACAGCACAAGGGACAATAAATTACAATGAGTTTTATTTTATAAAAATTCTATTTACTTAGGCAAATGCAGAGAAATAAATTACCATAACATTCAGTTAAACCTGTCATTTTTGACGGGCTTTGGGGCTAGTGACATATAATAGGATAAATGCACGAGAAGACTGTGAATATCTGCAAGGTGACCTGGAGAGAATATCTAAATGTGTAGATCAGCGTGGAATGAAGATAACTGCCAAGAAGAGTCCTCTTATTAGGTGCACACATGAAAAACTAAAGGTTGTTTGGTATTATGGGGTGGGGTCAGAATTGCTTGTTGAAGGCTTGAAGTGTAAATATCTTGGCATTACTTTTGATAATAAACTCAACTGGGCAGAGCACATTGGGCAGGTGGTAGGAGAAGATTACAAAGTCCTTCATTTACTGGAGATGGTAACGAGGGGATGTACCAGAGAAGTTAAGGACTTGGGTTAGAAAACTTTGGTCAGACTGTTGGCTGGATATGATGTTGTAGTTTGGGACCCACATTCTGGCTATCAAATACAGGAGTTGGATTGCATGCAAAGAAGAACTGCTAGATTTCTGTGTGGAAATTAACTGATATGATAAAGGAGCTGAATTGAGAGTCATTGGAAGACAGGAGGATGAAGAGAATGCTGGGAATGTACAGGGCATATGTTGGTGATGGCGCTTGAAGGATAATGGTCCAAGAATTAGGAATAGTGCATGGAAGGGGAAAGATGAACATGACCACTAGCTGGCTCTCGATTTTATGCATAAGAGAGGGGGAAAATTTTCTTTTGTGTATAAGGATGTCAGGAATTAGAACAAATTACAAAGTGAATTGATGAATAATTTTAAAAAACGCTGAAGGAATTTAAAATTAAAATTCGTAAATCTAAAAAGTAAATGTGGGAGGAATTTAACAATCAAATTATATAAGATAATTAAAAAATTAAATAGGAGTATTTACATGACTAAGTGAATTGCCGCCGGGGTGAGTGTTCCATCGCAATTAAATTAATAATAATAATAAAGTCTAAACAAAAGGTATTACCAACCTATTTTGTTTTGTTTCATGCGGTTAAGTTGTATCTTTGTTATAGCAATGTATCTGAATACGAGTTTTTAGTCTTCTTAATAATGTCTGGTTAGTGAGATTGACGTATTCATTGATCACATTTTCCCCTTCGTTTAATGCTTTTTGTATGTGGAAATTTTACTGAACTGTCATCATGTTTTCCCTGTAGTTGCTGACTGTCAGTATTTGCATATCTGTTCCTATTTCGGTGTGTTCATGCTTATTTTCAAGTAAAAGTTCTGCAAAGGTAGAATGATGAGAGCATCTCAATACCCTCAACTGTTCTTTGTATCGAATTTCAAATTTTCTGGCCATTCGTCAGATATAAATAGCCTTACACTGTTCGCAGGTCAATTTATATATTCCTGACAGTTGGATTTACTTTCAGCTGAATTGCTATTAAAATGTTTTTGAAGGTTTTTTTTTTATCTTCTTTATGTCTCTCAACAGCGAGGTCTTTAGAGACGGGAAAGGATGGGGGCAAGGAATTCGTCCATGGCCTTTTTAAGGAAGCATCCCGGCATTTGCCTGGAGTGATTTGGGAAACCATGGAAAACCCAAATCAGAATGCCCGGACGGGGATTCGAACCGCCGTCCTCCCGAATGCGAGGCCAGAACGCTATCCGTTACACCTCCACACTCGGTGTTTTTGAATGGTGTTGTTGGTAATGTAAATAAACATGTTTTGTATATAGAAACTGTACAATGATTGTCGTGAATTTCGAGAAACAGGAAAAGCAAGATTTCTCAATTGTAATGTAATATACAAAAAACAGTAAAAACTGTAAAAAAAGGTTATAACTAAGATTTAGTAACAGATTAATATTATTATCAACATAAAAATATTATTCTAAATATCAAAAATTAGTACATAACTTGTTTGAGGGCACTGATGATGATTTAATATATCGAAATGCCTATGCCAAAAGGGAATTTATTTATATTGTAGCTGCAATAGAGGGATGAAAAACACATTACACTCTCCTGAGATTCGTATTGCAACATGAACAGTATCGTATTCCATCACACCGTTCACACTGCTCTTTAACCCAAAACTTTGGTGCACAAGCTGGTGACTAGTAATCGTGCACCTCCACAGACCCTAGCCAAGTACAGTGTGGTGAAAATGCTGTATGTTCCGTCACGAGGGGTCGAACAAGGGAAATAGCCAACATGGCGGCAACTACGGTAACTAGTACAGAAATAGACTTTCCAGATACAAATTAGTTTTAATATTTTATGGTTCTAGTTTACGAGGATTGTTTAGGTTCATAGTCAAATAAGCTTACAGATTATCTCTAGAAATTCATATTTCTTTGAAGAGCGAGAAGATAGTGAATTTTCGTCTTTAATAGTCTGCTAACAGCATCGCCCTCTATGACTGAATCCCTAATTCTGAAATAATAAAAATAACCATCTTTAATAAAATGGTTTGAGCCTGAAGACTGGTCACCTCTATAGGTCGGCGAGTCTTGATAATACCCGAAGTGTTAGTTACACAACGCTGCTTGGCTAATAAAAATTTAAATGAATAACTATATTGACTTTATTTGCGTTTATACTGTTAAAAGGAAGTGTAAATCTCAAATAAATAATTGAATTCGGTTTTATTTGCACTTATGTTGTTAAGAGAAAGTATAATTGCGATGCCAGCTCACAGATAGTTGTCTGTTGTATACCAGAGATAAAAGCTATAATACGAGGCAGAGATAAAAAAAAAGTAATATTATGTGACGTTCATTTAAATTAAATGTTTACTCTGTACTCTCTGTGGTAGTTACTGAGACCAAGGCAACATAACTTTTTTTTTTTTTTTTTTTTTTTTTTTTTTTTTTTTTTTTTTTTTTTTTTTTTTTTTTTTTTTTACAGAAGATAAGAAACAGGGAGTTTTTTTTAAATTCCACAGAAAGTTTACACGGAACGTAGGTATTCACGAAACATATCAATCAAATAAATGATAGTTATTCCTTACTGAAATTACGCTTTATTCAGAAATTTTTTCATAATAACGAAAATTTCCGTCAAATTAAATGAATGCAATTATTTAAAAACATCCCAACCAAATACTCCGAGAATCTAATCAGAGAAATTTACTAACATCACGAAAAATATTAATAAAAAAGATAAAAATTAATCATTATTCGTTTATTCATAGAAATTTTTCCAGAATAAATGACTACCATTACCATAGATGATGCCCATCATTTGCGACGAGCGTTAGACTAATAATTACTGTAAAGGTACAAATTTGTGTATCCGGATTTTAATCTTTGCTCACAGTATGGTCGCTGCTTAAAATGTCTAGGCGTTATGGCGTTTCCATTTATCAAAAAAAGAAAAAAAAAAAAAAGAAAAAAAGAAAAAAAAGAAAAAAGACATACGTAAACGAAATTTGGGAATGAAGTATGAATACTGAACATTGATTACCTTTATTGACGCAATACATATCTTTCTATTCTTTTCTCCAATGTACACCGTATTTATCAGTTTCTTCTATAGTTTTTAACGTTTTAAGATTATGGGCAATTTAAGGATATTTAAGTAAAGCACTCTTTTGAAAGTTTGCAACAAATATCAATGGATTTGGATGTGTTGTTAAACAGTACTGCGTTTAACTGTTTCTTCCTAGACTTCCTAACGAGATAAAATGGTTATATTGTACTTAATCGTATATTTACTGGTAAAAACCAGATAAACGAAAACAAACACAGTCATACAGGAAATGTATTATCAAAACTAAAGTTAAAAAATATTATTTTATAATACTTTTAGTACTAAATAAAATTAAATAAACGTGTATCATCCAATAATATATTATCAGTGCAGTAGGATCTAAAGTTGTAAAAAGTTCAGTCTTAATTTACATATAAATGAAAGAATATTTTAACACACTCCAGACAGCTGCAGAATCGCTGAGATAATGGAGTGTGGCTACATTGTAATCTTTGCTCTATCTACTAAGGCCAATGCGTTTTCAGTAGCTAATGATCACTACGTATAACATCTGAAATAAGAGTTGTTCGCACTGAATTTTGAGAATTTTGAAAATAACAATCGATTTCGGGGGTAATCCAATCTTCAGAACAAGGGTTTCTCCGTTTTTTTTTTTTTTTTTTTTTTTTTTACTTTACCTGTTTACCCTTCATATTAAATGTCAGTGTAAGGTAGAAACAAGTGTAAATATGTTTGGTAAGATGGTTTAATTGATTCTTATATTTTACATATTTAGGGTTATATACGTATGTGGTTTTCTGGTAATTAGCCACAGTTATGAAGCCATACGGTTATAAAATATCTCTGAAAATAAAATTAACTTCAGAAAAGTTTAAAACACAGACAGCAGCTCAAATCAAGGAATCGAGAAATTATAACTTTTCAATATTATGGAGCTATGTCTTCTACATTTCTACAAATTTCATGATACGTAAAATTTCATTTGTTCCTTATGTAAGATTTTAAAATCAAAATGTCTCTACACTACGGTGTGGATGGAACATTTTTTTTTCTTTCAGTAATCTCCATCTTTAAGATGGTTTCACTTTTATAAAATTATCAATATTTACCATACAGTTTGAAGACTTGCATCAGAAATCCTGACTTACCAAGTGGTAACTAACCATTCGGTATTATTATAAAAATTGCACATAAAATATCAATTTGTTGATCAATTAATTTTGTAACCTGGAATCTACAACAGGTCCTCCTTTTTAACGAAGGACAATGGATCCATTCTTCACCCGTCTCTTCGTTTATCATAGTCCGTCTTTCATCCATATATAAAAGGAGATCCTTTAATGTGATATCAGATAGACAAAGCACCAAGCAGTTTTATAACTTCTCTGTCCTATAAATCGTAAAAGCAGGGGAAACTGCCGGAAAGTTTACTTAGGAGGGTAATAAAATGGAACGTTTGAAAGAAATAAAATATTCATGACGGTAATCAGGACTAAATTTTCTGACTCCGTGATGGGAAACGTGTCGTGAGGTTGGTTTGCCTTATCAAGGTCTTTGGGTTATTTACTTCCAGAGCGAGTTTAGTTTTACCTTAGTACGTCGTCGTAACGACCCATAGTGTTATTGGGCTGAAAGTTAACTAATCGTTTATGAAAAATGAAAATTTTCTGATGTCAATGCATGATCGAATTGTGAATTCTCTTTCTGAGAGTTTAATTGTCTTATTCATGACGAAATGTGGTGACCAAATTAACTGTTCCGAAAATGAAAAGTTTTGCTCTTTTAACTTGTGAAATCACGAAATAACAAAGTTATTTAATTGGTAATCTTAGATAACAAAGAGTTTCTTAAACTAATAAAACATTTTACTACTATTTGTGAGGCAGATTACCCCACTGATCATGATATTTAGTACTAAGAGCATATTCAGTTTCTAAATTGTGGTTACTTGTACTAACTTTGACATTTGAGTGTTAAAGGTCGTAGAATATCAAGCATCAAGAAAAAGAAGATCTTCCGGTTGTTGTTATGGTGAGAATGGTGGCTTCAGACCGATGTATGAGGATGGTTGAATTTCTGACATGATTAGCGTAAAATTGAAGTTAATGCTTAAAAGTATGAGCACGAGGGCAGTAAAAGAGAATAATATCATGAATAATTTGTAATTAGTGTATTCAAATGGAGTCAGACGTGCATAAAGAGATAAAAAAGTAACGTAGCAGTATTAAATTGTGAATAAAATCACAGAAATAGAGAAAACACACAATATGCTTTATAATAACCAGATTTCCAGTAACTAAGTGAGTTAAAAGAGAGTAATTTCGGAAAACCATGGAAAACGAAATTTGGATGGCCGGACGGGGATTCGAACCCGCGTCTTCACCAACCAAAGGCCAGATCATTACCGTTCTCCCCCTGCGCTCGCTTTGAGGAACGAATTAAAAAACATTAGTAACATAGTATGCTGGTCCAACAGGTAAACATATGACAAGAGATGGTACACCATAAGGTCATTTATATATTCCATACTACGGCTTTAAACAATAAAAATGATCTGCGAAAAAAATTTCTCAGAATTGTGGTTTATACTACAACTTTATTTGACAATGCTTGAATAAATTTTTTGATTGAATGGTTCTCTCTGTCAATTTTAGTGTTGACCTTTCTCATATGCCGAGTTACACTGTTGCCGCCTACTGAAGCCTTAGGTTCTTCAGTTTTGTTCGAAGCGGCTTCACGCCACACTGGCCCAGCTTTCCAGCGACTTAATTTAATCGCTTATTCGACATTATTATTCGCTCCTTCGCGCTGCGTTCCTATCTTTCGAACTACATAATTCTTCCATTTTACACGGACACGCGATTCTCGTTTTTCGCAACCGGAAATGATCTCTCTGCAAAATTCATTGGAAATCCCATTTACGTTATAAATTACCTGCGGCCGCCTCGCGGAATGAACCCCGTCCGGCCGACCGACCGTGACGCGTCAGTTTCGCTGTGGTCACCATTCTGGTCTCTTGGCCGCGAATCAAACGCCAGTGCAGTGATTGCGAAATTCCCGCGTGCATCCAAGTGGTAAGGTTTCTCGTTAAAGGTCTCGCATAAAGCCATGCAATCTGCGGAGATACACCGTGTCATAATCGATGAATGCTCCAAGACAGACAGTAGCTTCGCAACAGGCTGTAGTTTATGCTAATCTCTGCTTGTAAACAACTGTGAAACAGAAGGAAATATGAAACTAGATACCTACACAGGCAAGAAATAGGAAGTAATATTTTATCACGGACTTTTGTTCGTTGACAAAGGTCTCTACTAATAATTTTGTTTTTTAAGTGAACCACGGTAGGGATAACTTTACGCCTCACATGCGCATGCGCACTTTAACGATATTTAAGCCCATGTTAAACTGTCGGTCATATTAAATGTGAAACATATATTTCCTATTTAAGTTACGATAAAACCTCTGATTACAAATTTATATGATACAATTCACCAAATACAACGGAAGTAGAATAATAATAATCAATTCTTATAAATCGCAAGTTTTTGCCATCTATGATATCTGTCACGTCATTACGTCACTATGACGTCACGCTTTACGCACGTTATTTAATAACATTTCTAATCATCCGCGAATAAATTAACTGACTGAACACTGAAATAAAAGTATTATTGCGTTTAAATCGATATATCAATCATTAGATCATATTTACGTATTATTCTTTTGATACAAAGAAGTATTACTTAAGTTCTTTGTCCATAGATATCATAGATATGTAAGATAAAAGCTTTAATTTTCGAGCATCAATGTTAGATTGTTAATTATGATGGATCAGAATTACTAATGACATTTGACGTTACAGCAGAGGGATAGAATAATTAAGTTTTTTTAAATAATTTAAACTGTGTCCTATTATTGAAATCATTAAATCGTTTGAACTGAAATAGTTGCACACTCATCGCGATATGCGCAGCCTACACTACTATTAAAACAAATATTACGTGGAATAATGTAAGTTTATAAGATTTATTTTAATTTGCTTTTATTTCACTGTGAAATATTACTAAGGCTATCATTTCAGCAACATGTAACTGTGTCAGCCATTCAAACATTGTAACATCAGTTTGAATCACGGATAAGAAAAAAGAAAGATGTACCATTGAAGATTTTTGGCAAAAATCAATATCGCAATGCATTATTGCCACTAAAATGCGATACAGTACATGTATTAATAAGAATGAGATTGAAGTATTGTTCTTCTGGCGGCAAGTTTAGAGTAGTATGTGGTTAGGTTAAAATGCAATATGGAACTGGATGGAAACGGAAATCTTTTGCTACAGCGCAAGCCACGAGGAATTACATTGAATTTTATTTTATAACTATTCTATTTAGTTCCAAATTGGCCTAATCCACAATTAAATATTACGTGGCATAGCGTCAGTTGTTAAGATTTATTTTTAGCATCCTCCATTTTCACTGGGGTTATTATTTCAGCCGATGTAAGCTGTGGCAACCGTTAAAACATCGATCTTCGTCACAGGTATTAAGAAAGAGAGGTATAAGAACCTATGACGATTTGGGATCAAGTTTATATCGCGATGCATGATGACACTGACATGCGATACAGGAAATGTATTAATTCGCGTGTGATTGAAGCTTTGCTATTCTAGCGGCAATATTAGCGGAGATTGTGGTTATGCTGAAATTCAACCTGGACCAAGTTGAAAACTGAAGCTTTTTGCTACATCACAAGGGACGATAAATTACAATGAGCTTTATTTTATAACAATTCTGCTTAGTTAAGCAACTGTAGAGAAATAAATTACCATAACACTCAGTTAAACCCGTCATTTTGGACGGGCTTCGGGGCTAGTATGTAATAATAATAATTACTAATATAAATTATTAATAATAATAAACATACTATTTGTAAATACCTGTACCAGAAAATAGTTTTTATTTATCCCAAATAAAATTTTTATTTTGCTGTTGTCGCTCTCATTCTAATGAATGTAAGAAAGATTATCAGATAATTTTATCCAAATTTTTCTCCGATATAAAAGCTCTAAACGCAAAATTCAGACTATGGATTGATGAAATATTCTATAATCTAGGGAAGCATGCTTCAACTTTTTGATAATTTTCATTATTTCACGAGAATAACTTGGAAAAAGTTTCTATTTACCATACAAACGCAATAAACATATCCGTCCATTACAGTGCGAAAGAAACATATAAAACTTTAAAAATACACATAAAAAATTACGCGAGTAGAATACACGAATAAATTATGTATGACACATAGAGGTTTCACTTCTTGCGCGCAATTTAATTTTCTTCTAATGGTTTTACTACTCGTCTACGTCGAGGTAATTAGAGGCGAGAATTCGGCCATGCTCTTTTGAAGAAAGCATCTCGGAATTTTCCTGGAGTGATTTCGAAAAATCAAGGAAAACCAAAATCTCGATGGCCGTACGGGAATTAGAACCAATTTCCTCCCAATTGCCACTCACCCACCATGTTCGGTGAATCTATCCATGTCCGACGATGAAATGAACCGAGAATATGGCTTCAAATATGTTTTATAGAAGCGATAAATACGGGGCACAGCATGAGCCGAGGTTATACTAATTACTTATGACCACTGCAGTTGTCTGCGAAGCATCATAGCTATCATGTCTGACAGATTTTTTTCTTATGGTTTCACGCCTGGTAGTTATTGAGATCATTAGAAGCTGGAAATTACTGGGGACAAACAACATGAAGGAATTCGAGCATGGCCTTTCGAAGGTACCATCCCGACATTTACCTGGGGTAATTTCGGGGAACCATCCGAAACCGAAACTAAAATGGCCGGAAGAGGACTCCATCCTTAGTTCTCACGAATGCGAGTCCTGAACATCACAGTAATAATTTCGGGTGATATTGTAGGCCAGAATCAGAGAGACAGAACTTAGTACCGATAGCGGATTCCCCCTTTGTCGTAGTTGCCAAACTGACTCTGTAAATCCAGGTGAAGGGGTCCTACTATTTGTATTGACTTTATTTTTATTTTGCATATGATGCTATTTGACATTTATGCAAATCAACAAAAAATCAATGAACAGACTAAACACACATATGTACGCATATTTACACATAGTACTGCGGACAATGCACGGAACCGACCACTCAGACAGGATCTCCAATCACAACAACTACAGCGTGACTTCGAGTCGCTCCAACCAGGCCACCGCCTCCGGCGTAGCCAAATGTAGGTCTTCCAGACTACCAGGAAAGGCTCGCAGTGGGCAGTCCTGCACAATGTGCGACACAGTTTGTAAGACATCACCGCAGTCAGAGTACGGAGAATCTGCCCAGCCCCAGGTGTGGAGAGTTGAAGCAGTTCTTCCCGTACCACATCTCATCCGATTTAGTTTACACCAAATTGACCGCTTTAAGTTGAATCCTGGTAATTTTGAGCAGGGATTGGTAATTTGCACTATGCCCTGTGGTGTTGATGATACCCATTCCGCTGTCCAGCTATCTATAGGGCAGAAGGTGTTAGATGTTAGACTGACAGCAGTCTTCCAGGCAGGGCGACGTGACTTCTGACGTGTTTTGTATTCCCTAACATCTCCATGGCTGGGAAAAGTCTCATTGTTTAAAATTCTCAAATTCAAAAATTTTAGAAGAACATTTTGCCTGCTGTTATGAGGTGGTGGTATGTTGCTGAGCACCGGCAGCCACTGAACAGGTGTAGATACAATTGAGCCAGTTATAATGCGCATTGTCTGTCGAAGCTGATCGTCCACCAACTTGACTCATTTGATATGATACATTTATTTGATACTTCCATTATCTGTGCAATATTGACGGGTGCAATTCGATCACTTAAACTTTTTTAATGGCATTTGCTCCAAAGGGTCATACAGCAAGCTTAATGTGATTATCATGACTCTTCAGTGTATCATTTTCTCCAGTACATTGTTGCTACTAACTGTGGATCCAGGGATACTGCAGGACAGGGAGGACATTAACATGGAGGTAG
Source organism: Vandiemenella viatica (assembly GCA_031002005.1). Classification (NCBI taxonomy): domain Eukaryota; kingdom Metazoa; phylum Arthropoda; class Insecta; order Orthoptera; family Morabidae; genus Vandiemenella; species Vandiemenella viatica. The sequence continues at coordinate 241,822,186 of JARYHS010009186.1, forward strand.
GAATAGAGGGGAGACCAGGTGTCGCTTAAACTGTGAAGCAGCCTGTCTCCGGAGCCGCCATCTTCGTGAGTTTCTTAAATTCTAATGTTTGTAGGTTATATCGATTAGGGTATTTATAAATGTGACTCCATAAGACTTCATTAGTAATGCGATGATTAAAAACGAAGAAATTCTTTCGTTTTGTATACATTCCTTGTGTTTATTGACCCTACCAATATGGCAACCTCCTACCCCACCGCTCTCCACTCGGCGTCACGTCGTTGTATGGAGAAGGTCCCTTACGTGGTCTCCAATCTTTTCTTTGCTCCATGGACATTAATACACGCAGCACCTAAACACCCACCTCGGCCGGACTCGAACCGGCGATCTTCGGCAAGGACCTATTATTACTCTAGCCGGCAATGTAATTGTTGACGTGTATTTATAAGAAGGGAATGATCGAGCGAGATCATTCTGCGCGGATGGATTCCAGCAGCACTGGTTGGGATGGTACCTGCAAGAGCGGGCTGCACAGAATTGATTAGCATGCGTGATTGCCTCCGTGGTTGGCGAGGCGCCTGCTCGGGTTTCCACTTGATAAACACTGGCGAATTTTTACCGCGCGCCGAATGATGCTTTGGAGAGTGGGGGAAAAAGCGTAGAGGTGTGGCCAGGACTGACCTGTAGGGACATAACCGAGTTTTCTTGTGCCGTGGAGAGTATATACAAAGGAAAAATATGTACAACTTGTCAGGATGACAAGTTATAAAGCATAAGCAGAGCTCATCGGGAAATATCCTTCACGTATCTTGGGTAGACTTGGTTGTACGCATCTACCCGATTCTGTGACTGGAGGATGTAGATTATCATGACATCATCACAGGAAACTATCTTTACCTGATGGGATGCTAGCCGACAGCCTTAGGGGAGGTGTTTTTTTTTTAATTAAATTTGAACCCTTCCTCCCGCACCGTGTCACTGACATCGTTTTTTTTTTTTTTTATCGACTCCCCTCCCTTTAAATGAGATATCGTGAGACTTTGCTGTATTCCCTTACCTTATTTTGAGCTCACGTAATTAATGGACGCCCCTTTATGTGTGGGACACTAACCGACTCCGCATCTTCACTACCAACGAATAGTAATGCCGACGGTCGCCATACCATGGAAACGGCAAGCATGTTTCGGCATTCATAACATCCTTCAGTCCAGATAAGTGACATTTGAGATCTATGTAACTCGTATCCAGGTAACGATAAATTATTGTTCTACAATCTTGATTAAAGGCTAAAAGAATCGAAAATTTGTGAAGGGAAAAAGTAGGTGGATGGTGAGATTTCGTTCAAAGAACTTAAGATTAAAAGAAAAAAAAGAAATGGAAATGTAGATGTGTAATGAAATTTTTGTGATGCTGTTTTTGGAAAGCTATTGGTGGAATAATAAAAAGAGGTGTATGAAAGGATAAGATGACCATGTCCACAAGATGGAACTCGATTTGAGGCTTAAATGTTTGGGAAAAGTTTCTTTCGGAGGTAAGGGGGTCAGGGATTGGAATAAATTACAAAGGGAAATGTTGAAAAAATTAACAAAATCGCTGAAAGAATTTGAAATTAACAATCGAAGGGGGCAAAAGTATTCGGATACAAGAAAAGGGAGAAAATAGTTGTGTAGGGAAATTGCCACCGGAGCGTGCGATCCTATCGCAGTTAAATTTAATTGGCACTGAGGAATATCTCCATTAAAATAAAATTAATTTCAATTAAAAACGTAACTCTTTAACAGATATATGTAGGCTACTCAAAAAGAAACACGGTTCAAGTTTTTAAGCATCTAGGTTTTTGGTCTTTTATAAACACAAAACGTTACTCAAGTGAATTTAGAATTTCGAAACATAACCGCAACTGTAGAACATAATTACCGTGAAAATTTGGTACCTACAGAGCTGGTTATTGTTAAATACTTGCAATGCAACGCATGTTATTGTGTTTAACAAAAGATACCATCAGCTAGCAATGATTAACAATTGACTACAACATTGTTGTGAATTTAACCGATGATAGTTTACCATTCAAATTCCACTTGGCGGATTGCAGTTTAATTTGTAACATGTTGAGGACAAATACACCTAAATTATCGTTGATTAAACTTAAGCGATGTTTGGTGATTACCAGTTCCTTTGTTTTATCTCTGTGTTAAACAGTTATTTTAGTATAGGGCCTATCCAATAATTTTCTAGTTTGTACATTATGTAGGCCACATAGTGCAATTTAGCCAAATTTTTGCTTTATGAATCAAGTCATCATTTGAGTCATATTTCTTATGGTTAATCGTTATTACATTTGACAAAGAAAGAAAAGAAAAGGAGATTAGGTGTGAAGATGGAAAGTGTCTAATCTTTGTTGTAAATATTTAGGTGATATAGGTAAATTTAAATAATATTATACCTTAATTTTTTGGAGGAGTGAAAGAGATTGGGTTTGAAGACGAAAAAATTTCTTAATGTTTTGGTCAATGCTTCCAATATTTACGTAAATTAAAAAAAAATACTCATCCCTGATTTTGACAAAGAAAAAAAAGTGATTAGGTGTCAACATGAAATATTTCTTAACTTTGCTGTCAAATATTTACGTAAATTTAAATAATACCATACACCATTTATGAGGAGGAGTAAACAAAAAGGTACTCGGGGGAAGATGAAAAATTATTAACCTTAACATCAAAATATTTAAGTAAATTTAAATAATGAAATACTATATTCTTTCTTCGGAAAGTGAGAGTAGTGGAGAGGAGACGTTTTGAGCAGTACACCGCGGAACCTTCATGCGTTTGGATGAATGTGTGGCATCGCCATTTGTGACAGTGCGTATTAGAAAGCCAACGAGTTTCATTGTGACACATTTCGTGTCGTAGACAGGAACTAGGCTCTTCCGTCAAGCTCTGTACACCACAGAATAGGTTCCGGTTCCTTCTGACTAAACTATTTAACTCTTAACCTCAAAGTTATGAAGAAAATATGTTTGCAGTGCTGTCTACCCTTCGAATTCGCTTCCACCTTTTAGAAAATTATTTCGTGTGGTATTAAGATCGGAACACTTTTGATACTTGAATCAGCTTGAAAAAGAAATTGAAACGAGAGTTTTGTTGTATCTGCGAGTATTATAGACATTTAACGGTAATACCGTTAGGTTCACTTAAGATCTTTTCTGGGAAAGACAATGGGAAATCTAGCTTATTTACAACCCAATTATAATAGATAAATTCATTTATGAGGATTTAATAGTGAATTCAGTTGGAAGCACAGCTTTTCAGTTAATAAAAACAGGAATAAATTTGAAGGCGGAACATACAAATGGATGTGACACCGAGTTTTCCAAAGATATAGCAACGGATGCGGGAATTTTATCAAGTCCATCTGTACAGACTAGTACAGATGGTTACACATCTGATGAAGACCGCGGATCCAGCCGTTGGATTACAGTGTTTTTACAACACAATTTGTCGCATCATCCGTGAACATTTTATTTCAGTCATACGCCGAAAACTCTCCGTTCTGCCCTTATGTTGATTGTGATGGAAAGTAATATTTAAGATTCAAATTGAAATACAGAAATCATAGAACAACTCACCCAATATACAATACAATTATAAAGCAAAGCTTTTAACTGATGATAAAAGTGTATACCAAAACCTAAATAGAAATCAGGCCAAATCTCAAATGGCGCTATGAAAACATGGATATAGAAAGAAAAGTGAGAATACCTAAAGCGACGGTAAGACTCATTCTTATTTATAGAACAAAATGCGAAAACTGATACAGTCAAAACAAAAGAACGTTTTTAAAGAAAAAGTGAAATGAGATTTTGAGACAACAGCAGAAAAAACAGTGAGGAATGGAATACGGACAAAGATGAAAGGTCTTTATATAAAATATATAAACAACCAGAGTTATAATCAAAGAGAAAAATAACTGGAATGAACACACAATTGAAATGGATGATCAAAGGATGGAAAAAAAAGAAAAGCGAGAGACAGTGGAGAGAAGAGAAACGGAAAGGCCTTTAAAACGCTGGACGCAGCGCTCTGGAACATCACTAGACGGAAGAAACAAAGAGAACTGCGGAAAAGAAGACTTTAGCCACAAACATGTTTAATTTCCAATCTTCTATCACCATACCCTACATTTCGCTATCAATATGGGAAGTAATGTCATTCTGGGACGCCCAAAGCGATTTCTTTAGTGGTATTTATGCGGTAACATCCACATTGACGAATGATGTAAAACGTATAGTAACCATAACATTTGTCAATAGTTGGTATTATTCACCTATCGGAAAATAATTTTTACTTAGCACACAGTACTAATTTTTATTTTCTCATCCATAATTTCAAAAACACCTTCATTTCGTACTTTTTATGTCCACTTTAGAGTCAACAAACTCCTACAGAACAAAATTTCAATTGCTTCAATATTCCTACTTTTTGGTTTTCCCGAATTCCAGAAACAAGGAACGTATACATCTATACGTACTGTACAGGCATTTTCCCGATGCTTCGTTGGCGCGTACCTTTGGTGCATAGTAGTGCGTATGTCTTTTGTTTTTATACTAGTAGCAAAGCGTAGACGTTTTTTGGTTGATATACGAGGCGCGTCCAGAAAGTAAGTTCCGTTTGGTAATAAAATGAAATTGTACACAGATACAGAAGAAATTTTTATTGCACAAAATTCTACAACTCTTAAACTACTTTTCCACATAACTGCCGAAATTTTGCAGGCATTTGTCATAGCGTGGCACCAGGTTTTGTATACCTTCTTCATAGAAATCTGCCGCCTGTGTCTTTAACCAGTTGGAAACAGTTTCTTTCAGCTCGTCGTCATTGGTGAAGTGATGACCGCCAAGGAAAGACTTGAGATGTAAGAACAGATGAAAGTCGCTAGGAGCGAGGTCAGGGCTGTACGGAGGAAGGCGAAACACGTACCAGCCAAATCCCTGTACGAGGTTTTTCGTTACGTTTGCAGTGTGTGGTCGTGCGTTGTCGTGAAGCAAAACAATACCTTTTGACAGCAGTCCCCGGCGCTTATTCTGAATTGCATGGCGCAATTTCCGAAGTGTCTCGCAATAAGCATCTGCTTTGATTGTTTGATCACGTGGTAAGAAGTCAATTAGTAGGATGCCTTTCCAGTCCCAGAACACTGTGCACATCATTTTCCGAGGTGTCATGATTTGCTTCGGATTAACCTTTGGTGGGGATGAAGTGTGCCTCCATTCCATTGATTGCCGCTTACTCTCAGGGGTGTCGTAAGAAACCCACGTTTCACCTCCTGTGACTATCCGTCTCAGAAATTCTTCGCCGCTTTCAGCATAACGGGTCAAAAACTCAAGTACACTACCCATCTGTTGTGTTTTGTGTTGCTCAGTGAGAATTTTTGGTACCCAACGTGAGCAAAGTTTACGGAATTTCAGTTGTTTGGTAACAATTTCATGCATCAGTGATCGTGTAATTTGGGGGAAGTCCATAGCGAGAGCACTAATTGTAAACCTACGGTTTTCCTGGATCTTGTCATCAATCGCGTGAACCAGTTCTTCTGTAACCAAAGGTGGACGCCAACTTCATTCTTCATCGTGCACATCACTACGCCCGCCATTGAACTGTCGGACCCATCTTCTCACCATCGAATCACTCATCGCATTTGGTCCGTAAACATCGCAAATTTGCCGATAAATTTCACTTGGTTTCACTTTCCTCGCATTCAGAAACCGAATCGCAGACCTGATTTCACAGACGGCGGGATTTTCAATCAACGCCGACATTTCAAACAAGCACAACTGACAGCGATCTCCAAATGGCACACGTTCTTCCCCTTGATACACAACCGTCTACAGCGCATGTGCGGAACTGCAATCGCAGCGCTGCAGCGGAGATAAATTGAAACGGAACTTACTTTCTGGACGCGCCTCGTATATTTAACATACTAACATTTACCAAGAATTAAATTCTACAATTTCGTTTCCCTTATTCGTTTGATAAACTTTTCTCGTGTTTTCTAACGTATTATATTTCACAATGGAGTGTTTATCTGCGCTGTAGTGTGATCTTTGGAGGGTATCTCGCAGAGGAGTGTTCATCTGAGATGCAGTGTGATCCGTGGTGCCGATCTGTTCTTGGAATAATTTCTTGCTCCGTTCCCCGGTGACTAAGATACGTCATAAGATACGCTACATATTTTAAGCTTTTGAGCTGTGAAGATTTCTGAAATTATTTCGGTCGGTTTCGCGGATTCCTGGACAATCGTAGCTAGTTTACAAATTTATAACAGCATAGAGTAGAATAGAAACAAAATCAGAAAATACAATTGAGTAGAAAAACATGAAAATCAATTACATTATATGTACTTTTGATTATTACTACAACAACTTTGAAGATAACAAAAATCTGTCGCACACACATTCACCCTGTTCCGCCGCGCGTTACCCAGAAGCACTGCCATACACACACACACACACACAGAAAGGAAAACTACATCAAGAATAGTCAAACTGTATTAGATAACTCAACAATAAACGTTGGCGTTATTGTTTACTTTCCTGTATACAGAAACGTAGGAGTGGTATATCTTTATTATGAACCATGATTTTAGTTAAATGCACTAGGTCATTAGTAAACAATCGTATGCCCTTAAAAATTTCAGTATTAAAGAATGAGCTAGAGATAGTTAAGGCTTACTTGCTAGTGGTGTAACTGCATAATCGTCTTCTTGCTCCTGCGTTAATTGAAATCAACCCGAACCCGATTATTCGTTAAGACGTGTCAGTATGTATAATACAGCAGACGATATTATTGGAACCCAGCTGTTGCAGTGGTTTGTAGTACATTGAAACACTAAGTAGCGACATTCTGACATGCCGTTAATGGATTTCGGTCTGTTGCGCGAATCGGAACTAGCCAGGAACCTAGGCACATGACGTAGTAAAAAGTCCTCGCATACCGTTTACTTAACCGACAATATGGAATACATTCTCTAATCTTCCATAAGACGAATAGTGTCATATTATTAATCGAAAAAGTATCTGATCATGATTATTATAATAACTCGGCGCTAAATCGCAAGACGGATAAAAAATCTTATCAGACTAACACAATAACAACACTTCATATCCTCTGCTTTCTGCCAAGTTCAAGATTAAACATTCTTCTCTTCGATATCGGCCATCTATGGACCACGAAAAGTAATCCCGTGCATTCATTTCGATGCTTCTTTTCTTGACTTACAAATAGTTCTTCATCCTTTCACTTTGCTGTTTCCTCCTTTCTTCCGTCCACATGTTACTACATTACTTCTTCTTCTTCTCCTGGAAACCCTTGAAATTTTGGACCAATCTCCTAAAAGTTGTTTTATCCCTAATATTGGTCACGAATTTAGTCTTCTCAAAAGAGATCTGAAGTCCAACTTATCCTGCTATTTCTTTCAGAAGGTTGATTTGTTCAAGTGCGGTTTCTATACGTCCAAAGAGAATTGCTTTGTCATCAGTGAAGGCCAAACAGTTTACCCCAACCCCTTTGTGTTTCGAACTTAATCTTATCTCATGATAAATTCCCCTTTCCTTGGGTTTCTCTTCCCATACTCTTATTACCTTCTCCAAAACGCAATTGAAAAGAATTGGGGAAAGCCCATCTCCCTGCCTGACACCAGTTTTTATTTTACATTCCTCTGAGATGTCTCCCAAAAATTTCACTTTTGAATTTGTTCCATTGAGGGTCTGCCTGATTATGTTGACCGATTTTGAGTCAACACAAAATTCCTTTAAAATGTTCAGTAATGAGACTCTATCTACTGAGTAGTAGGCTTTCTTGAAGTCAACATAAACTATAACGTAAGTTTTTGTACTTTGTAAAATATTCATCATTATGAATTCACATCATTCCAGATATATATAAGAGGTTGCTTTATATTTCGACTTAGAAATTTGTCTTTAATAATACTGCAACTATCTGCCCAGATTACTATTAAGTTACGTGGTAGAATTATTTTATTTTGAAGCTTTTGTGTTAGAAATAACTGAATTACTATTTGGGATGGTTAATCCGACACGTGTAGAAGATATGAATTTTTTTAAAACGCGGTACTGTTCACATTAACTGCTTCCTATAAGTAACTTATAGTTAGGTAAAATAATAACAGTTTTAATTGAGCTTTTTTTCTTTGTAATAGTGATTTGAAAGATGCCAATGTTAGGAAAACCAAAAGGTCAACTTCGATGATTTGGCAAATGGAAATTTGTAAAATCTTACAATACTAGGAGGGAGCTTGAGAGTAGAATTAAGCAGCAGCCGAAAATGCATTCGGAAAATTAGCTGTTGCTGTTGCTGTTGGAACAGTACTAGTCCTATAACAGTATTCCAGGAGCTTAGAATTATCCAAATACTGTAGGTACGAATACACACTGCAATCTTATATTCTTTCTTTTGTCATTAAATGCGTCGTGCTGAAATGGCATGATACACCTTCCAAGAATTTCTGCTGATTGTTAGTGGAAAACAGAAGTCTATGGAACTGATAGATGCATCCTTTGAAGAGTTCAAGTTTATGTAATGACTGAAGTCATTAGAAATATTTTTAGCCTCAAAATAAAGAATTTACTAGATGTTCATTACAGTATTTAGTACAAGTGCTGAGAGAAACTTTAATAAAAAAAAAAAAACCTTGATTCACCAAATCATTGGATGGGAAAGAGGTATAGAAAATCCATATGCTAACAGCATCAATCGCCAATGCTAAAATTTGACAAATCTCAATATTCCACCAATCATAGTTTAAAATACTTAAGAATCTAGCAGTTCCCATTTAGTATATGTGCAGTAATATTTTCTTTTCCCTTTTTCTAGCTCAGAAATGTGTCATAAAAATATATAAAATCCACAAACATAAAAGAATTGCAAACATAAATCAAAATAATTATCCCAAAAAATGTTTCCTTAATATCGCCAAAGGAATATAATCCGTAATGGCAGAATTTAAAAATTAAAACCTCGAAGCCAAAGAAGGAAGATAATTTTTTAGGTTTCTCTGCTTCCATGATCTGTTCTGTTGATTTTATTTACCTTCTTTCCACCTTATTTGATTTACAAAACAGAAATTTCAATTTCAGAATCAATAGTATTTAGTATGAAGTTTGAGTAATTTCATCGATACCTTTACAAACAGAAGTTCCTGAAATTTAGAACTATACTGATTGTAAGTCAGTAGAAATATACACGTATTCGAGAAATAAATTACCGGTAACCAAATTTCCTATGTCATAAGAAGTTTAGATCACATGCAACATAATTCATGTGTGTGTGTCATCATACGCTAATAGCAATCCGGAAAATTCTTCTCATTACTGATTCATAGTTACCTGTATTTTTATTCAATTCTGACTTTATTGTAGATTGGCGCATGCATACTATAGAAGTTGACAAATTTTTGTTTAGTTAGCGTCCGTATCTGGTCATCCGTAAGCCTCATATGACAGTACACACATAGATGGAAATCACCCACCCAGGAAGACGAATTTCGTACACAGAGCATTTATCAAGAGGCACAAACTGACATTTTACGCTCATGACCCGGAAGTGGTGTTTGTTCTTGGATTCTGTTGTGCTCAATGGCAAACATCAGTCACCGGCCTCGGTAGCGTAGGGGCTAGAGCACTGGCTCCGCGTTCCGAAGGTCGCCGGTTTGAATCTGGCCGCGGGCATGGATGTTTAAATGTTGTGTGTCTGTGTGAATGTCCTGTCCGTCCTGTGGTGTATATACTTAGGACTCATAAAGTACTGGAGAAACTAACTCACTGGATGAGATATCATAAACACATTGAGCTGGCTAAATGGCTTAATTGCCGAAAGCCAATAATAATAATAATAAAACATCAGTCGCCACGAGTTAATCCGTTATAGACCAAAGTATAGCTTCCTCAGTACCTAATTGCAAAGTTTAATGGAACTCCTTCAGAATTTTGTTGGTGTATAAAACATGAATTTAGTATAGAAAATATTGTAAAAGTACGGCTCAAAACAGGAATATAAAAACTGAATCACAATGGATATCGGATTTTTTCTCGTATTACCATGTCACAGAAATATGCCACGTGTGCGCAAACAGAGAATTAAACATTATAGCTTCTGGCGGCTTAAACTGGCAATGATTAATTGATATCCGTGAATGTAATTTTTTTGTCGCTTGCTCGCTTTTTGCATAGCAAAGTGTCACAGTCAATACAGAGGTTTGGTTTGGTTTGTCTAATAGGCGGACAACCTAGTTTAATGACTGACAAGCAAACGACGTATTTCATTGACTACTGTAAGGAAATACTTTTCCACTAAAGAAAGGATAGACAGACATATCCAAGAAAGAAATTGGCGTGCTGAGCTGCATATGTATTCTTCGTGCCATCATATTGTTAGGAATTAGAATCTACAGACAAGTGATCAGTTTTAGTGAAACTACCCATTGTTTTGTAAAAAACTAAACAGGGGAAAATGTTAATCGTTGTACCCTGATTTTTCAGAACCATTCCTATAATATATTCTAATAAAATAAAATAATTCAAACCGAAGGACTGGAATTTAATTTTGGATTTTAATGTTGTCATTCTGATGAAATTTAAGTCGCATTGTTAGTTCAGTCATGGACTCACATAAATATAGATGGTCAAGATTCCTTGGAAGGTATGGAATTCAATCATAGTTTTTGGAGTTGAAGATTACTAAATGGAAAAGCAAGCCAAGTTCATACTGTAACACTACACATTTCTAAGACATTTGACAAAGTAAGCAATGAAATGGTATTAACTAAAGTGTAAAACGTTGGAGTGGATCAAAAACTGATTTGCTGGTTAGAGGTGGAAGTGAAAATGTGAGTGCCACAGGTTACTGTGTTACGACCATTGCTATTTATTATTTTAATAAATGATTGTTTTAATGGTTTACATTCACTTAGTTTGTTTGTAGGTGACATAATGTTATACACAGTGATATGATAAAAATGGAAGAACGTTGAACAGCTACAGGATAATTTAACAGCCCTCAAACCTAAACTTAAATGTAATTGTATTTTATTGAAGCATTTGTAGTAAGCTAGAGTTTGGTTGAATATTATCTTGTATGTGTGTTTTGCAATTTTCTGTAAATCAATGTATATAGACTTTATTTTACGAAAATAAATTGTTTAGAGGCCATTTAATATGTTTAAGAACAGAATTATGCAAGAGAATTGCTTAAATGTTTGTAATTCCAAGTATTAAAGCAAGTTACGATGTCTAAAGGACAATTTGATACAGTTTAAAATTATTTCTGTGAATAATTTTGTGTTTAAGTATCTTTAATTTCCATTTCTGACCATTTTGTAATGATGGTAAATGATTATGCATTAATTCTGATTGTTCTTAATATGTTTCAATTGTTTAAGTATTTTTAATGTTCGAGAATTATCTGGCGAAAGCTTTTGTAGTGTTCTAGAAATTTCGATGGGGCCTATATAAAGAAATCAGCAGAAAGACAGTAGTAGTTTTCACAGACTCAATTTACGACGGCCAAGCACTGTATTGTCTGTGGAAGAAGTGTTGTATGCAATCTCTGGATTGTATCTATGCATGTAAACAGTATCGTTGACGTCGTGTTTTATGAAAATAAACGCAAGTTTAAACTGAACTGTATCGTGGGCTAGTTATTTATCATATTAATTAAACCACGAACAATCTAATAATAACTTGTACTGGATATCTAGCTGGGCAGGTCACATGGGATGAAGATAAATGCCAAGAAGAAACAGCTTGCTGTATACATTGATAAAAACTAAAGGTTTGTTGTGATTCTAGGGTGTGGACAGAAATACTTGTTCAAGACTTTAACTGTAAATATCTTAGAATATCTTAAAATAACTGAGAAATAAGGGAAGTGAATTAAAAAACCAGACCATTACGTGTATATTTTGGTGTAGTATGGGATAAATATTTATATTTGCGATCGTACAATTATGTTTGTTCCAAATTTTATTTAACACTGCAATCTGATTGTAAGAGAAGATAGCAGAAATACTATATATACTGAGTCACTGATAATCGTTTCAAACAAAATTTTAATTATCCGTTGAAGTAACTTCACCATAATACAGGGCGTTCGCCGGGAAACGCTACCCTCCCAGTCTGTTGCCGTCGGCAACTTGCTGGGATAGTGGTGCCAGCAACTCCCGCCACACGGTGCCGTGAATCACCGCACTGTTTAACACCTCCGCTGCCCCAACAGTGTTGTAAATAAACGTTTCTTTGCGGTTTGGCTGGTTTGGGGCTTCATACTCTTACTAATCTGTATCGTGTTTGAGTGTGAGTAAAATTATGGTTGGTTACAGTTTGCAACAAAGAATATTTCTCTACGATACATATGTGAAGAAGAAGTCGTTTAAAAATTGTCGCAGTAAATTTCGTCGCGAATATCCTGGCGCTTTACTGCCAGCTAAATCAACAATTCTGCGTCTGGTTAAAAAAGTAAGAGAAACGGGTTCATTTTTTAACAAAAAGAGACTGTCGGTCAACCGTATTTTCACAGAGGAGAAAATTGACGATATCGCTTTTCGACTAGAACAGTCACCCAAAAAATCATTAAGTCAGTTAGGGAAGCAGGCAGGCGTATCTAAGACGTCAGCTTGGAAAGTAACAAAGCTAGTTCACTTAAAGCCGTACAAAACAATTGTGGTGCATAAAATTACAGAAATAGACCAGGGGCCTAGGATTAGATTTTGCAACTGGTACCTGCAGGGTGTCCACGATGGCACTGTTGATCCGCAACTGACGTCACATTTAAATGCTTAGCACATACAAGTTTATGAAGCGTAATTATTATGAAATAGTCCGCGGCCGACGGTCGAACAATGCCGGAAGCTGACCGCTCGCTCACCGGGAGCAGTTTCTTCCTTGTAGCGCTAACAGTGGGTAGCGTTTCCCGGCGAACGCCCTGTATTAAAATAAGACCATTTGAAACCGCTTAAGATTGTACATAATGTTGCTGTTTAAAAGAATTGTATAACTTAACCGTGACTGGAAACTAACTTGGAAATACAGTTTGGTTTGGTAAAACTGTTCGTAGTCTTGAACCTTTACGGGTGGGTCTAGATACCGAACATTGATATAGTGTGCAAGTTATAGTTAATTTTCCAGTCTAATGAGCTTGATATCGTACAACATCTGTGGATATTTATATTTGACCCATTCCCTCGGGAACATACGCCTGACACCCAGTCGAATAGTTTCGGCGTTTAAACGTACAGCTTATTGAATCCGACATTAGCAACAGAGCTTGGTAAAAATTAATAGCAAGGATTAAAATTTCAATATACGTCTGCCGGGACGCTAGTATTAAAAGTAATATTATTTGAAAAATTTAATGAAATCCATTTGCGGAGGGAGGAGAAAAAAAAAGGGTGATGTTGTTCACTTCGAAAAGTAGTGATTTCAAGAATTTTTTAAAATCAGATGATTTTTTACGGAACGGTTTTTGAGAAAGTCATTCCAATCGTCATGCAAAATTTTGGCTAGACAGGACAATTTTTATAGCCACACTGAAAAAAAATTTAACCGCAATTCCACTTATAAAAAGAGGAGTCACATTCTAAGCTAGTTTAAACACCCGTTGAAAATGACGGGTATCACCTGTGGTGATAGTAGCAATTTGTTCTGGAAAAGTTTCTGAAGATAGAAAAATAACGATTAATTATTATATTTTTTATTGATATTTTTCACAATATTTGTAAACTTTCTCTGATTAGATCCTGTAAGTATTTGGTTAGAATGTTTTTAAATAACTCCATTTGATTTAATATCACGGAAGTTTTTGTTGTTATAAAAAAGTTTCCAAGTACAGTGTAATTTCAATAACTAAAAAATATCATTTATTTGATCGATATGTTTCGCGAATACTTACGTTTCGTGTAAACTTTCTCTGGATTTTAATAAACTTCTCTGTTTGTTATCTCCTGTAAAAAAAGTTGTTAGGTTGTCTCTTGGTTTCAGTAACGGCTACAGAGAATACAGCGTAAACATTTAATTTAAACGAACGTCAAATTATACTTTTTTAATATCTCTGCCTCGCATTATGTCCTTTATCACTGGTACACAACAGACAATTACCTTTCGCTGGCATTGCAATTACGCTTTATTTGAACAATGTAAGTACAAATAAAATCTTATTCAATTATTTATCTGAGACCTAATGAAGCCAATACAGTTATTCATTGGATTTTTGCTGATTAGCCTAGCAGCGCTGTGGTGACAGGCAGAGTAACTAACACTTCGGATATCATCGAGACTCGCCGAAAATGGCCGATGTCTCGAGGTGAGGTCTCCAGACTCAACGCATTTTATTCAATTTTGTTCGCATAGATTCTCATTCTGCACTAATTATATTTTCTCGTCTGCTCGTACAGTAAACTTCGACAAGTATAGCTGGAATTATTTAAACCAAAGGTCTTAAAAGGAGAAAATGATTTAGTCTTGCATTATTTAACTAATTACTCAGTAGCAATTTTTCCTAGGTGTTGCGTTTATTTGGGCAAAATTTTCTTGTAACCAGTCGATTATGGCAGTTCTGATCTCTTTACGCAAAAAGTAAATTTCTACAGCAGGACAGATGGTAGCTGAAATGCGTGTGTTCGTCGTGTGCAAAAATTACAAACTCCCTTATGATGTTTTAATGACTATTAGACTTATTACAGAAATGCACTAACAGATATTGCAGGAACCATAATACAAACAAATATCTTACTTGCAGCCAAATCAGATAAACCTGTTTCACTTCAGAACATATATTACAGAAGAAAAAAAGAAAAACAAATTAAAAATTAACTGGTATTGTAATCGAAAAAACGTTGCTAAGCACTAGTTATGTTCGTACTAACTGGAGATACATGACTCATGATGGATATATGGTGACTAAAATGGAGAAAAAGGGTAGGTGCAACGTTAAAAGTGAGCAATACAAAGTTACTGCTGTTGGTTTATTAAGGTGAAACAGACGCATTCACACGATCAAAGACTAGTCTGCAATGGAAATAGCTTTTCATACATCGTTACCTTTTTTAGCTGGTACATAAAACTCGTGTTGACGACATAAAATCGAAAAACTAATCTGCCTTGGGCAATAATACAGTTCTTTTAGTGGCTGGAAAATGAAACCAGCAGAAACGTACAGAATTAAAAACTACATGAAAAAAACTATCATAAAAAATATAGCGAAGTACAACCAGATGGTTTATTTACTGCTGATTCGAATGCATCGGAAAGCATCATAAAAAATAGAGGCGGTTCATTTGCATCCCAATCATACACACTCTGCAAATCAGATAATTTTAATTTCCTTCTGTTGTCTGATATTTATTTCTGTTTGTCGGAACAAATGTCAGCCTCTCGTTTTCATGAACTCGGATTAAATTCAACCAGCAGAGAAATAATGTAATTAATAGTGTCAGAAGTACAATACAGCGGAATTGTTCCGCGCCTGCCAGTACCCAGACTAGCTCGTCTGAGTATTAAATTTGCTGTACACTGGACGAGACTTGGACTCTGCTTCTACCATGTTATTGGCACAAACAGAATTCCGCCTTGCCTGGTTCACGAATTTTTAATTCATTTAGCAGAGGGATGCCTTTTATGGCCCTCTGCGCTCATCAGGCCTGGCTCCGGGGAACATGTAAAACTTCTCCCGCGCATAAACTCACGTTTGCACGTTGCCTCACGGAAAGGAAGTTTTTTTTTTTTTAACTCAATACTTCTGGCGTACGACAATACTCTGAAGCTGGGCAAAATGTTTTTGGTGGACGTCAAGTTATTATCAGATTTCCGTTCGCTAATGGCAGCGCAAATCTCAAGGATTATGTTTGTCCTCCTTTTTGTTAAACGTGTTACATTTAATACACTGTGGTAATGCATTTTTTTTGAACTCTTTTTAAGTTATTTAGGTCATAGCTAGGGAGGGAATTATTTGAAAGAATTTAAATATTTGTGTCTAATATCTTTCTTTGAGTAGGGAAGCTGTTTTGTCTTTGGTTAACGTGTAGCAGCAATAAACGCTGGACGTCATGTCAGAGATTGTGTGACACTATTGAACTAACCGAAATTATATGAGCTGCGGGTTATATAGAAACTAATAAAACTAATATTATTCACGATAAAAGTCAAGAAGAAGGACATTAATATGTTACTGTTAATTTAAAAGTGAATACATAAATTGTTAAATCTACAGAAAATGCGGATTGTGTTAAACGAGTAAATGCCTGTTTGGATACAAAGAGCAGAAACATTTGAGTCTATTAATGAAAAGGGAAGTACCAATTCAAATATTATTAAATTAAAATTGTGTAAACGGTTATATATGAGGTTAATTTTTAGATTCATAAAACAATATAATTTTATATGGTGTGCTTCAGTTAGTAGAAGACCTTACAACCGACTACAATAGCCCAATAGGTGATTGTAATAAAGGGAATAGTGACACCATAAGCTTCAGTCTTCCTTAACTGCTAACAAAGAAAATGTATGGTCCCTTTAAAAAAAAAAAAAATAGGCACAGGCAGCTGCAGTATAAAAGCGACTATGTATAAAACGTGTTCAGAGATAATTCCTTAGCTTCAATGGAGAATATTATTTTGTATTTCAAATTTTAAGGACATGGAAATAAAAAAATCTTAATTTTTACTCTCTCTTCAATAACTATTGTTTCAGTCTTTCAGTTAGCGAGTCTCCAGATTTTTGTAGCCAATCTACGGAAATTTTAGCGGCCGTCTGCGGATATTCAAAGCTAAGTGGTTGGCAGTACTGCGTCGCATCCTGAAAATGCCGACCCTGCAATAAGTGCGGGATAAGTGCAAGGAAGTTGAAGAATACTTGCTACCATAAAATTACAGTTAGGACAGTTTTCGTTTAATAATACTTTAGTTTTCGGCTATCATCCTGCAGTGTTCTTCGAAGATACTGTATTTGTTTACATAATTCTAAGCAAAGAGCGCAAAGCACAATGAAATACCAGTCAACTGTTTTTTTTTTTTTTTTTAAATTACTAATCTTTAAAATTTCTGCTACCCCCTCACTCGTCTATGACCATCACTAGTTTTCTCTTCACAGTAACCTTGTGTTTTCCAATTTGTTCCCATCCCTGGGCTAAAAACATATCTGTTGGTGTTATTTTACGGCAGATACATTCTTTAGATTTATCCGCCACAGTGCGGCCCGCCTCATCGATGTAGGTCATATATCGCTAAAAAAAAAAAAAAAAAAAAAAAATTCAAACAGATACAGTATCTCTGAAGAGGGCTGCACGATGACTGAAACAGGTTCAGTATGTTATCTAATTACATTTTTAGATATATGGACAAGCCATTAAAATATGACAGAATGGACTCAACATTTCAACGAAATGAGATATGTGGATTCAAAATAGTGTTGTTTTTCCACAATGGCCGTTGAACGTAACGTCAAATAAGAGACACTAATATTCAGCGGAGCGAACGAGAGATGGCTTCAGAATTTATGAGAACTTGAATTTTTCTCAGTAATTTGCAGAGGTCATAGACGAAAGTGTGAAACACCGCTGCAAGGTTGTGGTGTCAGTCCTCCATTTTCCACAGCGTCGTGAGCTTACGGGGCAGATTTGGCGTGGCTTTCCGCAAAGTCAGCGTTAGCCATCCGGCCAGAATCGAACTGACGCGTGGAGCCCTCGTCTGCGATAATAGACTGTACGGTGTCCCAGTCCTGGAGAAAGAGTTCTCGACGGTGGTTCACTGTCTCATCCAAGCTCTGGCGTCGCCATAGATCACAAGCACGACGCTCCCCGGCCAATCCGAAACCAAGGCAACGAAACACTCGTCACTTTAAAAATCGCCACTTAGGTGCCATCAGGAAATCTACAAACACATCATCAAATTACGAGCTTTCAATGAATAAATATGGAAAATTTAGATGCCGATAATTACAAGGACAGCTCCCGAAGAATTACGTAACTATTAATCATTTCCACACTAATAGGGGATGACAGCGTGGTTTGGACCAGAAGGCCCATGTGAAAGCTGTAGCTCAAGTATTTTTAATTAAAATGCAAATAATGAATTCAGATTAGCCCAAAAAGATTTCGCTAGCTTTTTCAACGTAAATAGCTAACTATATTTCAGTGGTTTGGGACAGTTTCACTAATATGTTTAATGCATGATCCACGTGATTTTTTTTTTTGTCAGAAAATTTCAAATTAAGTATATAACAATTATTGCGATTTTTAAGTAGGGATCATAACATCCAATTAATAAAAGTTTTTTAAAAAAAACATTTTGATGTTTGCCAGTTCTAATATGGACCCCTGTCATGTTAATATATGTTTGTTCTCTGAATGTGGGGTATGTAGGGGTAATTTTCGTTTATGTTTTACTAAGAACAGATGTTTGAGAGTTTCACTGATAAAAAAAATTTGTAGTGAAGAGAGGACTTTCCCCATTTAATTTAAATCAAGTAAGGCTATAATCCGTAGCACCAATAATACTGTTGAAATGATATCCACTGTTCCAGGAAAGAATCACTCATTTTATTTAGCACTATTACTTGAAATACTCGTGGCGCAGTTATTAACAAATTCCTATTACAGATCACATTTTATATTACAGCTCTCGTAAGCCCAAAAACCGCCCTTACGTTATGGCGCCGACTTGTGCACTGTCATCTCACAGTTGTTGCTGGCGAGACAGCCGAAGATTTTTACAATAAAAGCTATCGCTACCACAAAGACTATACAATACTGCGGCTTGTGGGATCCTTTCATATAAAAATCAATTTACAGATATCAGTACACTTATTCATAAACAGTTATAAAAAATAGAATGGTACTGTCAGGCGTACGAGTGGTTGTTGGGTCTATTTGTGGATATTGTGAGTGGTGGACCTTAAGTGGAGTGACTAACCTTCGTGTTTCCAGGCCTCTTTTAAGTCTTCTGCTCTTGCGTGAAGTTCTTCATCTTTCGGGTTACTAATAGAGGTAATTTATCAGGATATCCGACCGACACCACTCCGTTTTACGATCGGAGAACCGCGGGTAGAGAAGGCAAGGATTTTTATTTTTTTAATTTTTTTTTTAGCCCTAGCTGATATAGACTATCCTATGAGAATGATAAGACGGCTAACTGGTAATGAGTCCGTTTTATGGTCACTTAAAACTGTGCGCGTACATTCGATAAAGTGTCCTGCAAGGACTATAATGACTATACCGCGAGACATGGCAGATTGGTTGGAAGGCATTAGCGCTAGGCGAGGCTATGACAGTCGGCGCAATAGATTAGCCAACCCATATTGACTAATTCAAGTCTACTCGACGAATGAGAGAGAGTAATGTTACTTATGTTCCCAAGTGAACATGTATTTGCGTCATAACTGACCGGAACCAACCAGGCGAAGGTGATTGTGGTGTAAGCATTTTTATCGAACAACAAACTATGCCAAATTGCGTCTGTCTTCACCGATCAGACCCGTTTCAAGTTAGATTCACAAAATACAGCAACTATTCCGAAAAATACTAATTGCTCTTAATCAGACTGTTAGGTCCAAAACGACCTTCACAATACTAATAATAGGTATAATGACTAGGGTTCGGATCTTTATGACCAAACAAAAAAAAAAAAAAGAGAAATATGCATGGAAATATGATGATTGAAAAGTGTAAATATGACCTCAAAATAGCAAAATATGACCAAACATTTAAATTTAGTATACATGAGAAAATGTTTTCTTTTTTTGCTGTCGTCAGTCTTTCGACTGGTTTGATGCAATACTCCATCCCTTCTTATCCTGTGCAAACCTCTTCATCTCTACATACCCCTGACAACCAACGTCTTCAATTATATGCTTAATATATTCTAATCTCTGTCTTCCTCTACAGTTCTTACCTTCGACTGTTCCCTCCACCAGCAAATCAACCAGTCCAGCATGTCTCAAAATATGACCTACCAGCCTGTCTCTTCTTTCTGTAAGATTCTTCCACAAACTTCCTTTTTCACATATCATTTCCAAGAATCGTTCATTTCTTACTTTGTCAGTCCATTTAATTTTCAGCATTCTTCTGTAGCACCACATTTCAAATGCTTCAATTTTCTTTCTTTCCGGTATTCCTAAAGTCCGTGTTTCGCTACCATAAAGTGCTGTGCTCCATACAGAGAGTTTTAAAAAGTTCTTTCTAATTTCTAGATCAATATTTGAAACTAAAAGGTTTCTCTTTTTCATGAAGGTTCTTTTGGTTAGTGCTATTCTGCTTTTAATATTATTCTTGCTTCGGCCATTGCTTGTAATTTTGCTTCCCAAATAACAGAATTCACTTACTTCTCCTATAGCATCCGATCCTTTTTTTATATTTAATCTACTAGTATTGGTATCATTTCTGCTACATTTCATCACTTTCGTCTTGCTTTGATTTATAATTAGTCCAAATTCTTCCTTCAGTATTTTGTTCATGTCATTCAGTAACTTCTCAATATCCTCAGCCCTCTCTGCTAACAAGACAATGTCATCAGCAAATCGTAACTTACTAATTTTTTCTCCCTGAAAACTTATGCCACATGGAAATTTTTCTTTGACTTTCTTTATTGCTTATTCTACATACAAGTTGAATATTAACGGGGATAGACTACAAACTTGTCTCATACCAATTTTAACTGATGCATGTCTCTCGTGATTCTCAACTTTCATTATAGTCACTTGATTCTTATATAGTTTATAGTATTCTTCTGTCTCAATACTTTAGACCTGAATTCTTTAAAATTTTGAACATCTTGTCCCACCTAACATTATCAAAAGCTTTTTCTAAATCAACAAATGCCATAAAAGTACCTTTGTTTTTGTTGATCCGGCCTTCAAGTATTAATATTAAAGACAAAATTGCTTCCCTTGAACTGCGATTTTTCCTAAACCCAAACTGATCTTCACCTACTATCTCTTCTACTACCCTTTCCATCCTTCTGCATATTATTCTGGTCAGTAATTTTGAGGCATATGATGTTAGTCTAATGGTGCGATAATTCTTACATTTGTCGGCTTGTGCTTTCTTTGGAAGTGTGAAGATCATATTTTTATTAAAATCAGTTCGAATTTCTCCTGTCTCATAACTTTTTGATATCAGCTTGAATAATCTTCCGCCAATAAAAACTAGGCTTTATTATTTAATTAATATTTTGGTTAAATATTACAATATTTACTGTGCCAGAATCATGTCTAAAACTGATAAAAAAAAGTATAGTTTTTTTCCGATATAATGCAGTTAGATGTAACAGAGATAGCAGAATAGAAAAAGTAAAGTGAAGCAGCCATATTTATTAAGACACTCAATTTACACATTAATTACAACAGGCATTCTTAATTATAGCTGTCTTAAAGGATACATAAAGCTCTATTTGTTATTTTAACATTATATCTTTGCAACTGTATATATTCATTCGGAAAAAATTGAAATTTAAAATTCTACGATACGTAAATATAGCTCCAGAGTCCAGTAAAAATATTATCCCTGATGGTTCGCGTTGCAATCTCTTCTTCAAATATTGGCAACTTTTCACACATAACTTCATTATCTTTCAATTCTCTCTTGGGTGTTTGCCAGTTCGCCATTAATTTTATCTCTCTCTTATCACCGGCGGCTAGACGACAGGATCAATGCCAGAACACAGAATATTACTTTTCCAATACTGCAGACAAGTTCTGTATCTTCCATCTACGCCGCGCCAGAACAAATGTATACTTCTGCATGTAATTCAGAACAAGAAATAAGCTGTGACATGGCTTTTGTTAAAGCCAAGCGAGGTGGCTGAGTGGTAACTCTCTGACTTCGCATTCGGGAGGACACCGGTTCGAATCCTCGCCCGTTTGAATCCAGATTTCGGTTTTCCATGGTTTTCCGAAATCACTCCAGGTGAATGCAGGGATGGTTCCTTCAAAAAGTCAATGGTTGAATTCCTTCCAGTTCTCTGCCCATCGTCCTTTCCCGTCTCTAATGATCTCGACATCGATGAGCCGTAAAGCCAGAAGCAAAATAATAATAATAATAATCTTGTTAAAGCTAATACTGACGGTTTGACTTCTGTTGAAAAAAATACCCAATGTTTCTGAGATGGGTAAAAAGCAAACCAGGCGATTGTTTTCACTTAGTTAGAAACTTTCAGTTTTACTATCCACTAACGTGCTGATTTCTCGTAGAAGAGGAAGTAGGATATTCATTTCGTCAGTGTCATTAACGACATTCACACATCGCCAGGCTATAACAAAGTAGCGTAAATAACTGGTGTGTCATGTAATCAATATACCGGTTTTTCTGAGGACGGCTATTCAAACTCTTAGTAGCTGTGATACGAAATACCTGCTCACTGTTGAAATCGGACTCCAAATTGTTGTTGGTATCTCATTACTGTATTCCATTGGTCATATTTGCTGTCGGGAACGCTAATAGGATCCTCGAAAGTGGAGTGCGATTTTAAGGAATGTAACTCGTTCTACGCGCTATTTATTTTGTAATTTTCTAAATTCAAATTGGTCTTAAGATCATATTCCTACGTAAAATCATCGTAACCAACCTAGCTATGACTGGTTCTTGAGGGCGAAGTAAAAGTAGTTTGGGATTCGAGAACTTGTAATGTTAAAAGGATTTTACTGCCGATATATGGATATAGTCAGTTATTGTAGACTACACCTCTGCGGTGATCGAGTTCTTGTGCCATATGTGGAAAGACGTGACGTGCAGAGGCAGAACGATGCTTGAAAATGTTATTTTTAGAACCACGACATCTTTTAAATTGCTTTCAAAAACTGTATGAGGACCGGAGTTTGAAGAGAGAAATATCCGTCATGTTTTGTTCGTTGTTCAATCATCATTTTTGATCGCGTTAGATTGTATTCGTCAATTTTCTTCTCGTTGACTCACTCATTGTTTAATGTTGGTTCTAGTTTATATATATATATATGTAAAGCTTTTGTGTCCCTTGGCACAACACAAGAAGATTAGACTTTCCAAAAAGGAAACTGAGAATTTTTACCGAGTGGTTATCAACGGTGAAAGGGAGGAGGGTAAAAAATAGGAGAGAATTTGGTTATGGCTTTTTTGGAGGGAACATCCCGGCATTCGCCAGGAATGGCCGGACGGGGATTCGATACTGCATCCTACGGAATGCGATGCGAGAGTGTTATCGCTCACACATCATGTTCGGCATTTCACGTTCGAGATAAATAGTTTAGTCAGGGAAATACTCATCATGTGTCGAGTATAACGAAAAAGTTAAGGGAATAGTCATAAGGACATACGAAAAAATTAATATCTGTCAATTTCTAGTGTGTGGTCAGGATTTAGGAACTATTCTGATTAGTTTTGAGTGATAGAACTAAATTAAGTGAACTTAAAAACTATTTATCTCAAAGTATAAACCACAGGTGGTTGTAATATTGTAACCTTACACCCCTTACAACATTTTAATTTCAGGTGAACTGAGAACCATGTAAGAAGGGCCATGTTCGTTATAGGGTAGGCGAAACGACAGCCATGAAATGGTGACGATATTGTAACAATATGTGTAAATATAATCTAGTGGCTTGTGAAATATTAATTTGTTGAAATTAACATTTATCCGCATTATCTAGAAAGCCGTCAACACTCATCAAGAATTAATTTTATGTTTATATAAAAAAGCCGACCACAAAGCGTTCTGCTTTCTTGATAACGGTCACAACACGTTGTGGCTTGTCAGTTTCTAGCTCTTTGTGTTCACGACTAATCGGTCCAGGGTGCATTTAATATACATGATCCTTCTTACTCGTCGCGTTACAAGTAAATATATATATATATATATATGTGTGTGTGTGTGTGTGTGTGTGTGTGTGTGTATGTGTATTAATCTTTATGGTCCGAGAATGGGACCTGGACCAGACGCGAATTTCGCGGTCTTTTCTGAGTTAACCACCAAGGGTTCTGGCTGTTTTTTGTAAGTGACATAACGCGAATAACGTGTTGTGGCAATTTTCAAGAAACCAGAACGCGTTTCGGTAGTTTTTTTTTTGCTCAAAGAGACTTTTTGGTCTTTGAATGTAACATATACAATGACAGTTACGATTACTTTCGTAGTGGATAGTTGGTGCCATTGTTTCAAAAAATTTTAGTTGTGACTCCCTATGATCGTTTTGTATATCTTATAAGTCACCGAACACAATGGGTTTTTGAGAACAGGGAGTATTCACACAAACTCTGTCATTTGTGAAACGTCATCAGTTAATAAAGATTAGCCGATGTAGTTCCTATCAGCCAACCATTCTTTTTGGTGACCCAAACAGTCCTTCGGCTAGGTGTGCTTTTCAGCAAGTAGAAAAAGTCTCTAAATATCATCGTATGCTCTATTTTATTCGTGGGCTCATCTGGGCGTGCGAATGGACCTAGGTGCGAGCGTGCGTACGTATGCGTGCAGATGCGCACATGTGTGCGTCGATGTGAGCGTGTATGTGTGCGTACGTGCATGTATGGGTGCGTGTATGTGTGCGTGCGTGTATTTGTCTGTGAGAGAGTGAATGTATAATTCTGCGTGTGCATGCGCATGTGTCGTGTGTGTTTACGCGTGTACCCATGTGGGTGCATTTTTTGAAGTTACTCTTGGGAAAAATTTCCGATTCATTGCAAAATAACTTATGATTGGGCTTTTTTTAAATTCAGATGATGATATTGTAATGTGTCTTTACAGTGGCGTATAACCAGTTAATGTTAAAACAAACATTCTCTCGTCTCACTCTCTTTCGTTTCTTCGTACAGGAATCCCGACAGTGCCATTTTAGTAAAACATGGTATTATTCGAAGTGTCGTTTGTGCTGGTAGATGTAACAAAAATTCAAAAAAAAAAAAAAAAAAAAAATAATAGAAAATCGACAGCGCTAAGAGTAGGTTGCAACATTTTAAACATTTTAATGAGGGACCATAAGGGAATTTAACGGTACTGGGCGATATTTCACGGTTATTCCTTGAACATTACTCATTACTATACTGACAAGAAGTTGTTAAGAAAAAAACACGCCGGTCACTGAATTCTTACGCAGTCATCATTATTTAAAATTTAATTTGATTGCAATGGAGCGCACGCTCTTGTGACAATTTCTACACACAGCCATTTTTTCCCTTTCCTCTACCCACCTTTTTTTGCCCTCTACAAATTTCAACTTTAAATTGTTTTACCGTTTTTCGTAAATTGCTCATCAAATCTCTTGGTAACTTATTCCAACCCTCGACCCCATACCTACGACTAAAACCTTCCCGCACGCTTGTGCCTGAAATCGAGTGCCAGTTTGAGGTCATTGACATCTCTTCCCTTCCATGCATTATTTTTCATTCGTACACCAATATCTTTCCACGCCTCATCACCAATGTACGCCTTGTACCCTCCCATAACTCTCTTCACCTTCCTCCTGTCTTCCAAGGAATCCCATGCCAGCGCTTTTATCTTATCGGTTACAGATTGTGTCCTGTGGTAATTTACAGAGATAAATCTAGCAGCTCTTCTTTCCACCCCCACCAGCTCCTGTATTTAATACCCAAAATGTCGGTCCCATACTACACCACCATATTCAAGCAATGGTCTGATTAATTTTTTGTAACCCAATTCCTCTGCCTCCCTCGCAATCTCCTCATCACTTTCTGCATCAACTGAAGGATTTTAAAACTCTTTCCTACTACCTGTTCAATATGTGCTGCCCTGTTGAGCTACCTATCAAATGCTATACCAAGATATTTAAATTTCAAGTCTTCAACAAGGAATTCTTTCTCCACCTTACAATCATAATCAACCTTTAGTTTTTTACCTGTGTATCTAATAAGCTGACTCTTCGTTGCATTTATCTTCATAACATATTTATCAACCCAGTTGATATCCTGCAACTGTTCACAGTCCTCTACCGTTTTGATCCTTTTCTATACCATTATGTCATCTGCAAACAATCTAATTTCTGATAGTAAACCACCGAGCGTGGTGGTGTAACGGCTAGCGTTCTGCCCTCGCATTCGGGAGGACGGCGGTTCGAATCCCCGGCCGGGCATCCAGATTTGGGTTTTCCATGGTTTCCCAAATCACTCCAGGCAAATGCCGGGATGCTTCCTTCAAAAGGCCATGGCCGAATTCCTTCCGATTCTTCCCCCCCCCCACCCCCACCCTTTCCCGTCTCTAAAGACCTCGCTCTTAGAGAGACGTTAAGCAGATAAAAAAAAGATAGTAAACCATCAGAACAATCATTCACTAGAATAATGAGCAGCAATGATCCTAATTCGCTACCCTGTGTGTAGCATAACGAATTTCATGGAGAAATTACGAAAGGCTTAAGGTTACTCTGGGACAAATTAGTAGTCATGGAAACAACCGATTAACAGAGAGCGAGCGATGTAATAGGTGTGTGCGTTTGAGTTGATGATAAACTGTTACTGCGAGCAAAGGACCTTATTATCTCCGGATCCATATATATTGAATGCTACTTTAATAAACTGCATGAATTCATATGAAAGTTTATTCGAATAGAAGAAATTAAGTTAATGAGTTTGAAGACTAAAGTTGTGAATGAGTTAAAACGGGACACGTATCCCTGGCGACTGTGATCAAGGCTACAGAGAAATACAACATGTGGTACTCCAATTTTTACTTTCACTTCCTTTGATACTGCATATCCAACCCTAAATTTTTTCTTTCTACCTTTTAAAAAATCTTATATCCAGCAAATCACCTTATCGTCCACTCCAAATAGTTTTTATCTTATTTAACACCATTTTATGGCTCACTCTGTCAAAGGCCTTTGTACCCGATAGAGCTGTCTTAACAGATATTTTATTACCACTGTCACTTGCCGATCTGAGATGCGTGAAGTTGTGATATTAATTATCTCGCACCAGCCAGCGTGCTGCTGTCTTAGCAGGCTGGTTTCTCCTCGCTTGTACAATGGCGGAGCGCTGAGGTAGTTTGGAAGACGCTCCGCTGAAACTCGACGCTGACTGAGCGCGGGCGACACGTGGCAAAACAGATCCCGAGCTGCATACGTCACGCCGCCGAGACGGAAGCGATCCAGACTAATGGCGGCGCCTCCACACAGCGTCCCTAACGACTTGTCTTAGACGTCGGTTCTCCGCTAAATTGATAAAGGACCCTACATGTTCTCCATATATTCATCAGAGCCCGTGTTCTCTTCTTTATAATCCGTACACCATAATATTTACCTTCCTCTACAACTCATCCCTTCCATTAAAGCCTTTATGAATAAACCGAAAATTCTGTGTGTCTCCACACTGATGCACTATTTCTTCTTCTTTGCGATAAGGCCTTCTGGGACCAAATTCAGATTTCAATTCTTCACGATTTGTATTTGTTTTTTCTTCCTTTCAATCAAATATACCTTCATCATTTCACTATATTTCTTCCTCTCTCCTCTTTCCTCTTCTGCGTTGGAATCCTTCCAAACTTAATACCTTCGTTCTAAAGATCTCTCTTTCCATAATTTCTCTTCTCTTATCGTATTTCTTTTCAAATCTTTCATTATCTCTTGAATCCATCCGCCGAATGTGGTGGTGTACAACAGGTAGGGTTCTGGCCTCGCATTCGGAAGGACGCCGGTTCGAATCCCCGTCCTGGCATACAGATTTGGGTATTTCCATGGTTACCCAAATCATTCCAGGCAAATGCCAGTATGCTTCCTTCAAAAGGCCATGGCCGACTTCCTTCCCATTCCTTACCCCCCCCCCATCCTTTCCCGTCTCTAAAGACCTCGCTGTTAAGAGACGTTAAGCAGTCAAAATAAATAAATAAATAATAAATTTAAAAAAATTGAATCTATCTGGATTGTCGATTTTTTTTTCCCCAAAGGTAATTGAATATCTGGACCCAATATTTTTCTCATGATTTTTCTTTCTAGTAATTCCAGTTTATCCAATGCACTATTTATTTATTTATTTTCAAATATAAATAAATAAATATTCATACCTCATATTAACAAAGGAGAGAAAAAAAACCAATGTATTAATTTCACGAAATCCTTTACAAAAAAGAACCACATTCTCTGTCCACTAGCCATTTACTCAGCTTTTCTCTGAAACTTCCAACAGTTTCGGACCATTTTATTTTTTTGTGGTAATTTGTTATACATTGTTAAACCTTCGTGCAACACTGGTTTTTGTGCTTTACTACTTTTATTATTAGTCGAATGGAAATGATTTGCTTGCGTTGTCTTATGATTATGTATATCATTATTATTTTGTACTAGTCTAAACACGTATCTTGGTAACTAACCACTTTCCAACCTATATAAAAAGTCAATACATCTCTAATTATTTCCTTCTCAATATACAGATATCCTAAGTCTTTTAACATTTTGCTTACAATTTAAGTTCGTCTTTTATTTAGTACAGCCCTTCTTCCCTTATTAAAATTATTTTGCAACTTCATAATTTCTCTATTGCTCCCCATGATTAATAATGTGCAGCAGTATCTTATTTGAGGTAGCAGAACTGATTTCTACATCTTTTTTTTCTTTGCATATACAATATTCTTCAGATATAATAAATAGGATGTGTTAATTTCTCAGAGCTTCACTATCCTTCTTATACATCACATTCCAAACGCTTCTGTTTATCTTTTTTACGGCTTTCACGCCAGTCTATTGTCACGTTATTAAAATTCCTTCCTCTGCTCCAAGTTTCATTTTAAGTTTCTCTTTACTACGATATTTTTGCTAGTGCTGTTCTGGATTCGGTATTTTCCTTCTTTCTCACATCCGTCATGAGACTAATTAAAATCAATTTCTTCGATCTTACTTGATCCAACTTTCTTACTGAGCACCGAGCGTGGAGGTGTAACGGTTAGCGTTCTGGCCTCGCATTCGGGAGGACGGCGGTTCGAATCCCCGTCCGGGCATCCAGATTTGGGTTTTCCATGGTTTCCCAAATCACTCCAGGCAAATGCCTGGATACATCCTTCAAAAGCCCATGGCCTAAATTACTTCCCCCCATCCTTTCTCGTCTCTAAAGACCTCGCTGTTAAGAGTCGTTAAGCAGTTAAAAAAAAATCTTACTGAGCGTGTAGTTTTTCGAAATTTTCGCTTCACTTTGTAATTTCTTTTTAGTTTGATTTTAATACCATGTACATATAAAATATATTGTCAAAGGAATACATTAGTTTTATTAAATTATTTCTCCATTTCCAGAGAAAAATAAAAGAAGAATAGTCACACCCTGCTGATATAGAAGTAAATTTTATTAGCATATGTATTTCATTTTAAGTGTTAGTATATACTTAACCCCAGTTGTTTCCGTTGATTAATGCAGCACCACGATGTTGTATTACAAGTAAAGTATCTATTTTTTCTAGGAATTTTAAAATTAATATTACAGCTGAGGTTTTCTATTACCGATATGACTTCAGATGAACATAGTTGGAGCTTCTCTGCAGATGCGCTATACTTGTCGTCCTCTGGTGTTGCAGGTGAGTCTGGCGGTGGCGGACTGCATCGTGCTGCTGGCGTCTGTGCCCAACGAGATCCTCAGCTACTACCTGGTGGGCAACCAGTGGGTGTGGGGTAAGGTCGGCTGCGCGGTGCTCATCTTCTGCCAGAACCTCGGCATCAACGCCAGCTCGCTCAGCCTCGTCGCCTTCACCGTCGAGCGATACATCGCCATCTGCAGGTACCACAAAATCACATCCTCACACGCTGCCTTAGCTTGTCCTTAAAACCAATTAAACTAGCATTTCAATATCACTAGTTAACTGTGAGTGGGTGTTGAACGGCCGTCTTAGGAGGCAGTTCTAGTTAGAGGGCAACCGCGCCGTAGGGTACCTATCCTGGTAGTTAGCAGTTACACCTCGGCCACGGTAAATGGGACGACGCGACTTCGATCATCGGTCCGGCCGTCTATAATTATTTTTCCATGGTTTTACAACATCACACCAGAATCGTACCTTCACACGACCATGGCCGAATTCTTGCCGTTCTTTGCCCCTAGTCCTGATGATCTAGCAGCAAAATTGAAAGGAGACAGATATTAAATTAAGTCTCTTTCGTAAGATATAAAAGCAATTATACAGTAGTAAATAAACTGTAAATTAATAGAACAAAGGAGATGTAATACTCCTCCTCAGCACCGTAGTTGACCCAAATAGGAGTTGGGATTCACAGCCACCGGAAGCCGGTGGCGACCCCTCTGAAGACCTAGACGGTCTTGGCTATTCCAGAAATCGCAGCTGATGGGCCAGACCTCAAGGAATTCCGGAGGACGTGAATTACGCATGAAGATCTGTCCTTAAAAAAAAAAAAAAAAAAGAACAAAACGGACTTTTTACACTGTAGTTAGAAGTAGCGTAGTACAATTTGTAGTAAAATAGTGGTGGTGGGTTAATTAAGGGGTTATGTTACTAATATTATTTTCTTTTATTGCAATTTAACCTGTTTGTACTCAAGTACTTAACATTTTGTAATAAAACGCCTATACTTACAACACTACTCTAACTGTAAACAACAATTCATTTGATTTCGCTAGGTAGCGGAAATCTATTTAACAATTTAATCA
Organism: Vandiemenella viatica; assembly: GCA_031002005.1. Lineage (NCBI taxonomy): Eukaryota > Metazoa > Arthropoda > Insecta > Orthoptera > Morabidae > Vandiemenella > Vandiemenella viatica. The sequence continues at coordinate 241,852,767 of JARYHS010009186.1, forward strand.
TATTCTGATTGTAAATTTGGCCTAATTACATACTAGATGTTAGGCTGTACAAAGTTGTAACAGGCTGGTAGGTCATATTATGAGACATGCTGGATTGGTTAATTTGCTGGTGGAGGGAACAGTCGAAGGTAAGAACTGTAGAGGAAGACAGAGATTAGAATATATGAAGCAGATAATTGAGGACGTGCGTTGTAAGGGATATGTAGAGATGAAGAGGTTAGCACAGGATAGGAAAGGATGGAGGATTGCTCAAACCAGTCGAAAGACTGACGACGGTGAAAAAAAGGACGATTTTCCCACTCGCGATCCCTCGGTATCGGACGTAGAACGGGAGACCTCCGTGTAGGCCGATCTGGAAAACCTACAACATCCAATATGTCCCCCACCCCAAATACGTTCCAACAAGTGTTCGTCAGTTTAAGGTAGATCGCACTTAATGGTTAGACTGTGAATGGGCTGCTTCGCGGTTATTGGTGGTAATGAGATAAGAGCTGTAAAGGGATAACCTGCTACGAGGTAGTACATAACGGATCAACATATATTCCTCCAAGAAAATTATTGAGCTGCAATAAAAGTACATGTGTGTTGTTGCTTTACAACCAACTGACAGATTTTAGGTTGCCGCACTTACTGGCTTTGTCTTCGCTGGACCTAAAATTTATTGTGAATCCTAAGCATAGATGCTCTGGCATGCTCAATTTGAACACAGCTAAGACGGTAAAAATTTCCCGACGCGTCGGGGGATCGACTTGAACTTCCAAGACAAAGTCCTTGTTCACTGAGAAACCAGACAGTTGTTCGTACCAACGCATTTGTAGTAAAACTGAATCGAAGAGAAATATTCGTGTTCTCTGTTATGATTGATCAAAGCCAGACTTTGCCGAAATAACTTTGTACTTTTACGTAATGTGCATAATGTGGCCTCACATTTTGATACTTTCAACGTTTCCAGAAGAGCTGGTGTAGTGTTTGGTACCAGACTAAAGAACCGCCGTCGATCACACAAACTACAAGTTATTATTAAAAACAATTAACACTATTTGGAACTATAAAATAGAAAGGATTTTAGATGAAATGCGACACAATTTGAATAATTGTATCATTATTTTCAACATGATTAACAATTTCCACTTATCGAAAACACGTCGAGGTACATTAGTCGACATATAACATATCAATGTCATTTGATTAAAATTTTAAATATCAGAATAAGCTTAGCCAAATTTTAATACTTATAACACTTACTTAGAACCATTTAACAGATGATACAGAACAAAACAAAACATACATCAACGAACCAGTAACACGTAACAACACAAATCAGGCATTATATTTATTATACACAAGTTTAATTACATGGAGGAAGCGTAAGTGAATGTAAACGTTGGTGTAGTAACATTAAACGGCGTAGTATCTCAGTGGTAAGGGCCCAACTTCTGATATTTCCGTCTAAGCCTTTGCTTTGCTCATTTGAAGATCTAAACTTCACGGTTCGGATTCCACGTTAAACTGAAGGCCCGGCCACAGCAGAGGTGAAATATGAAACTCTGTCAACAGTTCTTGTAGTTAAACGAACTTTTTATGGAACACATATCAAAGTCAAATAAAATTTAGTACCAAAAGAGAACAGAAATTAATATAGGGTACCATACGGTACGAATTTCTAACATACGCTTAGTTACTTTCAGACGGATTTCATTTGAAAATAGCAGCCATGCTGTAGCTGTTGTTTTGCTGCCAGTGTGTAAAGCCACACCTTTCTTCTCTGATCGTGTTAGTTTTGTCATTATTTTGAATCTAACGATACTTTCGTCAATCTTGCCTTGTGTTTCTTTCTTTTCTATATTCTTAGACTCCAAAGTTTCGAAATAATAGAAAATTTAAGATTTTTTTAAAAATTGTTTATTTAATAACTAGCCTGTAGGCCATACTTTCAAAGAACTTTACGCAAAGTGTATCTTTTGTTTTAGGAAAGTCATGGTTAAGATGGTAAATTCGTTTTATAGCATTTTCACAATAGAGTTAAATAACAGAAGTGAAAATTCGAGGAAGTATTAAAAACAGTACAATTGATATTTAACATAATTTTTTTCCATCTAGATAGTAAAAATTATATTTAAGAATTATGATGCCAGGAAACAACGAAGGAATACAGTTCTTTATTAATGGTCATGGAAAAATCTCAGAGCATAAGTATACGCGGAAGACGTTCGTGCCGTGAGTAGATAAAACTGAGGCAATGCTTCTTATCTGACAAAGATTGGCTCTAATCGCAAATTTTGCCCTGACTCGGTGCTTTGTACAGTCATATCCAGGATATTCTACTAATTACTGAAGATAATTCACGATTCTTAAAGCACAAAGTCACGATAGAAACAAGATTACTATCTGCTTTGCTTTAGAGCTGTCAGACGATAGAAATATAACGGTAGTAAGTATGCGCTTGTTGAATCTGTGCTGGAATAGCGGAAATGAGCAACCCTTGTAAAAATAGGCGATAACTTTTATTGTTTTTCTGCCCGACATCTATTTTCCTTGAACTTATACTCATTAAACTATACAGACGTCTTCGGCGGCAAAATATTTAAAAAAATCTGAACATGACCTTCTGTTGTGGTTTTACTGATTTATTGTATCCAGTGTCAATTGCACTTCATACTGACGAAATATGATTGGAAAAAAAAAGACTGCTTGCAGTTGGTAACGTGACTTGCTGTAGTGATTAGTCTGATTTAGTGTAGCTTGTCTGCACTACACTTTAGATCCTTGAAATCCGATTAAAAAAGATAGATTGTAATGTTATGGTATCTCTGAAGTGACATCCAATATTTCTATATTAACACACTGGAAGTTGAGTGTACTGTAACCAGTATTGTGTTGAACGGTTACATAGTTATTATATTTTGCATCGAGTCATACTTCCTTTTGTAAAGTGTACAATATGTTCCCCAAAAAATCATGAATATGTTTTAATACTACACTTGAATAACGTTAAAACACTATAAAATGAACTGAAAGACGTCAATCCCTCTCTCATTGAGCGTAATGTGAGGTTATTTGAAAATAAGAGGCATTTTCTTTGCAAATTTCAGGTTACAGATTGGCCAGCAGTTCAGTTAAATAATGCGTAATGCCTTTTCAATATCTATACTGTTCTAGAGAAACTAAACAGATCGATTACTCGCGTAAAGGTTAAGCGGTTGGCCCTGAAAAATCACTTACTTGTTAGCATATCCTAATAGAAGCCCAAGAGGGATTTAGGAAATGAAACTACTTGCAAAAATTAATAATCAATTTGCAGCATAAAGCTGGTTTAATGTAACAGAAGGTCAGGCTGCTAGGCAACGTTCGGCTTGCCGATGACGTCCTAATTTTTTTCAGTTTATTCTCTGTCTACAGAAGTCGCTGTAAATAATCAGGGAACGTTTACTCATATCACGGAATATGTCAACAAGTACGCAATAAAATTTTTGTTTGAATTTATGGTAACGGTATATTAAAACGAAGACTTTTAATTAAAAAAGATTGTAAAAAGACTGACTGCAATTTTTATAGGTGCTCAGATTTTGACTGGAATCGCTAAAGTAGAGATTTTCTTTATTATAAGAACCGACCAAGCGGAATGCGGAGCAGATTTGCCATTCACGCTATTTGCTTATTTTTGCTTATGGCTTTACGCCTCGTCGACGTCGAGGTCATTAGAGGCGGGAAAGGACTGGGGACCAGGAACGGGAAGGAATTCGACCATGACCTTTTTGAAGGAAACATCCTGGTATTCGCCTGGAGTGATTTTGAAAAACCACGGAAAACCAAAATCTAGAAACCCGGACGGACAAAGACAAGACTGTTCCCAGTAATTTAAGTGTTTTTGTTTACTGGAAATAAGTCGGAAGGTCAGACACTTTATCATTTGGGAGTTTATTTCTCACAGGTTGTATTTACCGATAGTAAGAATTTCATAGCTGTTACAAAAACCAAAACTCAAAATAAGTTTTTTGTTTATTTATTTATTTTTTTTTGTCAGAAGATGAGACACGAGAATGTTGACTCGAAACGTAATTTGTCACGAAATATATCAATATACAAGATGAAATACAACAATAAGCATATAATTAAAGTTATTTTTGTTGATAAAAAGAAGAAAATAATTAATCGTTTTTGAAACTAAAAAAACGTAACTTAGTCCACAACCTAAAGGAAGCATACTAACCCATTGTGTCATAGGTAAGATGGCCAGTTCCTTTCCTCTGGAACATACAGTTTAACGTGGAATCCGAACCACGGAACGACCTGGCATAGCATATATGATCAAACACAACTCTTAGAAATTCCCGCACCCACCGGTATATGAACCCGGCGCCGGAGCAGCGAAGTTTTTGAAAGCAAGTGCCTTTACCACTGAGCTACCATTCTTCTTCACTTCGATATCGGCCATCTAAGGAACACGAAAAGTAATCCCGTGCATACATTTCAATCCTTCGTGTCTTGACTTCCAATAGTTCTTTATCCTTTCACTTTGCTGCTTCCTCTTTTCTTCTACGTTATTACATTGGATACCGAGAAACCTGAAAAGAGCAAGAGGAAGACCCCCGGATCGCTGGGATAAGGATATACGTCGAGTTACAGGAGTGAACTGGAAGAGGGTGGATCAGGATCGATCGGCCTGGAAAGAACTACAGCAACACTATGTAGAATTAAATTCTAATATATAGCTCATTAGCCTTAAAGAGGCTACATCCTGAAAAAAGGATCGATATAGCTGCAATAATAAATAATAAATAAATAAATATTACATTACAGTCTCCTGAGAGTTACTCTATCCTGTATTATATCTTCTTTTATTGCGATCTCCATCATCTTTCTTTACTCCACGAGCTACCAATAAATGTTTAAAAAAATGAGAACAAAAACAAAGGGCTATTCCATATTAACAAATGTCTCCTACCTCCGTTGGTGATGGTTGTGTAGGTGGAGCGTGTTTGTGTGTGTGCAGGCCGCTGCGGGCGCACGCGCTGTGTTCGGTGTCGCGAGCCAAGCGCATCACGGCGGCGGTGTGGCTGTTCGCCGTGGCATACTGCTCCCCCTGGCTGCTGCTCACCGACACGAAGCCGCTGCGGTACCGAGGGCACAGGGACTACGTCTGCTGCGACTTCAAGCTGCCGCGCTCGCACTACCTGGTCTACTTCTTCTGCGACCTGGTCGCCTTCTACGTGGTGCCGCTCGTGCTGTCGTGCGTGCTGTACTCGCTCATCGCACGCGTGCTCTTCCGCCGGCGCATCGTGCACACGCCGCACCGCGGCCAGAACAATCTGCAGACCCGCCAGGAGCAGCAGGAGCAGCACCCGCTCAACGGCTCCGTGCACAGCGACTCCACCATGGCCGCCCGCTCACAGGTATCACATGCAGTCCTCCAACACTTATTGTCCCAATCTCACTGCTCCGTACACAATAACATAGCTGCGCTTCTCCAAAACATTGGAGGAATGGGACCTCTCTACAGGTTTCCACCATACTCGCCGACGATGGTCATCCAAGATAGCGTTGAACCGCGATTGGTCGCTGAACACTATGCGACGCCATACATTGTTTTTAGCGATTCTGCTCTTCCTCGGGTGACCATCTCCGGCGAGAATGGCGGTGACTTGGGGAGAGGTTCCATTCTTCAATGTTTTGGAGAGGTTCAGCGTTGATATTCCTGACATCATGGTACGGGAAGCCATTGGTTATCACTTCAGGCCACGTAGTGATTGAAGAAACGTTGACGGCACAATGGTGCGTCACTAACATTCTGCGTCCTCATCCGTTACCTCTCATGCAGCAATATCGTGGCAACATTTTTCAACAGGACAGTGCTCATCCGTACACTGCACGTGTGTCTATGAACTGCCTGCGTCATGCTGAGGTACTCCCGTGACCAGCAAGATCACCAGATCTGTACCCGATAGAACATTTGTGGTGTCCTCCTCCCAGTGCCAGTATCCAGGTTATCAACAACTAGTTACAACAGTTGTGGGGCAGCTTGCCTCAGCAGAGGATACAACGGTTTTGTGACATCCATCCCAACCGAATCAGAAAATGCATCCACGCCAAAGGGGGTGCAACGTCATACTGATAAGTGGGTTCATGCAGCAAAGTTCTCTATAAATTCAACTGGATCACTATAATAGCATCACATACCTTCTCAGCCGATGAACTTCCTCCTCTCTTTGTGGGTAAATAACTTTTGTTGCCAGGCTGTATGTTTCTGCCACAGCGTCCGAGCGTAATACTACTGTTTAATTTTTTTCTTTTTAAAATTACTTCGGAGGAGCATATGTTCCGGTGACAATTTCATTACATAAATATTTACCCATTTATTATTTTACTTTGTGTTAGATTCTTTGAGAGCGACTCCCCTCATCCATCTACTTTTACACGATACGAATTTTAATTTTAAATTTTCCAATGGTAATTTATTTCAATCCGTTACTCTTTTAACCAGAAAACAAGATGACTTGTGGTAATGGTCATTTTTTGCCTTACATGCATTATTTCTATTTTGAAAACTGTGGATTCTTTAGTAAACTGAAGTATATGAATACTATGACAATGATGCATTGATATTTGGTCTATAACTCTTTAAATTATCCCTAAAACACTTCCGTAAAGAGATATTGCACTTTACCTAAAGCAGTTATCTGGTGTATAATACCTTAACATAGATAAAAAAAATCTAACTTGTTTTCGTTTGCGACGTGTTAGCGCACAAGGTTATTAAAGCTTTAGCTGTGGTGAAATATAAGCCAATGATCACTACCCTATTATGATTCAAGGTGATGTCTTCCTTTAAAGGAGTCCAGAATATAAACATTAATTTTAATGATCAACCAAAGCAACGATATTCCGTGTTCCAAAACACTTGCTATTAGGGGAAAACAATCAGACAGGCGTGATTTAATCGCTTCTCGAATACTTTAGTGACGATCTCTGAATTATTTCAGTCTTTCGGGATTTGGGTGCACATCTTTCACGATTTTGTGTAGTGGAATTCGTGATCGGTGTTGCCACGAAAAATACCCCGAGGAAGGGGTGGAGGGAGGAAGCGAACAGGATGCTGCCGTGGCGTCCAGATGAGAATGGACGGCCTGCAGTCCCTGGGGAGGGAGGGAGGGGAGAGCAGCGCTGGTTCAGTGATTGAGTGGAGACCACCGCGGCTAGTGAAACTCCACCGCAAGCTGCAGGAAGAGAGGATCTCGACCCAGTTCCACTGCACTCACTACCGCCGAGCTGATAGGATTTTCACTGATTTCAATAAAAATAAGGGAATATTGACCAACCTTCTTTAAAAATTACCTGCAGCATAAAATACGACCATGTTATATTACTCTAGCATTTTACTTCTTTATTTAACTATTCAAAATTTAGGTGTAACTCAATGTTAACAAGAAAAGATGTAGTCAGCTGTTGCAACCTCGAAAGTGTATTACGACAAACAGTTGGAAGTCTAATCGTATATAAGACTTAGAAAAAAAATGAAATGATTTGATATATATATATTGCTATTAACAGTCTCTCTCGTGGTTTGATACAAATCTCTTCGCGTCAACATACGCCTTACAACCTTCATGCTCAATTATCTGCTTTATATATTCTTATCTTTCCCTTCTCCAAAGATCTTTCCTTAAACTGTTCTCTCAATAAGTTAACCAACGCTGCATGTCTCTTCTTTCAATAAGATTCTTCCATAAACTTCTTTCCTCACTCATCATCTCCAAAACAAATTTATTTCTTACTTTTTCTGTCCACTTAAATTTCGGCATCTTTCTACAGCACTGCATTTCATATGCTTCAATTTTATTTCTTTCATTTTTTTTAACTGCCTTACGTCTCTCAACAGCGAGGTCTTTGGTGACGGGAAAGGATGGTGGCAAAAAATGGGGAAGAATTCGGCCATGGCCTTTTGAAGGAAACATCCCGGCATTTGCCTGGAGTGATTTGGGAAACCATGGAAAACCCAAATCTGGATGCTCGGACGGGGATACTTCTTTCTGGTATTCCATGGTTCACTGGCACAGAGATCTGTTCACCATTCAGTCAGTTTTAAAAAAACTTCTTTCTGAATCCTAGATGAATATTTGAAAAAAAAATGATTTCTGTTTCTCAAGTTGTTTCTTTTATCTAGTGCTACTCTGCTTTTAAAATAATTCCTGCTGCTTCGGCCGTCAGTTAAATTTTACTCCCTAAGTAGTAGAATTTTCTCCTTTCTCCTGTTACATATGATGCTATTTATGTATTTATTCTAAGATTATTGCCATAATTTCCACTAGATTCCTCACTGCTGTGATTTATAATTAGTCCAGATTGATCCTTAAGTATTTTGTTCATGCTATTAAGTAATTCCTCAATATCCTCACTCTGTTCTGCTAACAGGACAATGCTATGAGCAAACCGTAGCATACTTATTGTTTCCTCTTGAACACTCAATCCAAATGAAATTTTTTCATTTACTTCCTACACTATTTCCTCTTGACACAAGTTGAATATTAACGGGGATACAACCTTGTCTCACACCATTTTTAACCGTTGGATGTCTCTCATGATTCTCTACTTTTATCATTGAAACTTGTTTTTTTATATTGATTATAAATTATTCTTCTAGCTCGACATTTTAGACCAGATATCTTTAAAAATATACTTTCTACCTTACAATATCAAAAGATTTTTTTTTAACCAACAAACCCAATAGAACTATCCTTGTTTTGTTGATACACCCTTCAAGCATTAATCTCAAAGCCAGAATTGCTTCTATTGGATGGAAACTCATCTTTACCTGCTATCTTTTCTACTATCCTTTGTATCCTTCTGTAATTCTGAAGTATTTGATTTTCGGCTTATAATGCGACAATTTGCGCATTTGTGTTGAATGCAAAATATTATTATGAGCTTCTATTAGTGATCAGTTTTCATGTTTCCATCAGGATGAAATGCCTCATTCTCATCCTTTGTGAGACAAACATTCTGAAAATCAGTCAACTTTTCAGGCATTAATTAATATATATATCAGAGTGAGGTAACACTGTATTTAAACGGAAAGACACTTGAAAATTCTATAAGATTACGACCACAATCTAAAAATTGGATGCTTCGTATTCAGATAATCTGGTTGCGAGGAACCAGTCACTGAAATACATTTATAACTTTATAATAAAAGTTATTCCAGTTGATGCCCGAATGAAACATGCAGTAAGAATCCAAAGTGAGAGTTGCACAACCAATGTATTCCGCATTTCTGAAAAAAATGGTATCTACATCTATAACAAGAAAACCGTGTAGGATTGTTCCAGTTTTCGATGGGATTGTCGCCGTTTTAAAGATTAGAATCTTAATCGAATCTTTTCGATTATCTTATCCTTCAAAGTAATATAACGCTGGAGCAGTAAATGAAAATCTGAGCGTATAAAGTGAACTATCAAAGATGAAATATAAACTGAGTGCCTAAGTCATATTTCGTAAAATATAATAGCCATATTACCGCTTCTAAATTTTTGTTTTTAGTCTTTAAAACCCGTAGATGGCGGTATTGAATGTGAGGAGGAACTACGTAAATTGGAAAAGATGTAAATTAATTTGAATAATATAGTGGAAAAAACTTTTCGAGATCTTCTTTGTTTCTTGAAGCTACAATATCAGGCCGCGAACTGGAATTATATTCGCTGTTAATAGTAAGTAATGCATATTTGATTGGTTTGAATATGAAACGAAACTGTTTAAAATCTTTATTGTAGAACCTTCGGACAACTTTAGTGCTTCTTTAAGCTACAATCTCAAGCAATCTATGATGTTTGGAAATAAAATTATATTTCCTGTTAATAGTACGTAAGGCATATTTGAACATAAAAGTGAACTGTTTAAAATCTTTCCGGTAACTTATCGTTTAACGATTACGTCTTTTCCACATTTCCTGAAAAAAATTGTTTCTATTGCTTCACGAACCGCTGTTGTTATTTTGATGAAACTTGTTTTTTTACATGTTCCTGATAGGGCAGCTAAAAGTATTGCAACAATAAATTAACCCCGTCTCTTTTCTGCTACACCGGAGGTTAGTCGTTGAAATAGATATCGAAAATGGACCGATTGAGATGAAATTTGATTCACAAGTGCAGAAAACTGACTTCTGTTATGAACTTCAATATTTACTGTCAACATATATCATTCTTAGCAACGTCGGGAACTCTGATATTAATAAATGAAATATGGTGGACCAATTTGATTCAAATAAATGCGCAGGCTTCCGCGGTCGTCGTAAGCATTATCTTCGATGTCCGGGTGGAGTCGCGTCGGATATGTTTAAATCTAACGTTTCGGCCATCGTGCTGTGGCATCATCAGAGGAGAACCAAGAGAATTCTTTTTACAACGAAGGCTAATATTATGTAGTTCTAAATCAGTAGTTGTATTCAACGTATAAAATAAATATTTCATTACTCAGGCATTTGACTTTTGAACTTGGCGCATGAATGTTAACCTTTGGCAGAAACAACGCCATCCTCCAGCCTCGGAGAGTTGGCAGCCTTGTTATGACATTGTGACAAAGCCTTCTCCGTCAGCACCGGCGGACGCCGTTTACCCTAAGCGGATTACTCTAATCTTCCCAGAAACAGCAGTTACCGACAAACCGGATTTTCACAGAGTAATTCCTCTGCATGTTTGAGCTCCGCTCTGCCTGCTTACGATATTTTCATAACCTTCAAGAGCAAATTATACGTGAGCGGAGAAACAGTTTCCAAACTACGTTGCTCAGTAGTTATACATTTACAGCCTCTCGCTTCAACTCTGTACAGTTAGATGTATTTTATTTGCACTGAGTTAGTAATGGTACCAATCTGTGTACTTGAGAAAATCGTATAACTGATCGCGAGGTAGCTTTTAGCCTAGCTTTTCATGCAACGTTAATGGAAGGTGTTTGCTTGAGGCATATAACTAATTATCGTCTTTCGATGACGAAAGTGACATTTTAATCCTGTTTAATTACCGGTTAATTTAATTGTGATGTATTTCATGGTCTGGCGGCTATTTCCATGCTCGCCTGCTTTAATAATTCGCGAAATTTGTTCAGTGCCTGAGGAAAATTTCAGCATTTCCCATTGTTGTTTATTTCAGTCCTGTTGTCTGCGCAAAGGATTAAAAGTACTAAAATATCGATATTTAAGAATTATGTTACAAACACGACTAACATATTAATAGTGTTAGATGTAATCATGTCATAGGTGAAGATGCCCTATAAAGCAGCAATTTCCACAGGAGATGTAAAACCAGAAACAGCATTGAACAACATACGGGAGTCAGTTAACATGGTAGATTTTCACTGTACTACATTAAGGAAGTGGTAAGTAAAGTTTCCTTTCAGATTTCTAGGCATCTTCTATTAAGAGCGATGTATGAAATTCACAAAAAAAGTGGAGTAGCAAAAAACTGAGGTATATTTAATAATGGTAAAGCAGAAATCACAATAAATTTATAAATATTGTTCTCGGGTGACTAGCCGAGTTAAAAGTGTGTTGCCGAAATATTGTGCAAATGTAAGTGTATTTACAACACACCTTTAACTCGGCTAGTCACCCGAGAACAATATTTATATTACCAACGCCGAGAAAGATTGCGTTCTTATACGCAATAAATTGTTTCCTGAGTTCTGATGTTTATTGGTAGCAGTAACGTTTGCGATAATAACCATCATTTACGTGTGTTCTGTAGGCTACAGATCCAAGAAACTCCCCAATGTGATAGGATTCAACAAAAAATAATTTATGTCTATAATTTAGAGTTAATACCGATTTATTTAGTAAAGACTTTGGTTAATAATTTGAAAGACGTTCTTCTAAACAATTTTACAAAGCTTTAAACATAATTTTATGCGTCAGAAACTATTAAAATTGCAACGATATCTGCACTTTTTAATTATCTTAATAGTAGCCTAGTATATAGAAAGGACTAAACAAAATGAAACCACGTAAGGCGTTCCACCGTTCTTTTACTTGTTTCTCAAACTACCTTTATGTATTTCCGGCGTTTATACCGCTCACACGTTGGCTGATGACTGCGTTTAAAACCGGCAGTTGACTTCCTAACTCGGCAAATCATAACATGGAATTATTGGCTGTAGTGAATTACATTACAAAGCTTTGCGTTTAAATCTTCGCAGATATTTTCACAGACTAGATTAGGTACTATTTCATAGGCAGTGCGCAATGATTCCTGCACAGTGACATTTCCACAGGCAAGTTCGTAAAGCTGTCTATTCCACATTCCTCCATCTGATATCCCTCCACACACAGTGTAGTTAATGGCATTCCAAACGTTCACACAAACACATCAATCGGCCTGAAATACAACTGACAGTATTATAAGCGATTCACAGCTGACGTAAGTTCCAGCGAATAGTCTGTCCCACAAAACTTGTTTCTGGTGGCTATTAACATAGCAGGAAAATACTTTTGGAATTATGAACACATTCTCAAATAACGCTAGAAATATTAGCTTCGAACTACTCTTCCAACTAAGTTAGTCCGGCCTACTTGATTCACGCAACCAGAATATCATTGCAGATAATGTAGTGTTTAGGATTATCAAGTTTTAAGATAGATAAACTTCTGCTATTATCTGATGACTTTAACATGCGCATAAACATTTTTTTAAAAAATCTTGATTTGTTTCAAATTTCATGTCGTTTAAGCAGGTGCTTATTTCAGAAAAACCTAAAGGCTTAAACATCTTTTCCGTTCCAATATCATTGAAAATTAGTCCACAATGTACAATTTACATGTACTCGTTTTAGTATTGGTGTTACTCCGCGATTCACTACAAAGTGTATGGCGGAAGGGGTGTGGCACTTATTTTGTAATCTTGGGCACAAGGGAAGGCAGAAGGCGCCCATGGGCCATCTTACGGTACCGTCCCGGCATTCACTTGTAGTAACTTGGGAAAACCACGGGAATAAAAAACCACACATACATACACACGTGAAGATGGCCAGAGCGGTTCCCCTAGAACCGTCGAATTATAAGGTTTCTCGCTTGATAAATCTTTCCTATTCCGTTCCCTTATTGTTAGTTGTGAAAAATTAGTAAAGAAAAGGTCCTAATTTATCATATATTGTTTTCTCTGTCATCTATCGATATGATTATTGTTGAAATAAATTTAGAATTAACTTCCCAATAAGCTTCTTTAACACATTTTTGATGAGGAGCCACATTCAGGCAAACACTAACTTATGACACTAGCATCTTTTAAAATTTCATTTTGAACTAACGAAATATGGAAACTTTGTGATCGTTTGTAATGGACAATTCGTGGGCGTTTGTACGACTCCTATCGCTTTGTGCAGGCATCGCGGTGATAGAGCTTCTTATTTCCACTTCAGCCTCCGGCACTAGGATATACTGACGTAGTCAGTGCCACACTCCAACGCCTCTTTACAGAGGAAGAAACCTCTCGTTACTCGTTGAACAGTAGGTTGAAAGGATCAGAAAAATCGTTCCGAACCTTCAGCATCGAATAAAAATCCACGCATTCTTTGGGACTCATAGCTCGGTCGTCTGGGTTCTAATGAGACGCTCTACCTTCCAAGTAACGCGGTCCCGTTATCTTTCGTCAATGGATGAAGATTAAAAGCTTTAGGCGACGCACCCATTTCAGAGATATCTCGATGTAGTCATGCTGTGACCAGGGAAATCAACAGCTGGTACTGCATTGATGAGTGGGAACCCAACTGCCATCAACAGCTATTCAAAGTATTTTATTATTGCTGAAAGCAATCTCATAAAACTTATCTTGAACGAATTCTTGCACCGAAAATTTTATTTTTGTTTTTATTTATGAAATGATTGTATCTTGAAATAAGTTTTGTATATCGGTCAGTGAAAATATATTAGTGTTATTGAACATAATTGCAAAAATAGTTTCAGTTTCCTCGCATCTCCTGATCCTCTTAGGACTTTCAACACACCGTGTTCCTAGAAGCTAATATTAGAATTAGAAAAAATAATATCTTTATTGAAGCCAACGGCTTTAATATTCGCTGTCAGTACTTAGTAAAATACTTTAGTTAACAGTAATAACCGACAAAAAGAAGCTTTATGAACTTGCCTGAGGACTATCCATAAAAAATGTGATGAAAGCCATCTTACGTCCAGACAGAGCTGAGGCGGAAAGAAATTGCGTTAATGGATGTACTTAGAACAGGAACAGAAAATACGTCATGTGGTTGGTGGATTCGCCAATGTATCCCATATGTGATGCTGTGGAGGATATTTATCACTTCATGCTTAGCTGCAACCAACATCGATCAACAAGTAAACAACTTCTAGGTGGTGGTCTGATTATAACTGGCATAACCTCTCTGAAGCAATGTGTCCGAATAATAAAAGTGGTCAAGATATTATCGATAGATGTTGTAGGGTACTAAAGGTATAATTTAAAAATCAGTCGAATACACTGAATGATGTTATTGGATAAGTAAGAATAAAAAAAAATTCTAATTCGACAGGGTGTTATTATTTTAAAATATCAGTAGTATTTTTTAATTAGTTATAGTCCAAATTATATTTCCACTTACACAAAACAAATATGCGATCAACCCGTGTTTTTTATGGGCTCTGAAGCTGGTTACTAGCGAAATGTTTGTACGCTGATACAGGCATCAGTATGTTTAGTTACTTTACAGTAATTTCGCCTGGATTTACGCGTTCGTTTTAGCCATTTTGGAAGTCAGTGTTCATGGCTTGGTACGTGCACCTCCTACACATGCGGTCGCACGCAGAGTGTTTACCCAGGTCTCGCCTCCCCCGGGTTCGCGGCCGTAACTCGTGGTTCCTCCCTGCGGCGGCACGTGGGTCCGATATTTCACCGACGATGCCTCGGATACCGCAGGGGCAGCGCGATAACACCGCAACACATCGCGCCTCCAATTTTCTTGTCCGCCGCGTGGCGCGGAATGTTGAACAACAGGCGTCACCACTAAATCAGGGAGGCAGTCGGCGAAACGGAATGTCACACATTAGGTCATACTCAGGATAACTCGCCAGAGGCTATCTATCAAACAGGCACTAACGTCAAGACCTTCGTGCAGCATAGCTATCTGGAGTGCTGTGTTTCATGGCTTGATGCAGTCATCGTACGATTTTCTGCGCACTGAGTAACTGGAATGGCATTTGGTTCCATTCAGTTAACCAGTTTCTGTCTGGGTTGACCCATCACTTGAGCCTACAATGAATCTCTCTGCAGAGGAATTTATTTGCTGACATCTAACTTTCAGTTATCATTTACATTTAGGGAAGAGAGAATATAACTGGGTAAAAGATGACATTGTGACACAATAAACAACATACGCAACTTACTTGTGATGTATGCTTTACTATTATTTAAAAACTAATGAGCGTGATCGCCAATCACTTATTTAACTCAAGTTTTATTTTTCCATCCTGAGCTGCTCTCTCCACCTCATTACTAAGTTTGACCTTAACTAACTGCTACAAAGAAAAATAATAACATGTTAAAAAAGATATCAAGATATACAAAGGTGATAGTTTCTCACCAATTTTTCCAACTACGTCTTATAAAAATTGTAAGAATTTGGAATAAAAAATTAAAGAGTACAAAATTTCACAAATAACTTTGGGATGAAAAAAACAAACATGTTGAAATTAATTTCGCAGCATTTGCGGACGATTTGCTATAATTTCAGAGTTAGAAATGTGAGAAATGAATCTCCTAGAAGAAATAGCCAATATAACAGGTTTGAGAATTTCTGCAGAAAAATAAATAAATTTATTATAAACATTCGAAATGCTTATGAAAATTAACATCAGACATCAGACAAATAGGGAAAGTGAACAACTTCAAATATGTGGGGGAAATACTTCAAAAAAATGGTTTAGATAAATCTACCATAGATAAAATGGTACACTTGTTCGAAAGAGCGTATGGTATCACTAAGAATTTCTGTAGCAAAAAGTACTTATTTAAAAATCTCAAAGCACTGCAACTCAGTCGTGAAACCAGAGTGTCTATACGTGAGTGAACGCCTAGTATTGAACTATTAATAAAATAAAATCGATTTATTAGAGAGAAGATTAATCAGAAAAATCTTGGATCCAATGAAAACAACACGACTATGGAAATTAAGTAGCAATAACAATATATACCAGAACATAGAAAATTTAACAGAATCAATAATAAAAAGGAGATTTCTGTTCAGTAGACATATTTATAGAATCTGTGATAACGGATTAACAAAAGAAGTATTCAATTACCTGGATTCAAGAGATCAAGAAACATTTTGAAAGCAATAATATAACAGAAGAGAAAACTATGAAAAACATTCAGTGTGGAAGGATTCCAAGTCAGAAGAGGAAAGAAATCTAGTCAGAAGTGGTCTGGGAAGAGAAGGAAGAAACACAAAGAAATGATAAAGGAGTATTGGATTCAACGTAAAATAAAACAACAATAAAGGATGAAGAATTGAATCTGGAACTCATCGGAAAAAAGGAGAAAATTAACAAACCAGAGTGTTATAAGCACCATCACGTAGTGTGTTTGTTGACTGATGAAGTTGATATGCTGAAACACATGTGTTGGTCACATTGTGGCCACGCAGCAGACAAACTCTCAACTAACTATTCCGTCGAGATTGTCTTCTGGTGGAGTTGGCTTGTCGGCTGCTCTTCATGAAGATTGTCGGGGAGGTGGCTGCTCCGCCCAACTTGGTTCTTCCACGGTTAACGTCTTATAAGCAAAAAATAAGCACCTCGTTAAAACCCGCCGCGGAGACCAATTTTCCGCCTCGCAAAGTTCTGGCGACAAATTTGTGAAACTGCCAGAGGACGGCGGGCAGAAGCTTTTGTGATTGCTGCAAGCTGTTTCCTTATAGTCGCGAGCAATTACTCGTACAAACCGTATTAAATAAAGAAGAAGTGCACATTTTAACAAACGTTCCTACCAGTAAATCCAGTTACGTTTTTAAATCTTAAGGTTTAGACTTCCATTATTGGCTCTCTGGACAACCAACAATTTCTCGTAGGAAAAATAAATATATAGAAAAATCTATCTATACTAATAAAATACTATTCTTGGTCACGATGTAGCAACGTCTCACACACTGTGACGTCGCACTTCTCGCCTTCGCTGCTCAACTAACTATGACCAGAGTCTACGCAGTAAAGGTTATGAGCACTATTTAACAACATTTTTATTTAGTTGAGCGTAAGCGAAGAAATTGATTTACAGAACACCGAAAGGAGAGGGAGCGTCCATATACAACGCAGCTACATTTTGGCCTCCTGTGAACCCTCCGCCCTCCACGTAGTCCACCGTGGCTTACGTCTCTATCCTCTCCCCACCACCGCGTACCACGTAGCTTTTTCCCTATTGAATCCAGAAGACATTTTGTTGTGTTGTTTCTTGTCAGACTACCGTAAATTACATACGGAGATAATTAAATGACAGAAATAAATATTCACATGCTGTTGTGTGTTCTGTACCTTATTTTAACTGTGACAAATAATGTGAATGAAAAGCTACGTTGCCTGGCTCGGAACCCCCCCCCCTCCCCCCTACTCCATGTAGCCCAGCGTAACTTTCCAGCCAACCTCTACCCCTCCCCCTCGCTTAGGACCAAGGCACTTAGTCTATGGACGCTCCAATAGTAAATATTGCGTTTAAATTATATTATTAATATTATAAGTGGCTTTTTGTTTGTTTATATTGGTTAGAAGCAGATGTTTTCAATTAATTCTTAACCCATATAAGTGTAAAGTAAACGATTTGATTTTCGGGCAACAATGTTAGCGGAGGTTTTCATTAGATTGAAATTTAATCTGGATCAGAATGACAACTGGCTTTTGGCGTTACAGCGGAGGTCATAAGTAATTTAAGTTTTTTTTTTTTTTAAGAAATAACTTGTTTTCACGAGCGCCACATTACATCGTTTGAATGAAAGTAGTTCCTCATTGATCGTGATCTATGCGGCCTGGATAAGGATTAAAAATAATATTCCGTGACGAAACCTAAGTTGTTAAGATTTATTTTTAATTTTTTTTGCTTTCACTGAGGCCATATTTGAGTCATATATAACTGTGGTAACTCTTCAAACGTTGTATTATGGATTTCAATCACGAAATAGAAAAATGAAAGAGCTCGTTAAAATTTTAGGTCAAGTTTATTTCGCGATACAGTTAATGTATAAATTTGCCTGTGATATAAGCTTTGATTTTCTGTCGGCAATATTAGCGGCGTTTGTGGTTAGATCGAAACCCAACCTGGACCACGGAGAAAACTGAAACTTTTTGCAACAACTTGAGGCACGAGGAACTGCATGGAGTGTAATTTTATGTCAATTCAGTATGACAACCGAAACGTTTTGCTACAGCGTGAGGCACGAGAAATTTTATTATAATTAAGTATTATCTGCAAATAAATGACTTTCCAGAACACTCCATTCAACCCACCATTTTTGACGGGCTTTGAGTCTGGGGCATACATAATAACAATCGTAAACGGAAAAATTGTACATTTAAGGATTTTTAAAAAAGAAAAGTGAATTAGGGATACTGTGAATAAGCTGCACAGAAGGACTCAACTGGTTATTTTCATTTTATAAATTTTTATTTAATAACACGCTTCCCCAACCCTTCCTCTTACATTCATGGTTGAAGCTGGCATTATGTAATTTTTTATATGTATCTCTTCCTGAAATTGGTTTCTTCAACTTATTTTCATCTCTTACCTAGCTCTCGGCTTAATACCAATTCCATTTTCCTGTGAGCGCTAAAAACACGTTGAAATAGTATTCTTACTATACAGTTTTTTATCATTATCTCAGTGATATAGTATGTACATATGTTCGTTTTATTCAGTTAACGATAATACTCTTGTAAACTTCAAATCTATCTGTTTATTGTAAGTACAAATAACCCATAAAAGCTTCACACTTAGATTTCTGTTATACATACTTAGCTTTTGGTATAATTTCAATACATACAGTATATTAAGCATGGTGGATGAGCGGTAATGCTCTGGCTACCAATTGAGGAGGACCCGGGTTCGAAACCCATGCGGGCATTCAGAACTGGGTTTTCCATGATTTTCTCCAAATCACTCCAGACATATGCCGGGATACTTCCTTCAGAAGGTCATGGCCAGATTCCTACTCGTTCCTAGTTCCCAGTCCTTTCCCGTCTATAATGACTTTGACGACGACAAGAAGTAAAGCTATAGGTAAAAAAAATCGCTGCATGTATTTTCTTGAGCTAATTAACATTACTTTTAGAGTAATATCTCTTTACGCCTTAACGCCATAAGGCTTGTATTTCCAGTATAAATACGGACTTTTTCCGCTCCGCCAAAACCAGCTTTATCTATCATCGGTTCCGTCGCTGGATTCAGCAAGTCAAAGAGTCTCCTTTTCTCCTGGATTGACGATCATAGCCCTCTGAACTGAACATAGCACAATTAATTTTACTTTTATAAACTTATTTAAAAAACGTGTTTACAATAATTTAAACATGCACCTAACAGTCTGTCTGCAAGTTGGCATGGACGGGATTCACACAAAAAATGCTGGTTGAATTTTGACGTAGTTTCGGTTAATGTGCAGCTCGTGCTCGCGTGGTTAAACACTGTTTAATTTCGATGTGATGCAGAGAAACTAAGAAATTTGGGATAGAAGTGCCGTAAATTGATACAGATTTTTCGTTGAACGCAATTCACTAAAAACTGCTGTTATCCAGTGTCTACATTTAACAGCCACAGTTAAATGCAGCACTAAACCTCCCACGGTCGCAGACGCTAAACACACAGTGTTTGCAGCTGCGACCAGTAGCGCTGTGTGTGGCGGGATTGCAGCAGCGGGAGCTTTGACAGGCGCAGAGAGCGACTCTCCCGCGCTATACGTCGCAGTGAGGGCTGTCCGGCTTTGGCGGACGCGTGCGCGCTCTGTCGGCCTACAAAAGCGACTGTATGTGACGGCTGTTGCTGTCTCTGCAGGAAAAACGTTTAATCGGTAAAAATAGCTCTTACATCCCTTAGATATCTCATTTTGACGGGATTATTACATGTGAATGGAAATTTTCCAGGCGTATAAACACAACATAGTCCTTAACGTGTTTGAAGCCGGATATTTTCATGAACCGATGACAACGTTTCCACAACATCCTCTATGGTCTTCATCAGGTAATCGTATCTTGCTATCGAGAATCTGCAAGTTTCGCAGTGATCTTGTAGATGATTTTGTTGGAATTATTAAAGTTAATTTCATCACAATGACTTGACTTGGAATTTCAAACATTCTCACAAATTTTTGTAAGTAACTATTTAATCGTCACTATTAAAAAAAATTACGATGAACAATATGTTATTGTGTCTTAAGAAATGTTATTTGGTATCTTTTCTAGGAGACTCTTTCCTTAACAATCACTTTAAATTGGTAAAAACACTTAGTCAATTTATACTAGCTGTTAATATTGTATTTTCAACTCTGTAAACCAAGAAATAATACTCCAATTTTTTTAAAGTGGATTTCGTTTGCAGATTTTAAATATGGGACCTAAATTTCATATAAGATATGAATATTTCTGTTAAACGTTTTGTCTTGTTTGTCAACAAGTCCGATTGTGAATAGAGTAACAACGAATGACATCATCCATGCGTTAAATTTTCCTGATTTGTAATTTTTTTGGTTGATATAAATTATTTGCGTTAAGTTTTAGGATCGTTTGGTTTAAATTATCCAATACTGCTCCAGGAACTCCTTTGTAAGTCAGTTGAAAAACATAAATCCACATCTTTATCTACTACTAAATTTTCTGTATATAATCACGTTCAGGCATATACTGAATATACAGAAATTCAAGACTGCAATTTCTTATTTATTTAATTTTTTTTATATACAAATGAAGGATATCATCTTCGAATGACATTGTCCTCACGTATGAATTTTTCCAATCTGAAAACAGTATACGTCCGGCAAGCTACCAGGAGTGTGTGAGTATAGTGAACGTTTCTTTTATTTTAACTACTTTCAAGTCTAAGAAAATTATTCCGACTTTATGTGCCAAAAAATTCCAACTATATACCGAATCTTCAAGTCCTAAATCTCAACCTTATCAACTTGTCGAGTAGTAAAGCATAATGCTATTTTTCCAGTACAATCTTTTTAAACCTCCATAACAGAAATATTAACTAAGCGTTACCTTGTCAGAGGACTCACTAGGTTGCGATAGCCTAGCCTCAGGATTTCGGTGGTGTCCTGGAAGTCACTCCAGGAAAATGCCTGTATGGTCTCTTAAAATGCTTTTGATGAATTAACATTGTTCTGAATGATAACCTTTAGATTACTCTGCTTAGTGAAAATGTTTTATCAATCAACGAATAGAAAAGGACGGCTAAATTAAATTCTTCACTATTGGAAAATCCGCCGCTTCTAGAAATTTTTCTACGTTAAAATCTACAATCTCTGAGTCAAACATAATCCCCATAGTTGGCACTAATACTTGTTTAAACGAGCGCAAAGCATGAGCAGGAACAAAGTTGGTTCGGTTCTGCTTCACCACCGAACAACCTGGAACACACATCCAGTGTATCGTGCCGACATATAACGAGCTTTACATGGCGGAGTGAACGGTGATTACAGCTAAGTCGGAGCGCCTGAACAATAGCGGACCTCGCTGGGCACAACTTCGGACAGGCGTTTTTCCCCCGGCTATAATAGAGGGGATTTGATCGAACAGCGAGCTTCCATCGTGACGATACTTGCTGAAGCGCAGCTCATCACGGGGTGCTGAACAAGTTTACCTGGGCAAAGAAGCTAATACTACGGTGGTAATTCTCCTCTAATGAGAACACGAAATCACGAAATACCAGAAGTATTCAGCTCGGGGAAGAACTTCTCATTACTCTGTTTCTGATACACCATTTTGAGCAGAAATTCTAAAGTTCATAGTACCGAGAGTATGCATGCGGAATAAGTAACACATCCGGCTTTTTTTGGTTTGATTGTGTGCTGAACATCTCGTCGACGTTGAGATCATTAAACGCGGGATAGGACTGCGAACAAGAAACGGGAAGGAACAATGATGGAATTTCATATTTTCGTGAAACCACGGAAAACCGAAATCTGGATAGGCGAACGGTGATTCGAACCCAGATCCTCCCCAATGACAAACCAGAGCGTCACCGCTCATGCACCTCGTTCAGTATCACCGAGCGTGGTGGTGTAACGGTTAGCGTTCTGGCCTCGCATTCGGGAGGACGGCGGTTCGAATCCCCGTCCGGGCATCCAGATTTGGGTTTTCCATGGTTTCCCAAATCACTCCAGGCAAATGCCGGGATGCGTCCTTCAAAAGGCCATGGCCGAATTCCTTCCAATTCCTTGCCCCCATCCTTTCCCGTCTCTAAAAGACCTCGCTGTTGAGAGACGTAAAGCAGTTAAAAAAAATCGTTCAGTATCTTAGATTTTATCGTCAAAATAACTGTAAAATATTATAAATCACAACAGGAACTGTGCTATTTAATTGAACAGAAGATCTATATGCGTAACTGACAAAACGTTGGATGACAGAGGGTGTTTTTCACCGGATCCAGCTCTTTACATTCCAATCGCGAATAACACGAAGGAAGAAAGAATTCGTATAAGCATCCATACTGCACCTAATTTTCATAATCTCTTTATTCCTTATCTCATGAAGGACAATATTTCTTCGGAAGTTGATAATTGGTTTAAATATTGAAGAGCGGTGGGGCAAGAACAGTTTCCTTGGGAAAACTTGGCTTATGTTTACGTTTGAGGCCTTTGTTGTTTCGAAAGCTGACGAAGAGTTTGCTTCTTTTTTCTTGGTGTTCATTAACGGATGGAGAAAATTGGGGTCAAGGAACATGAAGGAATTCGGTTGTGGCCTTTTAAAGAAATCTGGATTACAGGACCGTGATTGAACGCATTTTCTCGCGAATGCAAGGCCCGGACTGGACCCAGTTGCCTGGTGCTGATGAGTTTGAGAACTACGAAGTTGAAATTCCGTCATGTTGTATATTTCATGAAGGATTTTATTGACGCTGATCTTATCGTAAGTGGTTGCCACTTCAGTGTGGACTACTAACGCGCACGACCAAATTGGCGGTTACTGTGTACAATGGTCAACAGAGATTAATTCTAACGCTCTAAAAAAATAATTATGTTCTCGTTGGAATAAATGGTGACAATAATAGAAGATTAAACATTGACAAGGACGGTAGTTTTAATTATTAGAAAACTGTGAAGGCTTTATGTTTAAAAGTAGTTTTATTCCAGGCTTTGTCATACGAAAACAAACAACTATTATGGTGCTCCCATTCAGTAAAAAACCAGTAATAGAAAAATACAGCTTAAATAAAGTTAACATGGGGAGGTTACACAGAAAAGTAAGAGAATATAAACCGTCAGGAAGAAGAGGTTTAGAAGGACGGAAAAAATGATGGGCCTTTACTATGTGAATCGTAATTTCCTAAGAGCCAGATCGCAGAATGTATGGCTTTTGAAGAGCAGCTTCCTAGAATCATTCCGCTTTTCGACTTTTTACTAAGTACGTCAGTGACATTTTGAGGAATAACTCGGCATTATGCCAAGACAATGTGTAGTGTATGATCTGTGAAATTAAAAAAAAAAACTCACTTAAAATTTTGAAAAACTACCAACGCTGCTTCAACTTGAACCACTGAAATACTCGTATTTGGAAACAATATTACAGAATAGTACATGTAGTTGTATGGACGTGTAGTACCCCTATTGAGAAACGTAAATGCCAGTTTCTTTTTGAATAAAACAAGTATGGAGAAACTTGAGAAGGATACAAATAAATTACAAATATTACTAAATTTAAGTTCACAGATTTGAAGTGTAATTTTCTACATTCTAATATGTTCTAACAGCAACCACCAGTAAATGTGTGCAAGCAAAGAAAAATACAAAGACTGGATTTATCTATGTTTAGATAAGTATAGTTTTATATTTCTTATGTCTTTATGCATCGTCGACGTCGAGGTGAATGGAATAACCTTTGACCCTGGCATTCCGAAAGATGAGGGTTTGATTCCCTGTTCGACCATCCCGGTTCATGTTTTTCGCTCTTTTTTTTTTTACTTATGGCTTTACGCCTAGTCGACGTCGAGGTCATTAGAGACGGGATGGGACTGGGAAGGGAAGGAATTTGCCGATGGCCTTTTGAAGGAAACATCCCACCATTCGCCTGGAGTGATTTGGGGAAACCATGGAAAACCCAAATCTGAATGCTCGGACAAGGATTCGAACCGGTGTCCTCCCGAGTGCGAGACCAGAGCGTTGACTTTTCGCGGTTTCCCGAAATCTCTCCAGGAGAAAGCCGGGATACATCCCTCGAAAGCCATGACCCCAATCCTCTCTGGGCTCGACATCGACGAAGCATAAAGCATATAGAAGTTTAAAAAAAATAAGAAAGGCGCAGTTCGGGTCCAAGCGGTAGAGTTTTCGTGAAAACATCGTAATAAAATCGTAACAAGTGTTTTGTATTAATGTGTCATTTAATTACCAATATTTTTAATACTGTGGTTACTTTGAGTAGTATAACAGTAACAGAAAAGATAAATTAGAGGTTTATCGCATGTATCAGACGTCTGTGTGAGCTAAAGTAACTCACGTAGGCCTACTCTTTATTTTATTTTATTTTCAACACCGTCGTAGCTCTCGCATTTATTAGACCATGGACGTTTAAACTTTCTTGGGTTCCTTTTGAAGTTTTCTATAATTCAGAGCATTTTTACGATTCATATGAGACGACATCTTTATTTGTAGTTGTCGTAATTTTCAAGTTAATATCGATCTATACTTATTTCCGGCGAATATTTTTATTATCTCACTTTGTGTCCTAGTAGTGCTTCGCGAGCTGTTTACAATGACACGTGAATCAACGTCCCAGCGGAACACGTTTTCACTCTACACTAATTTATAACGTTACACAACTCTAATTCAAAACAATCGCCAATATAAACTCACACTAGTCCGATGACGCCACAGGTAAAAACAAATGCAGCACGACGAACTCGTACAGACATGCTCTACCAGTTGCGGGCTCAACTTTTATTAACGCATTATTAGTCTTGTACTTATTAGCGATTCATGTATCTGACGGTATTTGTAATTCAAGTAAGTTTGACCGGCTATCACTATACTTGACGAGCGAATAGACAACACACTTATACCCTTATATGCTCTGTCACGTTTTATTTTTCACCACAGTTCAGGAATTATATTGTTAGTTGAATTATTTCACGACGCTTCGTACAATGCGAGTGACTTATGATCGCTTCATTTGGACGCGTTGCCTCTTCACAGACAACTGCCACCGAAGGAAGTTTCCACGCCCTGGGACACGGTGAAATCGCTTGGCGCCAAGTCTGTGCGGTACGCAGGTTAATCGAATTGTTCCCAGCCAGATGTGACAAGGCAATCAGAGAGAACACCCGACTGGGAAACGAAGTTTAACGACCCATTTTCTGACGAGACAGCACGAAATCTTCTCTACATGCATAAATCCATAGCAGGTCTTTTCCTGGGGTTTTATTTGTAATGGCATCACGTAAGAAATACCCAGAAGCGCTTGATGAGGTTTCGCAGTTGTAAATCTTGTAATCTAACTTTGCGGTATCCTTTACGAAGGTATGGAACCGGGCTCCGAAACAGGAAATGATAATCTGTTCGTAAATTGACAAGGTACGCATCAAAGATTCTTAATGCAATAAAGAGGTGGCACACTACACCAGAGATTAATATTCCAATAAGCCTAAGTATTCATAAAAACATTGTTTATGACATAAAAGGATAATTTTTACAAAATCATCAGAAAACATATTTCGTGATAAAGGACTTTTAATTTTGAAGAATTCTGTAAATATTGTCGTTAACTTTTTGCAATTTGCATTGTCTGTAGGAATATTGTTATAACTTAGAATTCTGATTACAGAATACAGGCAAAACATTTAATGAAATGGAGGAGATTAGAGCTGGGGAGAAAGTATACTGGCAATACATGTAATTCCGGCTGCTGTCATAAAAAATTTCGCCTCAGAATTACTCATTTGATGAAAATAACTGTAAAAAACACGCTAAAGAACTTCTCGAAATTGCGATTTATGGCTGTATGGTCGAATCTGCATTTCAACATAATCACAACCTCCGTTAATCTGATTGGTCCATAATCCAAACATTTAACGTTGTTAGATAATAGCTTCAAATAGTTCATATAGTTGAATGGACACTTTGAAGTTATTAGACCAAATACGTTATCATAAAAGCGAAGCCAGCAGAGGCGGTATTCAAGAATGTTTTGATAAATACTTGAATGTATTACACCAGAGCAATTTGCACATGATATGAAGCCAAATTAACTGATATTCAGAGTATAGTAACTTCTTGTGACGCTAATGAACGTTGTAGTGTGCCTTGCCGGCTAATATTGCAACTGCTGAGCGCCTTACTCAATGTTGGCAGCCATAATGTATCCACTTCAGTCTGCGTAATAAAGGAATTCACTAAGTCGTCTACTAGGACAAACAAGTACACCAATACCTTGAGCTAATAAGACGATTTAAGACCACAGAGGCTGCAATAAGAGACCGAGAGCATGGTTGCACAACCATCCACACTCCTGGTTGTGAAAACTGCAACACCCGGAAGAAATGGTCGGAACCACTCAAGAATAGGAGGAACCTGTACGTTAGTGAAACCATAATAAATAATATTAAGATTGCTGCAACGGCTTCTTTCGTGTAAGGCGACAGGTTAGTATCGCACCATGCTCAGACGGTGGAAAAAACGTCAAAGGAAGTGGAAATGTGCAATCAAGTGCCGGTATGCCTCGTCGACGTCAAAGAGCATAACATCTGTATGAGAGTGCGACCTCTTTGCATGTTTCTTCTCTGGAATCCAATAATGTTTCATCCCCTGTACCATCAATAGTGAGGATTATATCAAAACTCCTTCTACTGTATCTTCATTTTTGGTAATGATTTTCTGATTTAAGCTAGTTTTCTATCAATAATTCGTGCTATAACTGACATTACATTGAAACTTGAAATTGGACTTACAAAAAAGGAACGGTAACGTTCGGAACTTGCTTTCGAGAGAACGCAGGTTCGAAACCCGTTACGACCATCGAGAATTCGGGTTTTCATGGTTTCCCCAGGTGAATGCCGGAATGGAAAGTTTAAAACGCCATATTTCCTCACAAATTTTCTGACAAAATATTTACTGAAAATTTTTTTGATTTCTGTTTGCCGATCTGTTTCCTATGAAATAATTTATTGTTGGATTAGTATTAATTATTTGAAATAAATGCCACAATTTAATAATAATTTTAAAATTAAGCAATTTGTGCTACAGGTGGTTATTTTAATATAAGACTTCAAAAGAGTAAGGTAACAACTTTGATGTTAAGCACGGAAACGAACTGAATCGAGACATAAACGATTTCAAATACTCGGAATTTTCATGAAATGCGTATTCTTTGTTTCTTTTTTTTTATCTATGGGATTACGTCTCGTCGACTTCGTGATAATTAGAGGTTGGAAAGGACTGGGGACTAGGAAAGAAGGAAAGGGAAGGAATTCGGTCATGGCCTTTGGAAGAAAGCATCCCGGCATTCAGCTGAAGAGATTTTTTGCTTATAACTTTCTGCTTGTAATTAACTATTTTAAATTTGGATTAGCTTTTATTATTTAACATCAATGACGTATTTTTACTTCTAATTTAAGGACGGATTGGATATTGCTTAGAAACTGCGTTAGTTGTTGTTCGGAGATATGTGGGTGGCTCCAATTTCGCAGAGAGAAGCAGTTCGGAATCGACTGTCACTCGCAGGCGATAGCAGCGAGGCGGCACGAGTGGCGAGCCAGCCGATGACGTCATATTCCCGAAACGAGACAAATAAAGGTCGCCTCGTCTCCTTGTCATACTGATTTGTACGAAAATATTTTGTGTATTTATTCTTGAATTAGTTTCACATTGGTTAGCTAATGTCAGTTGAATCATACATGAGACATATCAACTTCTGAGGTCAAATACCTGTTTCCATTTTTAATTCCATCTTCCTTTCCTAATACCACTCGTTGTTTCTTTTTCTTGTGGCTTTACGCCTTATTGACGACAAGGCCATTAGAGGCGGAAAATGATGGGGAAGGCCAGGAACAGGAAGGAAATCGGAGATGTCCTTTTAAAGGAACCGTCCCAACATTCGCCAGGAATGTTTTGGGGAAACCATGGAAATCCCAAATTTGGATTGCCAGGCGCGGATTCGAGCCCACGTCCTCGCGAATGAGAGGCCAGAACGTTAACCGTTCACCCACCACGCTCGGTCGCTCGTTGGAAAAAAATTATTTACAAATCAGTAGCATGTCTATCAGCAATGCAAGAAATTTTACCAGTCAAAATCATGAGAAGATTATTGATATCATATGCTCATCTGCTTATGGTACGTTTTTTGCGTAAATTAACACGTGGGTAAAATAAAAGAACATGTAAACTGCTACAACATAAAGCAAAATTTAAGAATTGATTAAAATCTGGAGCAGATCAGATAATAATAATCACTAAATGTATCATCATCATCCTTAACAGTTTCCAGCCTCTGGCCGCGTCTGCTTCATGCACAAGCCTCTCCATTTCCTTCTTTCTTCCCACCACCTTGTTCCACTCTCCTCCAATCCGTTCCATCCATCTCTTGGTCGTTTACCATGCACCTTAGTTTCGTGGATTTTTCTTGGGATTCTCTGAACCTCCATTCTCTTTACATGTCCATACCATCTCCGTTTGGTCCTCTCTACCTTTTCCTATAGGGGATCCTCTTTAATGGTACATCTAATCACTTCATTCCTTATTCTGTCCATTTTAGTAACTCCCATTCAACCTCTTAAATGTTCATTTCGCTTGCTTGTACTCTGCTGATGTCCCGCTTTTTCATTGTCCATGTTTCAGCAGCATAAGTCAAGATAGGCACATAGTATGTATGATAGACCATTCTCTTGCTTCTCTGTGGCACATCTTTATTCCATATCAGGCTTCTAATGCTTCTTAGAAACGCCTCTGCTTGTCTTCCTCTTTCACTTATATCACCATCATTTCCTCCACATTCCTCTAACACACTCCCAAAGTACTTGAACCTGTTTACCTTCTTTAGTTTTTCCCCTGCCATCACAATTCCCTGGGTTATCCTATTCTTCTTTCTGATTGTTGCCATATACTCACATTTCTTTACATTAAATTTCAGGCCATATTCCTCCACACTGTCATCCAACTGCCGCTGCACTTCCTCTTCTTCACGTCCCTAGATCATCAGATCATCCGCAAAAGCCATCACCTTCATGTTTTCCCCTCCCATCCTCGCTGCCACCTTCTGCATTATTTCATCCATGATTACAATGAAGATTAGTGGTGATAGGGCACTTCCTTGTTTAATCCATTCCTTTGTTCCAGCCAATCTTTTCTTCCTTCCCCTATTTTCAAATAGCTCACACTTCCTTGGTATAGTTTCCGTCACTCTCCTGATGGTTTCTTTGGGAACTCCTCTCTTCACGAAGGCCTTCCATACCTTACTCCTGTGTACACAATCATATCCTTTCTCAATATCGATAAATACCAACAGTAGATCCTTTCCATACTAATAATGTTTTTCCTGCAGCTGTCTCTTAGCAAATATCAGGTCCACCGTCGATCTCCTTGATCTGAAGCCATACTGCTCTTCCCTTAGCCCTTTTTCCACCTTGTCACGTATCCTTTTTTCAATGATCTTCTCATACACTTTGGCACAGTGGCACATCAGTGTAATACCTCTATAGTTTAAACTCTATAGTTTAAAAACTAAATGCACCTGCTTGTTAAATGTTTCTTCATCTTGGCTACACATCATGAAGGAGAAACCAGGGAGTCCGCGCAAATGATCTAATTTACAGTGTCTGACTTTCACTATCGGTTTCGAGTACCTTTGACTACTTGTGGCTAGCAGCCTGATATTTTTTTAAAAACAGTTTCTCTAATTTTTTTTTTAATGTTGTGGTCGAACTGATGACAAAGCTTTCAAAGTTTATATCTCTAAACAACTGATAAATTGGTACAAATATTGACTTTTGCGTACAAGGATTTTTTTAAAATACTGTAAGCTTACACTTTTATATTCTAGTCGACTTTGAGATTAATGTTACTGAAAGTTATTATAAGAATCGTCTATAAATGTTGTCATTTTTTCCCTCTCGATCCAGCCATGTAGGGAACACATGCCCTCAAACCCCTATTGTAGACACTTGGCCAGTGTGAATAATGAGAGGTAGGAAAGGAGTCGTGTCCTGCCCGAATTCACACCGGGATTCTTAGATCCGGCGTATTTAATCTATTGGGGGAAAGTCTGTATTGCCATCTGCCTGTGTAGGACCTGAGTGAATTTTGTTTAGAGAATATGTTGCTTATGAGGTGGACTTTGGAACCGTCCCAGAATTCACGTAGGTGACTGCAGTCAGGACCGCCGGAACGCGGGACCTGCTCCCGTCCTACCTCCACGACTCAGGCCGACCGTGGTGCATGAGTGGTTAACGCTCAGGCCTCACACTCTGGAAGACGTGGATTCGAATCTCCGTCCGTACATCCAAATTTGGATTTTTCCTGGTTTACCCAAGTCACCCCAGGCGAATTCTGGGACGCTTCCTTCAAAAGGCCAAGGCCGAATTACTTCCCGTTCCTTGTTCCCATCCTTTTCCACCTCTAATGACCTCCATGTCGACGGACCTAAAATAAATATTTCTACCACCCAGTGTGCAGTGGCTTGACGCACTAAGCCACACTGCCGGGTTAATATAACCACATATAAATATTCATTGTACAAATCGTTTTAGACGTAACCCAATAACATTAAATATTTCCAAGGAGAAACACATGTTTTCTCGTATAAAAAACGGCGAAATTCTAAACAGTTCTTGAATCTATACTTTTAGAACAGGAACATGTTTGATAAACTGATCACATCGGAAATCGAAGCACTGCTGGGCATAAGTTTATTCCGCTTATCAAAAGACTATTGAAACACATTCGTAAACATCTTTTCAAAATAACAGCTAAACTCTTGCAACTTTTATGGCGTTGTTCCTCCAAATCGTGATTCAATATTGAAATACAGGGAACAAAAAGTACATATATCAAAACCGTATATAAGGCAACTCTGGAAAGAATTTTTTTTTGTAAAAGACGCTAAGATCAGGACTACTTTTTTTGAAAACCAGGACTTATTTAAAAAAATGGATTCCACGTGCTTGAATTCTTCATCGAGAGTATTCTCACTGCTTTTGTCTCAAGCTTGGTCACTGACTGCCTGATGAGGTACTGTTGTAATAATACTGAGAACGCCCCGTTCTTACACGGGGTAGGAGTACTCGTGTTGGAAGAAATTTTCATCATCAGGACTTGACCGGCCATCAATAGTTCCGTTTCCAGCTGGAATTCCACAAGGCTCAGTGATCGCACCGTCACTTTTCAAAATTTACATAAGTAGAATCCCGACTCCTCCTCACATGAAGTTGACCCAGTTTGCCGATGACACTACAGAGTACACGGCAGGAAGAAGACACGATCTTAACGCGTGAGGTACACAACCTCACCATTTGTGATTTTTTTTATATTAGTAAGATTGTTTTATTTTTTTTTATTTAGTAGTTATAATTGTAAATACTAACATTGAGTTTCTAAGGTCACAGAATGTTAAGATATACGAGATCTTTGGTGAAAAATAACAGTTGAAGAAGAAAGGAGTTGGAGATAAAAATGAAATGAGACAAGGTATGGATTAGAAAAGCTTAATGGATAAGCTGTAAAAAATCTGGCGGAATTTGTAATAGAGAATTTAAGCCCGAGGGCAGAATATTAGTATAATGATAAGTTAATGAAACATGTAAGTTTTAACTGGTAATTGATTTTAGTTTGAAAAATAGAAGATAATAAGATAAGTGGAAGATTTTATTTCATATTGAAGTTATAATAATGAGAATAGAGTTGATTCTTACATTTGGTACGATTTTTTAATAGTAGTGTTATTTCGGCGGTGGTACTTCAGCTTTGGAATCAACAGAAAACCAGCAACGGACATAGAGTGGGATAAATAAAGATCTTATTTGAACTAGTCTGATGTCGGAAACACAAGGAAAAGTATTACATTTAAGTGGGTAAAGTACATTTTCATATTTTCTAAAAAATAAAAAACCTTACAAACGTTACACACCTACAACAGGGACTCGACGAAATTAGCAAATCATCCAGAAATTATAAAGTTAAAATCAATCCTGGGAAATGTGCAGGTATCTATTTCACAAGAAAAGGCCAGAAGCAATTGAAACTTTGAAAATTATGTACCAAAATATTCTCTGGATTAAAGAACATCGATACTTGGTTATATTGCTGGATAACAAATTATTATTCAGACAACATATCATGGATAGGAAAACAAAAGGCTTGGTAATAATTTCAAACCTTTCACCAGTATTACAAAGCAGAAAACTACAGTTAAATACAAAGATAAGAACAAACAAATCGGTTATTCTCCATTTTTATTGTATGGATGCCAGATATGGGGGCTGGCAAGCAAAACTAATCTTCAACAAATTCAGATACTCTAGAACAGATGGCTAAGAATGATCCTTAACGCACCTAGATACACACCGATAGAAATTCTGCATAAAGATACAAACATCCTATTAATAAACACCGAAATATGTAATTTAACCGAAAAATTACACAATATATTGAATGACGCACGAAAGAACCGAATCAATTGGAACTGTAATGCCTAGGCAATGGCATAAGCACAAAGTTCCCCTCAGTATACCAGCCAACATATAGCAGTACAGTACGCGAACTCCGCAGGGGTTTTTTCACCATTAAGACCATCCTAGATGGTAATAGCCCTGGTTTTTCCCCTGAAAATGAAACAAAAAGTGTCCCAAAAATCAACACCCATACCCGGACACCTAGGAGTTATTACTGTACTAGGTAGTGGGACTGCAGTCACAGCCGCTGAGACAGCAGAAAAAAATTCTTCATTGCGTTTATACAGTAAATATGAACTTTGTCAAAGTTACTCTCGTAAACAAATGAAAAAGCTAAACGACATTTCGCTAGATTATTGCATCGAGCTTTATTCTGTATTTTGTGTTAAGAGCTTTTATATCCGTGAGTATCTTGCACAAAATTATCTGATAACCGTTTTTACAGTCAATTGAATGCAAGAGACATCAGCAGAACAAAATTTCTTTTTTGAACAAATAAACAATATTTTCTTATTTAGACATTTAATAATAGTATGTTAATGAAGATGATGATTATTTTTATTATTAATAATATTAATTTATGTTTCCATTTATTACTATTATTATTATTATTTTACTTCCGTTGTATTTGGTTAATACTTGTCATATAGTTCTCTAATCAAAGGTAAGTGAAAAAGGAAATATTTGTTTCACATTTAATATGATTCAGTGTTTAACAAGAGCTTAGTGACAGCGGGCAGTATCGTAACTGCTGTCATCAAAGAATCGTTAACTGCGCATGCGCAGAACGTTAAGTGCACCTGCGCATGATGTTGTGGCGCATGCTTACTTAACGCAAAAACGTTAACAACTTCTTCCCTACCTTTCCCAAAGAAATTACACATCAATAAATTCCGTGACGTGGAGTTGTACCGAGACACCTTATCACTTAACCTCCGTTGACCTTAATAGTAGGTAGGGTGTCCAGGACCCCATTTATCGAGTACTAACTGGTGCCATCTCGGTTGTTGCAGGTGGTGAAGATGCTGATCGTGGTGGTGGCCGTGTTCGCCACCCTCTGGTTACCGTACCGAGGTCTGCTCGTCTACAATTCCTTCGCCACGCTGCTGGAAGGCAACAAGTACATGGACCTCTGGTTCCTGCTCTTCGCCAAGACCTGCATCTTCATTAACAGGTCAGCATAAGACATTCTTAACGACACCATCGTGGAAGATACGCATCGTTCATTTCGTATGCCGATTTCATCGAAATCTCTTGAGCGGTTGTTATTTGGGATTTTTGTCTTGCTCTTGAGAAATCGCAAAATGTTTCGTTTTGTACCATATTGTTGCACACAACTCTTTCACCTTGCGGCATTTAGAGCCTCTGCATACAGAACACAATTTCTGTATACCACCTCACCCCAGCTAATTTTCTGAATATGCGAGTATTTACTAATCATTGTTGACTCCCTTATTTTCTGTGGACAAAATCTGTGCAATACCAACCTAATCTTATATATATATATATATATATATATATATATATGTATATATATAAACAGACTTGTGTGCCCCTATATTTCACTCTGCACCCTTCACTACCTGGCGCAGACAACTGGTGTTTGTGTGTGGTAGTAGCATCGAATCTTCCATCGTACAATATGCATGTCGGTAGCTATGAGAATGTCAGCTATATGGTGATTGAAATTGTTGACCTAGGATACTTTCACATTTCGACCAAAGTCATGTGTGTCCTTATGTTTAACTTTTTAGCCAACATTATTAAGCGCAGGCCATTGGTGTTTGTGTGTGATAGTAGCATGGAGTCACACATCCTGCACAATGTTGGTCGAATGTTGGTAGTTATGGAGGTGTGGAAGATATTGTGGTCGTCCCAGGGCATTTCCTATTTCTGATAAAGACGTGCGTTTCCCTATATTTCACCTTGCAGTCAGAACTACCTAACGCAGACCACTGGCGTTTAAGTGTGATAGTAGCCTGGAGTCTCCTATTGTGCACTATGGTGGTTGTATGTGAGTAGCTGTGGGGGCGTGGGAGATATGATGGTTGAAAGTGGTCGACCGAGGGCATTTTGTTATTTCTACCAAAGACGTGTGTCCTTATATTTCACTTTGCAAACACAACTACATAGCAGAGATTGCTGGTGTTTATGTGTAGTAGTAGTCTCAAATCTCCAATCGTGTACTATGGTGGTTGCATGTCGGTAGCTGTCGGGTGTGGGAAATATCAAGTTTGAAAGCATTCGACCGAGGACATTTTCACATTTCGACCAAAGACATTGTAATATACTCATTTGATGGGGGTGGCTCTAACTTTTTAGACGCCCTGTATCGCGTCAGCAATTAAAACTTTTCTTTATCTGCATGTTAAGATTAAGCCTCACACATGACATAACTCAGGGGTTACAAGAATATGAAAGATGGGTAACAAAAGACATGAATTTATTCTCCAAATTAAAAGACATCCAAATTTTACATGTGAATTGTTTTTTGCTGATGGCTAGCTTAGTTGGCTTTCTCAAACAAGTCTCTGGCTACTCAGGGGTATTTTTCGGGCTCTTGATATGTTGCAACCGTGTCGCATTGTCTGAATCACTTTACCGTGTGCACTGCCGGCGACGTTATCCGCACCTCAGACGCTCAGAGGATGGCGGTAGACCGACCACACGTCCACTCAGTTCCACACACAGTCCAGCAGTGTCTCGTCTCCACTCCCCCTCCGAGCAGCATTCCATGTAACAGGATACAAGAATATCCGAGTGGCGGGTCACTATTGTCTGTAGGTCGGCTGTCCCTGCTGTTATTGTCAACAGCGCAGCGGGTGGTTTAACGAACGGGCTCGCGGCTTCCGCTCGCAGAAAAATAGCCCTCCCTCGATAAGTGCACACAGCCTCGCTTTGGGAACACGACTTATTACAGCTTGCCGAACAACCCACCAAAATTTAAATTCCATGGAATTTAAATTTGCTTATAAAGTCTTCTCTGCAACTTTGTTCACAGTTCAGTTCCTGCCCTCTTGATAGCAATACCCTTGATTTACAAAGCCATAAAACCCTGAAAACTTACAATTTCATAAGATATTTACAACCTTCACCCATTTTCAATCAAAATTCCCCTGCGGAAATGTCATGTGAGGACACGTTAAAGGCGCCAAACTGTGAATGTTTACAATACAACTCGCTTCGTGTGCAAAACTCCCCAATGCATCAGCCATCCAAAGTGTACCATCCACATAACAGCAGGGTCCAGCCTTAATATATCATTATACATTATACACACAAGATAAAAAATATACAACACTAAAATAAAAAACAATGGTTCACAGTACTTATGATAGTGTGTCATATGCACTCACTATGGATTAACAAAGGAATGTCTTTAAGCGTTACAGGTCCATCAAAAAAAAGAAACTATGGACATTTTTACGTGAGGTTGTCCCTCCACAACTCTTCCTCTACACAGCTGAAGTCTTTCAGTACCTATTGTTCTTAACCTATAATATATGCATGTTATACTATTCCAAAATATCAATTGAGGACATGGTGCTCTGAGGAATCGTTATGATCTTAAAATTTCCAAAATATAAATCTCCCAATACAGGATAAAAGAAAATCCTCCATAATTCACATACACCTTCACACATAATACAATTACAGATAAAAACACGTGGCAATATCAATCAGTGCCACTCAATAATCACATAAAATCTAAACTTAACGATCCAATTTCTTAGAACATAATTACATCAGACTATAGGGGAATAAGATTAATCAATGTCTTCTAATATATACAAAGCGTAACATAACAAAGCTCATGCTACAACACCAATTACTCTAACGACAGATGATCACAACATTTGTACACATACCTCGAACCTAACAACATTTACTAACACGACTCATCTATTTACAACGGTATTAAAGACAAAACTTCAAACAAACATTAATATGCGAAGGTAGTTGCCTCTTCACAAACAAATAGTCATCTCACCCCGTTCGTTCACCCAGAACAAAGTCAAGGACACACACCTGCCGAGCTCTAACTCCACTCAAATCACAAGGGGATTAGTCTACCTGCTGGTTCCCCTATTCCGAGAAATTCACACAAGCACTGCTGACCCCCTGCTGTCAGGGACAACATCCGCCCCAGCTGATATTCACAGATTCGCAACAAGCTACTTTCTTCTGTTTCTTCTCGGCATTCCAAATCCTCAGTAGCCTACTTAACTTTTGTCACTGCTATAATTTTGCTTGTTTTAACATTACGCTACCTCAGTATATCACCAGTCCTTTTGAACCGGACATACTGGAAAAACAATATTAAGTGCGTGTAGTGGGACATTTTACTCATCTATGCGGCCTTTCATATTTCTCTTTACATCTTCGCGGGCGTAATTACCAGAACTTTAGGAACATAAGATAATTATGAATTTTAACAATTGATTGCTTCCTTTTCTTAGTTTACCGGTCACTGTTCTGCGAGAGGCTGTTCTTTATTTAATTAAAGAAACAATCCACTTCTGCCGCTTTTTGGCTATTCCATGGATTGAGCTGCCCAGCTTAATGAGGTGGACTTATTTGCCACATTAGAAGACAGCTGTAGACACTCAGTTCCCACTTCAGCCTATCTGCACATAACACATCTGCGCCTTTCTGACGCCGTACCTCTCTCCGACACACTACGTAAACAAAAAGGAAGTTCTCTTTTCATTGAAAAGACCATCTTATGTGTATTGGTTACTCCCGCGAGCAACATTTCGTTCACAACCTTATCGTCATATTTAATTCTGAATTTGGCCGCTAGATTATTCTCTTTCATGCAGATGAACACTTTTGATTTTCATTCCCACGCCACTTGAAGCGCATTATTTATAAGCGAGGTTATTTCACAGGATGTAGCGTCTTCGTAGCCTATAAAGACATTACTTCTTCTTATCCCAACTTTTATATTCCGATCTTTTTTTTCAGTATTTAACAGCGGTAGCGAAGTCAGTCAGGTCAGCAAAACTTACGTGAACTCTCATTACTTCTTCATCAGAACTCACGCATTTCATCTTGAATGTGTGTACACGATTTTCTTACAAAAACTACCGTTTACAGAATAGACTATTGTACTTAAATCCACTATACTACCTGCTTAAGTCTTAATTAAGGGTCATATTTACAACCAATACAAACAACAAGGTATCTTTAAACTCACATCAGTGTCAATTCCATCGAGAAAGCATAATAAGTCTGCTGGTTATGAGTTGACTTTAATCGCCTGGAAACGATTTTCACACCATCGTTCCCTCTCAACCTCAGAAGGGCGAAATCACGGCATTGAGCTCTTATTTTTCCAACCTTGAAATGAAAATACTTCACGCTTATGTTGCGGCATGCTGCTTTTTGAACATGCGTCGTCATGGAACGCATTCCGTGAAAACCATTCATCTTCGGCACCTGTGCCGAAATCTTTTCATTCAGTGGAACACCGGGCAGACCCCTACCGTGAAATATCTGTTCATACAAGGCACACTTAGATTTTCGGCCATCTGACAGGTCTAGTATAGAAATCCCAATCACTGAACACGTCTTTGCTGTTCGAATGGAGTGAATGTACTGCAAGTCCATACGTTCACTTCCTACAAGCGTCACCTTCGGCGCCTTGACATATCTTAGGGCACATGCTTGCAAGACATTCTCTTTCTGATCCCTAGGATATGGAGTTCATTTACAACTTGTCTGGAAAAAACTCTTCTGCGTCTCACCGAGACTTTTGCATTCTTCTTTACACTCGGCGATACTCTGGCGAACCTCACTGATCTGCCCTCCGATATGATTCATCCTTGTTTCAGTGCTTGCCTGTACATCAGCGACTCGCAGTTCCAATTGGTTTGTTCGCGCTTCCGTCCGTTGCTTCCATTCCAACATCTCTCTTTGCATCTGTGTTGACTGCTCGTTAACGCGATTCACGGCGCTGGACATTCTGATTTGTTCTTCCTGCATCGTTTTCAATATTTTTTTGACTCCCCTGAGTCCTTCAGACACGGTATTCCTTATGTCACCAACCTCCTCTTTTATGAGTACTGCAATTTCTTCTGTGACTTCGGACTTTAGCCGGTCTTGTCCGCTCTTTATCTCCGACATCATCGCGAACAAACGGTCAAATTTGTCGGCTTCGCTCAGTGGATTTTTGGTTGACTCCGGCTGTTGAGCAACCATTTCTCCAGAAAAAGACATGGTACTTTCATCCCCTTTTCTCGTTACGCCCAAGATGTGCGAAACGGGCATCGCTTCTTCGCAATTTGAAGTGCCGTCTTTGAATTCCATGTTAACTTATGTGTTATCTCCCATCAATTGAGAACACATGAGACTTGTAACGCTGATCTGTCTGACATTAATTTTACTTCCACAACAGGACAACAACCACATCATAAAATCTCCAATAAATACCGTCAAACACTAAAACATCAACAAACCATCAATTAGCATAAGACACATATACCAATTACAACGCTGGTTGGACCGCCAGGCATGAAAAACTCAACTCACAGGACAGGAAAGCACTATCAAAATCCAATTGTCTTAGCACCGAAACAAATGCGAACATCAACAAATATCTTAAAACCCACATATATCAGCTATCACATTTTTTTTTCTGACCGCCAGACATCCTTAACTGCAATTCTACAGCAGTATAACTCAATGAACATGACATTTTCCAAATAATGTCAACTACTGGAATGAAAATCAACATAGGTCACATCAGTGTAACATGGACATACATTCTATCTCTCTAATATTCCAACACCTCTGCTCTTACAGTCAAATTTCACAACAAAATACAATTACCATAAAAAAAATACATAGATAAAGTGTGTGAAAACAACCGATAACCAGCTCTGCAGTGTATCACACAAATACTTGCAATAATTCATCAATCGACTTCCACACTCGGACAACACAATGAACATGACATATTTCAATATACATCAACAAACAGTTCTTCAATGTATCACACATGTACAGCCTGTAACTGCGTCCTTATCGCCCTTACAAATCCTAGCTGTTACAATATACAAACATTACACATGACATAAATAATTATTGTACATGCTGGATTGCTGCTGTTACAGCCACACCGGAAAATGCTGAAAACACAGAGAGTTCTACTCACTATTACGACTTGTTTGCAACATATCAAAACAATCGGGCCGCAGGTTGGGCGCCATATGTAATATACTCATTTGATGGGGGTGGCTCTAACTTTTTAGACGCCCTGTATCGCGTCACCAATTAAAACTTTTCTTTATCTGCATGTTAATATTAAGCCTCACACATGACATAACTCAGGGGTTACAAGAATATGAAAGATGGGTAACAAAAGACATGAATTTATTCTCCAAATTAAAAGACATCCAATTTTACATGTGAATTGTTTTGCTGATGGCTAGCTTAGTTGGCTTTCTCAAACAAGTCTCTGGCTACTCAGGGGTATTTTTCGGGCTCTTGATATGTTGCAACCGTGTCGCATTGTCTGAATCACTTTACCGTGTGCACTGCCGGCGACGTTATCCGCACCTCAGACGCTCAGAGGATGGCCGTAGACCGACCACACGTCCACTCAGTTCCACACACAGTCCAGCAGTGTCTCGTCTCCACTCCCCCTCCGAGCAGCATTCCATGTAACAGGATACAAGAATATCCGAGTGGCGGGTCACTATTGTCTGTAGGTCGGCTGTCCCTGCTGTTATTGTCAACAGCGCAGCGGGTGGTTTAACGAACGGGCTCGCGGCTTCCGCTCGCAGAAAAATAGCCCTCCCTCGATAGGTGCACACAGCCTCGCTTTGGGAACGCGACTTATTACAACATGTATGTCCCTGTATTTAACTTCGCAGCCATAAATACCCTGCGCAGATGACAGGTGTTTGTGGTATTAGCCTCGAGTCTCCCATCGTGCTCTTAGGTGGTTGTATGTCGGTAGCTGTCAATCAAAATTCTTTACAAACACGAAGTCGTGGGCACCATCCAGCACAGGGGTGGCCAACCCGTGGCCCGCGAGATTCATCACACTTTTACAAAATATATTTATTTTATAATGGCCAAAGTAGTGAAAACCAATGTTTCAAAAAATACATTATTTGTGCATCCACATATTCAAAAATTGACTGTAGAAAAATTAAATTTAATTTTAAAATAACATTCTTGCGAATATATGACAGTTATTATTAGCATAATTATTATTATACTATCCATGTAATAATAATAGTAAGCACAATAATAATTACTCATTATGTTTCAATTTTTCACTCCAAAAAACGTCTTTATTCGGACTAAATCTAATATGGGGATATGTAATTTTATATGTGGCCCGCGGAGTTATGATGCATTTCCAAAGTGGCCCGCAAGGACATTTGGGATGGCCACCCCTGATCTAGCATCTTATATACACGTTGAAATACGTTCTAGGTGGCATTACTAACCGTGAAGCTAATGAAGGTGTGTCTTTCTCATCTATTTTTGCATCACAGTTTCCTCTGCGAATATCTCCATCATGAGCACTGTAAAAGTATCTAATTTAATTTAATTTTAATTTTATAAAATACTTCTTTCTCTATCAAATCGTATTATTTTGAACGTTATTGAGGGTTTGTTATTGTTTATGCAAAGGTCGAAAAAAAATTTCTGTTAAGAAATGTACTGTTAGTATTAATTTTCAGTCAGTTTGGTGTTTTGAAAGTAATTATCTCACTCTCTTGAAAAATTCAACATTTTTTAAATAATTTATCTGCACTACATGTGAGTTATACACTAAATGAAGCTGGATGTACCGTATCCACCCTCGACACTGATGCCGTTTACCTAAAATATTTACGTAATCACTGCGCTGAAGGAGTTTCGAGTAAAGGTATTCCGGCGTCTCATTAACGGGACTCTGCGATCCTCCCGAGACATGTAATCAAGATGCGTCAGATTTGGGTTCGAACTCTCCACCTAGTAGCCAAGAAATGAAGGAGCTAAAAGAGTGAAATTAAATTATTCCAGCGAAGCAACCCAACGCAATCAAATTTACTCAGTCCTACCTATCAGCTGCTTTTCTAACACTACACTTCTCAACAGGAATAAAATTAATTTTAGAAAAATGGTGTCCACACCTTCTCGCTCCTTATACAAATACCACTCCAAGTGTTTTTTTTTTCAGGTTTTTTAGGTTTTATGGGGAGTGTGAGTGAATTTCCACCACGTGTGGACGTATGTAAATTTTAGGGTTTTGTACGTTTTTTAGGATTATAATTTTTTATATAAAAATAAGTAAAGCTTGAATGAAATTTCGCTACGACAAACACAATGGAATTATTTAGATAAATAAATCATTCCATATGGTTATGATCGTGAAATTTCACTCAGATTTCCTTATTTTTTTTTTAAACATAACGAAAACGAAAACAAAAATATCCTAAAAGCCTAAAATTTACGTAATCCTATGTAGTTATGGTCGTGGAACTCCACTCAGATTTTTTTTTTTTTTTTTTTTTTTTTTGAAAAAAGGAAAATGAAACCAGAAAACCTAACATAACATATAAACCCTAAAAAAATATTTAAAAACTTAATTTTTAATTGTAAAGTGCAATATCTTCGACGTTTCATATGCAGCTATATTTCAGGAATCATTCTAAACACCATTCCTAAAATAGTTTCGTATTGGTCACAGAAACATTACCTGTGTAATTCTTTTCAGCTATAAATTTTGAAACGTACTACGCTGTGATTTCATTAGTAATATTTCATAAAACAGGCTTTCTAATAAGCATTAATCACTCTACCGTAGGCGATAATGTGTCTGCCCCACGATAAAACACATAAGAACCTACTGCTTCCGGTAGAATGTTGCAGACGTGTACTATAGAGAATCTGGAGAGAGTATATCTCACTAGCTGTTACCCGCGTGGACTTAGAAATTTATTACTATGGCTGGAAGATGGATATTACACGGGATAATATGACTGGGAAGCTATCACCATACAATTCTAATACCGAATCTGTCTCATGAAGAGAACCAGTTTGCACATGTTTACAAAAAGCAACTAACTAGGAATGCGGGTGTACGCTGGGATACAATGTAACAGTACAGGGGCCTTATATGTTTAGTGGGAGAAGGTTGGCACCCATTAGAGGAGAGAACAGACACGATAGTCACGCCAGTGTCTGATTGCTGACTGTTGCACGAAGCAGTGACATCTAATTTTTGAACTGAAGGGGGACGTGTTTTGATTGTTGGGTATGAACGCTGAACTTCCTTCATACTTTTAGAATCTGAATTTCTTCGGATGCTATGTATTTTTCTTGACTGATGGGCATCCGGGAGAATTTTTAATGGAAATGAATAAACCATCTGTGGCGAACAGTGCTTATCAACAATGGAAATAGAATTTCATTGTTTGCTGCAGTATACACTGATCAGACAAAACATTATGACCACCTATTCACTAGCATATTGGTCCACCTTTCTGACGCAATACAGCATTGATTCTGCGTAGCATGGATTCTGCAACTCCTTGTTACGCTTTCAGAGGTAGCTGACATCAGATTTCTACGTACAGGTCACGAAATTCCATTAAATTATGGGCCAGCTGTTTGTGGGCGCTGCTACTGGGAACATGCATCTCGGAAACGGAGAGGCTAGTCGGCTGTTTGCGTGCTACTGTAGTGAGCATCTATGGAAAGTGTTCGTGGGACGGTGAAACCACGAGTAGGCGGCAATGTGGTGGACACCCACGCCACATCACAGAACGTTGAGGTCGAAGGCTTGCCCGCTCTGTGAACTGTGGCAGAATGGCGATTAGTGTGCTCTAAAACACTTCTGTGAGCATCGGAATGGTGCTCTACCGTCAGATCTGCCACAGATAACCCCTACCATACTTTGAAGACCCGTGAGATAACTATATTTAACTGTTCATAGGAAAAATAGTTTCTCTCGGTGGGTTTTCAAAATAGTCGTCCCAAAGGCGTGTTTAGTCTTTTAAACACGAATGGTAGATCTTTCGGAATTATGGGGATTGAAGGAATCAACACCTTATCCTCTTTTGCCGTTCCAGTCATCATCACAAACAGACTGCGAGAGAAACAAAGTCCGAGTAACCGATGTAGCATTGCAAAGACTAACACACGCTTTCTGTCTGTCTGTCACCGTTCGGTTAGTTTTCAAAATTTCATGCAAAATATATTATTTATCAAAAATGATGCATAGAACTACCTTGACAAATTTCATTAAGATTGGTTTAG
Organism: Vandiemenella viatica; assembly: GCA_031002005.1. Lineage (NCBI taxonomy): Eukaryota > Metazoa > Arthropoda > Insecta > Orthoptera > Morabidae > Vandiemenella > Vandiemenella viatica. Next base: position 241,896,866 of record JARYHS010009186.1, read on the forward strand.
TTGTGAAAACAGAACAAACAAACACTGAAAGAGAGAGTTACTTTTGCATTTATAATACCAGTGTTGATGTTCCTTTCCATCTGCAGTATAAAAGCATCACAGATAGTTCATCCACCAAAAATGAATTTAGAGTTCAAAGTTAAAAAAAAAAACTGCAACGAAAATAAAACAAGCAATATGCAGCAGTTGATGTTAATGTGTGGCTGGCTTGAGCTTTACGAAATTCTCGCAGACTCTTGGGGCGAGTCGCCTGACGAGGCTTAATTGGACGTAGGAAGGTACTCAGACCACAGCTCGTTAGCGGCTGCGTCTCCGCCGAGAGTGAGCACGGACAGGTGTTTAACTTGCTGCGCTAACTTAAACGCGTGTTCACTAGATGATGAACTGCCTCACAGATATGCGAGCGACGGATTTCGTAAGCTCGCTCTCTCACTTCGATACATATTGACACGCGCCGACCTTGGCTCGTAGATTAACAGCGACCAGAGATGTTGCTATAAATTCAGTTCCATTGGACACTTTTTTATTACCTCCTTTAAACATTTCTCTTTGAATGAGAAAGGACATCATTTGCTGGAAACCTACTTCCCTTTCTCGAGAGTCATCTGTTCGATCTAGTCCTGGTGACAACTTATTTTCTACCAAATACTGTCCTTCCCTATTAACATTACTTTCGTTACTTACTATAGTATCCTCGCTATTATCAAGGCTACATAATTCAGCTTGAACCAGGCGGTCATTATCACTGCCTTCCTCCCGACTAACATCTTTAATCAGGGAACTGACAGCCTCCAAGCTATCGGTTTCCCAACCGGAATTATTAATATCATCTTCACCCAAACTACTTTCCAGCATTCATTCTTAATAATTCCCTGTAGTTACTTTCCTTAATGATGAAAACAAATTACAAGACCTCTGAAAACAAATACTTTAGTTACCCAACCAACACAATGATGGCCCAACGCCGTTAGTCAATGCAGTTACAAAACATTCATTAGAGTCCAAAGAAACAGTCAGAAAACCAAAGTCACTTACGACCAATCATTCACAGTTGTAAAGCACGTGAAATGCAAAGCAGAAATCCACTCGAAGCACAACTGGAATTGAAACAAACCATGCACATTTATACGTGAAATTTCTAAACCATAAAGTTAACTAGTTAATAAATGATCTCCCCATTTTTATTTCTGCTTAGCTATGGATTTCCACAGCTTTTAAACCTAAATTAGACATACTACTGAACTTCGCAACATGTACATGACCTTTTAATTGTTTAAATATTTCTTTACAATTATTTTTGAACATATAATAGTTTGTTTATCAATTTAGTTTCCACAACAATCTGAACACTGGAACAATATCTTTTAGCAAACTGAACTATAAAACTTGAATTATTGATTTTGAAAATGTTGAATCATTTCTTTCCGAAAAATTTGTTCATCAGCTTATTGTTCTAATTGGCTGTCCTAAACAAACGCTATTTCTTCTTCTGTCGACTTCGATTTTAGTTTTACGTCCCCAAAGGAGTAATTGGATATGATACTTGCCAAGTGAAGTTCCTTAGTCCTGAAGATCTCGAATCCGACACTATTGCATCAGAAGATCCAGTCGTTTCGGATGGTATGTCACCAAGGTAATTACCATCTATTATCCTGCAGTAGAATCGCCATATGCGAGCTGCTTGGGTCAATTCTTATAGAATCACGGTTGTAGTTTTGAGGTCAGCCCACATTATCATCTTTCTTATACTTGTAAACCGTCAGCTCAGAAATCGGAAGTACTTATTTAGTATGTACATAAAAGAATATTCTGCTTGAGAATTTGTTGCTTAGAGACACCACACAACGACTCGCCTCCTCAACCCTGCGCCTTTATAATAATAATAATAAAACAGCCTCCCAAACCAACAACTGCTGCCTGACAGATGGTTCGTCAAGGTCACAGATTTATACTAATATAAAAAAAACACTAAGCTTCCCATGGTTACTACGCATACTACCGGTTGTGGAAACCCAGGAATAATACAGATTAGGTTACTACATTAATACAGAATACTTAGGTCTAGTAAATTAGAACAGGAGTAAGACAAGGAGATGGATTGTCACCACTACTCTTCAACATTCTATTAGATAAAGTAATGACAGAATGGGAGAAACAACTGAAAGCAGAAAACTTGTGGGCACCCATAAAATTCGGATCAAAAAGACTATAGTCTACGTACCATATCTAGAATTTGCTGATGACCTAGCAATCATCACAGAAAAAGAAGAAGTGGCCATCACGTAAATAGAAATCCTCAAGGAATGCGCAGAAAAAACAGGATTACAAATTTCATTTTAAAAAACCGAATTATTGGTAACAAAATAGAAACACAAAACTAAGGTCAAAATATGGTGGAATCAACAGGGTATAACAGTTTAAATATCTAGACGAAATCATAGAGAATCAACATGACTAAGGGAAAGCACAGGAAGCAAGAGTACAGAAGATGAAGAAAGCAATGGGGTTAGTACAAAATATTTACAACAAAAAATGTATTTCAGACAACACCAAGATAAGACATTTAACACGGTAATTAAGACAGCAGTTACATACGTAAGTGAAACATTAGCAATGAACACAAAAAAAGTAACAGAACAAATCAAGATAGAAGAAAGAAAAAATATCAGAAAAATCCTGGGACCTAGAGTGAATGAAGATGGACAGTATAAACTTCAAACTACAAAAACTGCAGAGAAAATATCAAACATAGAGTCAAATATGAAGAAAAAAAGGCTGAAATTTTATTGACATCTGAGTAGACTTCTGAAGGAAAGGATCTCAAGACAAATTTTAGAATACACAGAAACAGTAAAAAGAACAACCTCATGGATGAAGGAGGTGGAGAAAGACTTTAAGTCTGCAGGCATTGCTAAGGGAGACGTCACAGACCGAGAGATTTTTAAAAAGAAAGTGAACGCATGGGAAGTTATTTCAGAGAAAAAGAAGGAAAGATCTAAACGCGTCTGGACGGCTGAAGAAAAGAAAACCGTCAGTGAAAGAATGAAAAAGAATTGATCCGACAAGAGGAACTGAACGCATCCAGTTAGGATTGCTTATCGTTCTCCATTATACGAAAATAATAATAATAATAATAATGATTGGGGGAGTCACTAATAATACCACCAACTTTACGGTTGAAAATATGTGGGATAAATTTGAACTTTACGATTCATTGAAGTCCTTCCCGCTGTAGCCATTTTTCAAACGCTGTTATCACGGAGCTCGGTCATCATCAGGTATTTACGTATTTACACCGGACATAAGACATGAGTTACATAAGACTTGATATTAAGGCTGTTATAAGTAAGAACGTAAGTGATGATCTTTGCTATTAGCGTTGGGTGGACGTTGACAGTTCTTGAGTCACTTATGTTATTTACTCTGCCACATTTAGGTATCTAGCGAGATCGCCTCTGTCCGTGTTTAATACTGCTATTATTATTTCTAAATACCTTCAAACTCAGGAGATTGTATTCAAATTTTACAGAGGAAAATATTACTGTGAAACTGATCAGATCAGTTTTCGACCCCAAAAATCTGAATACTAGACCCGTGACAATACACAAACACCATCACGGGCTTACACTAGTACTATAATGAATCTGTTAGGGGTCGTGTCTGTTTGTCCCTCTCTACAGGCATCACGCAAACAATACTGAACCTATTTGGATGGGGTTTGTACAGTTTGATACTGTATGGTCTAACTTAAAATCTGCGCTGTATCTCTTGACTCTCCGTGACCGGGAAACGGAGCAAGAAATGATAATTCGTTTTTACGGAGAACTGTTGGGAGCTACAGATCACAGTGCATCGCAGATGAACACTTCTTTACGAAAGACCCACCAAAGATCACGCTAGTATACAGATGACTACCTCAACCCGTAGATTCTGTTACTATTGTTTGTAAACAACGGTATTTTGGTTGCATTTATTTAATTTTCTGAAATGTGGTTGCATGTTGTGTGGTTGTATGCTCTTAAAAATTGTAGCTATACTTTTGACGTTATCAATAATGGCGAATAAGACGAAAAAACTTTAAGTTTATTCGAATTTTTAATTAGCCTCAATAGGCGCCTATTAACTATACTGTTACTGTTCTTTACTTCCAAATAACATCTTCCTGTTATATATATTATTTCTAAAGATTTTTTGTCACAAACCTTACTCTCCCTTCGTACTTAATCTAAATCGATAAATGAGGAATCATTTTAAAGATTAATGTCTCGATTTGTGTCAGATTTTATTTTAACAAATGATTTTTTTTTCAGAATATGACCTTTCAAGGGGAAAATGTCATTTATATATATATATTTTTTTTGCCACGAGTCATTTATCTCCCTTGATACATAACATAAATCGATAAATGAGCTATCATTTTCAAGGTTAAGACCTCCGCTTTCGTCACATCATATTTTAAGAAAGGAATTTTTTGGAACTCGACCCTTAAAGGCCAAACAATGAATATTTCTACACAGTGTTCTTTTTTTTTGTCACGAGTCATTTATCTCTTTTGATAGCTAACAGAAATCAAGAAATGAAGTATAATTTTCAAGATCGCTTTGGTCGTATTATGTTATAAAGAAAGGAACTTTTCGAAATTCGGCCCTTAAAGGGCAAAAGTATCATTATTTTCATAACGTTTTGTTTCTTTTTTCACGAGCCATTTATCTCCTTTGATACCTAACGGAAATCGATTAATCAGAAAGCATATACCATCATATAGTCAAACACTTCAATTAATGTAATCACAGACATTGATTGATTTTTCTTTGGTGTATTTTTTTAAAAGCAAAGTGATATTTGTGCCTAATATATTTTATTATTTCATTTGTATATTGTTATTTGTCTGTTTCCAGCATGCAAGGTTTTCATGTAAAACTATTTCCAGTTTTGTTTCAAGGAATATTTTGATCTGAGTGGTGAATCTTTTCTCTATGAGGCATAATAGTTGGCTGCGACTTGTTAAAATATCTCATTGTTTTCTGTTTTCGTTACATTTTTATTTGAATTAATTCGTATATGACGTAACATGGTCGTAGTTTTGGATGTTGTAAAACATGTGATCAGTATGATAATTGGATTCACTTCGCAGATTACAATAAATTCCTCGATTCTCTGTTTTCAGTAATAAATAGTATTTCTCCATTTCTGTGTGCAACTGATATTTCCTGGCCTGTTTAATATGAGTCCTCATACCTAATTTTCTTAGTTCAGATATTGAGCCGCTCTTGTTGATATTTTATTTCGCCAACGTCACACCGGAAGCCTCCAGGCATCTTATAGGGAAAATTTCAGTTCATTCCTGAATAAATATTTTGGTTTTCTGACGAAACGTTGGTGAAATTAAATATCAACAAGATGCATCTAGAGTGGTGTAATATAAAATCTGTCGATTCAGTTTTGCTCTGCAAGCGCTGTTTAATTGGTTTGGCATATTGCGATATGCTTTTTAAATCCTTGTTTCTATTGTGACTATACATTTTTCGATCTTGATTATTGTAATGCTATAATTAAGTTTTTTTGGCAACAAATTATCTTAATTGCTCTATTTCGTTAGGCTTCGAGCCATTTTAAATATTTATGAATTTGTTTTATATAAATACTCTTAATGAAGTGGACTGGTGTCTTAGTGGTTTAGGCGTCTGACTGGATATCGAAAGGTCCACCGTTCGAATCCCTGTCTCCGCGAGGATTTCCATAGGTCCTCTGGCACAGCAGGCTGTGTAATGTGAAGTACTCCATAACGCTTCCATGGTTCGAATTCGACGTTGAACTGTAGATCCCCTCTAGGTCTATCATCCCTAATTGTAACACGGACGTGTACACATCCAAAGCTCACTCACTCCAAACGAAGGCTTAACGTGGTCCTAATTGGCCGAAATAAACATACATATATACAGCACTCTTAAGATCATTTAATGATTTTCAAAGTACTGTTTAATTTTATCTGTATTTTTAGTGTTATTTTAATGACTTGAAACTGTTACATCTTTCTATAAATAACTAACTAACACTGACTGAGTGAATTATCAGACGAGTTCCTTTGGGGAACAGTAAAATGATTACACAACAGTTTATATAGATCGTTATCACTTCTACTTTAATCTATTTTTTCATATATATTTGAGCAATACATTTTTTTTCCATGTGGCGGTTGCTTCAATAAAAGCATACTTAAATATTTGAAAGTTGTTACTGTAAGTAACTGTCTAATACTGTTGTTACTTTAAGTTGTTACGCTGCGTCAAACGTTTTTTCTGCCCCAAACGTTTCGATCCCCACCTGGGGATCATCTTCAGAGGACTAGCTCCCTGGTGATCTTCCAGGAGATCGAAATTTAGTGCCAGAAAAAGAGTTGACGCAGTAGAACGGCCCACGAAGTTTTTTTTTCAATGAAAGTGAATATGCCGAGTGTGAAAAGCATTACAGTTTACTGTTCCTGCTTGTTACAGTGCAATCAACCCCATCCTCTATAACGCCATGTCCGGCAAGTTCCGACGGGCCTTCCGCAAGACACTGGCGTGCTGCAGGTGTCGTGGGGGTGGCAGCAGCTGGAGGCAGCGGGGCGGAAGTGGGAGAGGGAGCAGTGGGGGAGGAGGGGGAGGGAGGAGGGCGCTGACTCACGCCTCCTCCAGCAGCTCCAGTCGTCTCTCCAGGCTCTTCAGCCGCTCCAGGCAGTCCACCATCACAGTGGACGAGCCTCTCCAACAGCAGCCTCAACAGCAACCGCCGCAACAACAGCAGCCCAACCAACAGCAGCCCCAACAGCAACCTCAACAGCAGCAGCAACAGCTAGGCTGGCAAGTGGAGGAGCAGCCACCTCAACAACGTCAGCAACAACAGCAAGGCAATCAGTTGCAGCACCAACAACACGAACAGCCTCAGCAACAACAAAACGGGCCTCAACTGCAGCTGAGGCATCAGCAGCAACCTCAGCAGCAACAGGAAGATTGGCAGTTGCAACAACGTCAACAGCAGCAACGGCAACAACAACGTCTGCAGTCACCACCACAATCGCCAAAGCAGAAGCATATGCAGACTGCGCTGTAGAGTACTTAAGATAAAACCATTAAGTCGATGGAAAAGATATAAAACCTACTATTTTGCATTGTGGTAGGGCACTCGTCCATAGACAATCCTGTCCGTGGAGAAAGCGTGAAATTTTTCATGCTGACAAGACAACCAGTTTCATCGCTTGTTTAATGCAATTGCTGTGATAATTATCACTACTTGTTCGATGTTTATAAATTTTGTACGTGATGGCACAGATTCGTGAAAAAATTTATGATTTTTAGTCTTATTTCGAATGAAATTTGGGGTATGTATATATATTTACGTCCGTCTATACTTTTGTTTGTAAAAAGTTATTTTTGGAAAATATACGTTGTATTCAAACTCGTATAATTTAGTCGGAGTTTCGTGTTAATGTATGCAATGTAGGGATTTTGATCCGGTTAAGGTATTGCATAAGATACTAAGGATATAACAGCCGTGCGGAAAGTTGATCTTATGTCTCCCTATCCCTTGCAAACTTTTTTTTCGGCCTTAGACCTCTACAGTTCTTTGATTTCAGTGTCAAAGAAGATAGTGATAATTAAAAAAAAAAAAAAAAAAAAAAAAAAAAAATTCAAGGAGAAGTTAGCGGAAAGCCCAAGGATGAAGAGAATAGTGACAACTGGTATGCTACCCAGAAAACCGTATGGGATCAGAATACTCAAACACTAATCAAGCGACCTTAGGGGGAGAGACTTTGTTATCTGTACTTCAATCTTACGAACGTTCGTGTGGTCCTGCTGTTATACGCCATTTCTATAGTAACTCTCCGTCTCTAAAGACCTCGCTGTTGAGAGACGTAAATACAATAAAAAAAAAAAAAATATAGTAACTCTCTTAAACTATCGAACTACGTCTAAACGCAATGAATTTCGCAAGGACGGTATGCTGTTAGTAAATGAGGACAGTTAAAACTACATAGACCTAAAGAATTTCAAGCTTTTTAATATGAAATTTATCGTTATAGGCTAATTTTCGAAACAACAGAAACATTATAAATTTTCGTTTGTTACGAACATGATTTTTGGTTTTGCCTAATATACGAGTACACTTTCCTGGTAGCCCAAGTTTGTTATTCATCAATGATTGATGAAGCTACATCTTAGCTGAATGTTGGAAACATAAGAAATATTTTGACGTAAAACCTGAAAACCAATTTCCTCTGGGAAGTTAAAACATAGCTATGTGAACTTCGTTAATCATTCTTTTCGATTGGTATTGTCATTATGTATTCCTTGCTCTTCTCTTTATTTCTATATATTAATACGAAAAATAGTTTCAGTCGAACAAATGTTGTTATTTAGTAGTTCTGTATATATCAGGTGTTAACTATTTAATGTTATTTCTTAATCCTGTACTCTCTGTGGCATAAATATGACCTAGAGTGATTGTTACTTAATTGTTTAACGTAATCCCTTAATTCTGTACTCTCTTATTCACGAAAAGTTCGTAGATTGACTGTTATTCAATTTTTTAATTCAATTCCTTAACTAGGAACCTTCTGAGACGCGAAAAGTACTTAATGCGTTTGTTACTATTATGTCTATACTATCGTTTTGGTCATCATATTTAAATATAACAACTTTACGTCCCTTTTAACTCTTTGGTTCAAATTTTAATTAATATAACGAAAACAGTGGCGGCTTTCTGAAGGTGTTTGAGTCACTGTGTGGGAGTGTTTGAATGAAGTGAAAAATAAGAAAAAGTGATGGAATAAGCCTGTATAAAAATGTTGTCACACTTTTTAACTAGCACCATTAAGAATGGTTTGAAAATGTCCTTTGATGTGCTGAGTGTAAAAAAAAAAAAAAAGTAATTTTAAAAGCTCTTAGACAAAAGATGTCTCTACTTTTTCACACAAAACTTTATGGCGGTTGAGCAAACTTGGCGAAATTTGAGAGGGAAAGAACAAGAAACTTTCTTAAGATTTTATTTACAGGATATCGGCATTTATGGAAAAAAATATATACATATCACAAGATGAATGTTGTTTGTGGGATAAGCCGTTAAAACGGGAAACTGTTCTTCGATCCATGAATTTCTTGTCAAAACTGAACATCTGGAGTGATCACAATACCAGCCGTGGATATAAACAGTAAATTGAAGGAAACGACGACAAGCTTTTATCTAGAAGAATGAAATGATTTTTATAGAGAACAAAAATATGTTTCATTTCTCTAATTCGAGCACAGTAGGTGAAACGCTTGTGCTTGGATTGATAAAGCAATGCACGCTGTATGAAGTGGATCATATTGCCAGGAGACCAATTTGAATCCTTGTGACGTGATTGTAAGTTTCTCTGCAGTCCTTGTCAAAGGATATGACTATATGAAAATTCTCTAAGTGTCTAAGTGTACAATAGATATTTACGTATTTTGCTGCAAAATTAAAATTCTATTAGAATGAAGTTTTATGTGTCGTCAGGAAATAATATATCAATAAAATCTTCATCAGCTTTGTTCGTAAAAATAAAAAAATAAATAAATAAAAGTGCCATAATTTTTGCAATAGCTTGATTAGAAGAAACTTCGTCATCTCAAATTTCTCGAAAACTAATTACATTTTGTAACTGTAAAAAAATACCACTTGGAGTAATTTATATTTCCATATCATCAATATAAAATTCGTCCCAACTTATTTTTAAAACCTGTCCTCAATTTAAATGAATAAACAAGTCAAATTATTATTGTAAACTAACATGAATCTAAATCTAAAAGATGAAGGCTTTGTTTCTCCATTACAGCATTAAAAAACTGTACGTTAAGGATTTTCCCATGAAATTCTACATATACATTTGTTCCCATTATATGGATGTTCCGTGTTGAATGAAAATTGTGGATAAAAAATAAATCAGTCTTTCTATTTGTAAAAAGTGTTTTACTTGAGCTGAACCAGTAACCTAAAATATATCCACGCAACATAGTCCGAGAATAATCTACACACATAAATGCCAAAAAATACCGTATTTGGCAAATGATTCCTGGATTAGATTAGCAACTGGTTTCGTGAAAATCAAGTGCCCCAATACTGCTAGATAGACTGTTCCCGTCCACGAAAACTGAAAAAAACACAAAGAAACCAAAAAAGTGAGAAGCATTCCATATATTTTAAGACTACTTTGTGTTGAGAACTTACTTTAAGTTTTTTATCTTGTTTAAAAGAAAAAAGATCACTGAAACCTCTCACGAGGAAATTATTACAAAATTAATGTACAGTAATTTAATAAATTTCGCTATCTGGTCCATGGTCATGGTTGATTGCTGCTTGCACCATAGTTTTGCTTGACTTTTTCAGCTGTGAGACAGGTTGAAAACAGGCAGTCTGCTCCTGAAGAGGAGATGTAAATTAAAATCTGAAAGTTACACGTACGGGCACGACATCCTTTGATACACCACTGTACACATCCTTTATAATGTCTTACATACAACGTTGTCAGCATAAGTAGTTCTTTGTTGGTCGATGGTGAAAGTCAGAGAATGTTGTAGAACTCGTTCTCATATCTACTATACTGTATTTACCCCTCCTTAGTACTTCTAAGTCCGTTCAAACGCAATAAAATTTTTGTATATTTTACGAAGCGAAACCTTATGGTCAAATACAGGTAAAGTTTGTATTTCAGCTAGATCAGGTGGTGTGGTTATGAGCCGTTACCCTAGAAACCTATTTTTTATGCCTAAGAACACCCTAACTTGTTTACTACCAAAGTTTTTATTCTTTCTATCAAGGGTGATGTTGTATTTATTCCATGCATAATCGTTCAAACGCTCGAAAGCAGTGATGACCTTCGTTATCAAACGGATATGAAGTAGTTCCTTGCCATGTTGACATTTCCCATGACAATTAACAAGTCTAAATCAGGTTTTCACCTGTTTTTGGAACAATAAGGGTACAAAAGAGTTTTTGGACAGCAAAAATAGAATTCACTGTATGGAAAAAGCGTACGTTTATTATTTACGTTTGAACACATGTTTTTCATTGCTTTCTTGCGCATTCACCAAATACACATTCTTCTTAAATGTGCAGGTTATATTTAAATTAAAATACGTGATGAGCCTATACTTTACTTCACTTTGCATTCATGACCGAATAAACTCACTTAAGGAATGCAGCAGTAGAATGTCAGATACATGAATAGAAATCATTTTATGTATTTATGGAAAACCAGTAAATTTATTGATTATGTACTGCTATTTCCGAGAAGTTTGAAAATCAGTAAAACGTTTATCACCTACGGATTTTCCTTGCAACTCATTAAGCGGTAATTTTTCTTCATATTAACGGTCCATAACAATTTGAAATTTATGTAGATTCTAAGCTTCAATATCAGACACAAAATGTTCATATCGTTACGAAATTTAAAATGTTTCCCCGAAGCCCTATTATCCAAATAGCCAACTTTATAGACATAATATTTTAATTTAAGTTATAATTTCTATTACTGTAATGTTCGCTTTCTGCACAGTTACCAAAGGAAAAAAAAAAAAGAGAAAAAAAAAAACTGACAGAACTAGTTTGGCAATTTAAACGCTCCGAATCTCTGCATTTCGTAAACCCACAATAACAGATATTTCTATATAGTTCGGAAGTTGACTAACAAAAATTGAAATTATGAGTAATGTATCTTTACTCCACAATAGCGTCGGAGGGAGCCTGCTATAAAAGGCAGCATGGCCGTGCTTCATGAATGAACTAAACCTCTGCAAATGTATCAATACGTTCACAATAATTTACAAATAAAATATGTGGGTAGATAATGAACCACACAAATTCAAATTATATTCTGTCGAACTTAATCACATTGATACAAAGGTCTACACTCGAAATAGGAACTCGTATTCAATCAAGCAAGTTCGTAAATGTGTAACAGTACCACAAAGGCAGTTATACACTTCATCTTAATTTTCTTATTTTACTTCTCTTCAAAACTGTAGCTAGAGTGAGTTCCTTGGCAGAAACACAGCTATAGAGAGAAAATTGATGGACTTACATCATACTTGGCAGGCAGACACAGCAATAAGTCTCACTGAGAAAAACTGAGCACCCTATTGTATTCGGTGGGCCTTAAATACCCGATGGGTAACTGTAACTGCGATTGATGTCTTTTCGACGTTGTTGTTACCAACCCTGCCTTCCCAATTTTTTTTTTTTTTTCCATCCCCTTTAGCTTATGGACGAACCCTCAGATAATATCCCTCTCAGGAGGTGACTTTTGTTGTTCGTGGGTTGGTACCATGGCACGCTTATCGGCGCACGAAAACCTATGGTAGGAACAAGGTGACTGACCTTTTAGCGTGGCCTATGTGTCGCAATGGCTGTCACCGCAGCGTCCTGAAATTCCTAACTGCCTCGCTCACGCTTGAGGTTCTTAATTCTATTTCTTACTAACCTTATCTATTATAGTTCCTTATTATAGTTATTAATACGGGGGTAGGCTGAAAAGTAATGCACACATGCTTGTAGAACGTGAACGAAATGAGCTATAGAAGCGCGCCTGGTGGCATTCGGAAGTAACAGTCCTCCTTTACACGCATGCATAGTTTGAATTATTTGCGTCCATTCGGTTGTTTTTGAGCAGCGTAAATATGGAGACGTGTTCTAGTGCTATGTTAACGCGAGTTAAACAGCGTGCTGTTATCGAATTTTTAACTGCTGGAAAAGAGACTCCTACTGACATTCATCGTCGTTTAAACGGTGTTTATGGTGACGATGCTGTTGATAGGTCTACAGTCAATCGATGGGTGGCAAAATTTCGTGATTGCACACCTGGAAAAGCCACAATTGTTGACAAAAAACGCAGCGGACGCCCGATCACTGCCACAGACGATAGGTATTGCAAACTCGTCGATGACTTGATTCAAAATGACCGGCGAATCACTCAACAGCGAATCGCAAACCATGTTAGAATATCCAAGGAACGTGTCGGCTTCATTACGAAGCAGTTGGGATACCTTAAAGTCTGTGGACGATGTGTACCACGCCGTTTAACAGACGAAAACAAACAGCGTCGAAAGGAATGCTGCCATCAACTTTTGCAGTGCTACCGTGACGAAGGAGAAGACTTCCTTTTAAATATCGTGACGGGGGACGAGTCATGGGTGCATCATTACGACTCAGAAGAGAAAAGACAAAGCGCTGAGTATCGACATTTGTCTTCTCCTGAGAAAAAAAAAATTCAAAACACAACCATCCGCAAAAAAAAATTCTTTTGTCTGTGTTTTGGGATGCTCATCGAGTTTATGTGACCGATTATCTGTAACGAGGCGCAACGGTAAATTCTTCTCACTACATACAGACTCTACAACACCTCCGACGTTGAGTTTGTGGTGTCAGAGGCAGCCTGGAGCCAATAATCTTGCATCATGACAACTCTTGTCCACACACCTCGCGCGCAACTGAAGAGGCAATGAGAAAGCTGAAGTTTGAACCGCTTCCACACTCCTTATTCCCCCGATCTTGCGCCTAGCGATTTTTATTTTTTTTCCTCTACTCAAGAGAGACCTCAGGGGTAAACATTACACCTCGGACGATGAAGTGAAAGCAGCCATCAAGTCCTGGATTCGAGGAAAGTCTGAGGAATTTTTCAGTGACGGAATGAAAAAACTTGTTGCACGTTGGGAGAAATGTATTAGTCTTAATGGCGACTATGTTGAAAAATAAATATATGATTCTGAAACATAAGAATTGTACTTTAATTTACGTTTTTCCCGATCTTCCTAACTGTTTTTGTCTGATTTCTACAAGCGTGTGTGCATTACTTTTCTACCTACCCTCGTACTTTTATCCCCTGAATATTTCTTGTGGCACCACACCTACCTCGAAAGAAATACTGTATGATACCTCAAATAAAGTTCTGATGTATTGACGTGGTCTTATATTCTCATGCACATGTTGCTTCCATATTTCATCCCTTATTTATTCAGATCTCTTCGTCACCATACACCATATGTAGACCCACCACTCTCTTTACCAATTTTCTATCCTCAAGCAACTTCCAATTCAGCTTTTGTTTCATTTAATTTAGTGAGTGCACCCATCGTAAAACCATTTATAAATGTAAGTGTCCTCCTTTACATTTCCTTCATCTCTCCTTTTTGATAATAATAATTTGTTTCACGAACCGTTGAACAATACTCTGGCATGGAGCTGGTCAATATTTTGTTACCCAGCTCGTTTACTACTCACGAACAGTTCTAATACTTTAACACTCTTCCTGCACCCTCCACTTATAGCCTTCAAGCAAATCATACTTTTTTTTTTTACTTATGGCTTGACGCCTTGTCGACGCTGGGGCCATTAGAGACGAAAAATGACTGAGGGTAAGGAACGGGAAGGAATTCGGCAATGACTATTTTAAGGAAGCGTCCTGACATTCACTTGAGTAATTTGGGGAAATCATGGAAAACCCAAATCCCGGGACGGGATTTGAACCCGCGTCCTCCCGAAAGCGCGGCCAGAGCGTTAACACTCACCCTTCACGCTCGGTAGCAAATCATGGCAGCACTACGGTAAAGAAGGAATTATAACACCAAAGCGTCCGAGTTGAGATTCTCACTATCTTTTGTTGAACGTTTCGATTTCTGCTTCGTGTTACTTGATGTCAGATTTATAATCTGAGAAAGGAAAATACGTTTATCATTCAAGGGTAGTACAATATTAAGTTTCGATTCATTAAGAAATTGCCGTTGTATCCGAGACTGCAATCTCGGAAGCAGCATCCGTCTGTTTGCTGTACTCCGTGATCCAGTTAGTATTTCAGACGCAACGAACTTCTCAAACGAAGACTTATTTCGAGATAATCGGATTAGCGAATTAACGATCCGGGAACGAATTAGAGCTTCTGGACTGCAGGGACGGACAATTTAGCTCGAAACATTGACAAATCGAACGTTCTTTTCAAACGTCTCTTCGGAACGTTGTTCTTAAACTTCAGAAAAGTTGGTAACACTTAACAAAGTTATTACAAGACAGATAATGGCTGATCTGAATTGCTTCAAAATATGACAGGCTGTAATCATATAAGAACATATATTAATGCGCATTTCGTTTAGCGAGTACATTCAATATCAATTCAGGGGAAAAAAATACTTCTTCATTCATTTATTTTTGGAAAAATTCAAAGAACTTCAATCTGTGGTAATAGTGATAAACTTCGGCGTGTGCACACATCCGGAACCATGGCTAGTTTCCTATCACATGAACGTGGTGTAAAACAGAAATATTATATATGTTTTTTTAATAAAATATGTTTTTTACTTGTCTCAGCCTTCAATTTTGGTGAGTGATGAGTTACCCTTTGTTATTTATATTACCTAAAAACAGTTTCCTTTTTTTCTTAGTATCATTACTGTAGTAATAGTATGAAATTTAAGTATTATTTTTCGCAGTCTATAAGTATAAATTTTTTAATGAGAAGAAGAGAATGAAAAAAAATTCGATTGAGCTATGAAACTACATTAATATTCCAGATTTCTGTTGGATTTAAATATAGATTATATAACTATAAACAAAGATTTAATAATACTGTTAGTCGTGAGTAAAACTTGTTGAGTAATTCAATATGTCGGCTAGGAAGCGGGCGTCACTCACTGCTAGTCCATCACCGTTTATGGGCGAATATAATAACAAATAAATGGTTTACTTCAAGGTATAATGTAAATTGATAGGACGTTGATGACCGTTACATGAATCCTATTGAGACAGAAAATCATTTTAACGGAGGCAAACATTTTCAGGGCGTCTTCGGTTGCTTGAAGAAAATTTGAATTAAGTTTTGATCATTACGTTTGATTTTCTGTAACTATATACATATATATATATATATATATTTTTACAGATTATTTAACATTATTACTTCAACACAATATGGAAATCTTTTACATAGATTAATTCTTTTTACCTATCTTATTTCAATTAGTCAATATTGAAATCACTGATCTAAACTTTCAACGATGACTATAAGTAAGTTTAGGCTGTTGTCTTTTACCTTTATCGTGCTCCTTAAGAGTTTCCACTAGGAGGGAAATACGTTTTTTGCCATCTATTTTTACTAAGACTGATTTCAACGCTCGCCACTCCGGTTGTAATTCATCACCTTTCTTCTTACTATCTGAAATAAACCTTTATACTGTACCTGAAATTCTTTTATGATTTTTTCCTTTAGGTGAAATCAACGACACTATAAAATCTTTCTCCAACACTTCAAATATTACTCCGCTCTATACATCATTTTTCACACTACGAATAATTAACACAACACAACTTCAATATCATTAATGTTCTCTTTGGACACAGCCGTAAGTATTTTTCGTAATTCAAAATCCTTTAATGTTCCGGTATCTCCCCACCGGTGCCAGTTCCAATTTTATATCGTACAGTTCTCCTCAATTAATTTCGTTCCTACACCACTGATTAGCAGGCAACATTGGTCAGCAATGCATACCAGCAATGGACGAGGAGCTGGATTGAATCGAAACAACACAGAGGCCGACAGTACGCTTTAATACAGACGTATCCTCCACGAATACCTTAGCATTCAAGATGGAACTCTCAACGACTATACGTTACACCTATCGTCCTTGGGAGATTCAACCACGGCTCCTTCCGTTGTCTCCTTTATCGCTTCCAGGCAGTAAACACACCTCACTGCACAAATAATGGACAGGCACTACAGCACTACAATCATTTATTCTTCAACTGCTCTAAGTTTCACCAACAGCAAGTAACTTCCATCAACTCTTGTGCATAGCAGCCACTTTCAGCCAGTGTTATAGCACTACTTGCTACAAATAACAACAATATATACTGAATCATTAAGGACTATATTAAGCACGCTGACATACATATTTAATGCATCTATATATCTGTAATTTATTTATTTTATTTTTAAAATTTTAAAAGCACTTGTTATTGACTTGTAATTCTATCAATGTATGCAAGGTCAAATAAAGAAATATATTTTTTTTTTTTTTTTTTTTGTAATCTCCGTGATCAGCGCTCACATTTTCTCTCCTTGCTATCAAAGATTTTTCAAAAACATATCATTTGTATACTATATCACTAATTTATATTTATTACTACTGATTTGAGCACACTACGGAGCGCTTATAACTACTTATTTCTTGATGCTTGCCTTTGTTCGCAATACCATTTAAGTCCAGCTAGTAATTTTTCCTTTCTTTCCTATGAAATGGGTTTCCGAGGTTTAGTAATTTTCGGTGGATGGGCTAGGAGTTACAAAATTTGGAGCGATCTGCAACATCAGTGTCGCAAATCCCAGAGGATTCCAAATCTTTTTGTACCTCATTGAGCCACACGCTTCCTATCTTATAGCTTTTTAAAAGTGAGGAGATCTTCTTGGTGAGCCTGTTGCTGCCCATGCTTAGGAGGTGACCGTAAAACTTCAGCCGCCTACGTCGCATGCTGGTGTTGGCCGTCTCCAATTCGCAGTTCGCTTTCGGTCGAAAGGTTCCATCTGGGAGCACTCTTGGCCCATGAACTTTCCTCGGGATACATCTTTCAGCTTTTTCCAGAGCATCCATGGTGCCTTTCCTGATCATCAGCAAAGTCTCCGTAGCCTATAAGAACTGAGGTCTGACAACAGTTTTGTAATGACAGATTTTAGCATTCTTGGAAATACACTTCTTGTTGCAATGATTTCGCGACAGCTGATATGCTGCGTTGAGGTTCCATCGCTACCATTGGGGTGGTCCCATTCACCGAGGTACCGGAGTCGATTGACTTTTCTAATATTGCCATGGATGGTCATCAACGAGGCTTTCCCGGGGTGTCGACTCTTGAAGTGATTGGTCTTTCCGTACGATGTCTGTAGTCCTGTCTTCTCCTCTATCTCGTGTAGGGTTTGAACAGCAATGGAAGCATCCTTTGTGTCATTGGTTAGGATTGTGATGTCATCTGCTCCGGCTCCAATGGTAACGGGTTTGATTAAAATTTTGTTCAGTACAAGTTTCCAGGTTCTGATGACTTTGTCAAGCACCAGATTCAACAGAAAGGTGAGAGGCAATCTCCTTGTCTTACCCCAGTTGTGATATTGAAACACCGGGACAGTTCTTCTCTGAATTTTACTTTGAAAGAGATGTCTGTAAGAGTTTGTTCGATATGGGTGAATCCGTTGTATTTTGACAACTGTGATTCTATTCGATACGTTTTTGGTTTAGTATTACAGAACATACCATTAACCATTTTTCTGAAATGAGACCATCTTGCAGAAATTTGGTATCAACAAATACGTAATACACATATATGGAGCATCATTTTTGGGAAATTTTTAACCCCTTGTAATTTTCAACGTGAATAGTTTCAATGACTCAGTACGTACATCAACAGCCATTGCGTAACTATTCTTAGGTTTATTACTTACGGATTACCGGTAGTAAACCCAAGATTTACTTACAGTTGGTCAACTTGTGTCACAATGTAATCTCAAACCCAGCTTGTCTAGAATCCTAGTTGCTATATCCGTACGGCGGCCGACGTTGAACGGCGGAGGGGCGTTCCGCAGGAGATGGACACGAATAACCGAACAAGTCCAAGGAGCAGGCGGAACGTAATCCAAACACGCGCACTGGTTGTATCCGACGTGAGGTTCACAGAGTCCAAAGAGAGAGTACCGAACGTCACCGAGAACAAGCACAGTCAGAGTCCGAGAAGCGATTCACTGAGTCCAATAGAGAGTACCGTAGACGTAGCCGAGACGAACACTGTCGAGAGTCCAAGAGATGATCACAGTTTGACGGAGACGCGACCGGAAGCGCAGCGAACACCGAATTGGATGAATGGAGCTGCGCTGGCTTATTTATATCCGTGCCGGGTCGGCTCTGATTGGCCGTGGCGGAAACTGTGCTGCGGTGGCGCTGGTTGGCCTGATGCCAGCGCCGCCTATACTAGGTCGATTTCCATGCCACCTACCGGGCATGCCGCAATGTCAGGACGGGATACCAGACTAGTACTATGCGCAAATAATTCATCTGATGCCCAGCTGAATAAAGTTTCAGTATGTATCACCACACCAATTAAAATCTCAAGTGAAAATGGATTTCTTAGCATCAGTGGGTAGAGAAGGTTGTTGCAAATCGAGAGATAACACACCATCCTCGAAGTAAAGAATGTTTAGTTTAATTTGATGTTTTAAACAACCCGTGGTAGTAGAAAAGATGCATTCAATTACAACGCTTAAAGCCCTGTCAGGTAATTTATACTATCTGTCAACAACCAATGGTGACATTATTTTGTTTTTGTTATTAGAATGGATGCAATAAACATGAGCACGTGTCATGGAAATAACATTCTTGATAGTTGCCTGAAAGGTTTGAAATGGAATCCTATTCATATTTATTATCTACTATGTTTACAGTTCAAGTGAAGGAGTGGTGTTTTATTGATTTTGCTTAATAGATCTACTTCTAAACTGAAAATATGAACTGATTGTAAGGCAGATAAATTCGTGTTACAGCAAAAATCATGTTGTCAGTCAGTATATTCCAACGCAAGAGAAAGAGGCACAAACATTCCATATGTAAGTTTTATCGTGCAGAGCGAGCGAGGATACATTATGTTTCCGTGAAATAAATGTAAATTAATTTTTACACGTCACTCCATTCATGTGTAAGACTTTAAAATTTTTTGCTTTTTCTATATTTTGCCATTTGTTATTTTTATTTTTTGGAGTTTTTGTAAGATAAATTCATTTTAATTAGTTTTTATAAAATCAGTTGAGTCTTTTCTATTAAACCATAGCAATTTCTTATAAAAGGAAGTACCAAATAAGTAAAACTTACATTTTTTACTAAAACTTAGAGATATAAATTTGTTAACTAACTGAATACCACAAATCATTTAAAAAAAATTAGTGCTTGTAGACCAAACACGATTTATTGTTAAGTGTAGCTTTTCACGACAGCTTTCACGGAGGCGTTTAAGCAGTAAAAAATCTTCACAAAAAAAATGCCCTGCGTTTTCTTTATGGTTAACTTCCCCAGCCAGCACGATTTTTTTTTTTACTCATGGCTTTACGCCTCGTTGACGTCAAGGTCATTAGAGGCGGGATGGGACTAGGACAAGGAACGGGAAGAAATTCGGCAATGGCATTTTTGAAGGAAGCATTCCGGTATTCGCCGGGAGTGATTTGGAGAAACCATGGATGTCCGGACGGGGATTCGAACCGCTGTCCTCCCGAATGCGAGGCCAGAGCGCTAACCGTTCACCCACTAAGCTCGGTCAGCCAGCTCGAACATATGGATCACGACATGTTGATCACTGTACACTGCACACAATTGGTAATCTGCAAAGACTCTAGATGGGAAAACGTTTAGAACGAAATAAAATGCTCAGGTTGGGGGGTAGGAGCGCACGAGTTAATAAAACAACAATAACGTAAGAAATAGTGAAGTCAGAAAAACTACAACAACACGGTGGTTATCATATAAATGGCCAAAAATAGGTTATAACTTTTATACAAATTATTAGCAGATAATAGTCGGGAAAAATGTTTTCAATAGATTACGTTAAAAGGTAAAACATAAATTGCAGCAGATATTTGAGTAGAACGAATGCTCATCATAATTTTGCGACAAAATGATGTCCTGCAACCTATTTTTCGTAACCTTTTGTGAGGTATTTTTGTAATATGCATTGCCAGAATTACTTTTGCAGCTCCAGTCACAAAAATCTAGATCAATGCGTTACACTAAAATGTTGTAAATCAGCAAATATTTCAACCTCCAATAATCATAGCGCAAAATTTTCATTGATAATGGTAGAATAAACCACTTACGTGACCATTTAAAAAAAATTAAAACTGGTTTCCATCAATGTTAATGAATGAAGTTACTTTCATCACTTGAGTCAACAGAAAAAGCTAAACAAACGATACAAAATAGGTGGATTTTTATTTTTTGCGCGTCCTGAAAGTTAACAAGTTAGTACAGAATACCTGTATACCCTACTCATTAAATAGGGAAGCGTGTTTTTAAAAACGTTTCACGAATAGCCTGGTTGTTCCTGCTGTGGAATGTAAAATGTTGTCGCTGACTAACTTCCGTTCTATTTGTTCACGTAATAACTACCAGCGACAATGTTTTTTTAAGATAACATTGAAATTAATTCTGGGAGCGCACACAGCATCTTCAAACAACCCCTCCTATTTGTTTTACAATTTATTTGCGCGAATGATTGCGCGCAACGCAGTCTGGTCGCTTGGTTAGCATATCTTTTTTTATTTTTTTTTATCTGCTTTATGTCTCTCAACAGCGAGGTCTTTAGAGACGGGAAAGGATGGGGGGCAAGGAATGGAAAGGAATTTGGCCATGGCCTTTTTAAGGAAGCATCCCCCTGGAGTGATTTGGGAAACCATGGAAAACCCAAATCTGGATGCCCGGACGGGGATTCGAACCGCCGTCCTCCCGAATGCGAGGCCAGAACGCTAGCCGTTACACCACCACGCTCGGTAGGTTAGCATATCACTGGGATAGACTCGTCTAAGAATTACTACTGGCATAGTACACAGCGAACAGTATATGAAAAAATTTACTAGAAAACCTAATAAGCAATGACAGTACAGAAAATAGTTCAACGAACGTAAGCGACCGATGATACTTTGAAATGACTTCTCAGAAATACCTCCACGCCAGTGCTTGTTAATTAGCGAATTTAATCATTTCGTCGCCTCTTCGTTGTGGGTAATATTCCTAAAACAAAAAATTCAGAATATCTTCTACGATGACTTTAATATGTTTTCCAAGGCAATCTGCAAGTTCTGTGTGTTAATGGGCTAGTTACATATTTCTGTTCCTAAGCATCAACCACCGTTTACATAAGACAAATAGGCCTTTACGAAATAAAGCTACTGGCCTGAGACGGGACGTCCATAAATTACGTGAGGTGAAAGGGGGGGGCGAGGTCAGGCGAAATCTCACCAAGGAGGAGGGGGGGGGGGTCAACGGAAATCTCACGTGAGGTTTTCGAAAAAATTTTGGACTGTAGAGCTAAAGAAAGAAAAAAGAAAAAAAGTATGACGCGAAAGTCGATTTTAGGGGGGTATTTCATCGAAAACCCTCACGTAATTTATGGATGCCCCCTAAAGACATGTCACAACCTCGCTGGCTGAAGTGAGAGAGAAACTGGAAAACCAGTTTGATGACCTTCTAATAAAGCATGAATGGCATCTAGTAGGGGAGGGCACAGAGCGATCACAAAGTAGTTACGATGGTCATAAGCTGACTCCTGCCCTTGCACTATTCCTATTACTATACAACTGTCAAAGTTCGTACCTCTGTCATGCACACACTTTTCGACTACTTAAATCCATATTTAATAAGTTAATCTCGAGGTATTATTCGAGCCCTCCTTCCTTTCAATTTCAAATTATACACTCGCGTTGGCATCCTTTCATCACTTACCCTCTTCATGTGTCTGTATCACTGATTTTTAGCTGTTTCAATTCTATCCTGTAAAGATCCCTCACATAGTCATTGGATACTTTTATAATCTCGTTGCTTCAATACTAATACTCCGAAATTCCACCTGCGTACCCAGATGTTTCTGGCACCCCTTTCTTTCATTACCTTTGTTACTCGCGAACAATTGACTGACATCGACGAAAACTGTGGGTATTTTTTTTTACGTTAAGAAATGAATAAAAAACATGAAGTAAATTCTTTTAGTTGGTTATATTTTTCTTAGTAGTTTAGGAAAAAAGTGTTGATGAAAAATATTTTACGAAATGTTTAGAGCCAGATCTGTGTGAACCATGTAGTAAAAATAGATCCTAAAAGAAGCGTTAGTATATCTTTCCTTTTTGTGACGTGCAGCTTAATTTCTTGAAGCCGTTGAAAAATAAGAAAGACAAATATAATTTTTGCATTCGAAATTTTCGTCGAGGGTTCTTCAATTGGGAAAATCAGACCGAATTACTTCCCTGATGGATCAGTGAGATGGTTTCAAAAGATAAACTCTTTGACTCTTTGCAGTTGGATGATGACGATAAAATGACCTGTCTGCCATCTATCGACCTCAGCTGGGACTCACTTCTCACCATTCTTAGTAGATGCTCTAGTTTTCTTGGTGCTCAGGAGATGGCCAGATTGTGTCCAAACTACATAGCTCAATTTCATACAAAATTCTTTTCGGCGTGGTAAAAATATTTTGTATTTAGTAAGTGATAAGTGTCGCGATTCGTGTTGCGACATTTCTCCCTTAACAGGGGACATTGTATTTCCTGTTTACACTATACAATGACGTATACGAGAATGAATAATCTTATCAAATTACCTCCGATCATGAAATATAATATTTAAAAATAATCTAACCGTATTCGTTAGTTTTTATAAAAATATAACAATGGGACTCCTTTTACACGTACAGATCCGTTTGACCATTATTTATTTATTTATTTTTTCACTATCACAACATACAACATTTATTAAATCTTTTTTTAATACAATTTAAAGTCACTTTGTTATTTCTTGTTACAACCCATTATCCGTACATATTTAATTTAATCCCAGCTCCAATGTCGTAACCCCTCTGCTCATCCTGCCTTCTCCAAGTCTTCCTTATTCTCCCATAGATCCTCTCGTTGTTATATCATCTCTGGCCCACTTCTCTTGGATGCCAATCAACTCAAAATAATAACGTCATGCAAATATTTATAATATATATGTGCTTTTTTATATAATTCCATTACAAAATCCTTATCTTTGACTATGGCACCAAGGTAGTTGAGAAACATCCGACAATAGCCTCCCTCACAGTCGATCTCTAACGCATGCTCTTGTGTCACATTACCCAAGAACAATCTTGGAATCTTTTTTTTTTTTTCTTGCCTTCACCTGAAATAAACTTTTATATCTTTCAACTCTAGTACTAATTTTCCCACCTATGATTATTTATTCAATATATTTCTCTTCAAATAACTTGCACCAATTAAGGTCAATTATCATTCTTATAACTTCAAAAACACCTTGCATCGTTATTAATTAAAAATCTTATGTCCACCAATCACAGAATACTTTCTGCAAAACAATACATTTATTCTTACAGAAATTTTGTGTCTTTATTGTTTTAAAGCCGCATCTTCTCGCCAGATTCCAATTTTTATCCTTCTGGACTACATTATCTCGACGATCCCTTGTCTGATCCCTTTCTGCTTTTTTCATTCTTCTTCCCAGTAAATATTCTTTGAATTTTGCTCTCTTTGCCCTCAATTTCTCTTAGACCTTTCACAGAAACTTACAAAACTCGAATTAACATTACGTATTTACTATTTTTAACATAGAACTAACAACATTATTCTTAACAGCAATAACACAACATTTTACAACAAAAAATTGGGCATGCGTAGCGTATGATGCTCACAGTGTTCAAAAGGCAGTGCTTCAGAATAAATTATTTCGTACTTCATTACGAATTTTGAATCCCTTCAGAGTGCGGACATCAACACGACCAGATTAAATCTCTCTCCAGTAATAACTGTTACTTTGATCTCAAATGTACTTTTATTTCGGTGAAGTGATACGCTACAGTCTACGCCATACTATTTCAGTTGAAATACTTTCAATCCTAATAGCTTGAAACTTCTATTAGACAACGTGCTCTTGTTGCACAAAACCGTGAATAATTTGTGTATTTAATTTATTTGTAACATGGTGGGTAACACTAGGTAATAAAATTTAGTATTTCTCGTGAAGAGTTTGATTAAGACTCTCACGATATATCAAAAATAGTTTACGCGCGCTCGTGTACTTAGAGATCATCAAAATAATAGTATGAAAAAAGTGCGGTATAGATCGATCAACGAATCATATTAGTATTAGGAGTGGAGCCTAACATCGTCTCAAAACTTCCATCAAACTTGATAGGAATTTTATATTGTGACAGTAAGTACAAGGATTGATCAAATGAAAAGGTACGAATCGACACGGTGGGTACAAATGTAGACTTTGTTCAAAATATACTCCATAGGCCTGAGCACAACGATCCCACTGATGAACAAGCCTCAGGATTCCTTGTTCCCAGAATTCCTGTGGCCGTGACGAGACCCAGTCCTTCACAGCGTCCTTGAGTACGTGGTCCGAGTTGAAGCGCTTCCCTTTCATGTGTTTCTTCAGTGGACCAAACACATGGAAATCGCAGGGCGACATGTCCGGACTGTAGGGTGGATGGTCCAACGTCTCCCACTTGAACTTGGCCAGTTCCATGTGTGTGACTCTGGAGACGTGTGGACGCGCGTTATCATGGAGCAGAACCACACTCTCCGTGAGCAGCCCCGGTCTTTTGTTCTTGATGGCCCTACGTAGGCGTTAGAGTGTCTCACAGTACACATCCGCCACCTGGATGCCATCCTGTCCTCATACGGACTGCCGCATCATTTGGACGCCGCTTTTGATAAGAGCCTCTGCTCTCTACTGCGCATGTGGGCGCCCACGCATGCTCCGATTCCAGTCAGAGACTCCAATCGCATCCCGAGATGTATCGCTACGTTCTCCCATGGCGGAATATGCAAATATTTAACTGTTACGTTTTTACGTCGTTTCGTACCTTTTTATTTGATCACCCCTTGTATGTCCTAAAATTCACAAATCCTAGTCGAAGCTTTAGCAGACATCTGTATGACAGGAAAGAAAATGATCTTTCTTCCCTCGTCCCCGAAGTCACTCTGCTGCCGGTTTTCTCAAGGGCGCGGGTTGACATTATCCAATCCTGGCGTTTTCGAAACTGCTTGTCACTCGCCTTTTGTCACTTTGGTGGGAGAAAACCAACTTTTTGGTTTGCTTATCAACTAACTTAAATGGAGTACACGCTCCGGTGGCAATTCCTTTACTCGTCCAATTACACTTTTTTTTATTTACCTTATATAATTTTAATTTTAAATCACTCCCCCATCTCCTTTTGTTATTTACAAATTTTAATTTTAATTCCTTCAGGGTTTTTTGCAATTATTATTCACTTCTCTTGGTAATTCTCTCTAATCCCTGACACCTTTACCCACAAAAGAAAATTTTCCCAATCTTTTATTCATGATATCGATTGACTGTTTGTGGTCACGATCATCTTTCTCCTTCCTTGCACTATTCCTAATTCTTCGACCAATATCCCTCAGTGTTCCATCACCAAAAAATGCGTTTTACATTCCCAGCCTCTCTTTAACCTCCTCCTGTCCTCCAATGACCCCCAAACCAGCTTTTCTACTTTATTCGCTGTACCTTCTAGGTCTACTGAAGAAATGTCACCGTTTTCGCAGAGTCTATATTTTTATCAGTTGACGTGTTTCATGGTACTTTGTTCAGTTGTGTTTATACTACACCCAGTATACAATATACTCTTGACTGGTACACCAGCTTCTCTTAGGTTACGGAAGAAATGATTGCTGACTAACACTCAGAACCATCAAATGGGATTATTGTTCGCAATTTTAACATATCTATGCAGATGACATTAAATTCTTAAACAAATCAAGTTTTTGGATGACTGCATAGAACTATAGAATTAATTAAGTGTCATTAAGGATTAGTGCCAGCAAAACAATATGAAACTTAATTTTTATAAATGTTCCTGCATCATTTTCAACTGCACTAAGTCCCCATTTATTTTGAATACGAGATGGGAAACCAGCTAGTGAGTCGCTGCTCATCAGTAGGAGCTATTTTAACATACTATCTGAATCCAGAGGAATTTGTCCATATCGTATCTGGCTGTACACAATGCCACGCATTTCGAGATATATCAACAACATTGAGACACCGCATCAACTAGTTCACTACTAGTTTTTAAGTATCTAATAGTTATTTTCTTGTTTCTGTAATTTTACTATATAATTGTTTTCTTCTGTCATTTATTGTTTCAGCTATAACTATTTGATCATTAGTAGTGATCATTATGTTTACTTCATACTTATTGTGTAATATATGAATGTATAAATATAAAATGGTTTTTTTTCAGTGGAATAAATAAATAAATCCGAATTATGTGCAGTAATTCATTCTAGTTGAGCTCGCGTAACTATTGCATTTAGGAGAAAAGCGTCCATAAAATAAAAATTTGATTAATCATGGTTCTTAGATGACCATTTGTCAAAATTCTCCTTTACATTCCGATTTATTTAGCAGCGTTTGTCAGAGTATCAAACCTTCGCTGTCTTAATGGTAATTTATATTCTGTCCGTCCAGCTTTGTACTTGTTGAAATACTTTGTGGCCGGCTGTGAGTGTATTGTGAGCATTTTAAATAGTATTTAGGAGAAGTTGATGTATTGTGAAACTCTCAAACACCCTCTAGCCGGCAGGGACCACACTTTTTACATTTTAAAATACTAACTAGGAAGGCAATGTGTATATTTTCTGTCCTTGAAATACTATCTAGCTGGCAGTGAAGGAATTACAAATCTTTTAAAATGCTTTATAGGTGGCATGGATGTATTATGAATCTTTTAAATACTGTCTAGGTGACAGTGAGTGTATTATTAATTTTCCAAATACTATCCAGCAGGAAGTTAGTGTATTATGAATCTTTTAACTACTATCTAGGTAGCAGTGAGTGTTTGATGAATCTTCTGAAAACTGTAAAGATGGCAGTGGGCGTATTTTGAATATTCTGTATATTATCCAGTGGGCAGTGAGTGTATTATAAATCTTTTAAACACTTTATAGGTGACAGTGAGTATATTATAAATCATCCAAATACTGTCTAGGTCGCGGTGAGTATATTGTGAATATTTTATGTAATATCTAGGAGGCAGTAAGTGTATTACGAATCTTTTCAAACCTAGATGGCAGTGAGTGTATCATGGATCTTTTAAACACTGTCAAGTTGGCAGTGAGTGTGTTTTGAATCCTCTAAATACTATCCAGCAAGCAGTGAGTGTATTATGAATGTTTTAAACTCTCTATAGCTGACAGTGAGTGTATTATGAATCTTCCAAATACTGTCTAGGTGGCAGTGAGTGTATTATGAATCTTCGCGTACTATCTGGCTGGCAGTGGCTGTATCTAGAAGCAACTCCTGGAGCACAGTACTGCAATCTAGGCCGCCGATCAACGACGCAACCACGTCTAAAATCGTATCATCTACCACAAGACATCTTAAGCGACGACGGGCAAGATGTCTTCTGACCCTCCTTGAACACTGTATAAAGTTCTCATGCCCTTTTCCCTGTCATACTACTAGTAAAGCATTTTAAATTATATTACCATTATTATTATTATCAATATCTTAACTCATACCTGACTTTTTTACATGTTATATAACAATAATTCAGTTACAGAGGAATCCAATTGGACTGACCTCAGGCCAGGCGATGTAATCAATAACTTTAAGATCACAAAACTGTATAGCAAAAATGTAATTGCTGGACGTTTTAAATAAAACATAGTTATAAAAAAAGAATCTTTTATCAACTATCTAGCATGCAATGAATGTATTATGAATCATAGGTGGCGGTGAGTATATTATGAATCTTTTATATACTGTCCAACAGGCAGTGAATGTATTGTGAATATTTTTAATACTATCTAACAGGCAGTGAGTGTATTATGAATCTTTTATATACTATCCAGATGGCACTGAGTGTATTATGAATCCTTTATATAGTATCTAATAGGCAGTGAGTGTATTACGAATATTTTAAATACTTTCTAGCAGGCAATGAGTGTATTATAAACCTCTTAAATTCTGTCTAGTTGGCGGAGAGTATACTTTCTGTCCTTTAAGTATTATCTATCTAGCAGTGATTGTGATTTGAGCCTTTGAAATACTAAGTTGGAGCCACTGTGTGAATTATGAGATTTTAAAAACCATATAGATGGAATAGAATGTTTTCTGCGTGACTTTCTACCTTGATTGAATTTTTATGAAGTTTGGTCTCTTCACAAACTATTTTATTAGTCATGGATATGACATACCTTCTTTTTGAGAAATGATATTGAATACCTGAGTTATATTAAGTTATTTTAATAGAGCACCACGCCTCCAAATCATATTAATGAATTCTCATTAAAAGCAACTAGTAAATAAAGCACAGATAAGCTTTGATATGTTATTTGTATATTTTCAATTCCAATTTACAGTACACATTAAATTCAAACATTTATCAAGCACGATCGCAGTGCAGCCCGGCGTTAGTCTTCGTGGGCCGTGTTGAGCCGCTGAGACCCCGCAGTGGGGCTGCTCGGCGTAGAGAACCGCAGTGCAGATCCCGTAGTCTGTCCACCGTCCCCAGCCACGATCACTGCAACTTTAAAAGTCAGAGGGTCAGGAAAAACCTGAGTCAGTAGTCGATGGTCTGTGCTGTACAATAGCCAGAAGATCAGAAGGAGCCAGAACCATAGCCACGCTCTACGCCGCACAGCCCGAGACAGGACAGTCCCCACCCCTGATGCACCCGCACCCCTCAGGCCGCCCTTGACTGCCCGTAGAGCCTCGCTCTGCCCGACGTAATACACTCCGTCACTACCACTGCCAGCCACACCCTGCACTTCGAGGGTGCAGACGCCTTCCAAAGACATCTATCCCCTCGTGGCTCGGATGGAGATGTCAGAAGCCAGTGAACGAGTGGCAGACAACCCCCTCGGGATCTCGCCACGACCAGCGTGCTGGCCGCCGAGTCCCCGCGAACAGTAGCCTGTGCAGTAGCATTGCCTCTGCCTGTCCCGCCCTGCTGGATAATGAACCACACGACACGTCAGCTACTGACCTGGTGCTGCACGGCGCTCCTCGCTGCTCTGTCCCGGAGTCGACTGCACTCTGGACCCGATGAGGACCTCCTTTTATACCCTGCCAACAATAGCGGAGAGTGTTTCCTAGGCAACGCGCTGTGACGTCACGGACACTTAATTGTTTCCTTGGAAATGAAGTGGCAGGGCGCTTCGAAATTTAGTAACTTTTTTATGGCAGTATTAACACTAAGCAACGATGTGAAATGAGTGACATGAAAAGTAATTCAGGAGACATTTTCGTCTGCATAGACAGGATAGCAAGACGAACGGTTCGTTATAACAATGTGACCTCATTATCATTGATCTTGGGCGCAGTTTTTAGATGCAGAATCTCCTCTGATCCTGTTCTTAGGGACACGGTTTAATATAAGCAAACTGGTGTATGGCACAGCAAGCTGACACAGTCAGAAAGATAGTCAAGTACAGCGCGTGGACTCGGGCAGCCTCACCAGCGATCAGCCAAGAAACTGTTAATTCTCTCAGCATGTGAGTAAATAGTATTACTACCAATCCAGACCACGATAAGGAGGGAACAGTTTACATGTTTGTGAGTAATGATACTGGTAATATGTTGCTCGTGAAAGCATCGTAAATAAAATTAAGTACGGCCATTCTTTTATTACCGTGGTGCCACAATCTGATAATGAATTCTTATAGAACTCGATGAAACAAATCGAAAGTAAACAATTTTTTTTTTGTTTTTTTTTTTTTTGATATCTCTCGTAGTTTTCGAGATATAAAAATAAATTGTAGGTGTAGTTCCCTGTGCGTTTGGTGTCGTTTCTGCTAGTCCCGATAATATTTCAACGTAACAACAACCACTAGAAAGAAAATAAAACACCTATAGTGCATTTCCACCGTGTATTTATAGTTGTTTTTGTGGATTTTGTTTTTTTCTGATCCAGGCCAGATCTCACCCTAACCTCCTCACTTTTGAAATACAATATCTCGAGAACGAATCGATATATATATATACATTAAATAAAAAAACTCAATTTCGAGTTATATACGAATTCATCATCAAATTGCGGCGCCACGGGTATCGTAGAATCACCTAAAGTACTGAAATCGCCGTACCATGCAGTACAGCGGATTGTCAACTACAATTCTGGTCCAGGATGAGTAGATCACGAAACATTTCGAACTGTATTCTTTCGCGTTACGCCAGCAACATGGCGCCCATGATAGCTACGTGATTTAAAATATTGAATTCCTATACTATGCCTTACCGCGGATTTTCAGTTATAATTCTGGTTCAGACTGCATGAATCACGAAAGATGTCAAAGTGTATTCATCCGCATGACGTCAGCTCATGAAAGGAAGTTAATTAAAAAGTATATATCAAAATTATCGCGTCCTACACAGAACCACGGAACATGAGCTGTCATTCAACTAAGGAATGTATTATAATGTAATAGAAAAAAGCATGGAAAAGTATGACTATGGACACTCGATTTAATTCATAAGGGAGTGGGAAAATTTTATTTTGTGGCTAAGGGCGGTATGGTTTAGAATAAATTAGTAAGGGAAGTGATGAATATTTTTTAAAAAAGCTGAAGAATGTATAATTAAAATTCCAAAATTGTAAAAGTAGATGGTTGAAGGAATTTAACAGTCAAAATAAGAAAGTAATAAGATAATAAGATTGGGGTAATTAAATGACTAGGGACAATGGCACCGGAGCATGCGCTCCGTATCAAAAAAATGCAATCTAATTCAAAAAGTGCCTAAATGTAGCCACAAAAAGAAATATCTAATTTCAACAATCCAAGATGCCTCAGCCGTTGCTATGTTTTGGTGCCTTTTGCGATTGACGGCTGTAGCGTAGCGGAATCGATATACGTTACGCCGAGCTACCGGTCAAACGATTATTTCGTACGTTCGATACTCGGAGAGTTGAAATAGACGTCGCAACAGATATTGCATGTAGTTAATTTGTTAGTGCAGGAACAGCCACGGGAAAGAACTATAGAGGAAGACCAAGAACAGAATATATGAAGCATGACGTATGTTGAGTTGAACAAGTTAGTTAAAGATAGGAAAAATTCTAGGATTGATATCAACGCTGCAACAAGGAAGGTGTTGAATAAAAGCTTCTCGATCTTTCCACCGCGAGTGCGCGCCAATAAGAGGCGACGTTTCGGAACCTGACTCTGGTTCCTTCTTCAGGCGGAAGATGAACCAAAGTCAGGCTCCAAAGCGTCGCCTCTTACTGACGCGCTTTCCCAGTGGAAGGCTCGAGAAGATTTTATTCAACTGATTCACCGAGAAACCCTACATTCTTTCAAGGACGGTGTTCTTTTATAAATAGTTTGGATTGATTTGTTCCCTAACCAAATTTATTTATAACCCCGTCAATTTTCAGGTAGTTGTAAAATGTTATTGTGGTTACTTTTTGGTATTTTCGAAACATCTTAAGGTGACATTTACATGATTAGAAACGACCACGGATTTTTACAAATTTCTGCACAGGTTAGTACTGTATTTTATCATTGCAGCTTTTCATAAAACGCCCCAATAGACACCATTTTTTCTCAAAAACTTTTGTTGTTATCTTGCCAAAACTGTTACAAGGATCTGTATGACTTTTTTCCACTTAACAAGGAATGACACTGCTAGACTCTTGAAATTTGGATTGATTGCCTCAGTATAATGTCTCATTCACGTTACCCACTCACAATTTACAAATCATCACAAATTAAAAAAAAATGCCTAAGTATGAGAGTGTAACAAAAAAATCTCTTTTAATGTTGGTTAATTCTTTTGTTATATTGTATTATGTTCTTTGTTAGCATTTTAGCTACTCTCCTTTGCAAAATGTCACATGAAACGTAACTTGCAGGCTACACGATACATTGCAATCAAAATTCTGTCATCATCCCGGATCAGTTTATTCTGTTGGCTTTAATTAAACTGTTAGCTACAAGTATGTTTGCTGTGGGATGATATACTTTTTGTAAAATAAAAATTACTCATAATTTTAGCTACATATTTGATCTGGTTTTCAATAAGGCCTTATCGTAGCGCTTCCATAGTAAGATCGCATTCGGGGCACTGTGTAGATTCACAACGTTTACAGAGAATTTGATAGATTAAGAAATTTTGGTTAGTCAGTTTCATTTTCAACGAGTGCTGTCGTCGGATTTATCTCTTAAAGGTTTAGGTCGTGGTATACCAAGAAAGCATCTAATACAGCGACCTAATACAGAGACGGACAAAGGAATGTACGCCATACAAGATTTTAGAATGAAGAACATCTAACAGTCATGAAATAAACTAGTGAAACTGCTAAAACGCATCAGCATCCCATAAACTTTTTTATCGTGTTTTTTCTGTTCTTCCCTGGAACAGAATACCTTCAGCAGCAGGAAAGAAATATGAGCGTTTGCAGCTTGATGTTAACTTCCGATAGTAAACGCAATTTGAGGGTACACATCTGGCAGGTGGTAGGACGAAGTTTCGAAACCCTGCATTTATTGGAGAGGGTGATGAGAGAATGTTCCAGAGAAGTGAGGAGTAGCTTTCGATAAAGCACTCCGGCCATCCTGATCTGGGTTTTCCATGGTTTTCTCGGATCACTCCAGGCGAATTCTGGGATGGTTCCTCTCATTAGCCCATGGGCGCCTCCTGCCATATCCTGTATATCCCTTCCAAACTATTACCTTTTCGGATAGGTGAAAGCTCGCTCCGCCACACACTTTTAGTGAATCACGGAGTAATAATAATAATAATAATAATTTGATTACATAACCTTGATCAGACGATCGCTACAGTATTGTCTTAAAGTATGGGACCCACATTTTCGATATCAAATAGAGGAGGGCGCAAAGGCAGGTATTCTGTGAATTACCAAAAACCACAATCAGTAATTGGTATGATAAAGAAGCTGGATTGGGAATTATTGGAAGACAGGAGAAAGATGAAGAAATTGTTGATAGTTTAAAAGACTTATATTGGCGATGAGAATCGGAGGGATACTGACAGAAGAATTAGGAGTTTTGTAGTACGTGGATAACAAGAAAAGACTATAACCGCAAACTGGCACTAGATTTCTATTGTAAGGAAAGTTGTGAGATACCTCACCAGTCATTAAATTTAATATTATAATCATATTCACATTTATTAAATAGTTGGAATTTTATAAAATAGCTCTGGTATTTGAGTTTTGAATGGCAAGGAACATTAAACCTCGGGGGAAAGAGGATATTTGTTTGGCAGTTGTTCAGAAAAGATGGTTAGAAATAAATATTTGAAGTCAGTCGAATCTTGGAGGGATGACCATAAAATTGATTTTGGTTGGCTCTGCTAGCCTGTAATCATAATTGACAGTATAAGCTCGAGGGCAATGAAGAGGAATGATAATATAAATAAATTATTATAATTGTATTTAAATTGAGACATATGAATTTAAGGGAATACAAATGAGAAGTAACTGATAATTGTTGAATTGTAATTTCTGAATAAACAATTTGATTTTTTTTAAGAATTGCAGTTTATTGAGATAGCTAGAATAATTTAAAAAATATGATTGACGACGAATTTAAGAACTTAGATTACTATTTTTTCAGGTAATTTTTACAGCAGTTAAATCGAAGGGATTTGATACCGAAAATTAAGAAGGATAAATACAATTTTTTGATATTAATTAAATTGTAAGGGTGAAGGCCACAACTGCAATTATATACACTGATATGAAACCCTTTCAGAGTGAGGGAATTTTGCTTTGTAGAAACTGAAATAAATTGCCACGGGAATTGCAGAACACTGTACCCAAAACAATGAAAGAGTTAAAAATTAAAATTCGTAGAGGGTAAAATAGGTGGGTGGTGAAATTACACTCAAAGAATTTAAGATTAAAAAAGAAATGGAATAAAAAAATAGATGTGTATGGACAACAGCACAGACGCATATTCTCATTTCAAATGAAATTTTTTAATTTTTTTTTAGCAATGAATTCGTAATACAAATCCCACAATAATTTGAACAAACTTCAGGATCTCTTTTCTTGAATATGGTAGTAATATAACTTTATGTCATTTCTTTAAATATTGGGTCCCCAAGTAATATTTTATTCAACTATCTTGTTACAAGTTTTACTACTTCGTTGCCACCACATACCATATATCATAACTTCCAAGTTGACCCCAGTTTGCCCACGGTATTTGCCATTGTTTCCTGATGTTAATGGTTCAAGCACTTCGACTTCTTAAATTTGAATGTCATCACGCTTCTGCTCATTTTCATCTCCTAATCCTCTTTCTTCTAAGTATTCTTCTCTATCCTCATTCAATAATTTTTGAAAATTTTATTCTCATTCCCTTAGTTTTATCAGCTGGAAATTGGTTTTGGTTTTTGTCCCTTGTCGGATCCCTTTTAAACTGACTATTCTTCTTGTGATGTCCCAAACCCTATTTTCCAATTAACATTTGCACATGTTCTTTCCCATGTGTCACTTCTTGCTATCCTTATTTTCCTTAACACATAATTTTTCTATTACTTGTTTATAGTCTTTGTTTCTTTTGACTTATCACTCAGCTATTGATTGAAAGCATTCATTTTTTCTTTTACTGCCAGCTCTGTCTCCTCTGATCACCTTTCTGCTTTATGTTTGTGATTCTTTTCCTTTATGCGCACCACTTCTGTAGTTATAATTTTTTTCATGTTAAATTTTGTGTACTCATATATTTCTTCGGTATTTTCATCAAATTATGCAGAGGCAGTATTTCCATACCAATCAAAATTAAAGAATTAAAAGATGTGAAATTCGTGGCGTTACTAAATCGTAGCCAAATTTGTCCGCTAGCAATCGGTCGATATTGAGAGATTTAAAGGACGGAGCAGCCTGCGCACTTTGCCGAGTTTGAAGCTGGTGTGAGCTGCGGTCCCGTGTGAGAGAGTCTCCAGGCGCCATCTGGAATTGCGGTCGGCCTTTGTCCAGCACCACTTCACTGGGTTCCAGCTAATTGGAGCACCTCACAAAGGACAGATAACTCAGCTAGTTTCGATTCGCTGTTCTCTTTCGCCACAGCTTTATACTGACGAAGGTCCAAGTCAACGAGCAGGAGCTTGGTTAACCCAAATATATATGACTTCTCCACACAACATAAATGAATGATGATGTGTAAAGGGGCGGATCCACCAAGCCGGCAGATGTTTGCAAATGTTTGTGAGGCTAGGAAACTATTTGTCGAGTGAAAACGAAAATAGTGAGCACAAACAAAGATTTGCATGTGTCCAGCCGATGATGGCACGTTTACTAAATTAATTAGTTGTTGTTGCGCGCTCGGTGGACGCCGGATCATCATCAGCAGACTGTAGTTTAAACAATTTTATTATTAATTTAATTTTAAATTAAAAAAACTGGTGCATGCATCACTGTGTGCACGCCAATGTATTTTTATGTGAATTTTTTGAGGTTCTTTATGTTTTAGACGTTTCCTTCGCACTCAACTAGAGGAACAATGATATCTTTATTACATTTGTAGAGTAAATAGTAACTTTATCCCAGCAATTCTCGTAAACAGATAAAAATTTGAGCACACGTCGCTAGATTATATAATATTGCATCTACCCTGAATAGGCTGTATTTCATGTTTAGAGGTTTTATATCAAAGAACATCTTGGATAAACTTATGTGATAACTAGGGTTCCGATCTTTATGACCAAGAAATAGAGAAATTTCCATTCAAATATGATCTTAAATGGGAGTAAATATGACCAAAAAATAACGAAATATGACAAAAAATTTAAATTTACTACACATCATAACATGTTCACTCATAAAATATTTATTTTATCTAGTAGTGTCGCTTTCATGTAGACAGCATTATTTGTTTCCGTGAACTCACTACACCATTTAAATCGTTTTATTGAAGTCACTTTAATTTCACATAATTTACGGAAACGAACTCTTTCGTCTGTACTAAACCACCTCTTTCTAATTACTTTACCTATCTGCTAACTTGGCACGTTCAAAAAATTTTGTTTTCGGCATGGCGGTACTCATTTATCAGCTGCAGATTTATCACTGACTGAGGATCATTTTCAAAAGTATTGTCGGCAGTGAGACATTAATCGACGCGGATCGACACAGATATGCTGCTGCTGCATTGTCAAGATTAAAAGGCGGCTGTAACATTAAGTTTTAGAGAATTACAATAACGTTTAATTTTAATTCTTGACTGAATTCTCAACAGTTCAGTTACAATTAGTTTTTTTTTCCCTCCAGTATATAATAAGAGTACTATAGTTCTGTGAATAATTATCTCAATTTCATCTTATCTATAACTTCTAGTGAATTTCCAATACTATTAAAAATGAAAGAATTTTTTCCTCAAAATATGACCATATGATCTTGAATATTATCGTAATTTGATCAGAACTAGGAAAATGGACCGAACATGTATTTATATACTATATAAATTCATTTAAATACAATCAGAAATGTTTAATCAGTGTTTAATTCTGTATTACAGATAAAAAAGAAGGCACGGAAAAAAGTGACTTTTCATAAAGATCCTAACCCTAGGCTTAAGAGTTCTTACAGTCAATTTTCGTTAAAACCTCACTTCTAGCCAGTCAAAAATGGGATGAACGCCGATTTCTGACTGATAACTTAAATAATTCAAACCCTCCACTGCCAAGCGCACTAAATGCTAAGTATGACGAAGTATGGATAAAGAATCCAATCATACCTAACGTAGAATTCGAGATTGAATTGTCTGATTCAGATGTTAGGTCTAACAATGGACACATCACTCAAAGAAATATACCGGAGAATACAACTAATAGGATTTTGGTTGTCGTGTAGTACCCAATTTTAGCAATGTCTTTCTTCATAGTCTACGAGTGTTTGCTCGGATTTTTGACATTGGTTTTCGTAGCTAATAAGAAAAAAAAGTCTTAATCCATCTAACAACTAGGAAACTAAAGCGTTTGTGAAGTGTAGCTACTTGTGCGTCGCACTATTTTCTCTACTCCCTTATTTTCGAAATATTGTTCGTGACAGTATGTCCGTACGCAGCCTCACATAACTTTTTATTTTACCTTCTTCTTTCCATATGCTTACCAGATATTTACCATTATTCGAATTGCTTCTTGCTTGATAACTATGAACAACTTTGCGGCGGCAATGCTGAATAAAAACTTCTCGTGTTTCTAGCTGCGTCAAAATTGAATAGTCTAGCGATGTTAATGTTAAGTGAGACTTCACAGGGGAAGCAGTGCAAGCTTACGAAATGTCACCAAACGATTCAATTTTGACGCGGCTTGAATCCCGAGAAGTTTTTATTCTGCTTCTTGCTTGCTTTAAATATCTGGTTCAATCCAACACCTTAACATCTGAAATATCTTTACTTTAATGTCATTTATTTACTTTCTAGAATAATTCTTTTAGTTTCCTTAAATCATTAAGCATACAATTTATTGCTGTAATTCATATTAATGAGATAATGTACAATTAATACTTATCTTCGGTTATTATCCTATTACATTCGTTCCTATTATCACACGATGTCTCACAAACCATACATAAATTCTCTTTCATCTCTGTATACACTACTTTTAACTATTATAAACTACTTGTCAAAATACAACTTCTTTGAGAGTTTCTCCTTTGAAACTCTTAATTTATATTTCGTCCACGCTTTCATCGAAACAATTTCTTTTACGTTTACTCTCTTCATTTGTTTTTCTCTTCATTTGTTTTTCTCTTCATTTGTTTTTCTCTTCATTTGTTTTTCTCTTCATTTGTTTTTCTCTTCATTTGTCTTTCAAAGATGCTCCGCACTGTCTTTACTGGCGCCTTTCACCTTTAAACTAAATTATCTAAGTTAAAAATACATACTCTGTGACCTCATCACATTTGAAATATGTTTACAACACAATGTAAAGACTATGTACCTTACACGTTGAAAGAAATGACAAACAAAGAGGAAATCGCAATTTTAACGACAGATGGTTATTATTACAAAGCCGACAGTATTCTCCGTCTTCTCCAACTTTGCACTAGGAGCCATATCGACTAGTCCGAGGCCTCGTAGTCACCTGGTTTGTACCTAGTTATTTTCCGTGACGGCGTTCATTTTGTACAGTAACAAAGCAGTAATTTATATTTACGGAATTTTTGGTTTCCTAGCGCCGTTGCAGATCAACCGCGAGCCTATCTAGTTCTAACGCATTGCTCAGGCTTTCAAACTATATACTTCATTTCTAATGCTGTTAGAAGTTTGAAAGACCTAATACAGTTGCGACAATTTATGGAACCGACGTCGTGAATTCGGTTGTGTATTGTTCTCTGTGGTCCGCATTAGAGTGTCCCTAGTGTACCGTGCGCCACAGGAAGTAGTCCCTGCGGATTAATTCAGTTTACTGCGCGCCAGGTATAGAAGCTTATTTAATGGAGGGAGGTGTGGGAGATTCACGGCCACTCTAGAAACAAACGAGAACATGCAGTTATCCCTTTTCTGGCACCATTTATTAAGTGCTGTGTTCGACTTATGTTGTCCGTACTGCAAAATACATAATACTTGAGATGATGTCATATACCTGCAGTGAAATAAATAGAGTTGTTTGGCTGACATGGACGAGTTGTGACAACCCTCAGACCCTCAGATGCTTTCCTAGGGGTTGAGTGTGGAGACATGGAAGTTGATTAATTATGAACTGGTATATTTTTTAACTGTCTGAATATTGTTTTTATGAAAGGAGACAATGTAAATGATATGTAAAATGATCAGAAATAGTATTATGTGTGAAATATTAATTGAAAGCTTGTAATTATACATATTGGTATAAGCCACGGTGTTTTCGCGACAATTTTCAGATATTTGGAGTGTTTTATGTTTTCAATTTAATTTATATATGCCTCTAAATAGCTTTAATTTCCATTTTAATTTGATTTCTAATGGTTGTGAGTGATTTTGTACGAACTGTAACGGTTTTAGCATGAATTTAAGGTCAGTGGGATTGCCAGAGCTCTAGATGCGACTGTCGGCACTCTTTGTTGTGTTCTGGAAGCTTCTGTGGCGCTTATTTAAAAGTGCGGAGACGGCGAGCAGACATTCGTTGTCAGATGTTTCGGTATTTGTTTTTTTGAGTCGTCGTCAGTGTATTTTTAACAGTTTTGACAGTTGTTATCGCTGGAATTGTTTTGTAAGATGTTTTAGTATCTCTGTACGAATTTGATGCTTTCCGCGTATTTCGTTTGTGAAAGACTTCGACAGAATGAAAAGTGAAATTAAAAGTGAAATTAAAAGTGTAGCAGCAGTCTTTTTATTTAATTGAACTCCTTAGTAAGTTCAGAAGTTATGTTACTTATTATCCTTTGGTAAAAGGTAAAATACCCCCCACAACAATTAGGTAAAACCTGTTAATTTAAGAACTAATGCAT
Source organism: Vandiemenella viatica (assembly GCA_031002005.1). NCBI lineage: Eukaryota > Metazoa > Arthropoda > Insecta > Orthoptera > Morabidae > Vandiemenella > Vandiemenella viatica. The sequence continues at coordinate 241,937,075 of JARYHS010009186.1, forward strand.
TAAGTCACAGTCAGCACCATCAGAAAAGACTGTCCAGCGAAATTCGTATCAAAGTGTATTTAAAAAACCGTCAAAAGAAACTGTCTTGAGTCAGTCAACTTGGAAACCAGTGATCTTAAGTTATGACGATTATAAAAAATAGTGTGCAGGAATTTTAAACTTACTACAATGAAGTGAATATCTACAGTAAGCGACATTTCACGGTTTTAGCAGGCGTCATGACAGTAAAATTGCACTTACTTTGCGGGCAGCACTGCGATAATGTTGTTGCTGCTGTCAACGTTTCGGCACCAAACATGGGGCCTTCGTCAGGGTGTACCCAGCCTCAGCAGCGGATACATCAGCCCGAAATAGCCTTCTAACAACCTCGACGTCGACGAGGCGAAAAGGCGCCATGAAAAAGGACTGTCCTGATTCAAATAACCTCGACGTCGCAGAGTTTAACAGATATCTAGAGAGAGTCAAATGCCACGCTGACAGATGTACATGTTTATCAGTAAGATCACTAAAGGCGGCCACACACGCTACGGTACAAGGGCGCTAATGACCTAGATGTTGACGCGCCCTAAAGCGCCAAAAACAACCACAACAACTACAACAGTTACTGTACACCGGAGAGGTTTACCTGTGCAGGTAGACCGGAGCACCGACAGAGACCATACAAGTAACTGTAAACCATACAGGTATACCGGAGACCAGTGTATCCGGTATAATATCTTTGAAATGTTAAGAGCATAGAAAAAACTTGAAAATTGGCGTAAAAAGTGGTTGTCAAAAAGAAAACAACACACTCATATTAATTTATTGAACGAATTAAGGATAGAAATTAAATATTACCGTAATTACTTGAGTATGGATGAATGTTTACCTAAAATTGCTTTCAATGGTTACTCCATTAACCTAAAAAAGATACCATAATGAGAAGCGCTGTTTATACAACCGAAAGACTTGAAGCAACTTAGGTTACTTGTATCAGGGATATCGCAAGAGTGCCTGTTTTCTACAATATTATCACCTCAAGCTTATATCTTATAAACTGCAACTGCCGACCGAGAAGTGGTGGTGTAACGGTTAACATTCTGGCCTCGCATTACTTTACTATTACAATTACTCCGCGATTCACTAAAAGTGTTTGGCGGAGGGTGCATTGCACCTATCAGGAATGGTAATGGTTTGGAAGGGATATACGGGATATGGCAGGTGGCGCCCATGGGCTATTGTGAGGAACCATCCCAGCATTCGCCTGGAGCGATCTAGGGAAACCATGGAAAACCCAGATCAGGATTCGGATCCAGATTTAGGTTTTCCATGGTTTCCCCAAATCACTCCAGGCAAATGCCGGGATGCTTCCTTCAAAAGGGCCATGGCCGAATTCCTTCCCATTCCTTGCCCCCCATCCTTTTCCGTCTCTAAAGACCTCGCTGTTAAGAGACGTTAAGCAGTTAAAAACAATACATCTGCCGGCGCTCCAGACTTCAATCAGGTTTCATTTTATTATTGCGGAGGTTACTTCTTAGATTATTTTTTTGATCACTGTTTGCTTGTTAGTATCAGATGCACACTCTTGTAGTTTTTGCAACAATATCGCATTGGTGGCTTCTTTCTTGAGTCGATCATGGCATTTGTTGCTCTTAAAACACCACGGAGAAGCTTCTGATTTAAAAAATTCAATAAATTTATCTATAAATTTATCAAGGTTACGATTTCACATAGCGTATGTTTGTACTTTGAAGCTAAACAAAGAAAAAAAACTGTTACGGCACTGAACACAACGCGATCTCTCTTCCACAAAGCTATAACTGAGACTGAAAACTGTGCAGGTCTACCGCAATACCCCCACACACGCTGCGATATGTAGTCTGGCGAAGAAAGAAAGAATTGATTTTTCATTCTTCTCCGGTTACCTGTACGGGTCCGCATACCTGCGCAGGTTTTTGGCACACACGCTTCGTTATACCTGTACACCTAGCTGAATGCCGCAATGGTCCCTTCAAAAGGTCAAAGCCTTTTTTTTTTTTAAAAAAAAGCTTTACGTCTCCCAATAGCGAGGTCTTTAGAGACGGGAAAGGATGGGGGCAAGGAATGGGAAGGAGTTCGGCCATGGCCTTTTGAAGGAAGCATCCCGGCATTTGCCTGGAGTGATTTGGGGTCAAAGCCGAAATCCATCTTGTTCCTTGTCACGAACCCTTTTCTTCTTCTACGTAAGGACAATAACGGCAAATTTTGATGGTTTCAAACGTTATTTAAGCTTTTTTTTTTTTTTAAAGAAATATTTGAAACAAATAGCAACCTTCAAAAAAAGAACAATAAAATATACCACAATGAATTTTAGGTAAAGAATATTTCATTAAACTTTTAACGCTGCTCCAAAAATCTTTCAGAGTACTGTGAAGCAGTTTAAAAGTATTTGACATAAAGGAAACGAATCCCCTTCATAAAATTTACAACTAAACTTATATATTATTAGTACAAAGTTTAATTCTGATTGCTCCACAATGAATTGAAGGTAATTTACAGGAAGTTACATTACTTCAGAAAGACATGCAAGAATTCCGTAAATAAGAAACTGAGGTGTTGGACTGAAATCATATCACTGCTCTAAGATTGAACTACGTAATTCGTACGTGCTACAAATTTCAGTGTTAAGAAGGTAAATTCTTACTAAGGATAGAACTACTCTTAGTACGAATAACCAACGCATATTAATTTTGATTCCACAAATTTGCGACTCACATTACGATCAAACAATTCTTGTGCTAACGACCAACAAAATCCGTTATGGTGCTGAAGGAGGGTCTTCGCTTCCGTGAGTTTTGTTTTCGCTGTTTGACATGGAACTTAATTAAGTTTGCTTCTCAGCGCCCCTCGTAGTCCGCAGAATTCAGAGAATCCCAACCTGGACGGCAACCCACGCAGAGAGAGATCTCGCTTCACCGAGCTTCTTATTTGAACGCTGCTAGAAACGTAATACCCGCGATGAAATATAAAATGCAGGTGTTATAAATGCAAATATATTCAGTGCGGGCGACCTGATTCCAGCTTACAGGTCAGGACGCACAGTGGTTTGGATTATACGTTCAGCTGTAGATACCCTGCAGCCGGAAAGATTACCGGGTGTGCTTTATCCCGAGCGAGACGGAATGCGCGGCAGGCTGAAATTCTGGCATTAGATTATTTCGGGTAAAAGAATTTTGTTTGCCATGCACCAACCTACAAAATAAAGTTTTGCCGAACTATGAATACATTTATATCGATCAGATGGGTAAAACTAGTGTAAAACAAAAGAAATCATTACAAATAGTTTAATTACGTGACACCTTAATGCATAGTAATTTTTGAAACAAAGATAATTCTTAAGTCATAATTATTACAACTTTGGATTTAAGTGTTGAAAGATTGAAAAACCTACATACGAAAGGATATTCGTGTTTTGTGAAACGCTGAAGTATTTTGACGTATTTTTTTGGGACGCCTGCAAAATTTTTGGTCATGTGCTTGAGAAATTATCACGAATGTTAAAACCGAAGAAATTTGGTTTTACTAGAATTCGGTCTCACTTGATATACCAGTGAATACTGTCACTGTAGAAACCTTGTTACTGTCATAGACTCAGGTCAAGGCCTAAAAAGTTTAACCGCTTTCCATGGTTTCCCTAAATTGCTCCAGGTGAATGCTGGGATGGTTTCTTCAAAAGGTAATAGCCGAATTCCCTATACCATCACCTTCCCCAACCCCACCTTGTAACATATGTGATACCACCCCAAGTGTATAGTAAATGGCTTCTGTAAATGTTAATAAATATTGAATCATTGGTCAATGTAAATAATTTGTATAATTTACACGCTCATGAATTCCACAGACTATTAATAATTGTAATCTCACTGGATAGTTTTAGGTTGTTATAATCATTGGTCCGCGGGCGCGGCCAAAGAGTGGAGTTTAAGGCGAGCGCTGAAGGAGTGAAGTTGTGATCGCTGAGGATATACAAAAGCGCGGAGTGTATCATAAACGCTTCGGCATTACTTATCCTTGTTTATAAAATATTTCTTGTGTGTTGGAGTGCATGTATGGTTTTCATTTAACATTATATCCAACCAACAGACAGGCTTTTTATAACCTTCATGATTTTTCACCACCTGCCTATTTTTGATAAACTCTCTGTCATTCCCTTTGCTAATTTATTCCAGTCACCGACGCCTTAAAAAAAAAAAATCCATTCCCTTTCACCTGAATTGAAATGCCAGCTTATGATTACGGTCATGAACAATTCAAATATTCCTTTAAACGGTCTGCTGTCTTCCAATTACTGTCAACCCAGATTCTTAGGCATATATTTCACTGCATTTAGTGGTAATTTCCGTAAACAAATCTAGTTGTTCTTCTTTGTAACCCTTCAAACACCTAAATTTGATACCAATAATATGGGTCCCACACCACGAAATTCAAGCAGTTGTCTCACTTAGGTTTAATATCCCAATTCTCTCACTTCCCCTCATCACTCTCTACAATAGATGAAGGATTTTTAAACCTCTTCCTACCACCTTTCTAATGTGTCCAGCCCGATTGAATTTACTGTCAACAGTTATAATAAGATCTTCCCATAATCACAGAAAATCTTTACTTTCTTTATCCGTATACCTAATAAGCTGACTCTTTTGATATATATTTTCATTCCATGTTTAACTAACATGCTTCATATCTTGTTCAGATGCTCTTGTAGCTCTGCTCATTCCTGTTTATAGACAAACGCTGACTTTAATACCTGTTCCATGTTTAAATCTGTGTTAATACCTCTGCCAGACAGCACTTGAGACCGCGTCTGGTCAGTACCCGTGTTGCGAGCTAATCAGGGTGTGTTAGGGACCCAGACAGGTAAAGCACACCTCCCAAAGTGTTGCATAATTCATCAAAGCGGGGGCACTTTGTGGCTGGACCGCGTCTTTACGGCCGGTTCGCTTACTCTACTTTGCAATTCTTTTGTCGTCCATCATACCGAGAAGTCCGGCCTTTTGTGTATTAAGCCAGACACTACGCAAATGAACGCCATTAACATTAATGTCACGCTGCTTTATTTTTAAATATTCATTCGGGTAATCCTTTAGAGGACACACAGTGATCTTTTGATCCCAGTATAATCTTCTTATTGGTCCCACAATTGTTATTTGATTAGAGCATTGGTAATCAGCAGCAGTTTTTATTCTTAAATAAATAATGGCCCAGATAAACGCATCGGAAACAAGAAGAATTTTATATCAAAGGTTTTTAATTGATACTATATTTCTATTTTCGAGAATCAAGCAGTCTTACTATTTTAGTAGTTAATGCTGTCACTAAAAAAGATGATAAATCATTGAGTTTCATCCAAATTTGTGTGTATTTTCCATTTCCGGAACAGTTTTTTTCTCGTCTGCTGACTCAGTGGTTATGACGTTTGATTTGAGACCGAAAGATCCTCGGTTCGAATCCCGGTTTCAACTGGGATTTACAAATGACCTTAACCCCACCTTCAACTTGGCACAGCTAGCTGTAAAGTGAGAAACGACATAACGCTTTCGTGGTACGGATTCCACGTTAGGCTGGACGTCCCTCATACCCGGTAGGAATACCGGGTTAGAATGCTTTGACCGAGCGTGGTGGGTGAAGGGTTAACGCTCTGGTCTTCCATTCGGGAGGACACCGGTTCGAATCCCCGACCGGGCATCCTGATTTGGGTTTTTCATGGTTTCCCCAAATCTCTCCAGGCGAATGTAGGGATGCTTCCTTCAAAAGGCCACGGCCAAATTTCTTCCCGTTCCTTTTCCCCAGTCCCATCACGACTCTAATGACCTCGACGTAAATAAGGCCTAAAACCATAATTAGTATTTTTTTTTTAAAAAAAAACAACTTTAGCTTTCAAGAGTTTCTCAACCCTGCAAGAGACTTTTTCTGTCACTGCAACAGTTTTTACCTTATTGAACATCAATCATCTTATTGCTCACTATGTCAAAGCATCTAAAAAATTAATACTACACTATCAATTTGGCTTCCCTCATCCATTTCATCCGAACTATCGTGCATATAGCCCACTAGTCGATATCAGGTGAACATCCTCGTACATCTCAGCATTCATATACACGAGTTGGGTTACTGTTATCAACTCACTATGAAATGCCAGAGATCACAATCAAAAATAGATTTCAGACATTATTTTCCGATATTCACTTCCTAAAATCTTTTTGGCGAAATGGTTTTTGACAAATTAGCAAACTTACTACCTGGAATACTAATTATTTCAATCAAATAAAATTCATTTTTAGCTAACTCACACGAATACAGCAAAGCTTTTCCAGAAGTGAATGTTATTTTAAAAGCCTCGTAAAAATTGCCTCCTAGATCCAGATTCAAACCCAGGACGTTCCTAACTCCAGTCAATTGCTTAACCAAACTGCGTCGCAGATTAAATGCTGGTGATATAAATTACCGCACTAGATGAAATAATATCTTAAGAATTAACATAGTTCGGATATTGTGCATCTGTTGTATTATACGTGCAAATACTTGTACTTAATGAACATAAGAGAACTCCCGTTTGACGTCCACCCATAGTCAAAAATTGATTTTCATTTCAATCCTTATCACAGGAACACGAAAAACTTCTCAAAACAATGACGTATATAGTCAGTTGTACACGGTTACTTCTTTATGTAGTTAATACTCTAAAACAATGCAAATTCAACAATAATATTGATTAGACACTAGCCCTGGATCGAGCAGATCAAAAAAGAGCTGGAAAAAGCCCCATAAACTCATCAGTAAATCATAAACAGAGAAACAAATTAAACAAAGGGAAGTACGCCAGAGAATGAAATCAATAAGAGACCGGAGACGAAGTGGATTGAAGAAAGGAAGAGAATCCACTTAGAAAAAATGAAAGCTGTATGGAAATTTAGAAAACTGAATCGTTAAAGGCTTTGTGTAATCCGACAATACACACACACACACACAACACAGACACACATATATATATATATATATTTAGTACGCTGACTGATTAGAGTCACCTGTACTCGTGTCAGAAAGAGCAGTGGTAAGTCAGAGATTCCGAGTTTTAATGTTACGCCCCCGCAGGCAGCCTCCCGCGTAACAAGATCCCAGAGGCAAAAATACTGCCGGCGACGAAAGAATTTGCTGTCACTGCCACTGAAATAATGCCGGCTGAAAAGCGAGGCGGCGAATAAAAATACGGGCTGACATCAAAAGACGGTCATATTTCGTCCATTCCGCGGCGTAGAGCCCGGTAAGCGATACGTGTGTGGGGTACGGCGCCCAGACAGTGACGGATTCCGACTGTGTGAGCGGGCCGCAAAGAGGTCCTGAACGCGGGCGCCAAGTAGAACACCAAGCGATTACCGTAAGAGGATTACTGTCGCTTCAAATGTCAGAGAGGGAACAGACCATTCTCACATACCATACAATACAATGCCTCTATGTGTTTTAATATGCTTACAAATCAATAATAACTGTTACAGTTTAAATACACTACTTAACTTGTATCTCTACGGTGCATTTTTTCGAAGACTGAGAAAGCCAGCACAGTAGAAGAAAATATTATATCAGTATTGAAATTACTCTTCCCTTCTCTTCTATTCTACAAGTAATTAGTAATTTCAGTTAACTGCAATAGTAATTCAATATTGCTTACTATCAATAAGTTTAATGACAATACGTTTTAATGTAGCTATTCTCATTTTTGGCATTGTTTTTCCATTTTAGGCTTTCCCATACCATTCCATTGCCTAGCACCAAGTGTGGACCATTATATGTGTCGGTGGCATAAAATGTAGGCTGTCTCTCGTCGGGTTAACTAAGTTAATTCCAAGCCTATAAATGGAATGAAATCAATTGTACAGAGGCCGGTATAAACATCAGTGTGGCGAAATCCGTACAGCGCTCTCGCCTGAGATGGTATGGACATGTTCGAAGGATGCAGGAAGAAAGAAGAGCAAAGGCCTATTGTAATATGAACATCCAAGGGAAAAGACGTGTGGGAAGGCCTAAATAGAAAAGGATAGACAAATCAAGAAGGATCTGGAAGACTTAGGGCGTAATTCCAGGACTATTTATGAACATCGGCTGTTCATGGACAGGAAGAACTGGAGAGTGCTCCTGTCCAACACCCGGGATACTGGAGCTGGAGAATGATGAGCAATAAGTTTACTTAATTACCTACGAATATGAAATGAGATAATTTTAATTATTCAAATAAATTACATTTACTCTGATTTTTTAAATTATGAAACCACGACACACACGACTTTTTACAAATAATTGTAACATTCTATGTAATGAAAAATATTCTTTATCCTTCCAGTTGTAAGGATACACAGCCTCTTAGGTTTTGAAGAGTTAGTAATTAATGTTTCTTTTTTTATGTTATTTCTGTGGGAATTGTTTATTGAAAGTGGTTTTCGATTCCCTACTTTGTATCGGATTAATGTTAAGCTGTATATGTGTATGTTGTTAAAAGTGCTTTACATCGTGTTATTATTATTTCTTAAGTATTGTGTCAAAGAATCCACGCGTCGTTATTACCAGATGAACAAAGTACATGAAATATCTGGACGATAAACAGTACAGGAGGAAGATCTTTGGGCAAAGAGATGAGAAGACTTGCAAGCGGTATGACGGCGGACGTTTAGATAAACTGTGAGTTGTATCTGTGCAAAAAATAAGTAATAACTTAATGAAAAATTAAAATAAAACCAAGTAAATGTTTTTGTTGGTTATCTTTATTCTTTTGGAGGTATAAAGAAGAAATATTGGCATTTTAAACACTAGCAAGAAGGTTAGTAAAGAATACAAAATATTATACAGTCATCGATTCATTTATTCAGCCCATACATTTCAAAACAGAAAAACACGAAATGACATCATAACTTAAAATAAAATTACATTAAAAACAAAATTACATTTCTTTATTCCCACGGTACTATAAAATTACTTGCACGTAGAAATTTAAATCTGAATTTAAAACTCAAACCAGGACTAAAAATACTGTGAATGTTAGTACATATGTGCAATGGAATCTAATATTCACATTAGAATTTTACTAATATTTCCCAATTTTTAAAGAACTTTTTAAATAAACATATCTTTTTTAGGAATAAATTTCTGCGTTTGACCCATGTGTCCATTCATAAATTGCCTCACACGTTACGGGGAGGAAGGGGGCAAAAAGTGCGACATCCTGTGATAAGAGGGAGGGGGGTCGAGTCATAAGCTTCGTGACGTCACATGTATAATTTTGTATCACTTTTTTGGCACGTGTACCTACAGTGTCGCACGTCGGCCGCCTTTGACATACACCGAAAGTCCAATACCACCTTTAAGGCTAGACAAAATATGACCTCCACATACTTATTTACACGAACGTGTTCCATTTGAGGACTATCTTTCATCGTACAAAGCCATTGCCGGCCTCGGTAGCGTAGGGCCTAGAGTGCTAGCTCCGCGTACCGAAGGTCGCCGGTTCGAGTCCGGCCGAGGGCATGGGTGTTTAGTGTTGTGTCTGTGAATGTCTGTCCGTGTTGTAGTGTCCTTGTGTCAATACTTGATAGCAACAAATCACATTGAGCTGGCTGTATGGCCCAGTAGCCGAATGCCATTAAAAATATATATATATAAAGCCAATAACTAACATAAGTAAACACATATGTGGCAACGAGAGATTTAGCCCATCACGAACATTCGTCCTTGAAATGATCTGTCTATTCTCGTCTCTTAATGACCTCTTTATAATGAGAATATTTTGATTTTTGAGTTTAACTTATTTAATTAATTACTATGAAAATAATTCCAAGGGCGCCATTCCAAAAGAGTAAGATTAAAGGAACAGAGTTCTGCCTTACATTTGAATGTTAGAATGAAGAATTTAATTAAAACCATCGGATTTTTATTCTAGCATAAACTATTGAAACATATTTAAATATGAAGTTTTACAAAATTGACATACATGATATTTAAGGATGGATTCTGGAGTTCTGTACCAGAAGGACTAACATTCGTTTATCAATAATTCAACAATTCACGACTAGCTCACTGTAGTCAAATATATGTTGGGAGACGCAATTAGCAATTTTCACTGCTCTTAGGGTCGTACTGGGCTTTTAAATCACTATGGCAGCGAAATGCTCAAAAAGTCATCAAATCCTCAAGAATTGCAGCTAGACGCAACAGAATGTTCTTTGTCTGATAAACGATAACAATGCTATATGGTTCAATAAAGAAGATGTTTAACACATCAATGTTCCCAACATTATCGAAATCGAGAACTAAATGTCCACTAGCCAGTCATAAATAACATAAAGAATTGTCCATGAATGCAAGGTGATTGTACCACTAAATTGAGTTGTTACTTTTTTCGGTTTTCTAAAATGTTTAATTTTTTTATGAAAAAAATTTTTAATACACAGTAAATATATAAATAATCGTGGAAGTGCTCTATAGCTCTTTAATTTTATAATTTCTAAATTTAAAATCGCAAAATATGTGACGTCACATCGGGGGAGGGGAGGACACACATGTGACAAGTAGGGGGGGGCGGAGGACTCAAAAATCATGAAAATGACGAAACTTATGGATGGCCCCATAACTGGCTGTTTTTCTTCTGTCTTCGAGCTGTGAACTACAATGCAAGCAAGTTACAGATGCCCTGGTCCTAGCACGCACCACTGTCCCTCGTGATTTCGTTTGCGCCGTGGCAGAGTTGTTTCGTGTCGCCCGTTCCAGCAGACTCCGCCCGAGCCGAGAAGTTTGATGGGCATGCGGGCGCCACCACGACGCGCTGTTTGTCTGCGGAGCGTGTCTCTGTTGTTTTGTGTGTGCGCTACACGGAGGACGAGGCGGCCTAACGAAGGGTAAAATCGCCAAGAGAAGCTGTAGTATCGTCCTTAAGGACAATCCGCCAATTATCAAATATGCGGTTAATCTAACACACTGTAAGCACAGAATATTTAATTTAACTTAACCAATGGTATTTCCCTAAACATCTATATTCCCATTCTTTGCTGTTTGTTTTTGGTCTTTTTTTGTATGCTTGTTTTTTTTATGCTTAAATCCCTTGAGTAAAATTTCACCACTCACTTACTTTTAACCTTTATGAAATTTAATTTGAAATTTTTTAGCGTTTTTGTTAAAGTATTCATCTATAACTTCCCCTGGGAATTTATTCCAGTCACTGAATACTGAACATAAAAAAAAAATCGATATCCAGCTAGTGATCAAGATCATCTTTTCCCTACCATGCACTACTCCTAAACCTTCTACCAATATTCTACATCTACATTTTTTTCCCATCCATACTCTGTAATTCACAACCATTGTGGGTGGCAGAGGGTGCTAAGCGCCAATCTTAATTCCGTGCATTCCAATCCCGAATGGAGCGAGGAAAGAAAGAATACATAAAAGCATCAGTACGGCATCTTATTTCTCGAATCTTATCCCTCCGGTCATTGCGACTCAAATGGGTTGGCGGAAGAAGTATTTCACTGCACCCTTAGGTCATAGAATTTTGCATATTCTCCAATAAATTCAAACGTAAAAGACGTCGTCTGTCTTCCAAACGATCCCAGCACAATCTATGTATCAATTATCTGACGCTTTCATAAGGGCTGTAGCAACCAGTCACGAATTCGTACAAACACATCACCAATAGAATAATTGTATACTTACATCACTCTCTCCACTCTCCTTGTGTGTTTCAATGAGATCAAATCCAGCTCATTTATTATTTCATACTGACTCGGTCCTGTGATAATTTCCACAAACAAATTTTAACTGCCTCCTCGTGTATCCTCTCCACCTCCTGTATTTGACACCCAAAATGTATGTCCCACACCACTATTCTGACAACGATGTGACCACTGTTGCAACGCAGTTCATTCACTTCTCATTTACATACCTGTACCATCGTCACCTTCTCCAGAAACTGAAGGATTTTGAAAGTTTTCCTACCTCCTGCCCAATGTGTCCTTGTTCAACTCTGTTTACTTTCAAATGTTAAGTCAAGATATTTACACATCAGTCGTCCAGTAATTTCTCCCCCACCAAATAATCATAAGCAACATTCAGTTTTTTATCTGTGTATCTAATAAGCTGACTCTTCTTGGCATTTATCTTCTTTCGATGTTGGCTTACATACTAGATATTCTATCCAAGTTCCCCCGCAGCTGTTTAAACTCCTCTCCCGATTAGATCCTCTTATATAGCATTATATGATCTCCAACAAACTAACTTCTGACTTTAAACAGTAAACACAATCATTCATTACTACGAAAATGAATGGCAACGGTCCCAATACACCACCCTGTGGTATACTCCCATTTTCATTTTTTTTCTGCAACTGCGTTCGTTATCTTGAACCGAGCGTGGTGGGTGATTGGTCAACGCTGTTGCCTCGCGTTAGGGAGGATGCCGGTTCGAATCCCCGTCAGGGCATCTAGATTTGGGTTTTCCATGGTTTCCCCAAATCTCTCCAGTTGTAGCAGAATGACCAAAAATGGGTCATTCCGTACATTTTATATATATATTTTTGCATATTTATATATATAAAAAGAATAGAGAGAAATTATCGGAAAGAGTTGTCAGTGTGTGTGTGGCACGTGAGCCAGACGCGCCAGAAGGTCGCGGCAGCCTGGCGGCGGCCAGGGACAATGGACACCAGCTACCCTTCTCACGCAGTCGGTCAGGCGTATAATCCCTTAGCTCCGGGGAAACGGTAAACCAAGGTGAACAAACTACCCGAGCCCAAGTTTTACGAACGGGGAATTTCGGAGGTCACAGGTGACGGAAATGTCCGAGGCTATCCCGAGTTCACCCGAGTCGAGGAAGACAAGGTTCGCCTATCGTGACAGCCGAAGGGAGGAGCTTAAAAATGGCAGAACCAATCGACAGAGACGTTCCTTTGCATTTTGTAACGATGGTGTATTTTTTTTCATGTACACCACGAGTGTAAGAGGAGGCTTTTTCCGGCGGACGCTAGAGAGAAGACTTGGTTCCGAGCCTTCAGAGGAGAAGGAGCGGATCTGCCGAAGCTGGAGATCGCTCTTGGCTTCGAACCTGAGGGTTAATAAGCGTGTTGTACAGTGAGGTCACTGTGCACGCATCCATTACGTTTGCACGGACGTGGTGCTTTGTCCGCTATAGCCAAGGGGCTATAGTACTTCCGCCGTCGCGGGAAATACATCGCCGTCACGGTAATCATCCTACAAGTGCAGTGTGGTACTTTTATTCGGTCATTGAGTACAGCCCTGTAACGGCCACTGAATGATTAGGAGTTCTCGCACCCCCAAATATTGAGCTAGCTGGGGCAGACTTTCTTAAAGCCACACTTGGTGGATAATATAAATTATCCTGGCGCCCGGCATTTGAGATTGAATACAGTTGATGCCAATACTGTGTTTGATTTATGGTTCCCCTATCATTGTGAAGGGAGCTTTCATTTAAACAAATCAAGTGTGTAGCTTTCTTGCTTGCCAATTGACATTGGGAGTTTGTTTCAAGATTAATTTAAAGGTGGTTGTATTTTGATGCTTTTGTTTATTTGTTAATATGTGTTGGCAATTGTAAGAAGAGGCTTTGCATAGTTCTTTTTATCATATTTCAATGTGTCAATGTTAACGATAAATAAGCCTCGCCTGTACGCCATTTGAGTACCAAATAAATTAGCGGCCTAAGGTTTCTTTTAATTATAAAAAGAAGTAAAAGGTTTTCACCCTTACCTCCCCCAGTAACCGCCACAATTGGCTAGCCCAACGTTCGGCTTCGATTTAATTAATCAAGCGATTAAAATATCTCAATGACTGGGTTTTAAAAGTACACACTGTTCTGGCTATTTTCAAATTTTTGTGTAGCTTGCATATTTTTGTGTTTTTTTATTAACGTTCAATTTGCTCATGTTTTCATGTTGCTTTGATTATTTGAACAATCCATTCATAATTTTTCAATGATTATGGGAGTTTGTTTTTCAAAACACTCCATGTGTAATTGAAATTGATGTGTTTGTGCAGAGTGTTCTGTCCACGTGCACTTGGATGCGTTGTGTTCATGACGGCGTTGCTTGATATTTGTTGTGTTCTGTTTTGCAAAATCTGTGGTTACAATTTTATTTTTTATTGCGTGTTTGTGATGCAAAATTTGCTGAATTTTTGTATTGAATCGCGGGATTGATGTTGGATTTTCTATTTGATTTCGTGTTGAGCGGGGAATTTGTGTATTTCTGTGATTTATTTCGTTCGTTTGCGGAGTTTCATGTTTGCTATTATAGATTCCGTTAATGAAGCTTAGATCCGGGATTGTTTTAATAGAAAACTTATCTGTAATTTCGGGAAGTAGTGAGATGATGAATGAATTAAATTCAGAGACAATGCATCAACGAACTATGGCAGAAACGGAGACGAATACAAATGTTGATTTAGCTTCTGAAGCGGGTTATAGCTCTCAATCCACGACAAGCATCGGGGAGACAGATATGGAAAATTTTCCAAATGTCTCTGATAGTATCTCAGAAAAGATCTCAGTTCCACCCATTGCTAAAAACACCCACAATCCAGAAAACACTACACCAGTTCCACAACAAAACATACAACTGGGCGATATCATGGCATTTCTAGCACAAATGCAGTCACAGTTGTCTGGCGTAAAAGATGAGTTGTCAGAGAAAATCGATGCACTTGACAAGAAGCATGAGGTTACTCTCAGGATGGTTGAAGAACGATTGTCCAGCTTTCAAGGGCAGATCTCGGAAGAAGTGAAGAGTTTTAAAGCTAGCATTAGGTCGGACGTCAATAGTTTGTCCCAGACCACAGATAAATTAGCTGAAACTTGTGACTCACTGAAAAATTCAAATGATGAGTTATGTAAACGTTTAGAGTCTACTAACCAGTCAGTTGAAAGAACCCGAGCTGAAAGCAGTGCGAACCTCGGACAAATTTCCGAATTTGTACATTCAGTCAAGGACCAAACCGAGGCTAAGTTCACGAAAGTGAACACTGAAATCGAAGTTCTGTCTGGTTCAATCGAACAGATTAAAGACGGTCAGAAAGAGCTTCAGATTTCACAAGAAAAGTTTGTACAGGATACAGGATCTAAGTTATCCTTATTTGAAAAGAAAATAAACAACTTAAATGATTCTTGCGCGAGTGGTGGATCGATAAATGCAACGTGTCGACATTACGCTGTCAGCAATGTCGAGTTAAAGATTCCACGGTTTGGCTCACGTAAAAATATCAATCCAAAAGCATATATTTCTGAGCTTGACAGGTATTTTGATATAAAGGGAGTGCCGGAAACAGCGAAATTGCTGATCATTGAACATTCTTTCTTTGAAACGGACCGCCCATGGCTGTTGCTAGCTTACCAACCGGGTATGTCATACAATGAATTCAAAGAGTTATTTTTACGGACATTCTGGTCCACAAAAATACAGAATCAGGCAAGGCTAAAACTTCATCAGAGCAGATATGACCCGCAGGTCAACGACTCGATGGAAAATTACGTCGAGAGACTGGTCATACAGTCGAGGTATTTTGACGTATCCATGTCAGACGGCGAATTTATTGACGCGGTCGTCACGCATTTCAGTCCTCACGTACAGGCATATAAATCCTGTGCTGATTCGCACCATTCCGGAGTTGCTGGATACTTTGAAGAATTTGGATGCCATTGGTCAGCGGGCAATGAACGCTAAAACGCGGGATGAGAAAGATTCGGGGCAAAGGAGTCGGAACTAAATTCCCACGGTGACTATTCAAAACAAGGAAAGGATCATCGAAACAAGCGTTGGAAGGGAAACGACGGAAAACCCTACCAACAAGACGGACGTGTTCCGTGGAAAAATGAAGGCCACAGAGAAAATAACGGGCAATCTCGTAAAGACGGGTCCGAAATGAATGCGGTCACGGTAGTAGAAGCTCGACCCGAACTCCCAGCCGAGCAATAATTATCACTATCGGTTCAAAAAATGTACAGGTGCTTGTACAGTTTGTAACCGGGAATTCTAGTTGAATAGTTTTGAGATGTAAATATAAATTTAAATTTTGTATAACAAATAAATAGATTAATAGCAAAAGGAAGCTGTGTCGCGCAGATGTTGTGGATGCAAACTTAAAGTTGTTAAACGCGGATACCGTTAAGGTTGGTCGTGTTCGGAACAACACCTGACACAGATATTCCCAGAACTGCTACTACAGGAGAGCCTTTGTTTGGTAAGAGGGTCCCCTCAGGTAGAAGCAGCCTCTTCAATGGGACCTACCCATTAACGAGCAAAGACTGAAAGGCTTATTCGCCGGTTGCTCATTGTATGGAACATATGTTTTTGCTGGTTACAGATAGAATGAAATCCGCATTCGGAAACCAGGTGCTGAATCAACATTTCCGAACTTTATATTTTGCCCACGTGAAATTTTTATAGTCAAATTGACTTTCACGATGTTTAGTGGACGTGATTGGATAAAGTCCTGAAATTTTAAATGATTTCCTGTGCCGTAAAAATTGATATGCAGTCGCAGGTAAAATGTAACGCTGTTGTTGCTCCCAACCTCTTATCTTCGCGATCAGAATTCATCTAACGGCGACACACATGTTGTGATATGCTTTCCAAGAATATTCTGTGACATAAACCAAAAGATTTCAACGTTTTGTGATGAATCAGGTCGATGTAACGTTTATACCGCTAGGTTGTTACATGGTATTTTTCTGGGCAGAAGCTTGCAGCGAGCGCGGTGTCGCTTTGTCTGTAGTTGGTCAAAGATCTAAAGTTATCTTGCCAACATGTTTTAGCTTCCTTTTTTTTGTGTGTCTATTAAAGGGTGGCGTACTTGCCGTGAATAATGCCCATAGAACACGAAATTCTTGCCGGAAAGAGTTTTTCAAATTGTGCTGGTCATCACAGGAATAAGGAATCCTAAGTTGAATGATTACAGGAACACTGGCGAGTTATCGCGACACTTTGCTGTTATTTTGTTAACGGTTGAGCAAGGTCAAAGGGGAGTAAGTTACAGTTGATTGCATTTGTAAAGGCTAAATGGAAACATTTTGTTCACGGGATGAGTTCAATAATTCAGCTAACTGTTCATGTTAAGGTGATTTATCTTTGATACTAACTTCAGTTAAAAGGGATGTTGATTTTTTTTATTTCAGTTGGTTTCATATCGTTCTTTAATCTGGCATTCGTTGGCGGTAGAAGCGTCATGAACACACGCAGAAAGTTGACAAGTTCGGGCATGAAGCTTAAAAATTGAGGTTTACTCGCCATTTGCAGTAATTGCAATTTTAACATTGTTTTGAGAGATAACACAGTAACTTCATGTGCATTATTTTTATATTATGTTTATCATGTTTTTTTTTCCTGTATGTTTCAGTCTGTGTTTTTTCTTATTTTATCTATAGCTATTTGTGTATAGATTTAGGAATGATTGGTTCTCGCTAAGGCTCTGCTTCAGGCTACATGTAAATCCTTTGTAAGAAAATGGCCGGAACAATTCCTATTCGCAGCGCGTGTAATTTCCTTGCAGAGTAATTAACTTGATTTTATAATCACGAGCGAAAGGGATAGAGTGAAACCAAAGCTTCAAATATTTTTAACTATAAATGATTGTATCAGATCATTAAGTACATTGAAATTATGGTTATTGTATTAAAATTATCGTATTAGACAATACTTTTAAAATTAACTGGGTGGGCATATGTAGCAGAATGACCAAAAATGGGTCATTCCGTACATTTTTATATATATATTTTTGCATATTTATATATATAAAAAGAATAGAGAGAAATTATCGGAAAGAGTTGTCAGTGTGTGTGTGGCACGTGAGCCAGACGCGCCAGAAGGTCGCGGCAGCCTGGCGGCGGCCAGGGACAATGGACACCAGCTACCCTTCTCACGCAGTCGGTCAGGCGTATAATCCCTTAGCTCCGGGGAAACGGTAAACCAAGGTGAACAAACTACCCGAGCCCAAGTTTTACGAACGGGGAATTTCGGAGGTCACAGGTGACGGAAATGTCGAGGCTATCCCGAGTTCACCCGAGTCGAGGAAGACAAGGTTCGCCTATCGTGACAGCCGAAGGGAGGAGCTTAAAAATGGCAGAACCAATCGACAGAGACGTTCCTTTGCATTTTGTAACGATGGTGTATTTTTTTCATGTACACCACGAGTGTAAGAGTGAGGCTTTTTCCGGCGGACGCCAGAGAGAGGACTTGGTTCCGAGCCTTCAGAGGAGAAGGAGCGGATCTGCCGAAGCTGGAGATCGCTCTTGGCTTCGAACCTGAGGGTTAATAAGCGTGTTGTACAGTGAGGTCACTGTGCACGCGTCCATTACGTTTGCACGGACGTGGTGCTTTGTCCGCTATAGCCAAGGGGCTATAGTACTTCCGCCGTCGCGGGAAATACATCGCCGTCACGGTAATCATCCTACAAGTGCAGTGTGGTACTTTTATTCGGTCATTGAGTACAGCCCTGTAACGGCCACTGAATGATTAGGAGTTCTCGCACCCCCAAATATTGAGCTACTGTAGCTGGGGCAGACTTTCTTAAAGCCACACTTGGTGGATAATATAAATTATCCTGGCGCCCGGCATTTGAGATTGAATACAGTTGATGCCAATACTGTGTTTGATTTATGGTTCCCCTATCATTGTGAAGGGAGCTTTCATTTAAACAAATCAAGTGTGTAGCTTTCTTGCTTGCCAATTGACATTGGGAGTTTGTTTCAAGATTAATTTAAAGGTGGTTGTATTTTGATGCTTTTGTTTATTTGTTAATATGTGTTGGCAATTGTAAGAAGAGGCTTTGCATAGTTCTTTTTATCATATTTCAATGTGTCAATGTTAACGATAAATAAGCCTCGCCTGTACGCCATTTGAGTACCAAATAAATTAGCGGCCTAAGGTTTCTTTAATCATATAAAAAAGAAGTAAAAGGTTTTCACCCTTACCTCCCCCCCACGCTAAACCGCCACAAGGTGAATGCCGGGATGTTTCGATCAAAAGGCCATGGCCAAATTCCTTCCCGTTCCTTGTCCCCCAGTCCCATCCCGCCTCTAATGACCTCGACGTCGATGAGGCGTAAAGCCATAAGTAGCAAAAAAAAATTTAAAAAACGTTATCTTGACTTCGAGCTTTCAAGAATTCCTCAATCCTGGAAGACAATTTTTCTGTCAATGCAACAGTTTTTACCTTACTGAACATCATCTTATTGCTCGCTCTGTCAAAGGCCTCTAAACATTTAATACAACACTATCAATTTGGCTTCTCTTGTCCATTTCGTCCGAACTATCGTGCATATAGCCCACTATTCGGTAGCAGGTTAACATCCTCGTACATCTGGGCAGTCATCTGGAAGAAGTTGGGTTACTGTTATCAACTCATTATGAAATGCTAGAGATCACAAAAAAAAACATATTTAAGAAATTTCCTATAATCTTTTTGATGAAGTTCTTTTTGACAAGTTAGCAAACTTACTATCTGGAATACTAATGATTTCAATCAAGTAAAATTTATTTTTAGCTACTTCACACGAATACAGCAAAGTTTTTCAGAAGTGAATGTTATTTTAAAAGCCTCGTAAAAATTGCCTCCCAGATCCAGATTCAAACCCAGGACGTTCCTAGCTACAGTCAATTGCTTAGACAAACTGCGTCACAGATTAAATATTGGTGAAATAAATTACCGAACTAGATGTAAATGATATCATAAGAATTAACATAGTTTGGATATTGTGCATCAGTGGTATTATGCGTTCAAATACCTGTACTTAATTAACATAAGAGAACTCCCGTTTTGCCGTCCATCCATAGTCAATAATTGATTTTCATTTCAATCCAGGAACACGAAAAAATTCTCAAAACAATGACGTACATAGTCAGTGTACATGGTTGCTTCTTTATGTACTCTAAAACATTGACTACATAAAAAGTTGCAGATTCAACAATAATGTTAGTTAGACACTAGTCCTTGAAAAATGACACAGAGAATCTGTATACCGGGGACCAGAAAGCCAGAAGCTTGAGTGAGAGAAACAATAAATATAAATTATAAAACATATTCTGATTTGCTGCTTTACTTGTTATATGCTCGTAGTTGATTAAGTGCATGGTTTAATGAATTTCTCGTGGGCGTTGACAAACTATTGTACATCCCGACAGACGGTAATCTTACTGCGTTTTATCACTCCTTCTGCTGAAGAATAAAAATGGAGGACGAAGAAGGGGAGAAAACGTTTTAATGATTCCCGAGGACCTCTGTCTACAGCTTAACTAGAACGAGGAAAAAATCTCCCCATTACAACAAATTGCATTAAAAAGAGTCGTGATGAAGCCAGCAAGCGAGAGAATTACTTCTCATCAAATTAAACGCTTAAGTCAGAAACGTAATGCCGAAAGTGAGGCGGGGAGTGATATGCTAACGCACCAGAACGAAATTTGATGTCATCGCTTGTAACAGCTCTCTTTCTTTAAATAAAAAATTGAGATTAATTAAAATTGTTTAATTCTATTTGAACATCAGACTCAGGAAAAAAGTTTCGTAGAAAAACTTCAGCTTAAAAGCAATGAGTTGATAATGATGCCTAACGCCTAGTTGGATGTAATGTTTCGTAACGTATATGTTCCAACAGTAAAATAAATCCACAGATAATACGGTTTCACCTAAGTTGCTGACGACTTGACCGTTGAATGCAAGATTTGTGTAAGTAAAAGAAGGCGTCCGCCAATGAAACAACACCGGTGTCTGTAACAACATCTCGCTTAGAAAATTTGTACTTTTTCTTAAAAGGAGTGTAAAAACTCTGTGTAATCGGCTGTAGCTAAGCCATTTATTTATTTAATGGCTTTTAGCCCTATTGGCCATAGAGCAAGCCTTTACAAAAGTCTCCATTTATGTGTGCGATAGAATTTTAAAATAATTATTACACTAATAACATGAATTATAACAGTTCTAGAAAAATACTGATGACGTATTTACCAGTAATACGTTAAAATTAATCATTATACAACTGAAAATGAACATATATGTAGATACACAGTAAAAAATACGAAATAATGTTCATGTGCTCAAAGAGAAGAGTTAAAGATGTTAAAAGATCCAATTTTAAAATATATATAAGAAAAAGTCAGCTGAATATATTTTTTATCTTTAAAATATGTCATTAACGTCCTGTAAATGTTTTGATTGTTAGAAGATAGCAAAATAGTCAGGTTTGTTGGAAACGTTATACAAAAGATTTTTAAATCTTTCAGCATTTTGTCTAGTGGTAATCTGAACATCCAGAATGGGGACTTTTTCTAAGGTTTATTCAATTTCAATGGTTGGGGAAGTTACCATGATTGAATCGTGTTCTGGTAATGCATGTGATGGTAGTCTGCTAACATTACAGTTACAGTACCAAGGCTTCGTGGGGATGGTTGGCGATGTACGGCAGTAGTTGTATCTAACTTATTACGGCCAACTGTTAAACCTTACATGTTATAACGTGTGAGAACAGACTTTAATAACTGGAAAAGTTCGAAATAATTTTTCTTTTTATTATTAATAATTTATCTTCAATTCAGAGCAACAAAAAGTGGTTTATAATCGAGTAAATTTATTCTTTATGAATCAATCTGGTTTTATCGTAGGAAAATTATCTTTCTAACATCTCAATTCACAAAAAATTTAATTGAATTCATATCTAACTCAGTTAGAGCAATGAATTTTTTTCAGACTAATTATTATTTAGTAAATATGCCAATACAACTGTTGTTGGATATTCTTTATTTTTCGGCCGCGTTTCGCCTCTCGTCGAGGTATCTTTAGCGTACAATGTTTTATTTACATTTTGAGGTGTGGTAGTTAGTCTTCTGTGACCTCAACCAGCATGCTGTTTCCACTATTGTATTTAGTTATATAGTTTGACTAGACGACCCGTGCGAAAATTTCGCGAATAAAATGCGATGAATAGTGAGGTTGAATATAATGTCACCAAGTTCAGTAATTACTCTTCATACTCCTACTTCATTTATCGATTTTGGTTAGAAATCCATGGAGATAAATGGCTCGAAACACAAAAAACGTATTTTGGAAATATTGACATTTTTGCGCTTTATGGGTCGAATTACGAAAAATTCCTTTCTTAGAATATAATGCTACCGCGGCGGAGACCTTATTCTTTAATATGATACCTCATTTATCTATATCAGTTAGATATCAAGGGAGATAAATCGCTCGTGACACAAAAATCGGTTATAGAAAAATTTATACTTTTTTCCTTTAAGGGTTGAATTCCAAAAACATTCTTTCTTAAAATATGATTTCACAAAGCTGATACATTACTCTGTATATTCCTACTTTATTTATCGATTTTGGTTAGATATCGAGGGAGATAAATGGCTCGAGATACAAAAAACGCATTTTAGAAAAAGTGACATTTTTGCCCTATAAGGGTTGAATTACGAAACATTCCTTTCTGAAAATATAATGTTACCATGGCGGAGACCGTATTCTTTAATATGATACCTCATTTATCTACATCGGTTAGATATCAAGGGAGATAAATCGCTCGTGACACAAAAATCGGTAATAGAAAAATTTATACTTTTTTCCTTTAAGGGTTGAATTCCAAAATCATTATTTCTTAAAATATGATGTCACAAAGCTGAGACATTACTCCTCATAATCCTACCTCATTTATCGATTTTGGTTAGAGATCCAGGGAGATAAATGGCTCGAGATACAAAAAAACGCATTTTAGAAAAAGTGACATTTTTCCACTATAAGGGTCGAATTACGAAAAATTCCTTTCTTAAAAATATAATGTTACCACGGCGGAGACCTTATTCTTTAATATGATACCTCATTTATCTATATCGGTTAGATATCAAGGGAGATAAATCGCTCGTGACACAAAAATCGGTAATAGAAAAATTTATACTTTTTTCCTTTAAGGGTTGAATTCCAAAAACATTCTTTCTTAAAATATGATTTCACAAAGCTGATACATCACTCCGTATATTCCTACTTTATTTATCGATTTTGGTTAGATATCGAGGGAGATAAATGGCTCGAGATACAAAAAACGCATTTTAGAAAAAGTGTCATTTTTGCCCTATAAGGGTTGAATTACGAAACATTCCTTTCTTAAAATATAATGTTACCATGGCGGAGACCTTATTATTTAATATGATACCTTATTTATCTATATCGGTTAGATATTAAGGGAGATAAATCGCTCGTGACACAAAAATGCATTGTAAAAATATTGATACTTTTGGCCTTTAAGGGTCGAATTCCGAAAACTTTCTGGCTTAATATATGACGTCACTAAAGCGGAGATCTTAATCTTTAAAACGATACCTCATAAAACGGTTTCAGATAGGTATCCAGGGAGATAACTGACTCGTAACACAGAAAACAGCATTTTAGAAAAATTTACATTTTTGCCCTTTAAGGGTCGAATTCCGAATACTTTCTTGCTTAAAATACGATTTAACCATAGTGGAGACCATAAGCTTTAAAATGACACCTCATTCATTGATTTCGGTTAAGTATGAAGGAAGATATAGGCTTGTGACAAAAAAATACCTTATAGAAATAATATATATGATATAGTGTGGTTCTTATCTTATGCCTCCACTGGTAGTCAACTTTGAAGCACAGTTTTATGCACGTCATTATCAACCTTCATTGCGGGAAGAAATGGCCTGCAATAATCACAAATTTTTCTCAGGGTTCGTTACCTGGACGAACTTTTTGTAAAAGTCTCTGGCATACGTAGGACTTTTTTAATAGTTCAGTCACAGCGCACAATCACGAACGCTGTTGCCCAACGTCATTGAAATACGGCGCATGTTTTCTTCCGGTGCCGTCGGATACAAAATAACAGCCTCATTCTAATACGGAATTCGGAAGAACCGCGAAACACAGCTCGCTCTGTTTTCTCTTGGAGGATCGCAGGGTGTTACTTCTTTTTTATTTTCGGAAAGCTTTCTGAACTGAACCATATTACTGTCTTTTAATGATGTTTGGAGCCTAAGGAATACCGCAACAGATCTCTGATGGATGCTCAATTTCTTTATGGATGTTTTTAGTAAGTTATCTTCTTGTGTGATGGGAGAGCGGTAACGCTCTGGTCCCGCCTTCTGGAAAACTGGGATTTGAATCCCCATCCTGCTATCTAGATTTGCTTTCCTGAAATCACCCCAGGAAAATTCCGGGATGGTTTCTTCAAAAGTTCATGGCCGAATTTCTTCCTGTTCCTTTTCTTCCAGTCCTTTCTTACCTCTAGTTACCTCGACGTCTATAATGAATAAAAAGATACTATTAGTCTATGCGTAAAATATTAACTGTTTGTTTCTTGGAAACGTTGAATGCTGCAAGTACCTACGTAGATGTAACACTGCAATGCAACATGTAATGGGATCAGCGCATAACGTCAGACATTGGAAAAGCTGACTGTAAGCTGATACTAACTGATTTTGAAGAATTGTAACGTGTATGAAAAATCAAGAAGCGTATAAAACATTGTGACGTCCTCATCTGGAGTGCTGTGCTGTGCTGTGCCTTACGTAATAGCATCGAGAATGTGCAGAGAAGAGCCGCATAATTTGCGACCGCTGCAAGGATACACTCTTGTTTCCTGCAGACCCGTATTGCATTTTGGACACAACACCAAAATGTTTTACGTTAGCTTCCTTGCTTTAATAATCAATCTGCATCATATTCAACATTTTTTCAATTAAAATAAAACATTTATTGATTTCACTAAACCATTTACAATAATACTTTTTTTGATTGAGAAAGAAAATCTTCACACTTCAGACTCGCCATATCAATATATTCTATCCACTAGCTTCGAGCCCGTCAAAAATGACGGTTTTGAACGCCATATTCTGGCAGTTCCTTTTTTTGCAGTGGGTTAATTATACGGAATTGTTATTACGTAATGATAAGTTCTTTGATTTTGTAAGTAGATGCAGAACCTGTGTTTGTTGCCAGTTTTTAATTGATTTTAATTGAATTGCGTGGGGTCCTTAATTGATTTTAATTAATGTTAATTGATTTTAATTGATTTTAATTAATGTTAATTGATTTTAATTGATTTTAATTAATTTTAATTGAGGCTAATTGATTTTAATTAATTTTAATTGATTTTAATTGAGGCTAATTGATTTTAATTGATTTGAGGAAGGGGGAGCCTTAATTGATTTTAATTAATGCTAATTGACTCACGCCTTGGAGCGGAGGGGAGCCGAGGAACTAGGGTCGCTCCCCACGCAGCTGCAGGATGCGGGTCCGTAATTGAATGCGCCACACCCGGAAGCCATCAATTATCGCTCCCCACGCAGCTGCAGGATGCGGGTCCGTAATTGAATGCGCCACACCCCAATTATCGCTCCCCACGCAGCTGCATGATGCGGGTTCGTAATTGAATGCGCACAGCTGCACCACACCCGAATTATCGCCCCCCACGCAGCTGCATGATGCGGGTTCGTAATTGAATGCGCACAGCTGCACCACACCCGAATTATCGCTCCCCACGCAGCTGCAGGATGCGGGTCCGTAATTGAATGAGCACAGCTGCACCACACTCGAATTATCGCTCCCCACGCAGCTGCAGGATGCGGGTTCGTAATTGAATGCGCACAGCTGCGCCACTACATTCATCATCGTGGGCGCAGTCTCCCACACCAATTCTCCATGGCTCCAGACGCGTGTATAAATAGGGCTGGACCCCCCTTCTGCCATCCAGTCTTCTCTGAGTCGTCGAGCTGAAAACTTCAATCATCGCAATGTCTTCTGAGGATCTTAGCTTATTCAGCGATATTGGTAAGTAAATTATTGTTATTTAACTTGTTTTTTCTGGCTGTTTTAAATTCTTTCACATATACTGATGAGCTTTTTTTTTTCTGCTTCAGACATTGATGAAATTCTCGCTGAGGATGATTTCGGTAATGATAATATTTTTTAACGTAACTATATTTATGAAAATGTATAGTGCTGAAGCAGTAGTCTATATTATTAATTTATTTGTTCGCAGGTGATTTGGATATTTCATTCAGCGACCTTTTTTATTTCAGTACGTATTTATCTATAGATTATTTTTTTTCCATGTCTTTATAACTATTGCTAATACATTTTTTCTTTTTCAGATGAACCATCACGCGCAGAGAAGCGTAAGGGAAATTCTCAAGAAATAAGTAGCCCAAAAAGAGCTTGTGATTGCTCACAATGGAGCATGCTCCCAAATATTGACGTGGATGTGCCGCAGAGCATGTCACCACCACATAGCATGCCGCCAACTCCGCCACCACAATGGGTTCTTCCACAACCACCAGCACACTGGAATATCGGTAAGTCCAGTACATCAGTAATTTACCTATATTATTTTATGCTTACAAAATTATGTTTTTCATGATACTAAAACATTTTTCTTCTTTTTATGTTTCAGAGGGGGCGGTCGGACACCAGGGACAACGAGGCAGTTCCGCCACCAATATGGCGACCATGGGAGACGTCAGGAATTAGCCGAACGCCCGCCACAACAGCAGCACCTCGCCTGTCCCAGCCGCCCACCGCTGGGCCCAAGTCGACCACAGCCGGGGCCCAGCCGACAGTATGCCGGGTCCATCGCCGGGCCCAAGTCGACCACAGCCGGGACCCAGCCGACAGTATGCCGGTCCAATCGCCGGGCCCAAGTCGACCACAGCCGGGACCCAGCCGACAGTATGCCGGTCCATCGCCGGGCCCAAGTCGACCACAGCCGGGACCCAGCCGGCACTTCAACAACCCACCGCCGGGGCCCAAGCCGACAGTATGCCGGTCCATCGCCGGGGCCCAGCCGCCAGTCCGCCGACCCATCGCCCGGCTCCAGCCGTCAGTACGCCGGTCCATCGCCCGGCCCAAGTCGGCAGTATGCCGGTGCAGGGGCAGCCTTATGCAGTCATGATCATGCAGCCACGATGGGTGAGTCAGCAGTATCGCGCTTAGTTTCTTGAAGACAGGCTTAGTGCATTTAAAAATAGAATTTATTCCGGGACAATTTCAAATTCTCAAAATTTTATTGATCCAATGAATTTCATTGATGCTTGCTTTAAACTCGTTGCCGGTAAAGTTCGCGAAATTGTGGATAATCGTGTCCTCCCATCTGTAAAGGTGCAGGTTGGACTGATTAACACATATAAAATACAGAAGGAAATGATTTTAGAAACCGCCCGTATGTGCTTTTTAACTAAAATGCGCGAAGTCACAAACCAGCACTTGCCTGTCGGATTGGTATGAAAAATATGTGAATTCGGAGCTCAGAGTAAAATTGTGTGAATTTCAAGAAAGGACAAGTGGCAAAACTCTCGATAGAATAGAATCCCTCGACATTAGCATTTCTAATTTTCAACCTTTCTATCGTGGGTCTTCCTATGTTGCTCTGCCACTTGATATCTGTAGAAAGAAGGCCGTCATCAATGTTGAAAAACAAGATGACGAGTTGTGCTTTCTATGACAATTCTTGCATATCCGTAAAGGCGCTAAGCAAAAAAACCTACAAGGGGTTAGCATATATAAGAAAGTACGTTCACTCTACCCCCTCGATTTTTCAGGTATTGGAGTTTCCGGTAAAACCTCTCTGACATTTCTAAATTTGAGAGGCAAATTCCAGACTATTCAGTAAATGTTTTCGGTCTGGATGAAGTTAAAGGTAAACATGTAGTTTCCGGGGCCCTCCATCACACTGCAGACAAACGCGTTCACCACATTACATGTTGTTGATTACCGACGGCAGTGGGAAAAAATTCCATTACTGTTGGATTCACAACTTGTCGGCGTTAGTCAAATCGTCATTAACTAAAGAAAAACGTGCTATATTTATTTGTGACAGATGTCTGCAACATTTTGGACGCAAAGATCTCCTGGACCGCCACGAGATTGACTGTGCAAGGGTTGATCCTGTAAGAGTGGATTTACCCGGCGACGACGATAAAACCTTAAAGTTTAAGGATTTTGTGCACCAACAGCGTGTACCCGTCGTCGTTTACGCGGACTTTGAAAGTTTATTGCAACCATATGATTCATGCAGTCCTCCACCCAACGCCTCTCACACTACTTTGGTCCAGAAACATGTCCCTTTCGCTGCCGCATACCAGGTCGTTTGTCCACGCGTTCCTAGTCTGTCGCGTTTCAACTCCTTCAGGGGTGTAAAATCCCGAAAATTGGCTTGTTGGTGAACTCGTCAAACTTGCCAAGAAAGTTGATAAAATTTACAAGAGGTGCATTCCTCTTGTAATGACAGATGAGCAAGAAGCAAAGTTTGCTGATGCTACGGTATGCCACATCTGCGAGAAAGACATTGAACCGTGGGACCGTCAAGGTCCGCGATCATTGTCATATCACAGGTGAATTTAGGGGGGCTGCACATAATGATTGCAATTTGCAGTATAAGACTAAAAAGTACATACCCATTTTCTTTCACAATCTTTCTGGGTATGATGCTCATTTCATTGTAATGGCATTATCAAAACTCGATTCCGAAGGAATGGACGTGCTTCCCATCAACACAGAACGTTATATTTCTTTTCGAAAAAGATTGAATACACTTCAATCACGTTAAGGTTTCTGGACTCATACCGGTCATGCAGCTCCCATTAAGACAAACTGGTTGGAACCCTTGAGGACGACGACATGGACATTACTAGTGCTCATTTCACCGACCCCGAGAAGTTCCAATTAGTTAAACGGAAAGGTGTCTTCCCTTACGAATACATGGATTCGTGGGATAAGCTCACCGAGGCCACGCTTCCTCCAAAATCAAAATTCTACAGTTCGTTGTCGGAGTCACACATTTCTGATGAAGATTACGAACACGCGACAAAGGTGTGGCGGACCTTCCAGATCAAGACTTTGGGCGAATATGCAAGTCTGTACATGGACACAGATGTGCGGTTACTTGCAGATCTGTTTGAGAAATTTAGGAGTGTATGTTTGGGGAAGTACACCCTGGACCCCGCCCACTATTTCACATCCCCAGGCCTTTCGTGGCAGGCTATGTTAAGGAGCACGCGTGTCGAACTGGACCTTCTGACGGATATCGACATGCTGCTCTTTTTCGAACGAGGTATTCGCGGAGGTATTTGCCAGTGCGTCCACAGGTATGCGAAGGCAAATAACCGGTACATGCCGGAGTACAACCGCGAGGCGTCTGAAGATTTTATAATGTACTTCGACGTAAACAATCTTTACGGCTGGGCCATGTCGGAGTATCTACCCTCTGGTGGGTTTCAATGGCTTTCGGCTAAAGAGATTGCTAGCATAGATTTCATGAGCGTTGCAGCTGACTCACCTAGGGGGTTCGTATTGGAGGTAGACCTTACGATTCCTCAGGATAAACACGACGTTTTAGCAGACCTGCCGCCATGTCCAGACCACAAAGCCCCAGAAGGTTCTACCCTCCCCAAGCTGATGACCACACTGGAGAACAAGGTACGGTATGTTCTCCATTACCGAGTCCTCCAGCAATGTGTAGGCTTGGGGCTGCAGGTGACCGAAATACACCGGGTAATATCTTTCAATCAGTCACCGTGGTTGAAAGAATACATATCTCTCAATACGTGTTCTCGCCGTGACGCCAAAACAGATTTCGAGAGAGATTTTTACAAACTGATGAACAATTCAATTTTCGGCAAGACTATGGAGAACATTCGAAAACACCGCGACGTGAAATTGTGTACAGCATGGGTGGGCCGCCGCGGTGCCCGCAAACACATAGCTTCACCACACTTTAAGCAAGTAACAGTTTTCAACAAGACTTTGTGGCCGTGGAGATGGCGAAAGCTAGGATAGTTTTTAATAAACCGTGTATGTCGGAATGTGCATTCTTGACCTGTCTAAACTGAGGATGTACAGATTTCATTATGAATTTGCCATTCCTCAGTTTAGAAGCCCTAAATTGCTATATATGGATACAGACAGCTTCATCTACTTGGTGCGGAACTGCGATCCATATGAAGTGATGCGACGCAACAGGGAGGAGTTCGACACGTCTGGGTATAGCACCGGCAACCGTTATGGGATAGAGTCCCACAATGAAAAGGTTGTCGGTGTTATGAAGGACGAAGCGAATGGCACCCTGATTGCGGAGTTTGCGGGGTTAAGGGCAAAAATGTATGCATTCCGGCTCGAGACAGACCAGACCTCTAGACGGGCTAAAGGTTTGGCTGGCTCAGTCACTAGAAAGCTGCAGATGGTACCTGGGTGTTTCGCCATGGAGGCAATTTATGTAATCCTCCATCTGCAGCTTTCTAGTGACTGAGCCAGCCAAACCTTTAGCCCGTCTAGAGGTCTGGTCTGTCTCGAGCCGGAATGCATACATTTTTGCCCTTAACCCCGCAAACTCCGCAATCAGGGTGCCATTCGCTTCGTCCTTCATAACACCGACAACCTTTTCATTGTGGGACTCTATCCCATAACGGTTGCCGGTGCTATACCAGACGTGTCGAACTCCTCCCTGTTGCGTCGCATCACTTCATATGGATCGCAGTTCCGCACCAAGTAGATGAAGCTGTCTGTATCCATATATAGCAATTTAGGGCTTCTAAACTGAGGAATGGCAAATTCATAATGAAATCTGTACATCCTCAGTTTAGACAGGTCAAGAATGCACATTCCGACATACACGGGTTTATTAAAAACTATCCTAGCTTTCGCCATCTCCACGGCCACAAAGTCCTTGTTGAAAACTGTTACTTGCTTAAAGTGTGGTGAAGCTATGTGTTTGCGGGCACCGCGGCGGCCCACCCATGCTGTACACAATTTCACGTCGCGGTGTTTTCGAATGTTCTCCATAGTCTTGCCGAAAATTGAATTGTTCATCAGTTTGTAAAAATCTCTCTCGAAATCTGTTTTGGCGTCACGGCGAGAACCGTATTGAGAGATATGTATTCTTTCAACCACGGTGACTGATTGAAAGATATTACCCGGTGTATTTCGGTCACCTGCAGCCCCAAGCCTACACATTGCTGGAGGACTCGGTAATGGAGAACATACCGTACCTTGTTCTCCAGTGTGGTCATCAGCTTGGGGAGGGTAGAACCTTCTGGGGCTTTGTGGTCTGGACATGGCGGCAGGTCTGCTAAAACGTCGTGTTTATCCTGAGGAATCGTAAGGTCTACCTCCAATACGAACCCCCTAGGTGAGTCAGCTGCAACGCTCATGAAATCTATGCTAGCAATCTCTTTAGCCGAAAGCCATTGAAACCCACCAGAGGGTAGATACTCCGACATGGCCCAGCCGTAAAGATTGTTTACGTCGAAGTACATTATAAAATCTTCAGACGCCTCGCGGTTGTACTCCGGCATGTACCGGTTATTTGCCTTCGCATACCTGTGGACGCACTGGCAAATACCTCCGCGAATACCTCGTTCGAAAAAGAGCAGCATGTCGATATCCGTCAGAAGGTCCAGTTCGACACGCGTGCTCCTTAACATAGCCTGCCACGAAAGGCCTGGGGATGTGAAATAGTGGGCGGGGTCCAGGGTGTACTTCCCCAAACATACACTCCTAAATTTCTCAAACAGATCTGCAAGTAACCGCACATCTGTGTCCATGTACAGACTTGCATATTCGCCCAAAGTCTTGATCTGGAAGGTCCGCCACACCTTTGTCGCGTGTTCGTAATCTTCATCAGAAATGTGTGACTCCGACAACGAACTGTAGAATTTTGATTTTGGAGGAAGCGTGGCCTCGGTGAGCTTATCCCACGAATCCATGTATTCGTAAGGGAAGACACCTTTCCGTTTAACTAATTGGAACTTCTCGGGGTCGGTGAAATGAGCACTAGTAATGTCCATGTCGTCGTCCTCAAGGGTTCCAACCAGTTTGTCTAATGGGAGCTGCATGAACCGGTATGAGTCCAGAAACCTTAACGTGATTGAAGTGTATTCAATCTTTTTCGAAAAAGAAATATAACGTTCTGTGTTGATGGGAAGCACGTCCATTCCTTCGGAATCGAGTTTTGATAATGCCATTACAATGAAATGAGCATCATACCCAGAAAGATTGTGAAAGAAAATGGGTATGTACTTTTTAGTCTTATACTGCAAATTGCAATCATTATGTGCAGCCCCCCTAAATTCACCTGTGATATGACAATGATCGCGGACCTTGACGGTCCCCGGTTCAATGTCTTTCTCGCAGATGTGGCATACCGTAGCATCAGCAAACTTTGCTTCTTGCTCGTCTGTCATTACAAGAGGAATGCACCTCTTGTAAATTTTATCAACTTTCTTGGCAAGTTTGACGAGTTCATCAACAAGCCATTTTTCAGGATTTTTTCCCCTGAAGGAGTTGAAACGCGACAGACTAGGTACGAGTGGACAAACGACCTGGTATGCGGCAGCGAAAGGGAGATGTTTCTGGACTAAAGTAGTGTGAGAGGCGTTGGGTGGGGACTGCAAGAATCATAAGGTAGCAATAAACTTTCAAAGTCCGCGTAAACGACGACGGGTACACGCTCTTGGTGCACAAAATCCTTAAACTTTAAGGTTTTATCGTCGTCGCCGGGTAAATCCACTCTTACAGGATCAACCCTTGCACAGTCAATCTCGTGGCGGTCCAGGAGATCTTTGCGTCCAAAATGTTGCAGACATCTGTCACAAATAAATATAGCACTTCTTATTAAGAAGATCTGACTAACGCCGACAAGTTGTGAATCCAACAGTAATGGAATTTTTTCCCACTGCCGTCGGTAATCACAACATGTTTATGTGGTGAACGCGTTTGTCTGCAGTGTGATGGAGGGCCCCGGAAACTACATGTTTACCTTTAACTTCATCCAGACCGAAAACATTTACAGAATAGTCTGGATTTTGCCTCTCAAATTTAGAAATGTCAGAGAGTTTTACCGGAAACTCAATACCTGAAAAATCGAGGGGGTAGAGTGAACGTACTTTCTTATATGCTAACCCTGTAGTTTTTTAGCGCCTTTACGTGATATGCAAGAATTGTCCATAGAAAGCACAACTCGTCATTCTTGTTTTCAACATTGATGACGGCCTTCTTTCTACAGATATCAAGTGGCAGAGCAACATAGGAAGACCCACGATAGAAAGGTTGAAAATTAGAAATGCTAATGTCGAGGGATTCTATTCTATCGAGAGTTTTGCCACTTGTCCTTTCTTGAAACTCACACAATTTTACTCTGAGCTCCGACTTCACATATTTTTCATACCAATCCGACAGGCAAGTGCTGGTTGTGACTTCACGCATTTTAGTTAAAAAGCACATACGGGCGGTTTCCAAAATCATTTCCTTCTGTATTTTATATGTGTTAATCAGTCCAACCTGCACCTTTACAGATGGGGAGGACCGATTATCCACAATTTCGCGAACTTTACCGGCAACAAGTTTAAAGCAAGCATCAATGAAATTCATTGGATCAATAAATTTTGAGAATTTGAAATTGTCCCGGAATAAATTCTATTTTTAAATGCACTAAGCCTGTCTTCAAGGACTAAGCGCGATACTGCTGACTCACCCATCGTTGCTGCATGATCATGACTGCATAAGGCTGCCCTGCACCGGCATACTGCCGACTTGGGCCGGGCGATGGACCGGCGATGACGGCTGGAGCCGGGCGATGGGTCGGCGGACTGGGCTGGGCCCCGGCGATGGACCGGCATACTGTCGGCTGGGCCCCGGCGGTGGGTTGTTGAAGTGGCCGGCTGGTGATCCCGGCGATGGACCGGCATACTGTCGGCTGGGTCCCGGCTGTGGTCGACTTGGGCCCGGCGATGGACGGCATACTGTCGGCTGGGTCCCGGCTGTGGTCGACTTGGGCCCGGCGATGGACGGCATACTGTCGGCTGGGCCCGGCTGTGGTCGACTTGGGCCCGGCGTGGGCGGCTGGACAGGCGAGGTGCTGCTGCTGTGGCGGGCGGTCGGCTAAGTCCTGACGTCTCCCATGGTCGCCATATTGGTGGCGGAACTGCCTCGTTGTCCTGGTGTCCGACCGCCCCCTCTGAAACATAAAAAAGAAAAATGTTTTAGTATCATGAAAAACATAATTTTGTAAGCATAAAATAATATAGGTAAATTACTGATGTACTGGACTTACCGATATTCCAGTGTGCTGGTGGTTGTGGAAGAACCCATTGTGGTGGCGGAGTTGGCGGCATGCTATGTGGTGGTGACATGCTCTGCGGCACATCCACGTCAATATTTGGGAGCATGCTCCATTGTGAGCAATCACAAGCTCTTTTGGGCTACTTATTTCTTGAGAATTTCCCTTACGCTTCTCTGGCGTGATGGTTCATCTGAAAAAAAAATGTATTAGCAATAGTTATAAAGACATGGAAAAAAATAATCTATAGATAAATACGTACTGAAATAAAAAAGGTCGCTGAATGAAATATCCAAATCACCTGCGAACAAATAAATTAATAATATAGACTACTGCTTCAGCACTATACATTTTCATAAATATAGTTACGTTAAAAAAATATTATCATTACCGAAATCATCCTCAGCGAGAATTTCATCAATGTCTGAAGCAGAAAAAAAAACTCATCAGTATATGTGAAAGAATTTAAAACAGCCAGAAAAAACAAGTTAAATAACAATAATTTACTTACCAATATCGCTGAATAAGCTAAGATCCTCAGAAGACATTGCGATGATTGAAGTTTTCAGCTCGACGACTCAGAGAAGACTGGATGGCAGAAGGGGGGTCTCAGCCCTATTTATACACGCGTCTGGAGCCATGGAGAATTGGGTGGGAAGACTGCGCCCACGATGATGAATGTAGTGGCGCAGCTGTGCGCATTCAATTACGAACCGATCCTGCAGCTGCGTGGGGAGCGAAATTCGAGTGTGTGTGCAGCTGTGCATTCAATTACGGACCGCATCCGCAGCTGCGTGGGGAGCGATAATTCGGTGTGGTGCAGCTGTGCGCATTCAATTACGAACCCGCATAATGCAGCTGCGTGGGGGGCGATAATTCGGTGTGGTGCAGCGTGCGCATTCAATTACGAACCCGCATCATGCAGCTGCGTGGGGAGCGATAATTGGGGTGTGGCGCATTCAATTACGGACCCGCATCTGCAGCTGCGTGGGGAGCGACCCTAGTTCCTCGGACCTCCGCTCCAAGGCGTGAGTCAATTAGCATTAATTAAAATCAATTAAGGCTCCCTCTCTCAAATCAATTAAAAATCAATTAGCCTCAATTAAAATCAATTAAAATTAATTAAAATCAATTAGCCTCATTAAAATTAATTAAAATCAATTAAAATCAATTAACATTAATTAAAATCAATTAAAATCAATTAAAATCAATTAACAGTAATTAAAATCAATAAGGACCCCACGCAATTCAATTAAAATCAATTAAAAACTGGCAACAAACACAGGTTTTGACACTTCTTCAGTTGTCTGTGTAATTCGCCACTGTCACAACCACTAACCTAATACTATTGTGTAACTGGAACTATACACTGATCAGTAAAAACATTATGGTCACCTACTTACTATCACATTGGTCACCTTTCGAACGCAATACAGCAGCGATTCGCCGTAGCATGGATTCTCCCAGTCCTTAGTAGGCTTCCAGAGGTATCTGACACCAGATTTCTACGCACAGGCTATAAAATTCCCTTAAATTACGGGCCAGAGTTTTGTGGGCGCGGCTACTTGGACGAGTATCTCGGAAACGGCAGAGATGGTCGGCTGTTCGCGTGTTACTGTAGTGAGCATCTATGGAAAGTGTTTGAAGGACGGTGAAACCACGAGTAGGTGACAATGTGTGGACACCACGCCACATCGCAGAACGTGGAGGTAAGATGCTGCCAGCTATATAAAGCAGGAGATCTGTGGCAGAATCGCGATTCTTTTGTTCTGAAACACTTCTGGAAACACCAGAATTGTACTCTTCCGTCAGACTGCCACAGATGAACCCCTATTCTCCTTTACAGAGCGGACAAGCGTCGACCTCCACGTCCTATATTGTGGCGTGGGTGTCCACCACATTGTCGCTTACTCGTGGTTTCACCGTCCTTCAAACATTTCATAGATGCTCACTACAGTAGCACGCGAACAGCTGACAAGCCTTCAGTTTCGAGATGCTCGTTCCAGACGCGCGCCACCAACAGTGGGCCGTAATTTAAGGGAATTCGTGACCTGTGCGAAAATCTGTGTCGATACTCTGAAAGCCTATCAAGGACTTTTAGAATCTAATCTACGCTGATATGCTGCTGTATGCTGTGAAAGGTGGACCAATATGCTAGTAAGTAGGTGTTCATAATGTTTTGGCCCATCAGTGAAGGTATACCTCATAGGTACGCCACGATGCATTACGCAAATCAAGATTTGCCAGAGGTGGATGTCAAGTCAAGGTTGTCTGAAGTTTCAACCGGAACAAGATTAGAACTGACGACTTTATAACTTTCTCTGAATCGTTTCTTACAAACCAAACAGATTAATTATAAGGAATTTTTTTAAAAAAACAGAGCCTAATTGTATTAATCGCCTTCCATAAAAAAAAATGCAAAAAAAAAAAAAAATCTATTCAGGCAGAGGAGAAGATTAGAGACAGAGGGGTGAAGCATTTAATTGCTTCTGGACGAAGCATTACGATCCTCAGAACAGTACAGTTCGGGTCGATCTCTGCAATCCTACAAATTACAAGTATCTACTGAAGAAAACAGTAAGTGAGAGAGTGGCATTGCTATTATACCCGTAACCGGTGATCCATGCTCGATACAATGAGTTCAACAGTTAACGCCTTAGGTAGACGATTCGTTTCTTCATTCATGCATCCGTTACCATCTTAAGCTCTAGCACTATCGCTAACATCGCTGGAAATTATCTGCAGAGCTAATAAGCAATCTATTCTTAATATGAAAGATAAGTCTTTCCCGACGTATTATTGATACATATTCTTCGCGGGTTTGCCGCCGGATCACATTTTCTAACCACAAGCTTTCGGCGACTGCACGCCCGCCATCATCAGGTCTGTTGTAACTGAAGGAACAACGAGAACGGACTGAATAGCGCAACAAAACGAGCCAGAAACGTTGTCGACTTCCGATTGGCTGACTCCAATGACGTAACCGAAAGCTTGTGGTTACAAAAATGTGATCCGGCGGCAAACCCGCGAAGAATATGAATCTATTCTTTCTAAACTACTCTGATGATCTGGATCTCTGCACTCCTTCTGAAAAGATCTTTTCGTTGGGTTCCTAAACATTTAGTTCAAAATCAATTTTGCTTTCTGCCAGAAGTTGATGTGGTATATTCAATGTGTTAGTTCGACTAGAGTCCAGATATTCAAACTAAGGAGCTAAAACGTATAAATATCAAGCAGCTAAAACTTGCAATATGTATACATACACATTATATTTATTCTTGAAAATGCAGTTAATTTCTCATACCGCCTGAGGATCCACAAATCAATTATGCAATAAAATAGCAGCCGACTAACCTTTATTTCGTCTCATATCTGTGTTGATAGTTTTTTATAATTTTATTACACTCGCATCAATTATCTGTTCAAATTTAGAAAATTAGATTTACCTCACGTAAGTTCGTCAAAAAAAATTTATATCAACTCTTTATGGCAATGCTCAATTTATAAAAGAAAACTGAACCAAGGGTTAAAAAATAATTCGAAACTTTTGTCCAGTGGAAAATAAACATCAGTCTAGTTTTGAGTATGTATTGTTGAACTATTACAATAATTGCAACATGCAGTCACAGAAACTATTTTTACATTCATGTGGATGTATGGAAACCATTGATGCAGTATCTCGATGTGGAAATGATAAATACCGATACAGTTAACGAGTTTTGAAATTTTAATGTTTCTGGGCTTTCGAAATGGCTGTAGTTTATTACGTTTCACATATCGCTTCGTTAACGTTGATAAATTGGAAATATAACAAACTAGCTTATGAGGTAAATGAGTTTATTAACACAAATGCGGGTAGGTTCAATAAGCCGAAATTTTGGGCAAAATTACTGGTTAACACGTTACTGCTAGCATTGACGATCATAATGCGTTCGCTTGATATACAGGCAGATAGGCATGTTAGCTTTGTTTCCTTCGGCACAAAGTACCACCTACGTCAAGATCGTATCATTCGGAATAACATTAAGGAGGACAGAGGTTGTCGCCATCTGCGCCTGCAGTATAAGTTTTTTGCAACTCTTTTGTGTTGTTCGGTTAGTTTTATCCTTCTCATACTTTACCGCAGGGTCTTTTTATGAGGCACTGTGATAACTCTGCAGAGCAGCCGTTTTACCACGATATCCTGTTCGCTCAGAACTGGCGGATCAAGGTACATTTTGCTGGCCTAGCTCCTCACCACAACCCCACTCCCGTCCCACCTCTCGAGATGATCGCAGTGTGCAGAAAACCGAGTGGTAAATTTCCCTTTCTCCTTTGTGCTATGGGCGGAGTAGGGATACAGCAGAGTGACCTAGAGCCGGTCTATTAACTGAAGACAGTATACAGCCTTTCGCTTGCCGCTAATGATACTGGAAGTGTCGTTATCTGCCTATATAAAATGTTCTGCATGTGTTGTTTGATTGTGAATTATTGAGGGTAAAATTTGGGCCAAACTAATACAAGCTCATCCGGAAAGTATCTTTGGATATAAAAAACACTAAAAATTTGTTTATATTTGTATTTATTGCAGAGAAAAATACTCACCTTAAACTACTCTTAGAGATTGTGACTTTATAATTTGTGATATTTTGAGAGTTAACGTTCTACAATTCGTAGCTGTACCAGCTACTATCCAGATAGCAGATTGAATTTTACACGGCCCCAGTCAGGTGGTGCTGCTATGGAAAGGTTATACAGGCCATCTACTAAAATTAAGCATTGCACTCGTGAAGTTCGTCAAAACTTCAACGTTTTATTTCCCATTGACACTTCCGTCAAACGCAAGCACCAGACCAAAAAATATAGGTTATGGACTTTCTCCGAAGACACAAGTCCGGTAAGAAAGTGGTAACAGTTAGTCGCTACTGTAGTTCAAATTCACAATTCTGTTCCACACTCGTTCAGACACAACAACGGAATAGTTCATCAGCCAAGTTCACTTACAAACTCTGTCCCTCTATTCCTACCGATCCCACACTGCATAACTTCACTGTCCACACCGCATCCTTATTGAATATCTCGATAGATATGCCGCGGTGTTTGCGAATTACGACTTACATTCAACTTGTTCACACTTTCCGCTACTCTACCACATCAACCGCCATCTTGCCAACCACTCTTCCACTACTGTACCATTAAAAAAAAAAAAAACGCGATATTATACATCGCGCCTGTTATATCGTAAATCCCAAAACATATCAATATTTACTTACACAATTATTACCGACTTTTCCCTGCAAACATTCACGTAATTCTCGTTGTGGTGTACAAGATATCACCACGCGATTTAAGCCTTGTGTAATTATCTTGGCACTAACTGCATCATACCGCCTCGTAGAATTCAGCCGCCTGCGACTTGAAATAGTTGGACGATTACCTCAATATCATCATCACTTCGAAGCGCTGACTGGCAAGAAATTTCTTGAGATGAGAAAACAAAAGTAGGTCGGTTACTGTAAGGAGGATAAGGGAATTCTTCCCAGCGAAATGAATCAAGCAGCGTCGTCGTTACGAGTGTAGTATGTCATGCAGAAACACCTGACGTCATTTGTTCTCGCCTTTTGTTCTGTATTGCGCACCGTAACACAGTAAGCTGTAGAGCTGATTGTTGCGCCTCGTTCCATCCTGACAAATTTCTTGACAGTCCAAAACACAGTGCCCATGATTTTTGTTGAAGAAAGAGGTTTTTCTTTATTTGGGTTTCGGGGAACCAGCGTGCCGATTCGTTTCAGGTGTCCCTTAACAAATCCATGTTTCTAGCCTGTGATAATCTTTTCAAAAACCATTTTCTTCTGTCGCCTAATAATGCGAGAACTCCAAGGCTGTCCTATCGGTTTCCGTTTTGAAGTACTATTAAGTGTTTCGGCATCCATCGTTCACACAAATGTTCAGTCACAATTTCGTGTAGTAAAAAATCGTTAAATGTTGGAAAATGTACTGACTATCAGAAAGTTTCAATTGCCTATTTGAAGAAACTGTTGTCGAGCAGCGCACCAGTTCTTCGGTTATCCACGACATGGGTCCACTGCGCTCTTCATCGTGGCATTTCCCCTTCATTCGTTATACTCCCTCACCTACTTTCGCACCGTCCCTCATCATCACGTCTTTTAGTAACTCGCATTCAAAAAACTCTATAACGGCTCTTATTCGCATATGGCGGCCCGATCGACTGTTTTAAAAGTGATTACGACGGACAATGACTCAAACGTCACGTAATGAATCAAAAATGGCTAAGGTAATTCGTTCTCGAGTTGAAAATGCGGAACCTTCGTGCTGTCAGATGCACTGGAGGTATGCGAAAGCGGTACTTACTTTCTGGATGAGCTTTTTTAATCGTGAAATGGTGGTGGATAACAGCTATAACTGCAATCAGGACAGTCTGTTCATCACACTCACGTTTGGAACCTCGGACCGTTGTATCTCCTCGGTTCAGTTTGCCGGCGTTTCAACGCTCAAGTAAAATTTAAAGTTCTGTTGCTCTATTAAAGTAACGTAAATTTTCGACTTCGAGTGAATCATTTTATCATCGCCAGCTTGGCTACGAAATGCCTAAAAACTTTATCAGGATGCAGGATTAAACAAAAAACATAGACTTCCTTCTTTTTAAAATTTAAGTTAATAGCATTAGTACGTGGATTCTTGTGGTAAATTACTTACACACTTGCTTTCATTTACATGATTTTTTTTTAAAACTATTTTTATTTGGAATTTTAATTTAAATCTTCCGGGTTTCGGATAAATGTCTATCTGTTCTATTGAAAATTAATTCCAGCACTTGTTCCATTACCTGCAAAAGAAAATTTCCACACTCCCTTAAGCCTGAAATGCAGTGCTACCAGTGAAGGAGGGCAGTAAAGGAAGTTAGCTAGCATCG